>VDFB02353493.1:313917556-313928597 GCA_007258455.2 Sequoia sempervirens | reverse complement strand
GATGCTGGTAAAATTAGATGATAAACCTAATGAAGATAATAACTTGGGACTACTTAATGGCTTCCAGGAATTCATGGAAAAGTGTGCAAAGGATCAACTCAACTTGGGCACCCGAATGGATTTCCAGGATCTCTTGCTACCAAATTGGTGTAGAATTCACAATGCTGCCCACTCCGAGTTTGATTGTTGCTTGTGCCAAATAGTAGTAGAGCGTGTCAAAAAATTAGCTCTCCCTCAGAAGAAAATATCAATCGAGGTGCTAGCAGAACCACTCATTAAACACACTCAACTACAAGATTCCCCAAAGGTCACTGAGGTGACCACCTAGCCAAAAGGAAATAAGAGCCAAGTTGGGCCTGAAGTCAAAGAACTTTCTAGCTTTTGGATGCTTTGATTCGATGGATCTAAATCAAAACAAGGAGTAGGTGTCGAGTTTGATCTCATCATCCCAATCGATAAGACCTTTCTTACTTCCCATAGGTTGTAGTTTTATTGCACTAATAATGTAGCATAATACAAGGCATTAGTGCATGGTCTTTTTATGGCCTTAAAGAAAAATGTTAAAATGTTGCAAGTGTTTGGGGACTCTAAACTTGTAGTCAAACAAGTTAGAAAACTGTATTCCTGCCATGATAGAAGACTTGCAAACTATAAGCATAGGGTATGGAATCTCTTAAGAAGGTTTTGATGCATTCAATATACAACTGATCCCTCATGCTCAGAATCATACAGCTGATACCTTGGCTCAGGCAGCCAGCACTTTGCAACCCCTCTCCTTGTTCGGGCTTAAGAAATTCATAGTTGAGTTGACATCCACACCGTCTATACCAGATAATGTCACTCATTTTTTTGTCTTTTATGATGATAAGCACAACCTCGACTTCATCACGAGTTGTGATGTCTTCGTGACCCAAATAATTGATGAGGCTAATTTGGAAGAGGCCAAATTAGATGTAGAAGGGGTCATCAACCTCAAAACCAACACGATTTCTAGAGGTATGGTTCAGCTTGAATGAATATTTGATTTGGACCAAATTAGAGATCAGGATCAGAAAACAAAGAAGGAAGCTATAAGCAACCAGTGTGATGCTCACAACCTCAGGATTGTCAAGGAAATCAAAAATGTGTTTATTGGCAAAGTATGCACGCCCAAACAGAAGCAAGGGATTATCAATGCATTGCAAAGGTATCACGATGTGGTGGCATGGAGTTATGAGGATCTAAAGACGTATGACACCTCCATCATCATGCACACCATCCCTCTTAAGATAGAGGTCAGGCCTTTCCGCCAACGACAACGTCCTATCAATGCCTTATTGGAGCCCATCATTTACAAGGAGGTACAAAAGTTACTCTCAACAAGAATTATCTTCCCAGTCAGGCATTCCACATGGGTGACCAACTTGGTCCTAGTCTGAAAAAAGAATGGAGAAATCATATTGTGTGTAGACTTCCACAACCTGAACAGAGATTCAGAGAAGGACAACTATCTAGTGCCTTCATTGGATGAGTTACTGCAGATTGTTAACGAATCCCAAATGATGTCCTTTCTCGATGGGTACTCCAGATATAACCAAGTTATGGTTTAGTATGAGGATCACCATAAGACCGCGTTCACCACTAAGTGGGGAAACTTCGCTTATAGGAGAATGCCCTTTGGGCTCATGAACGTTGGCGCCACTTTCCAACGTGCCATGGATATTTCCTTTAAAGATTTGATTGGAAAGTGCATAATCATCTACATGGATGATTTAACTATGTTCTCCAAGCGTCAGAGTGGTCATGTCTTTGATTTATGCAAGGTGTTTCAGAGGTGTAGGGAGTTTGGAGTTTCCCTTAACCCAAGTGCATTTTTGGCGTGACAGAGGGTAGATTGGTTGGACACATTATTTCAAAGCATGGAATTTCCATAGACCCTGAACCCATCCAATCCCTGCTAAAGATCTCACCTCCAGGCAGCAAGAAAGAATTGAAATCCTTCTTCAAAAAGATCCACTTTGTCAAAAAATTCATCACAGGCTTTGTTAAAATTGTCAAACGGCTCAACGCTATGTTAAAACAGGATGCCAAAATTGAGTGGAATTTTTGAAGCCAAACAAGATTTTGAAGAAATCAAATGGGCTATTGTTGAGGCACCTATGCTCGTCAACCTAGACTATCTGAAGTCATTTTATATCTATTCATTCACTTCAGAGCATTCCTGTGCCAGCATTCTGACTCAGAAAGATGATGAAGGAAATGAACACCCGATTTCCTTCATGAGTGCTCATTTTAAAGACACCGAATTACACTACCATAACATAGAAAATTAAGCCTATGCCCTCATTAGGGGAGTGAAGAAATTTAGGCATTATATCTTGTACAATAAAGTGTTCACCATTATCCCTGACCCAATAGTGAAAACTCTACTTATGCAAAATGAATTGGGTAAACGGAGAGCTAAATGGGTCACGCTACTCCAGGAATACGATATGGAAATCCAACCAATGAGGTTGATAAGAGGACAGGCCCTCACCCGCACAATTGCTAAAGCAGCAGCAAAGGTAGGACCTGAACTTACTATGCAGCAATACCAGCTTGAAGATGTTTCCCCAGGAGATTGGTATAAGGACGTGGCTTATTATTTGTGAAATCACAAGTGTCCACCTCACTTACAAGGAGTCTATAAATGCACCCTTAGACTGAAAAGAAACAATTACATGTTGCAGGGCTCGATTTTATACAAGAGAAATCATGAAGGCATTTACTTGAGGTGCCTTGGCAAGGAAGAAGCAGGTCGAGTCTTGAAAGAGTTCCATGATAAGTTTGGCACTAGTCATGGATTTGGTCCTTCCTATGCACATCAAATATTAAGAGCAGGATATTATTGGCCGACTATCTTCAAGGATGCTTATTGTCATGTTCGCTCATGTCACATGTGTCAAACTGCCGCTACCAAGGAGAAGAATGTTGTTGTCCCCTTGCAGCCCGTCTTGGAGGTGAGGCCATTTGTGCAATGGGATCTTGATTTCATTGGTCTGGTAAGCCCTCCATCATCCATAGGACACAGGTACATTCTTACCGCTACTGATTAATATACTAGATGGACAGAAGCAATTGTATGTAAGCAATGCACAACTGAGGTAGTTACAAATTTTCTAGGAAGTTTCATTTTAAATCACTTTGGTTGTCCTTATGCATTAATGTGTGATAATGGACCTACTTTTACTTCATTAAAATTTGTTGGTTGGGCCTTCGACGATGGAATTGCTCTTAAATTTTCATCAAATTACTACCCCCAAGGCAATGGCCTTTCCGAGTCCACAAACAAAAACCTAATCACAGTGATAAAAAAAATTCTCAATAGGAACCCCAAGGACTGGCATACCTAGCTCTGGTTCACCCTTTGGGCAGACCGCACCTGCCACAGGTTGTCCTTGGTGATTGCCCATTCCATCTTGTTTATAGCCTAGAGCCCATATTTCCTATCCACTTGAAAATTCCCTCTCCAATTTATCAACAAATTTTACGAAGGGAGAGACCGTAGGGAAGCTCGGTTAGCTGAGCTCTTGCATTTAGAAGAAGTTTGAGACTGTGCAATAGAAAATTTTGCCAAACATCAGGGTGTGGTTAAGTGATGGTTCAACTGTCGAGCCAAAATCAAGGCCTTTAGAATTGCTGACTTAGTCCTATATTGGGACAAGGCCCATGAGAAGAAAGGGGGACACAACAAATTCGACAAGCTTTGGTTTGGCCCCTTTCAAATAGCTGAAATTTTGGGAGACAATGCTTTCTGCCTAAAGACTTTAACTGGTGAAAATGTCTCGTTGCTAGTCAATGGGTAGTACCTCAAGCATTACTTCCAAGCCTGAGCTCTGTCGAGCTCTTTCTTGTAAATATGTGTACATAGGTTAAAGTAGGTTTCCTTTTGGCTTTCTTGAATTTTGCTATTTCTCATTGCTCTGTTTTGCTTGTTCCTCAGCTGTTTTGTTTCAAGGAGGGTGTCCTCTATTTTATTGGGGTGGTCATGCTTGTTCAATGAATGGTTTTATTTGATGTCTGTCCTTAGGGTTTTTTAGATAAACACTCATTCCCGACCATTAGTCCCTGAAGGCTTCCTAGGAATGGTTTCCTTGTTCGAACTCTGCTTTAGAACTTGACCCATGGTTGGCTCTTTTTACACATATCTCAGATCTTGCACTAAATGCATATTAAATATTTCTAAGGGATTGTACAAATGGCTGCTATGATACCGTAGTGAGTGAAAAATCCTAAGTCCGCTCCAATGACCACTACGGTCCCCAAACCCATTGTAGGCTTCAGTGCTTACATGGTCGAGCAAAAAATAAGTGAGAAAAAGAAAGTTTAAAGAAACATCAAAAAATTGAAAAGGGAAGAAAATTTTAAAATCAAGATACTGTATGGGTGTGTTGATAACTCTATTGGGGCTATCGATGCCCATCTGACAATAGAGCAATACCCGTAGGATCACAGTGACAACTCTGCCAGGGCTATGGATGCTTGACTAGCAGAGGGGCAATGTCCAGGTTACTTTTGGTGTTGGACGATTTATGTAGCTTGCTTAGTTGGATTAGCCGCCACTTGTCGCAATTCTGCGGAAAGGAATGAATCCACAACACACACACTTCTGAGATATCCTGTAGACTGACCCAACTAGGGATCCTATTCTCCAAGTTCACTTCTAGAAGTCTACTTCTGGTCTGCAAAATGAGAGATTCTGGGTCCAGAATGAACATTTATCCCTAGAATCCTCAGGAGCATTTCTTAACGGATTCGACATTTGTTGTGCCCTTAGCACACACGCCCCGTTCAAAACGGGGACCCTCTTTTCTTTCTCCTTGTTGGGTCATTCTTCCACAGCCTCATTTTGCATGCCCCCATTTTGATGCCCACGATGGTGAGCATACCTCCAAACTTCCATCTTAAACTGACCATGTCTTGTCCACTCCATCTTGGTTAGGTCCTGGGGCCTTCTGGGCTTTCCCTAGAAGTCTTCTTCTACCAGCGGCCCTGGGGCCCGTCGAGCCCAAATTTTCGGGTTTCCTTCGCCAAGTTTCCTCTGGGCATTCACCGTTTTCAAGCGGTAGAGGATCTATGCCTCCCCAGACCTCAGGTCCTGGGTCATTGGTTTCCTCCCAATTTAAAATTTTCAAAGTTTACGGACTGCCTTCTCCCCTACCAGGTCTGGTCCCTCAGACTACTGTTCCCAGAATTCCCTTCGATCTTCGTCGTTTCCAGCAGAAAAAGCTCATCGTCAATCTTCCCCCCGGACTCTAGGTCCCTTCTTGTTGTTGATGTGAAAAGAGGGTATCCAATGGCCGTTTCACCTCATCCTTCCGGACCCCAGACTCCAGACCTCCTGCCGTCATCCATTTATTTCAAATCCACAAACTCTTGATCGGCTGTACCGACATTAAATGAGGCTATTAAATGTAGATGAGGTATAAATATTGGGCCCCAACCTATCATTTTCATTTGTTATGTTTTTAGAGGAAGATTAGAGTGCTTGTCAGAAGAGATTGGTGCATCCATCGCCCGCCACCCTCACGCCCGAGATCACCATTGGCCACCCGCTATTGATTCAACACCGTCTACTATTGGGCTTTCGAGGTAGGTTTGTTGTTCATTGCACCGAGAATTTTTTTTATGATTTTATGTTTAAGGTAATGAACGAAATGGGCTAAAATTAATTTGATTGATAGAACACACTAAGACCCACAAAACACAAGTTTTGGAATCTTGAAAACCTCCAAATTGGCCTCATAACATTCAACCAGAACCAAACGTCGTTGTCATTGTTCATCGTCTAGGGCGTTCATGCCCTCTGGGCCCAAAACCTCTCTCTGCCATTAAAGAACTCAAACGATGAACTTTTAAAGTGGCAAAGTGCCCTCTTGGGCCCGCCACACCATGATGCCGCCGGCCAACCACCATGAAACTTAGCACTCGAAATCTCACCTCCCTTTGAACCTCTAGGGCCCGCCTTGCCGAGACTCCTTTTGCAGGATTCCCCTAGGTGTTCACCATTCTCAAATGGCGGAAGGCTTTCGCCTTCCCGAAACCCAAGCCCCGGCTCACCAAATTTCGCCCAGCAAAAAGTATCACATTGAGACTGCTCTTGCCCATCTTGAGCCTGGTCCGTCAGACTTTCGACCCTGGGATTTTTCCTTTCCCTCTGCCGTTTCCAAATGGAAAAAGGGGTGTGCCGTTCCACCCTCTGGGGTCCGTCTGACTAATTGGCATCTGAAGAATTAGATTTACTAGGGTCATCCCAATGCTCCGTCGGGTCCCAGTCCATGGACTGCCATTCACGAGCTTCCGATACAACTTTTCCTTTTCAAATGGCCATTCGATGGTGACCTTTCGCCTCCCGGGTCCCGAATTTCCATTCCCCGCGAGAAACAAATGGCGATGATTTCGTCCCGCCTTCGCCCTCCAAGTATGGAACCAGGTTTGATCTATCGGACTGCTCCCGCTGGACTTTCGTGTCATATCCGTTGTTTTCAAATGGAAAAATCCTAACGCCTTCTTTCTTCCCTGGACCCAACCACCTTAAAGTCTGTAGAAAATCATCGACCGACTTTTGACCTTCTGGGTCCCAGTCCCCAGAGTTCTGATCCCAGAATTATGTTCCTTCTGAAATACTGTAAACAGCTTAACCCCAGGTTTTCTCCACCCCAAACCTCCTGGTGTCTTAAAGTTGTCAAAATAACCTCAAACTTGAAAACCAATCTCAACCCACATGCTCAAATTTGACCTTCTTCAACACAAGCCTTTCAAACCATCAAAATGTGAAGATGAGAGAAATCGCTTGGATTGCCCCAGCCTATTCGCCCTTCAAAACAACATTCCTTCTAGGGAATTATGGCCCTTTTCTGAAATCCCTTCAGAAAATGACTAACGGAATATGAAAAAAAAGATTTAACTTCATTAATCATAAGATTTCTAATTGGATTTAGTTCACAGGATTTTGGCTAATGTTAATGCTTTTGCAAATTATTATACTCATTATGTCTATGCCTGCAGGATATATGGAATCAGGTATAGGACCCTCGGGGGGAACATCAGAGAAAGACAAAGGAAAGAAAGTAGGAAAAACCCCTTGTGGAAGAGAATACAAAGATCAGATGAAATAACAGTTCTAGGGTGAGCCTCTACATTCATAAATCATCATGGACTAGAAGGAAATCACAGACACCAATATCGGCCACATCGATATTGACAAATTCAAACGAAGGGTCAGAATTCACCCGAAAACTGACAATGTCAGGTTAACTAGGAAAAGTGGGATCCTAAAATCCGTGGGCTTCCCCCCATCTCTCATTTCCCCTAAATTGGTCATGGCTTGTCGGCAGGCCTAATAGCCCACGACAAGGACCATCATTGATAGAGATGGGAATATCCTTGCTGACATGTCAGCTGAGGGAATCACGAGAACTTTTCGAATTCCCACTTTTGAAGAAATGGAGATGCCCACAATGGAACAAGGAAAGGAAACTTGGCATGAAAACCCGATGGGTTTTAAAAAGTTAATAAACCAATACTAGCTCAAGGAGAAAAGGGGTAGTGCTATGAAGGCTCCCCAGGAGCTATTTCGCAGCGATTTCTATGAAGACTACCATGACCTAGTGACCATGTTGAGCCCAGTAATGGGCCTCCCTTCTACTGTGTTTTTGCAAGAATGGATGGTATACTTTATTGAACAAATCCTTCGTGGGGACGAAGATTTCACCACAAAATCCATGTTCTACTAGGGATGCATCAAATTCCTTGCGAGGCTGTGAGAATTGAGCGTGAAAGGCTCAAATTCTACATTTTCTTTATTTACGGTCTATTCAGCAGTAGAAAGGTAAGTACAAGCAGGTTATTTGTAGCACCTAATGAGGAGGCAGGGCGGGAGATTAAAAGCCTGCTGAGCGAAATATCACATTGATTTAGAAACTTCAAAGAGATGCTGCCAAGGTGAATGAGATTCCTTCCACTAGTCCGCATCTCATCTGGTTGCTGGGAGGTTTACGGGGAGAATTTCTCCTCGCGAAAATGCATGGAGTGTTCACGAAGTGAATGCGCTTCCCTGTCCCCTCTGATTTCCCCGTTCACATATTTTAAGCTGGTTTCCGAGCGAACAAGCTACCCCGGTACCCCAATGACTAGATTATACTCTTGGAACTCTCCCGGCAGCTGCAACATGTGCACACCATCCTCAGTGGTGAACATTTGGCAGGGATCCCTTACCCTTAACCTTTGGTCAGGGCATGTATAAATTGCAAGCTTCCTAGTGTGCTGGAAATTTAGAAAAGGAATTGGCATAGTAGCATTTCCACCTACACACTACTCATCCATGGGTGAACCCCTATGGACATGTAAGAAAGGAATTGGGACCAGAGTATGCCCACCTGCATCATGTCGAGGATTTTTGGGAGAATTCTCAGGATGACAAAGAGGTGCGTGTGAGGCACTACATGAGAATAACTGCATACTTTGTAAGAAGGGTGCAACTATTTCCTATACTAGACCAAATTGAGGAGAAGGAAAGCATTGTCATGGATCCCAGGTATAATGCAATCTCCAACTTCCCACTGCCTGCAATTGATTGGGATGAACAAGAGGTTGATGACCTCGACATTGTGACCAAACCAATCATGGCCCAGACTGAAGAATGGGTTAAAAGACAAGTGGCTTGATTAATGCAGCAAGTGGTGGTCCTAAGATACGAAGGGCTCAAGAGTGAACCCAGTGCCACCAAGGATGTCACCACTACAACTTCAACGGGCGGGACATCGAAATCTCCTCCGCTCACCAGGTCAAAAAAGAGGAAAGGGACTGAAACAAAGCAGTCTCCGGATCCTAAGGTGTATGCAAGGAGTGATTCATGAGGCTCACCCTCCAAGAGGTCCAAGTGGACAGGAAGTACCATGAAGCAGCCAACAATTCAAGAAGGTGAAGAAGAGAGGGTGAATCAGCCAGAACTCCTTTTGATTGCCCTACGATCTTTTTCCCAAGCCATGGTCACCACGTCCCCACCCACAGTGGATATCTCAGTCCATCTTGCTTCTTCTCCCCTGGATGGACCCATCATAATGATTGACTCTTCATCCACCACCATGTCACCCACCACATCACTCCCATTAGCAAAGGTGACAACACCAATGCCAGCGCTTGCATTACCAGAGGTTTTCTTGCGGCACATGCAAAAATATCCTCTGAGCTTTCTGAGATCTTCATGGACCCCACTATTTAGACTACATTAGCGTAGGTCCTCGCCACTACTGTACCTTTGTAACCTCCAGTGGGACCACCAACAATGGATGCCACAATGTTAATTTCTGAGGAATGGGAGAGACAGGAGCAAGAAGCCTCAAAGGCAATGGAGGAAGCCGACAAGTACCATGAACACCCAGAGTATGAACACCAACAAATAGACAAGGTGGTCTAGGAAGAAGAAGGAACGGGGTCTTTCAAGAGTGGAGATGAAGAGGAGGATGTAGGTGGTAGAACTATTGTACAGACCTTCGATGATGAACTTGAAGAGGAAATGGCCAGACAACTGAAGCATGATGAAGGAGAGCTAGAAGGGTCACCTCCCAAAGAAGAGAAAGAAGGTGGTTGAGTAGTAGAGGACACATAACTCCCTACAAGGGAAAAACAGCTGGAGGCTGTACCACCTCCTAGAGAAGAAGGAGATATTGAGGAGGACAAGCTTGAGGAGCATGGGCACGAGGACAAACAAATTGAGGAGGAGAAAGGGAAGGAAATTGAGATAGAGGAAAGTCCCCAAGGGAGATTCACTACTAAGCCTCCCGTCAAATGCCTCACATTCATCCAAGACTCTGATGAAGAAGAGGGAGACAACACCAAAATGAAAGAAAAGACTACCATAGGCGAAAAAATGGAGGTCTGAACAGGGGAAGTTGAGGGTGATCGAGAATCACCAAAAGGAAAGTCTACCATGCTTGAATGGCTGGAGAAGTAGCTTGAGAAAAGGACTCCTACCCTAAAGGAACCAAGAGTGAGGCTAGAGGCTATCCTAGCCTGAGGGAAGATCTCAACCAAGAAGGAGAAGAAGCCTAAAGTTAGATCCAAGGTAACGATGGATGCTTTTGGGTCCTCAACGGTATAGATAGCAACACCGGTGGTCGGCCAAGAGGGTGTAAGCTATAGTGTTTCCACCATTAACTTGGGGATTGCTACCAGAGAGTAGAAGGTGGAACATCTTGAAGAGTCAGTGGCTACAGTGGTGCACCTGATACAACAGGACAAGGTCTCGAAAGATGAGCTTAAAGCATAGGTGGTCGCCTTGATGGATTACATCTAACAATGGTCTTTAGTGGATGAAATGCCTACCACATCCACGGCTCCACCCCAACTGTTGTCCAAGGAACAAATTGAAAAACTAGAAAAGAGAAAGAACTTGGATAAAACTATAGAGAGCTGGTTTCGACAAGTTCTATACGTTAGGAACATGGGTATCAGTCGAGCTATTTAGATAACCAACAAGTTCTTGGATCTGTAGCAATCTCTGGAAGGCACGAAGAGGCTCTACACCAACTTCTCTACAATATATTATTCCACCTATCCAAATATTGAGGCCATCCTCCGACTACCGAAGGCCACATGGGAAAAGGAGCTCGCATTCAAAAGAGATGACCATTGGCTGGTGGATGTGTGGAAGCGGGACTTTGATAACATGAGAGAAAGATTAGAGCAGATAATTGGTAAAGTGGGTCTGGATATAGAATGGGTCAAGGAAATTAGGGTGGATTGTGCCCGATATCTGAAGCTAATGACAAAGTATGACATGCCCGTGGTACAAATTAATCCAGAGAAAATAAAGCCTTATTTCCAAACGAAGATGGAGGACGAGATGTCAGATGAGATAACAGTGGATTTCATGAGTTTTTCTGCCCGTGCCTTCGCCCAATCGGAGCTATTCAGAGATCACACCGCAAAGTATGATGAAGACTGGAGGAAGCTTGAGGACAACTCAAAAGAATGGAGTTATCAATTGCTACGGTCTTAGATTATAGAAGTTGACAAACTC
>VDFB02353493.1:313733647-313917456 GCA_007258455.2 Sequoia sempervirens | reverse complement strand
ATTTATTGAGACTATGCATGTATGGCCTTTTACAAGCTTTCTTTCTTTATATTGTCATTTTGAATGAAAAACTGTGTCGTGCAAGCTATATTCTAGTAGTTTAAAGAGAGAATTTCTATGCTTTATGCTTGTGTGATGGAATAGTAGTTTAGAAGAATCAGATTATGTCATTGGAATTTTTCTATTTTTCTAAAAAATCATTATTCTGTTGTGTTATGTTGTATTAGGAGATAAAGTTCTTATAATTTTTGAAATATTGTTCTTTTACTCTAAATAATTTTTATGTTTGATCGAACCTCAATGAACACTGCCTGCAGAAAGATCTAAAAGTCTGCACTATGCTTAAAGTTAGCCTTTATTGTTCGTTCTCTTTCCAATAATGAGGGGTTGTGGCATTATGTGTCCTTTATATCAATCACAGGAATAACTTAGGTTTGAAATGTTGTAAAAGCTTTGGTGCATTTTCTTTTATGTTTTATATTTACATTTCATTTATCCCTTATCTCAAAACCCCAAAAGAAGAGTTGGCTTTCTATAAAAAAATCAGAGGTATTCAGTCAGACACAATTTGTCCCCCACTCGCTAAATTTCCCATAAGACTGTTGGAGAGGCACAAGCTTTGATGATCAACACTATCTTTGCTAAATATTTAAAGGGAATTAATGCAACAAATAAGAATTGATAAGCAAATATCATTGCAACATAAGCATAGATCTATGATCAGATCGTGTGCTATTACTATCAACACCCGACAGTATTGATTTTTGTGTTGAGGTGGTGTATTTTCCTTTTCTGCAGCTATATAAGGAGGGTGACAACACAATGGGGGGTTGGATTCCAAGTTACAGTTTCTTTGTTAAGAAAAGTTTCTTTAGTTTTCTTAAGTTTTTTAGAAGTATTTTCAGAAGCAAGTTGCATAAATACTTTCCTTTGGCATGTTATATGTATTAATTTTTAAACTATTGTCGGAATCAAATCCGACCTCTATTTCAAAGTTCATTTAATATTTAAAAGCATGAAATATTGAGATAATTTGTTGAGACTATGCATGTATGGCCTTTTTCAAGCTCTCTTTCTTTATATTATTGTTTTGAATGAAACATTGTGTCTTGCAAGCTAGATCTGAATAGTTTAAGTAGTGGATTTATATGTTGTATGCTTCTATGGTAGAGTAGCAAATTAGGAAAACTAGACTATGTCATTGGGCTTCTTTGTTTTTCTAAAATTTGTTATTTTTTCAAATGTGTTGTATTAGGAGAAAGGGTTCATGTGATTTCTGAGATATTGTTCTGTTACTTGGAAGAAATCTTTATGTTTGATCAGACCTTAATGAACACTTCCCGCATAAATATTTGGAATTCTGCATTGTGCTTGAAGTTAGCCTTTATTGTCGTTCTCTTTCCAATTATGAAGGGTTGCGTTCTGTGTCTATTTATATCACTCATAGGAATGATTTGGGTTTGAAATGTTGTAAAAGCTTTGGCACATTTCCTTTTTATGTTTTATGTTTATATTTCATTTTCTCCTTATCTCCAAACCCCAGAGAAAAGCTGAATTTCTATTAAAATACTGGAGGTATTCAGTGAGACATAATTTGTCCCCCACTCACTGAATTTTCCATAAGACTATTAGAGAGGCGCAAGCTTTGACGATCAACAGTTATGAAAAAAATTGTTGAGATATATCACAAACATGTTTCTTCCACCTCTAGCACATCTCAACCAACAAACACTATGGTCAGTCAAGGAGGATCTCATATTCCTCCTCCTTCAACTATAGCATCCATACCCACCTAGATACCACTCCTCAAATTACAACAACCATGCAATAGGTTAGTCATGTGACTCCTTCTTTTCCTATTCCAACTAGTATCCCTAGTTCTTTTGTGGAATTAAATGTTCCATCCTCCACCACCTTCACCCCTATTAGTGTCCCCTTCACTTGTCCTAACACTACCTACAATCCATAACCATTATCTCTTCCACCTCATATCACTTACACTAACCCTCTCATAATACAAATCTTCCACACCATTTCTTCCATGAAACAACAAATATCAACCATAAACAAAGCCAAAATGCACCACCCCATACTATGTTCATAGTAGCCCACTCTCTTTGGAAATATTAAGAACACCGAAGCCACAAGGAATTGAGATGCCTAGGTTTGAGAAGTACAGAGGGAAAGGAGAACCTACTAATCATGTTAATTCCTATACCACCTTATGGAGTGATTTTGTCCTTGACGATAAAATATTAGCTAAACTGTTTCCTAGGACTTTAAAGGATACTGCCTTGGAGTGGTTCTCCTCTCTACCCAATAATTTAATTTGTTAATTTAATGATCTTGTTGATGCCTTTATAAGTCATTTCCAAGTCCATATGACTCCCAAAAAGACAATGGCTAATTTGATGAGGTGTAAAAAAAATGTGGATGAAAAAGTAACTAACTTCATTCCATGCATCAATCATTGTATGCTCAAATAGATGTCAAGGTTCTTGATTCACATCTCCAAAAGATGTTTATTGAAAACTTACAAAATTACATTCAGGATAAATTGACCATGATGAAATTTCCTTCTTTCATGCATTTATGCACAGCTCTTTGTGACTATCACAACTTGGTTACTAGTTGTGATGCAAAATCCACTTCTACTCGAGCTAGGAAGTCAAAAAAGAAACCAAAACAACTCACAAAAATTTAGAAAACCAAACAATGGCTTCTTACAGTTCAATCCCCCTCCTCCACAACTAACTCAACCCATTAATACTCAAGTGGTAGTCACTAAAGTAGTCGTTCCCTTTACCTATGGGGACCCGAAGAGCCAATTTACCCCTTTACCTGATACCCTCCATAACATAATGAATCAATTGATACAACAATAGATGATCACTTTACCTACATTCAAACCACTTGATCCCACCAAGCCTTTACCCCCTACCTTTTAAAAAAATTCTTATTGTCATTTTCATTGCCAAAATTGACATGACACAAAACAATGCAAGCATCTCAAACACCTAATGCAAGACCTCATTGATTCTGGTCGTCTATCTGTTTCAAATATTGATGTTAAAGGCAATTTGTTTGTTGCCCCACCCAACCAGAATTTGAAATTTTTTACCAAAGCAATTCCTAAACAGAATGTTTCATTTGTCAAAGTTAGTGAACCTTCAAAAAACGATGTGATGAATGTTGACACAAATGATGAATATCATGATATTACTCCAAATAATACACACGTTAATCCTATTGATGAAATGATAGGAATGATAGAGGTTATCCCTTGTAAGGGCCAAACTAGAAAATCTCTTGATATTACTTTTTCTTCTCATGATATACTTAAAAACCTTCCCGGTGGTCCTCTTTACATAGCTAGTTGCATCTATGATAAGCCACCAATGGGATATTAATAGATATCGCTTGTGGCGAGAACATGATCATGGAAGAATTTTTGGTATTACATGATCTTTATCAAGATGATTATGTTAAACAAACATGGATTAAAACACATCATGGTTTTGCATGCCCTATGATCGGATCGATTGTACTCCCATTACAAATAAGACCTAAAAGATTAGATGTAACATTCTTTATCATTCCATAGTTGGATTAGTTTTGTCTACGGCTAGGTCATCCTTGGATTCACTCGATGAAAGTTGTCCCTTCAGTCATTCACAAATTTTTGAAGTTTTCGCTTAACAATGGGATAAATACTATACACCATAGTGGATTTAATCCATTATCTTCTAAAGGTAATTTTTCCTTGGAAGCCTTCTAGCCTGAACCTATGGAACCCATCACCCCTCATAGAGACTTCTTTTTCATTGCCTATCAAAAATTCAAAGCCAAACGGATAGCCAAATTTTCTCTTCACCACATGTCCCCGTCAACTTTTGACACTCCTATCTTAGATGACACAATGCTTCAACCTAACTTTGAACTTGAACAAACACTACAACCTTCCAAGCAACCAACAATAAACACTTCACCTTCATCATCTAAATGCTCAAGAGATAATAAAACCAACCTCATCATGCCTCCTCGCATTAAACAAGTTTATAAAGAAAAAGAGAAAGTGATTGACCACTCTCCTTCGGTTCCTTCCATTCCTCCTCCTTACGAAGAAAAGGAGCCTACAGTGGATCAACCCACTCTTACACCTACAAAAATTCAAACTAGAATCAAATGAAACCGTAGTGCTAGGGAGCGTAGGAACCGAAGTTGTCTCCTTGCTTGTGAATTACAAACTGAAGAAAACAAAGAAAATAAACCTCCACATATGACAGTAGCAATACCTAACCACCCTGCTCCTCCTGACCCGCCACAAAATAGTACATTAAAAACATCACAACAACACGATCTGATACAACAGCCACACCTCCTAATCCACCCTTCATTGGAAATTACCATTTGTCCTCCCATTGTGATCAACTTAGATGATTATTAGGAAATGCCAAAAATTAACAACGAGATACATGATGAATTAAATAATTGTTTTCCTCGTCTATGAGCTTCACTAAGATAACTTCTATCTAGAGTGATGAACCTAGTAATTACCCTAGTTTGGCACTTACAATTGTCCCCTTGGATAGTCAATGTCCCTCACAATACATTTAACATGATTGGTAGGTGGTTGACTTGTTAGATAGTTGACTTGTATTTTCCCTCCTAGCCTTTTTACATTTTCCTTTTTCTTTTTTCTTTTCTTTGGTGTTATTGCATGTGCGTAATGTGTGTTTAATGTTCTTTCTCTCTTTGTACACTTCCTCTATTTGTACCTTCATTCTTCTATATGTTGTACATCACTTTCACTTTTCCGCTTTTGTTTTGTGTTTTCCTTTCGAGGATGACACAAAGCATGGAGACACCCTATGTATCTTCCATGTTCACCCAAAATGTTCGCTTTCCTTTCAATTCATCTTTTCCTATGTTTTCCTTTTGGGGATGATGCAAGACATTGAGACAGCAATTTCTCCTCATGTTGCCCTAAAATATTTTTCTTTTCTTTCACCTTTTCATTTTCCTTTGCTTGTGTTTTCCTTTTTGGAACAATGCAAATCATTAAGACTACAATGTCTCTTCCATGTTGACCCAAAACAAATTTTATTTTTCTTTTGTTTGTGCTTTCTTTGTGTCATTCTTCCAGTTCTATATATTTGGGGAATGATGACAATTCTGATCTCTTTCATAAAAACATTGCAGCAACAAACATATTGACCCCAATCCATAGATTCCTTATGTGTTTGGTGTGTTCCTGTTTGGGGGAAACCCTTCTTTCTTTTGTTCCTTTTTCCTTTGCATGACACAACCTTACTTGGAAATGTATGACTTGGCATAAGGTCTTTCTAAGTTGGCTCTCATGTCTTGTTTCTTCTTGCATTTTTCATTCACTAATTTAAAGTAATTGCTCATAGAACGATGTGTAGAAATTCCTTTAAAATGGGGGCATACATTGGCATTATTCATTTTTCATTTTTTTTGGTTCTTAGTGTAGCCTTCTTGTTCCATATGATACATTTGTCACTTTGTGGATGACATTGGGTATGATGCTCCTCATAAGTGTGATCTATCTTAGCATATTACATTCATCTCAGTGGCTTGATGCAATGCACTACATCCCTTAAGTTGTGAATATTCTATTCTTTGATTGGTCCTCTCTTGGAGACATTAGACACAATGTTCCCTAAGTAATAAAACTTGCATGAACTAAACAAGACTCCTTTGAACATCTTTTGTATTTTACATTTTTGCATTTTTCATTTTGCATTCATATGGAAACCTTGCATAACACAACTTGCATGCATGTGGTTCCATCCTATTTGTTTATGAGTTCTAAGCATACAAAACTTTCCTTATCTCATGAAGCACAAACTGTCATTTTCCTTTGCGACACTTTATTAAAGTTATTAGGAGGTATAACTTTGATATGGTTGAGTAGGAAACCCATTCTGAGGCATGACTTTACCCATAGTTGAGTGTATGTTTCTCCCCTTTTGGGACTTCTCACCTGATAGACAACCATGAGTTTCGTTGCCACAGAGTGAGTATGCATTTTATTTTTTAGACAAACAACCTAGATCAGATCCACAACTAGCTAGACAAATGATCAAAGCTCGATCTGACTCTCCCTTTTATTTTTCTCTTTCACATGTGTGTTCCTTTGTTCTTATGTTTAGTTTTCTATGGGATTTTCATCCTGGGGGCTTGATCATCCCTATTGATCATTTTTGTCTCATCTTGCTAGCATAAGTGCATTTGCATCCCTCTTGATATGCATGGCTACTTTAGTGTGAGTTTCAAGCAAGTTCATCCTCTCACTAAAGTGGGGGCTAAATGTACCATAAAAAAATTGATGTTTGGACATTTAGGTATTTTTCCTATGATGCTTGGCTTATTATGCCTAGATTTAATATTGTAATGTGACTTATACATTCACATTAGGTCTTGAATATTCAAATTATTAAGACTTTACGATGTCTTGTGAAGGTGTTGTGAAGTGTTCTAACACATTTCTACACTTTTCTAGACTCTTCTTCTTATAATTCATCTAAATATTTATTTTTTATCCTTTACCAAGTCTTATTTTAAAGTGTTGTAAGGTCTTGTAACAAAATTTCATGCTTTTCTAGACTTTTCACCACTAATTACACCTTTCTTATGCTTTATTTGGCCCCTTTATGCACTTATAGGCCTTAATTAAGTGTTTTTTTAATATAAACTAAACAAACAACATTAAAGAAAACTTAATTCCTGACACCCACTTGCATGCCTTGAGTGGGACCCATTTTCCATGGGTGGTGAATGTGTCCCTCTTGGCACAAAATTCAAAATAAATTCAAATTTCTTTCAGGTTTTAATTCATTGAGACCTTAGGTCAGCCTGTGATGTTGTAATTTTGGGAAATTAGGGCATAAGTGTGTATAAATAAGTGTTTTTCTATCCATTTCAAACCCCATTCATTCATGCATTCGATCCATCATAGAATTCAAGTATTCTAGCATCCTTAATCATTCAATCAAGCAATTATCAAGCATCTTGGAGCAACCATCGACATATCTTTAGACTTTTACAACAAGGGTTTGGTGAGTTTATGACACTTGCATGTTATTTTTTCATCATTCCTTTTTCATTTCATTTCTTTATTAAGGGTTTGATTACCAAAGTGGGATTTGACCAAGGCAAATCCCTATACTCTAACCCTTAACCATTTCCCCCCTCTTTGCATGTGTGTTTCTAGGTCTTGTAGGTAGATTTTTCAAAGAGATGGGTGTTGAAAAGTGGTAAGAAATTAATCAAATATATTCATGTCAACATAATCCTTAATTCAAGCTTGGAGACATCATTCATCCCATTTTCTGCAAATTTGCTTTCGTCAACCTAACAAGAAGACAAGTGAAGATTTGGACCCACAGAGTTGACTTTAGAGTTTGTAGATTTTGTAGCTAGATTGATTCACCATCAGTAGCGAATGAGTCCCACTTCTAGGCTAGAAAAAGTGATTTATGAGGATTTCACTTCCTGACATCCTGAAACCTGTTTCAATAGAATTTACCAGAACCTGGACTGATTCACCATCTATGTTGAATGAGTCCCAATGATCATTAATAGTGATTTCTAAAACATTCTAGAACATTCGAGCATCAACATTCTACCTCCAGGGGCACTCCATTCAATTTCATTAAGTTTTGTTTTCATTTGTGCATGTTTCTAATTCATTTTTGCATATCACACTATGTTTTCAAACACTTCATATTTATTGGGTTTTGCATAAATAATTAGTCTATTTCTTTAGTCCATTGCACTTATATCATTGAATTTATTCATATTTTCATTGTACTTGCATTAGTATGAGTGAACCACCTAGATTTTGTGTAGGATATTTCTCTCTCCTTTAGGTGAAAAACCTTAATTGAGCAAGAGAGTCATAACATCCTAAATCACAAAAAATATTTGGTTCACCAATGAAAGGGTGAACCGCAATATTTTTCTTTTATCTCATATCTATGTATTTTATTCATCTATTTGGTTGATTAAATTTTCATTTAATTGATAATTGTATTCCTCATTTTTGTTGATAAATATTAAAAACTATACCATAGAAATGAGATTATAGTTTGTATATTAACAATACAAGATTGACTAATGTTTTTATTACCTTTATAAGGAATTTTATTATAATTACCATGCATATGAGCCCATTACACCCCTATACATGACAACTATATAACAAATACATAGATTTATACTTATATAAAGAATATGCAACTAATTTAAAAAAAAAAAAGTCCAAATGATCTAATAAGAACAAGAAAAAAAAAAAAAACTATATATATAACTAATTTGTAAAAAATTTTATGTCTAATAATCATAGATAGATATAGGAATTAATGAAAAATTATGATTTTCTATTCATTTATATTTGTTAATAAGAAAATTTATAGATTTATTTTTTATGGTAGTAAATTTTTCTCTTAATTCGACAAAAGAATATGCAATTTATCATTAAGGAAGTGTAGTGCTAACCAAGAAAAACTAAAAAAAGGGTAAGTTGTACTAAGTTACCATATTCTTTAATGTCCTTCTATGTTGTCAAAATCAGAAATAAAAAAAAACCCTAGATAACAGTGTATGTGTGTGTGTGTGTGTGTGTGTGTGTAATTTATTTCAAAAAAATATTATAAACATTTTTATATCATTTATATATAATTAAATTTTCTTTCATATAAATTAAATTGTTTATTCTCCTAAGACCTAAGGTTGGCCTATGATGTGGTATCTTTAGAAATTAAGTTGTTTTAAATTATGTTTATTGGGTTTATTCTAAAAAATACACTTAAGGCATGTAGTCATAAAATGGGGCCAATTAAAGCATAAGAAAGGTATAATTGTTGATGAAAAGCCTAGAAGAGCATGAAATATTGTTACAACACTTCACAACACTTTGAAATAAGGCTTGGTAAATGATAAAAAGAGGTTATGTAAGTGAATTATAATAATAAGATCCTAGAAAAGTGTGAAAGTGTGTTACAACAATTCTAAACACTTTTGCAAGGCATCATAAAATTCTTATTGATTCATAAGGGCGCAAGACCTAATGTGAATGTGTTATCACATTAAAACATTAAATCAAGGAAAAATTAAGCCAAAATCACAAGGGGGGCCTAAACAAGAAGAAAAAGTAGAAGGGTTACTTTTTCAGTGTCCACATTTAGCCCCCACTTTAGTGATAGTATGAACTTGCTTCAAACTCACACTAAAGTAGATCAACACATCTCAAGAGGGGTTTCAATGAAATAATGCTAGCAAGATGAGATGAAAATGATCAAGAGGGATGATGAAGACCTAGAATGAGGATCCCATGAAAGAAATCATAAGTACAAGGGAACACAGATGAAAATGAAAGAGAGAAAAGGAAAGAAGAAGGAAAAAGGGAGATAATCGAATCAAGATTCAATCATTTGTCCATCCCGATGTGGATAAGATCTAGGTTGTTTTTCTAGAAAAATGCATACTCACTCTAAGGTGACAAAACTCATGGATTTCTGATGGGTGAGAAGGCCTAAAAGGTGAGAAACTACACACATGGATGGTATGCACTCACACACATGTAGGTGGATATGGGGAAATTCATGCCTCCAAATGGGCTTCCCACTCAACCATACCAAAGTTATACCTACTGATAACTATAATAAGGCACCACAAAAGAAAATGACTTTCTATGCTTCATGAGACAAGCAAAACTTTGCATTCTTGGAGCTCATGAACAAACATGATGACACCACAAGCATGGAAGCTATGTCATGCAAGGTGGCCATATAATAAATGCAAAATGCAACATGCAAAGAATGTTCAAAGGAGTCTTTCTTAGTTCATGCGAGTTCTTTAACTTAGGGAACATTATGCCTAATGTCTCCAAGAGAGGACCGATCAAAGAATAGAAGATTCATAGCTTAGGGGATGTAGTGCATCACATTAGGCTACTAAGAGGAAGATAATATGCTCAGAGAGATCACACTCCTGAAGAACATCACACCCAATGTCATCCACAAAGTGACAAACACATCGTATGAAGTAAGGAGGCTGCACTAAGAACCATGAAAAGGAAAATGTAAAAGAATAATGCCAATGTATGCCCCCACTTTAAAGGAATTGCTAACACCATACTATGAGAAATTAATTTAAAGTAGCAAATGAAAAATGCAAACAAGAAATAAGACATGAGAGCCAACCGAAAAATCTGAATGCCAAGTCATATGTTTCTGAGTAAGGGTGTGTCATGTGAGAGAAAAGGAAAAAGAAAGAGCGTTTTCCCCCAAAACACCAAACACATTAGGGATCTATGAATTTGGGTTTAGTATTTTCTTTGCTGCCATATTTTATAAAGAGTTTGAAACTGTCATCATCCCCCAAATACACATAGAATTGGAAGAATGACTCAAATAGAGTGAAAACAAAGAAAAAGAACCTTTTGGATCAACATGGAAGAGACATAGGGTGTCTCGATGCCTTGCATCATCCCCAAAAGGAAAACACAAGACAAAAGTGAAAAGAGAAAATGAAAAGGAAAAATGATAAGGAAAAATGAAAAAGAAAGCCTTTTTTTTCAACATGAAGGAGACATGAATGTCTTAATGCCTTGTGTCATCCCCAAAAGGAAAACAAAAGGAAAAGAAAAAGATAAGGTAAAAGAAAAGAAAAAGGCCCTTTTGGGTCAACATAGAAGAGACATAGAGTGTCTCAATGCCTTGCGTCATCCCCAAAAGTAAAACACAAGAAAAAGAAAAAGATAAGGTAAAAGAAAAGAAAAAGGCCTTTTGGGTCAACATGGAAGCACATAGAGTGTCTCAGCGCTTTGCGTCATCCCCAAAAGAAAAAAAAAACAAAGGCGAAAAGGTAAAAAGCGAAAGAGATGCACGGCATAGAGAAGAATGAAGGTACAAATAGAGGAATATCACAAAGAGAGAGAACATCAAAAAGAACATCATGGGAGATCACATTACACACATGCAAAAGAAAAAATAAAAAATAAAAATAAAATGCAAAAGATTAGTAAGGAAATTACAAGTCAATCGTCTAGCAAGTCATCTGCCTCCCAATCATGTTTATTGGATTTAGAAGGTCAATGGATAGCTAAATGGAAAATGACAAGTGTCGAACTAGGTGAAGTAATAGGTTCATCAATTTGTATCTAGGAGATATATCAGTTAATCTCATAGGCAAGGAAAACAATGTGTTTAATTCATTATGTACCTCTTCATCAATTTGAGTCGTTTCCTCATCGTCATCTAGGTTAATCACAATGGGAGGACAAATGATAATACCCGATGAAGAATACAATTCTTGTTGTGATTGTTGTGTTGGATCACTTTGTGGTAGGTGGGGAGGAGGATGGTCATGCATTGCTTCTCTCAAGTTCAAATTTTTATTTTTGTTAGTAGGTTCATGTAACTTGCGAGCAAGTGCACAATGTCTATGTCTACACTCCCGAGCACCTCTATCTTTTTTTTTTTTTTTTGAAGTTGTGTTTGTGTAAGATTGGGTTGATCAAGCATAGGTTTATTTTCTTCCCTAAGGGGAGGAAAATAAGGAACCATAAGAGGTTGGTCATCCACTTTCTCTTTTGCTTTATAATTTTTTTTTATTCAAGGTAGCATGATGTGGTTGTTGTCATTGTCTCTTGGTCTTTTGGATGATGTAGGTGAAGTTTTTGTTGTTGTTTGATCTTGTTGTTTAGTTCTTGTTCAGGTTGAAGCATGGTTTCGTCTATGATGGGAGTTTGGGAGGTAGACGGGGACATGTTTTGGAGAGACAATTCTACTATTTTATTGACTTTAATTTTTGGTAGGCTATGAAAAAAAAGTCTTGTTGGAGTGTTATAGGTTCCATGGGCTCGGGCCAAAAGGATTCTAAAGAAAAATTTCCTTTGGAAGACAAAGGGTTAAATCCACTATGGTGGACAGTAAATATTTCATTTTCAAATGGAAAATTTAAGCATTTGTAAAAAACTAAAGGGTCAACTTTCATTAAGCAAAGCAATGGATGGCCTAGCCTCAAACGAAACTGGTCTAACTGCGGGATGATGGAGAATGTGACATCTAATTTTTTTGGTCCTATTTGTAATGGGACAATCAATCCTATTGTAGGGAAAGAAAAACCATTGTGCATCTTGATCCATGCTTTCGATTTGTCATAGTCATCTTGATAAAGGTCATGTAATACTAGAAATTCCTCGGTGATCACGTTCTCTCCACTGGCGGGATCTATTAATATCCCATTAGTGGGCTTATAAAAAATATAGCCAACTATGTAAAGAGGACCATCAAGTAGACTTTTAATTATATCCTTAGAGGAGAAAGTAATATCAAGAGAGCTCTTAGGTTGGCCCTTACAAGGGATAATGTCTATCACACCTACCACTTCATCCATAGGATTAACATATGTAATATGTGGAAGAGGATCATGGTGTTCATCATCTGTATCAACATTCATCGCATCATTCTTTAGTGTTTCACTAGATTTGAGAAATGCAATATTATGTTTGGGCATTAGATTGGTGAAAATTTGCAAGTTTTGATTCAGAGGGTCAACAAACTTATTACCTTGATCATTGACACCTGCAATGGATAGACGATCGAAATCAGTGAGGTATTGCACAAGATGTTTAAGATGCTTACAATGTTACGTGTCATGTCCATTTTGGAAATGATAGTGGCAATAAGAATTTGATTTAAAAATCGAGGGTAAAGGCTTAGTAGGGTCGGGTGTTTTGACAGTGGGCAAGGTCATCATTTGTTTTTATAAAAGTTGGGACATTGTGTTATGAAGGGTGTCAGGTAAAGGTGTGAATTGTCTTTTCAGGTCTCCACAACTAAAGGGAACCGTGGTTTTAACACTAGGAGCTTGGTTATTTAAATATGGAGTTGTTTGTTGAGGGGGGTCAAATTTCAAGAACCCTTTGTTTTTTTTCTAAAAGTTTGAGATTTTTTTTGGTGTTTAGGCTTGGATTTCTTACTGCGGATAGAAGTGGATCTTGTATCTTGACTTAACCAAGTTTTGATAATCATAAAGGGTAGTACACAAATGCATGAAGGAGGGTAATTTCATCAAGGTCAACTTGTCTTGAGGCTTACTTTGCAAGTTTTCTATAAACATCTTTTAAAGGTGTGGGTCAGGAACCTTGACATTGATTTGGGAATAAAGCGATTGATAGCATGAGATAAAAC
This sequence comes from Sequoia sempervirens, assembly GCA_007258455.2. Classification (NCBI taxonomy): domain Eukaryota; kingdom Viridiplantae; phylum Streptophyta; class Pinopsida; order Cupressales; family Cupressaceae; genus Sequoia; species Sequoia sempervirens. The sequence continues at coordinate 313,904,233 of VDFB02353493.1, read as the reverse complement.
CAGTTATCTTTTCTTCCTCATGTTGCTTACATCTCATCAAATCAGCCAAGGTTTTCTTAGGAGCCATATGCACTTGGAAATGGTTTATAAATGCATCAAGAAGTTCATTAAATGAATGAATTGAATTATTTGGTAAAGATGAGAACCATTCCAAGGCTGTGTCTTTTAAGGACCTAGGAAAGAGTTTTTCCAATAGTTTATCATCAAGGACAAAGTCACTACATAAAGCGGTATAGGCATTGACATGGTTAGAAGGATCTCCCTTCCATCCATATTTCTCAAATCTAGGCACCTCTACACCTTGTGTCATCAGTGTTTGCAATATCTCCAAGGATAATGGGCTGCTTTTAACATAGTATGTGGGTGGGCCATTTTGATTTTGATTGATGGTGGAGATTTGTTTTTGCATGGAAGAAATGGTTTGGAAAATTTATGTTATGAGAGGATCAATATAGGTGGTATGAGGTGGAAGTGAAAGTGGGGATGGAGTGAATGTAGTAGTAGGACAAGTGAATGGAACACTTATAGGTGGTAGTGTGGTAGAAGATAGAACATGCAATGCCACATAGGAGCTAGGGATGCTAGTAGGAACATCCAAGGAAGGGACCACATTACTAATGTGTTGCATTGTTGTTGTGATTTGAGGAGTGGTATAGGTAGGTATTGAGACTATTGTTAAGGGAGGAGGAATTTGAGTTCTTCCTTGGTTGGCCACATTGCTTGTTGGAATAGGATCACTAGATGTTGAAGGAAGATGTCTGCCAATGATCTGAACAATGTTTTTCACAAGGTTAAGGCCTTCATCACTTTCAAGCATGCGGTGAATTTTTTCTATGGTAGGAATTGCAATAGCGGAAATGTTTTCAAAGCTTACTTGGTGTTACAAGTGTACTAAGCTCTCATGAATTTGAATTATCTTTTCTTGTGGGATATCATCAGGCCTATGGTCAACATGCATACTACCTAAATATAAAGATTTTTTGAGGGTATTATCCATGCCTAGTGCACTATTATCAATACTAGGAGTGGTAGTTCTAGATAACCCAAGATCCACAACGAGTGTGTTGTCACGGGATTCCATGCATCTCAAACTTATTATCACTAAGGTATTAGCAATAGGGCACCAAACACTCACGTAAAGGCTACTAAATGCATGGTGAATGCAAATGCAATGTAAACTAAGGGCAATGAAATGCTTATAACTAAAATTCTAGAAGGTAAAATAGAAATGCAAAGACAACAAATGACAGAAAATGCAGTGTAGAATATGCAACTAGACTAATAAGCCTAGGGCAGCGAATGAGTCCAGGGAGTGATTTTTTTGAAAATTTTCAAAAAAATTTAAATGAATTTTATGCTTTTTATGTTTTTTGATGCAAATATTTCATGCAAATGCATAATTTTGCTATTTTTCAATGAAATGAAAAGCAATAATGCAAGCTAAATGAACTTTTCACTAATACAAATTTTCAAAACCCTAGAATGTAAATTAAACAATGCAAAACCTAATGCAATGTTAATGCAAGATATTCCTAGGATATAAATGCAGTGCAAATTAGAATATAATATTCAAAATTCAGGTTCACCAAAATGTGGAATGGAAAAGGATTCTTCACTTCCTTATCCACACTAAAGGGAATAGGGAGGAAGGGATCCAATTCCACAAAATCCACACTCAAGAGTACCTTAGAGACCTCAACTCAATGAAGGATGTAAGGTCTGACTATAAGGTATCCTTGGAGATGAATGAAAACAAGAAAGGGGTTCACCACCAAGTGTAAACTTGGAAAAATGTAAATGTTTGAAAACACAATGATGTATGCAAAAAGACCTAAAAATGCAAGTAAACAAAAACAAAAACTTATGGAATCTGAGGTCTACACCTAGAAACTTGAAAGTGATGGACAAGAGCTCTAGAATCTTGCAGAAGTCACTATTGAAGCCTACTGGGACTCATATGCCAAGTTGGGAAAATTAGTCCTATTTCGGGAAGATTCTCCCATAATAGGTTTCAAAGAAAAGGGTACTAAAAACTGCAAAAACCTTTGTTTTGGGCCTAGAAATGGGACTCATATGCCACTAATGGTGAATTAGTCCACTTATGACTTTCAAGAAATTCAAAACAGGAAATTGTAGCCTTCAATCTGCACTTATGCTCCTGTTAGGTTTCTGGATCCGAAACTGCAAAATTTGACCTATAGGTGTTCTCCAAGCTTCAATTGGGGTTTTGGTCACTTTTAAGAGCTTTGAAAAATTGATGATGACTTTTAAACTTTTTATCTTTGAAAAATCTGCACACAAGACCTACAAATCACATGCAAAGAGGGAAAAATGGTTGAGGGGTTAGAGAATAGGGGTTTGCCTTGGTCAAACCCCTTGTTGGTAATTAAACCCTTAAAAATGAAATGAAATAAGTGAAGAGAATGATTAATGAACAACATGCAATGCTACAACTCACCAAACCCTTGAAGTAGAAATCTGAAGATATGCAAATAATAGCTCCAATATGCTTGAAAATGCCTAAACTTCTTAAGTGAATGGTTTGATTGAGTGCTTGAATGTCGATTGAATGAACTAGTGAATGGGGGTAAAAAAGAATAGGAAAACCTTATTTATACACAATTATGCCCTAATTCTTGAAGATACTACATCACAAGTCGACCTTAGGTCTTAGGAGAATAAAAACCCTCCAATATTTTGAATTTATTTTGATTCATTTGCCAAGGGGGACTCATTCGCCCCTAATGGTGAATGGGTCCCACTCAAGGAATTTAAGTGGGTGTTAGAAATTAAGTTGTTTTAAATTATGTTTGTCGGGTTTATTCTTAAAAATATAGTTAAGTTGTTGGAGATATGTGCCTCAATCTTGCTGACTTGAACCTCATGGAAGAGTAAATTAGTGAGACACCTAAGATATCCTACCAATGAGTTGCTTTAGTCCTGAAGGATTGAAGTGTTTAGATCGGTGTGACATGTGTTCGGTCTTGCTGAAGAGAACTATCAGAGTGACTTGAACTGTCGGCATGAGTTTTATGTTTCATATTCGACAGTAGTTATCTAGCTGATGAGGTTCGTCGGTGAGACTCTTGCCAACCTGAGGAATGTATGCAAAGTAGCCTAGATGAGTTTCGGTATGACTCTGGCCAATGATCGGATTGGGGTGACATTGGTCATCAGGATGACTTGTGAATGTCATTCCGGTGCTTGTGGTTTGGCCAAAGAATTCTTTCAGGAATACTCCTGCCAAAGTGAACTATGTTGGGATGACATTGGTCTTCGGGTAGACCTACAAATGTTGAACCGACTATGTTAGTCTGGCTGATGGGTATGATCAGTGTATGTCTTGTCGATGAATAGATGGTCAGGCTAACACGATATTCCAGAATGCATCTTACCGATAGTAGATCTCTGGCCGATGTGATCTATTCAGTGTGAGTCTAGCTGATGGGTGTGTTTGGTGTGACTCCTGTCAATGAAAGGTTCCAAACTACTGTGAGTTGATTTTCATCGGGGTGACTTAAGATCTCGGTGGGACTTTATTCAATAGTGTTGTTCTTGTTGATGGTCTGTTTTAGTTGGTCGTCGGTGTGACTTGGGACTTCGGTGAAACCTTCCCCAATAGTGGTTCTCTTACCGATGGAGATGTTCCTGATGCATATCACTATAACTCCTATTGATGGTATTTAGTCGGGGTGACATGAAGGCTCTATAAGAGTCTTAGCAACAGAGCATGTCTTGCCGATGAGGTGTTTTCGTCAGTATGAAATGGGACCTTGGTGAAACCTTCTCTGATGCTTGTTCTCTTGCCGATAAGGCTGATCCCATGACAGTTGGTGCTCCTGTTGCTCATCGGGGTGACTTAGGCTGACAAGATGGTTCAAAAAGTATGTGAGCTTAATGACATTAGGGAGACTTGTGGGTTCAATGTAACATTATGAACTCTTGCCGATGGATGTTGTCATGCCGATGGGCTTGGTTGAGAGCTCAAGATGATGGAGACATTAGGGAGACTTTGGAGATCGGTGTGTCATTCGAGACTGTGACCGATAGACAAAGTTAGGCTGATGGAAGTGAAGATGGAATTGGTTGATCGAGCGATGAATTTGTTGGCCTGCTGATGTGTCGATTTTTCATTGGAGGAACACGATGAGTTGGAGGAGACTATTCGTTGTCCAAGATAGGTTGACGGTTGATCTAAATGTAGAAGATGAACTGAACGGTTTTGAGTTGGGATAAAACTATTTTTAAAGGAACGTTCATGGGTTGGTTGGAGAATGAGAATATTGTTTTGAAGGAGGAGAAAACACTCTCTTTGTGGTTTGATTGTGAAACCTCTCTCTCTATGTGAATATGCACTATATACTATGTGAGAGTATTGTAACAATGTGAAGGTTGTAATGGATTGAGAGGTTGATCAGAGAAATGTAAATAAAAAAAGGGAGAGGGAATTAGAACAGGGTTGTTGCCCGTTTGACTCCAGAATGGAACAAGGTGTAATCTTTGTGAAAAGGTTATGAGCCTGAGATTGTATTGTAACTTTGTTTGTTGCTGAATAATACAATGGCTTAGATCGTTTGGAGTGTGGGGTTTTTCACTTGAAAGGGTTTTCCCCACGTAAATCTGTGTGTTCTAATCTTCTGTACTATCTTTCATGTTAATGGTTCTATTTGTTCAATTTGTTTATGCAAGTTGTTGAAACCGAATTTACACATGTGCTTCTCTTAGAAGGATTATTGTGGGAAATGAACTTTGTCTGATTCCACTTTGTGACATAGTTTTACATGTTTTTGAGGCAATCTAATTGAAATTAAAGTTACCAAAGGCACTACTATTCTTGGAGGTTTCTTTGAGATGACAAATTTTCCGAACAAGTGGTATAAGAGCCTTCTTTTGGTTGTTGGTTCTGTGAATTTCTCCTGTGAAGATTTCTTAGTCTTTTAGGCTTGAGGAAATCTAGAGGAATTGGCTGATGTCTTGATCCTTTGGTGAGTGGAAGTCTTGTAGTATTCAGAGACAACACATAGTTTGAAGGATGGTGAAGATGGAGTTTATTATCTTGGCAGTGACATAACCTTAATGTATGAGGTGGATTTCTTTGCTTCTTGGTTGAGTTGCAACAAATCTTTCATATTGGGTGTTTGTGTGAGAGGCTTTGTGGTGATATGGAGAAGCTTGGGTTGTGTCTCAGTCATGGAAGAGAGTGCTTATGATGTGTGGCATTTCCTGGTGTTGGAAGACATTGTATTCTGTTAACCTCGAATGCATGAAGGCTATGGAGTTAATCATTAGATGATTTGAAAGCTTCTGGAATAGCCTATCTCTTTCTCAATGCATGTGCATATTGATGGTTTTGGAATTGTCTTGAAGGGGTCCTGGAGTTCTTGAACTATTGTCTCCTTTTTTAAGAATGTATTGTACTTGCATGTTTTATGTGGTTTTTCAGGTTTTACACATCAAGCAAAACTTGTGGTTATGTGGAGTTGTTAAACTATTTTCTTGACCTTAGCTTTTGGGCCGTTGCTGGAAGAGATGGTTGCAGTTCTGCATGCATGCTTCGGCATGGTATGAGGAGGTGAGATGCTTTCTCTGTATGAGAGTGTTGGTATGTGATTTGTCACTCAACATTCTTGTGGTGCTACTTGTGGGTTCCTTGTCTATGGTGCTAGTTGTGGACATGTTTGGTGTTTGAGTTAGGGTGTCTACATGTTTGTTCTCTTGTGAGACCTCATATTTTGTATGAAATTGATGTGGTAGTTAGTCTTCATGTTTCATTAATTGGATCTGCGGGTTGTGCAAATTTGTGGGTTGTCTTTACTCATATGTTTGCAGTGTGACAACCTAGAAGTGAACTATCTATATCCACACGAATTGATTTAGAGTTTATGTAGACTTGTAAGTTGGCCTTGTTTGTGGTCACTTGTGCATTGGTGTGGCTGTTTTGAGGTAAGAGGATGGATGATAACTGAATTCCTAGATAGTTGATTATGGAGTCTTGTAGCATAGTGAATCTCCTTACTTTTGAGGTCTTGGTTTAATTATCAGTACTGTTATATGTTTGTGGGCCTAGAAGATCTTCTTTTTAGTTTTGGAGATGGTTAGTCATGATGCTTGGAAATATCGGATGTCACATTTCAGTGGGAGCTTTAGCAGTGACTATGAGTTCATCACTTGGTGGTGAATTATCTTCTTTAGTGTTGCTAATGTTACTAGGAGGGACTCTTACATCCTGTTGCCGCAGAAGGGTTAGTTCACATTTGCTTGGACACTATTTGAGGATGTACAACATATTGGAACCATGGAGGATGTTTGGAGTCTTTGGCTAAGGTGTTTCCAGTGCTTGACAGGTGACATTAGTTTTGAGTTTGTTTACTTTATGTCATGGTATACTCTTGTTTATGCACCGGAGTTTTGACATTGTGCATTGCACGTGAGACCATGGTATGTTCACTTGGAGCAGGGTATCTCCTAAGGGGGATGGGAATATCATGGTGTCATGATAAGTTCATGTTTCAGATGTTTGGAGCTTTGATAGTGGTCTAGAGTTTCTCTGTGTTTTGAGTACATTGGTCATATGCTTGAGAATTTCATGTTAGTGTAGTAATGCAATTTGGAGTTCAGCATGGGATGATTGTTTGTAGGTGGTCATGGATACATGGAGAGTAAGGTGAGGCTGTAATTCTCTTGAGATGAGAAAGGTATTGATTTCAATAGAAAGTTCAAGTAGCCTACACTTTGGTTGAACGTTAGTTCAATAGAGACCAATGAGGAGATTGTTCTTGGATGAGTCATGGTGTCTTGTATTTCTTGGAGGAGTATTTTTTCTTTTCCACTCTTGGTCTACTAAGTAGTTTATCTGAGAGGTATTTTCCCATTGTATCTTTCAGATGTGTTTTATACTTTCTTTCATGATATGGATCTTGATTTGTTGATTAAATCATTCTAGAGGATTCATAGTGGAATATGTACAACATGGTTCATCTCCCTAAGCTTTTGTGTTATATCATTTACGAATGAAGAACTGGTAGGAGATGCTTTATGGGCTGATTTCCTGATATGTGAAATGAAATAGTTTGGTATTCTTTGAGAGGCTTACATCCATGATTGTTTACATGTTACATTTTCTATACTTGATCTTGGTGATTGAAAGGTTGGATGTTGTTATGGCATGTATTTGGGATGGGAAGGAGATCATACTTGACACAGCTAGTTGTTAGAAGTGTATGTAGGAGGATGTTCGATAGGTATATGTTGTGGATAGTTTCTCTCTTTGGTCTTGATTGTCTTCTTGATGTTTTGTTTCATATTACATTGGTTTGAGGTTTAGTCAGAGCTGTAGTGATCACTACCTTGTGGTCATGTGTTTTCACTCATATTCTTGGGTGATGACATGGAGGTTCTTAATATTTTTCCTTTGTTGGGTGTGGAGAACTTGGGAGAGTTCTGAAGACTTGTGGTGAGAGTTGTTCTTGCAGGTTATTAATTTGCAGGTTGTGCATATCATTGTGGATGCTCCTTGGTACTACATGGTTACATTTTCTATGTGCTATGATTGGTAGACTTGTTATTCCTTTGATCTTTTATATTTGGCATTACCCATGCAGTGGGAGTACCTAGATGTATTTGGTCTTCTTTGACTGGTTTGTGCATGGTGCTTGTATCTACGGTTGATGGGTTGGCTATGCTACTAGAATGAGTTTACTAATGAGGATACCTTGAAGGTATGTGAGATTGGATGGATAGCATGAGATGTGAGTGCTATTTTTAGTCATGTGGGTTGATCAATTGGATGGGTGTAGTCAGTTTTCTGGTTGTTCTTCTGGCTGATGTTCTATCTTGTTTTTGGAGAATGTCTTCTCGCAGTTGTGTTCTGGTTTGGGCCTTGGAGGTTGATGTTGTTTGTGCTTATGTATGGTTTGCAGTTGATGCTCTAGAGTGGTCAGTAAGCTCTTCATCAATTGGGAGATTGTTGGAGATATGTGCCTCAATATTGCTGACCTGAACCTCCTGTAAGAGTAAATCGGTGAGACACCTGAGATATCCTACCGATGAGTTGTTTTAGTCCTGAAGGCTTGAAATGTTCAGATCGGTGTGACATGTGTTCGGTCTTACCGAAGAGAACTATCAGAGTGACTTGAACTGTCAGTGTGAGTTTTCTATTTCATATCGACAGTAGTTATCTGGCCAATGAGGTTTGTTAGTGAGACTCTTGCCGATCTGAGGAATGTATGCAAAGTAGCCTGGATGAGTTTCGGTATGACTCTAGCCAATGATTAGATCGGGGTGACATTGGTCATCAGGATGACTTGTGAATGTCACTTTGGTGCTTGTGGTCTAGCCAAAGAATTATGTCGGGAAGACTCCTACCGAAATGAACTACGTTGGGATGACATTGGTCTTTAGGTAGACCTGAGAATGTTGAACCGACTGTGTTAGTCTGGCTTATGGATCTGATCGGTGTATGTCTTTCTGATGAAAAAATGGTCAGGATAGCATGATACTTCGAAATGCCAATGGGTGTGTTCGGTGTGACTCCTGTCGATGAAAGGTTCCAAACTGTAGTGAGTTGATTTTCATTGAGGTGACTTAAGATCTCAATGTGACTTTGTCTGATAGTGTTGTTCTTGTCAATGATCTATTTCAGTTGGTCGTCGGTGTGACTTGGGACTTCGGTGAAACCTTCCCCAATAGTGGTTCTCTTGCCGATGGAGATGTTCCTGATGCATATCGCTATGACTCCTGTCGATGGTATTTAGTCGGGGTGACATGAAGGCTCTATAAGAGTCTTAGCGATAGAGCCTATCTTTCCGATGAGGTGTTTTTATCGGTATGACATGGGACCTTGGTGAAACTTTCTTCGATGCTTTTTCTCTTGCCGATAAGGCTGATCCTGTGACAGTTGGTGCTCCTATTTCTCATCAGGGTGACTCAGGCTGACAAGATGGTTCAAAAGGTATGTGAGCTTAATGACATTAGGGAGACTTGTGGGTTCGATGTAACATTATGAACTCTTGCTGATGGGCTTGGTCAAGACCTTGGGATGATGGAGACATCAAGGAGACTTTGGAGATCGGTGTGTCCTTTGAGACAGTGATCGATAGACAAAGTCAGGCTGATGGAAGTGAAGATGGAATCGGTTGATCGAACAATGACTTTGTTGGCCTGTTGATGTGTCGATTGTTCATTGGAGGAGACTATTCATTGTCCAAGACAGGTTGACAGTTAATCTAACTGTAGAAGATGAACTAAACAGTTATGAGTTGGGATAAAACTTTTTTTATAGGAACATTCATGGGTTGGTTGGAGAATGAGAATATTTATCTGAAGGAGGAGAAAACACTCTCTCTTTGTGGTTTGATTGTGAAACCTCTCTCTCTATGTGAATCTACATTGTATACTGTGTGAGAGTATTGTAATAGTGCGAAGGTTGTAATGGATTGAGAGGTTGATCAAGGAAATGTAAATAAAAAAAAGGGAGATGGAATTAGAACATGGTTATTGCCCGTTTTGTTGGAATTATGTGCCTTAATCTCATAGGCTGAAACCTCAAAAAGAGCAAAGTCGGTGTTGTGTTGTAAAATATGTTAGTATCAAAGTAAATGAATAACAACACACAACTAAAAATTTAAACTAAAGAAAAGCTAATTAAATTGAATTCAAAGAAACAAGTGAAGCTTCTTCAGAATCGTTCCATCTTCCTCTATCTCCAGAGATTTGTTTGAAGTTGCTGCTCTCAGATTGTGTGAGCTTGGCTTCTCCAAATGGCAATTTGCAGAATGAGTATGCAAAGGAAGGAGCTTCTCTATGCTATATTCTGGTGGAGTGAAAATACTGATACGGATATGCACAGGGGCTGTAAATTATGCACAGGGGCTGTGAATTATGGATGCTATGATATGGAATGGATATGCCATGATATGCTATGATTCTACAATCTATGAATACTAGAATTCTATGAATACTAGAAGACTATACTATTGCAATTTGGCTATAGTTTATCTATATGAAAGCTTCTGTATGATTTCAAAGACCCAACAATCCTTTTTATAGCATTTTGCAGGCAAGAGCCTGGATGGCAAGGATCAACGGTTGTGAGATTGTCTAGTAAGTTTGAATGGTGAGAGATGGAGAGGTTGAGAGGAAGATGGAGAATGTTGGGAGGTTGGAGAGAAGAATGGAACCTTGTCTTCAACCCATGGGAACAAGCTTGCACAGGAACAGAGAAATTAATTTTTCTGTTTTGGAAGTTTGTTTCATGGTTGTTGAAGATAATGCAAATTAATTAAATAAATAAATAAAATTATTTAATTTCATGTGAGTTTAATTTTTGATTTGAGGACTATAGAAGACTTAATTAAATATTTAGAATATTTAATTATGCATGAACTTTAGAAGAATTTAATTAAATATTGAGAATATTTAATTGTAAATGGAATTTAGAAGAATTAATTAAATATTGGGAATATTTAATTGTGAATGGACTTTAGAAGAATTTAATTAAATATTGAGAATATTTAATTGTAAATGGAATTTAGAGGATAATAATATTTAATCTTTATTTGAAGAAAATATTCAAGCCAAGATTATATGATAATTAATATAAATAAACCGTAATGTTTATTTAATTAATTAAGAAATGGATAAGAAAAGTGATTAAATAAACTTATTTATTTAATCGAAATGAAAGAATGAACAATATAAATAAATTATTTAGATTTATTTATACGTAGATCAAATTGAGATTTAATTAAATATTAAAATTTAATTAATTACTACTATTGTGATGTGACCATTTTTAGGTGTATACATTTTTCCCCTCTTTGAAGTGATGTGTTTTACGCATTGCTTCAAAGAATTTTGAAATTTGTTTTCCCTAGATGTTGACCGTCAAATGTTGATAGGTATATGCCCCCTCGAATGATGAATTGATAAGATTTTGATTTTTGTGAATTTTTTTGAATTTTTAGATTTTTTTGAAATTTTTGATTTTTTTGAAATTTTTGATTTTTATGATTTTGATGATGTCGATTCATCATTCGAAAATGATGATGTGAAGAAAAAGACTTGAAAATATGTAAGATGAAAAATTGATGACCTAAATTGCCCCTGCTATGATAAAATATGTTAAAATGCCCCAATTTTGCAACACATGACTTTGTATTGATTGTTTGTGTATTGAAATGCCCTAATTTGATGATGATTGTCTAATAAATTTGTTCCCAAGGTTGTTGGAAAACAAATAGTAGTTGATAAATTTTCTTTCAAAGTTGTTAAAAACAAATAGGTGTTGATAGGTTTGCTTCTAAGGTTGTTAAAAAGAAACAGGATTTTGATAAATTTGTGTTCCATGAAAATGAAAAACAAATAGGTTGTTGATAAGTTTGCTTCTAAGGTTGTTAAAAACAAACAGGATGTTGATACGTTTGCTTTCCATGATGATGAAAAACAAACAGTTGATTGATATGTTTGCTTCTAAAGTTCTTAAAAACAAATAGGATTTTGATAAATTTGTTTTCCATGATGATGAAAAAAAAATAATTTGATAAGTTTTCTTCTAAGGTTGTTAAAAACAAACATGATGTTGATACGTTTGCTTTCCATTATGATGAAAAAAAAATAGTTTGTTGATAAGTTTGCTTCTAAAGTTGTTAAAAACAAACAGTAGATTTGATAAATTTGCTTTCAAAGTTGTTGAAAACAAATAGTAGTTTGATAAATTTGCTTTCAAAGTTTTTGAAAACAAATAGTCGAATGATGTATTCCGATTGGATTGATTTGATTGATTTGATGATCCATTTTGATTTGAATAATGGTCTGATCTTCTGATGTAGGAGTAGGTGGTGTGAGACCAACAACATCTGGGGGTAGCACCTCATAGTGTTTACATGTGATCAGCTTTGATTTTTTTTATTGAGACATTGTATACTTTGCCAGCTTTTGGGAAAATCTATAAATGCAAAATGCAAATTCTAACATGAATGCAATCTATACTAACCATGCAGGTTATCTATACAATATTGCCATTCTAAGAGCTTATTTGTGCTTTTTGTGTCATCATAGAGCATTGAAATGTTGAAAATTAATACAAGCATCAAAGGGTATGTTAGCACCAGTGATGACTTGAGTATTGCTTTCATGATTTTTGTTATAGCAAGATAATCCAAGCATCTAGGTATAATTGAACCGAGATGACCTGAGTATTTCTTGCATAAACAGACAAGAGTTAACCCTTTTCCCATGCAAATTCTGAAATGTCATCAATGATACGTAGTAGAGCATGTCTCACAACCAATTTGCATAGTACTAATGATTCACTCACAAACAACAGAAAAATAAAAATCATACTCCTTCCTTGCTTTTCTAGTTTAGTACATCATTGAATTGCTCCAGAGATATGATATAAAACAAAACAACCATTCAAATCTTGCTTAAGGTATTTCAAACATTATTCAGATTAAGATCATCCAAGTTGGTTGTCAACATTGATGTTTTTGTTTTGATGTTTGTTTGGATCATGTTATTTTGATTGCAATAAGCAGGTTGTGATTGATTTGATACAACAATGTTTATTGCATTTCAACAAACTGTCTTGTGTTTGTTTGTGATGTTTGAAAAGCTCGTTTCCCCTCTCTTGTTCAGTCTATGTTTTTTCCCCCAGTGTAAACACAACCTAAAGATTATGGATTTGTACAAAATTCACCAAGCCATGATAAAACACAAGGATTCCCATTGCATGATATGAATATGATAGATATGTACAAATGATAGATATGGATAGATGATGGCGTAAAGTGAATGCAAGACATAAGCTAATAGATAGAGGAGCCCATTTTGATCAAAAGTAGCACCTGTTTGCCAGGTTTTCACCACTTGTTTTTATTGCACTTTTTCAAGACTTTTCCAATTTTTATGGATTTTTTTCAGGACTTTTTCTGATTTTTATGGATTTTTTTTTTAGGACTTTTAAGATGGAATGTGATGACCAATTGAAGAAACAAGATTCCCCACAATATAAGAGAAGATGCATGACAAAGGATATGGTATGGAAGATTTAGATGAAGTGAATAGGATAAAATGCATGATTTTCGAGAAGATCCTTAACCTTGTCAAGATCAAAGGTGGAAATGTAAGGAATGGGCATAGAAAGGATAATGACCATGAATGATAAGATGGATGAAAATTGTCCCTAAGCGTAGAGTGCAAGAGGAATATGGAAGATAGGATATGGATGATAGGAAGATGGAGGAAGGACTTAAGCATCAAGTTTCACAACCAAATATCCCTCTAATAAACCATGGCAATGGGAATTAGAATCCTAAATGTTGGCAGATTAATGATATGATGGAAGAATCAAAGGACTTATGAAAAAGTTTGGATTAAAGGAGAATGATGGGTATGAATGTTGGATAATGGATAGGAAGTTGGAAGGCATGTTGATGGATAGATGGAAAGGTTGGAAATATCAACATTGGCACACACCTTGAAGGGCGGTGGAGTGATGGAGGAAAAATGGATTTGGAAGGTGATAGGTTATTAGATGGGAGATGGTGAGAAGCTTTTGGATTAGCAAATTTGAATGCTAATTTTGATTTTATTGCTTCTATGAGACTTTTAGGAATCCACATGACTTTTGATTTTGATATTTGCTTTGTGGACCTTTGTGGCCTTTTACATTTTTCTTTTTGATTTATGGACCTTTGTGGTCTTTGAAAATTGCATTTTTTCTTTAATGAGCCTTTGTGGCCTTTTAGATTTTTCTTTTGATTTTGAATCAAATTTTCTTTTATTTTTGCATGACTCTTCAAGGAGACATGTTGATCCTTTGATACATGTGGATTTTCATATAGAAGCTTTTGATATTTGGCACCCAAATTGCTTCCAAGAGCAATGGGAGGGGTGAATTGAGGTGAATGATATGGAGGTATGATGGATGAGTTAATGAAGGAAGAATTTTGAAAGTGGATCAAGGATGTGTGCCTTTGTTGTTCTTGAGAAATAGGATATAGACCTAGGATAGAGAGAAGGTTTGATGAACTAGGATAAGGACCTAGGATGGATGGAGAGTTTGATGGACTAGGATACCTAGGTTGAGCATTAGATGTATAACCAAGGCCATGAGAATATGAATGTGCTTGGAAAAAAATGGGTTCTAGGATACCTTGCTCATGAAGGCCTAAACCCTTTCCTTTATAATTCATAATTTCACACATTCGTTTACCAATGGGATATGTATTGTTTGTGAAACAAGATGCAAGTCCATTGTGAGGAGGATATGATATGGATGAGAGGATAGGTTTTGGAAGTAAACCATAATGGATAAAGGTGGAGGATCCCAATTTATAGGTGTGGAGTTCATGGATAACGTGAATAGGTGTAATAGGCTCTTGACATGGGGATGATGGGATGTTTTGATCTTGACTTGCAAAAGGATTATGAAGTGGTATGAAAGGCATATCTTGATCATGAGAAGGATAATCATCTTTATGGGATGAAAGGGTATCCTTGAATGGAAGCATATATTGATCTTGATGAGGAAGGGAATCGTGAGATTTTGTAGAAATCATATCTTGATCATCAATTGATAAGACATCATTAGATAGGACGAAAGAACTATCATGCTCTTGTGATGCAATAGAATCATGGGATGGTATGGATTGATTAGATGATGTGGAAGCAGAACTTGGAAGAACATTTTGTTCTTGAGATGGAAGAGGATTATCATGGGTGAATAATGAAAGGAAGGGATCATCATATGGTTCTTGAGAGATGGGATCTTGATCAAAGATAGGAAGGGTTTGTAGAATGTTTTGATCGAGATGTGTAGATTGAAATGAATCATCAGATGTAAAGGATATCATAGAAGAAGGTGATTGAATAGAATCGTTATCTTGAGTGAAAGAATCGTGAAGTTCATTTTGAATTATGGGGGATGAAGATAAATGCATGACATGACAGGATTGGTCAATCTTATTTGATGGCTTAGATTTGGGCTTCTCATGTAACCTTTGCAAAAATTCAAAAACATTGAATTTGGATGATGTTGCTTTTAGAGGAGAAGAGGTTACATTCATATTTCCGTCAAAGGACTTCATAGTTGTGCCCCCTTGTATTTCCTTGATTTTCCTTTGGAGTGCTCTTGTTTGTTGGGGAAGACTACTAAGATCATTTAATGGAGTTTTAGTCTTTTCAGGATCTTCCTTAATTTTCTCCATATTGTAGTTAGAGGGAAATTTGGCACCTTGGTTTTCTAAGAAAAGAAAGTAGCCTTCTTTATCTCGCTCTAACATCTTGTCCAAAATTATGTGAAACTGTGGATATTGTTCAACTTCTTGAATCATTTCATCGGTTATCTCATGATTTGAACTATTCCCAGTACGAAACCTATGAAAAGTATTTTCTTCCCTATCACCCATGTTGTAAAGTGAACAATAGGAATATTCTTTTGAAATGTTCTTCTAGACTTAGATCACAAGTTTATAAATGCAAAAATGATGATGTCTTGATCTAATAAGATGAAAATCTTATGATATGATCAAATGATGTTTCTAACTCTTGATTGTGGCTTCCAAATGAAAGGATATCAGAATCCTGTTGGGGAAGTTGAATCAATAATCAAAAACTTGTTTGAAAAAAATGCACTTTTTTGAGATTTGATCCTAGTCTCAAAAAATGATAAGTGTAATAATGTATTTGTGTGTTTTGGATGATCTTTACTGAATTAATGTTTTGAAAACATCTCAAACAAATTGTAGAATAGTTGTTTTTAAGTCATATACTAAACATCAAGTGTATGATCAAAATATTTTTTAAAAATTGTTTTCACAGGTTTTGCACATGATAGATAGATCAAACAGACTCACTCTTAGTACTCAAGTAGGTCATCATAGTAATCAACAACCCACATCTTAGAACTGCATCGACTCACACAGCCATGTCACCCCCGAAAGGGCGCCCGTGTTTTTGTCTTTTCTAGGTGCGTACTCAGAGTGATGGAAGTGGATACCGGATCCCCTGAGCAAACAATCCTTGGCAGTTATATGGTGAGTATCTTGGGGGTAGATTCTTCCCTCCCCTACACTGTGATTATTATGACGTTCGAAAACTAACTTTGGTTGGATACTACACTAAGTTCGTAGTAAGGGTTTCCGTTCGGTACGGCAAATGATATACTCCCTCGAGAGACCTCCCTACCTTTAAAACAAAGGCTTTGGGGATGGTTATCTTGCACACTACAGTCAAAAGAGGGTTTCCCCAATTTTGCTTTAAATTTTATAGTGGGTGGAATAGCCTGGCTTTGGCTTGAACCCACTTGAGTCATTCCTCTTGGGTGAGTACTTTTTCCCACAAGAGCAGGCTCTCTAAAAGGTTTTAATAAAACTTGAAATTGCATGAAATGAAATAGGTGAGTTTGGCATTTTGATCACCCAGTTAAGGGGAGAGCATAGGCCTATCACCGTTTAAAACAAAGCAAACAAGGATTCAATTTTTAAGCCCAAATAAAGAATTTTCTATGCTAGGTGAAGATTTTGCTTCACAAAAACATGGAGTTCTTTTTAGCCCAAAATGAAGATGAAGTGACTATCCTAGGATTGCTTTATTCCATTTAAGTGACTATCCTAGGATTGCTTATTTTAAATTATGTGACTATCCTAGGATTGCTTCATTCTTTTAAAATTCTTATCTATCCGCGGTCACGTCAGATTCAGTCAATTCTTGCTTAAGTTACAAATTACAATTTGCAGCCCTTTTAAAAGTGCACTATAACAGACATCACGGGCGCTGAAACAGAGTTCATGGGCGCTGCAGGATGAATTAAGGGCACTGTAGGATGAATTAAGGGCAGTGTAGGATGAATCATAGGCGCTGCAGGATGAATTATAGGCGCTGCAGGATGAGTCACAGGCGCTACAGGATGAATTACAGGCGCTACAGGATGAGTCACAGGCGCTACAAGATGAATTACAGGAGCTGCAGGATGAATTATGGGCACTGCAAGATGACTTAAGGGTGCTGAACTGGGTGTAAACCATGCTGAAGTGTGTTTATTGCGCTAATACGCTGTTTTGGCCGTGACCTGTGGGAAAAATTTGCAAAAAGATGTTAAAATAGGGGCTCAGGCCCCACGGTGGGTGCCAAAAATGTGTTGTAAAATATGTTAGTATCAAAGTAAATGAATAACAACACACAAATAAAACTTTAAACTGAAGAAAAGCTAATTAAATTGAATTCAAAGAAACAAGCGAAGCTTCTTCAGAACTGTTCCATCTTCCTCTATCTCCAGAGATTTGTTTGAAGCTGTTGCTCTCAGATTGTGTAAGCTTGGCTTCTCCAAATGGCAATCTATAGAATGAGTATGCAAAGGAGCTTCTCTATGCTATATGCTAGTGGAGTGAAAATACTAATACAGATATGCATAGGGACTATAAATTATGCACAGGGGCTGTGAATTGTGGATGCTATGATATGGAATGGATATGCCGTGATATGCTATGATTCTAAAATCTATGAATACTAGAATTCTATGAATACTAGAAGGATATACTATTGCAATTTGGCTATAGTTTATATGTATGAAAGCTTCTGTATGGTTTCAAAGACTCGACAGTCCTTTTTA
Source organism: Sequoia sempervirens (assembly GCA_007258455.2). Taxonomy (NCBI): domain Eukaryota; kingdom Viridiplantae; phylum Streptophyta; class Pinopsida; order Cupressales; family Cupressaceae; genus Sequoia; species Sequoia sempervirens. The sequence goes on along the minus strand of VDFB02353493.1, from coordinate 313,886,622 downwards.
TAGCATTTTGTAGGCAAGAGCCTGGCTAGCAAGGATCAACGGTTGTGAGATTGTCTGGTAAGTTTGAATGGTGAGAGATGGAGAGGTTGAGAGGAAGATGGAGAATGTTGGGAGGTTGGAGAGAAGAATGGAACCTTGTCTTCAACCCATGGGAACAAGCTTACATAGGAACAGAGAAATTATTTTTTCTATTTTGGAAGTTTGTTTCATGGTTGTTGAAGATAATGCAAATTAATTAAATAAATAAATAAAATTATTTAATTTCATGTAAGTTTGATTTTTGATTTGAGGACTATAGAAGACTTAATTAAATATTTAGAATATTTAATTGTGCATGAACTTTAGAAGAATTTAATTAAATATTGAGAATATTTAATTGTAAATGGAATTTAGAGGATAAGAATATTTAATCTTTATTTGAATAAAATATTCAAGCCAAGATTATATGATAATTAATATAAATAAATTGTAATGTTTATTTAATTAATTAAGAAATGGATAAGAAAAGTGATTAAATAAACTTATTTATTTAATCAAAATGAAAGAATGAACAATATAAATAAATTATTTAGATTTATTTATACGTAGATCAAATTCAAAGATTTAATTAAATATTAAAAATATTTAATTAATTACCAGACTATTGTGATGTGACAATTTTTAGGTGTATACAGGTGTGACATTCCTTCTGTCTGGCCGACTAACAGTTGTGCAACCTTGTGGAATTCTCAGATTGCCAAGACCTTGCTACTGTCTTGCCGACTGAAGCCTATCACTGTGACATTTCTTTCGTTGTGGCATTTATATCTCTCTCTGCTTGGGAAGATCTCTACCCGATGGTTTGTTTTCTTGTGATGGTCAAGGAGACTCATGGCAACTGGAGTCATCGGAGTAACACAAATGCTTCGGTATGAAGTCCTAGCAATATGGGATGTCTCGTCGACCGTTATACTCTTGGAGTCATCATAGTAACAAATGCTTCAGTAAGAACTCTTGGCGATGGGTGATTGTCTCGTCGATGAGCTATTCTGTTGTCAGTATGACTCCTGGCGAAGGGTGGTTTCGGTATGATGTCATGGTGACAAGGGGAAGTCTGAGTGACAAATTTTGAACTCAGTGTAACCTCTTGCTGAAGGTGATGAGTCTGGCCGATATCGACTGTTGGGTTTTGTGGCATTGAGGAGACATGGCTAGTGTCTCACCGACATGTGACACAGGTTGAACATTGTTGACTGAGTGAAAGACTATCCTACGTGGTTTGTCTTTGACCAATTAGAGAAGTTGAATGGGAACCATTGGAAGCTAGTCTGTTATGGCCGTTCTGTGAGAAGTTCAACAGACTAGGGTCGACATGGATATACTCTAAGATCGATGATGATGTTCGGTTCGACGAATGGTTGGATGAACAGTTTGATGAGTGATCAGTGTGAATTCAATTCTGAGAGTATTGTAACTTGAATGTTCTGTACAAGGTTGATCAAGGATTATGCTGTTGTAAATTGACATCAGAAAGATAAGTCTGATCTTTGTATGTAATCTTCATTACTATAATACAAAGAGGCTTTTCTTGGTGTGGTGTGTTTTTCTCCCATAAGGGTTTTCCCACATAAATCTGGTGTTCATCTGTGTATGTTATATTCTTTGTTTTTGTTATTTATTTCAAGTGTATCTTAATTTGACTATAATTGAAAATTTTAAAAGCACCTCTGCATTCTTCCTTGAGGTTTTGACGTTAGGAGAGTTGTTTCCGCACCTTAGCTTTCCTGACAAGTGGTATCAAAGCCTAGCCAATTCTGTTATCCTTGTGGGTACGTTGGATTTTTTGTGTCAGTTCTGTTCATTGGGAGTCTTGTAGAAGTTTGGTAATTCAAATTATAGATTAAGATGTCAAGCACATTAGGAAAGATTGAAATTGAGAAATACAATGCCAGTAATTTTGAGTTGTGGAAACTCAAAGTGGAAGATCTGTTGGTTGATCGTGATCTATGGATTGTTGTGTCTAGAATGAAACCTATATGCATGAAGCAAGAGGATTGGGACTTTGTAGATAAAAAATCAAAGGGGCTGATAAGGCTCTATTTAGTAGAATCTGTTCTTCTAAATTTTCATGAAGAAAAGACTGCATCTTCCTCTTGGAAAAGACTGGCAGCTATTTATCAGGGCAAGTCCTTGGTGAATAAATTGTTCTTGATGAAGAAGATATACACTTTGAGAATGCAGGAAGGAGGGTCTGTTGCTAATCATTTGAATGCATTCAACATGTTGATTGCATAGTTAACATTTGTGGGTGTGAAGATTGATGAAGAAGATCACTGTATGAGCTATTATTATGTTCTTTGCCGGATTCTTGGGATCACCTGGTGATGGCTATTGAGAGTGTGAAATCCACTTTTAAGATGGAAGATGTTGTTGCTTCTTTGCTATCGGAAGAGATGAGAAGTAAATATTTTGAGATGGCGAAGGCGGCTCTTGCTGTTAGAGGTAGATCGAAAGAAAAAGGCAAGAAGGACAAGAAGTCCAAATCCAAATCAGAAGGGAGATCAAAGTCTCCTGGCAAGAAGTCCAAGGTGAAATGCTAGAATTGTGGGCAACCTGGTCATGTCTGAAAGGATTGTAAAGAGGAGAAAAAGAAGAAGAAGAATTCTTCAGCCAATGATTCTTCTCAGAGTGATGCAGAAGCCTTCATTGCAGCCTTGGCTACACAGACATCAGATGATGTCTGGTTGATTGATTCTGGAGCATCCTTCCATATGAAATCTCATAGAGACTGGTTTATGAAGTATGAAAACTACTATGGTGGAAAGGTGTATTTGGCAAGTGATTCATCTTTGGAAATTGTTGGCCGTGGGAGAGTCATAATCCAATTCCCTGATGGAAGAGTGAAGGGAATCAATGATGTAATGTATATACCAGGTCTGGCTCAAAATTTACATTTTGTTAGTAAGTTGAATGATATTGGAGTGTAAGTCATGTTCTCTAGAAATGGTTGCAATATGACTAGAGGCTCAATGGTGCTAGCAAGGGGTGCTCATATTGGTACCTTGTATAAGTTGGATGCACATGCTGTGCAATGCAATAGTGTCTTTGCCAAGTCATAGAAAGCTACTCATGGAGGAAAGAGGAAAAAGTTCCTAATCGTGTAAACTCTATGGAAGTTAAACTTCCAGCAGAAAAGACTATGCTCTAGCATCATAGGCTAGGGCACATTGGTGAGAAGGGTTTAAAAACCTTGAAGAATAAAAACCTGGTTGAAGGGCTTGATGATTGTAACCTCAAATTTGAATTTTGTGAACATTGTATATATGGTAAACAACATCGTGTTTCATTTTATTCTAGTCCTCACAAATCTTTTGGTTTGCTTGATTACATACATTTTGATGTTTTTGGTCCAGTGAATGTTCCTTCTTTGTCTAAGTCAAGGTACTATGTATCGTTCATTGATGATTATTCAAGAAGAGCATTTGTTTATTTTTTGAAAAGTAAATCAAAAGTGTTCAATTAGTTTAAGGAATTTAAGAACCTTGTAGAAAATTAGATTGGAAGAAAAATAAAATGTTTAAGGACTGATAATGGAGGTGAATTTTGTCCTGATGAATTCAAGAGGTACTGTAAAGATCATGGAATTAAAAGACATAAAACTACACCTTACACTCCGCAGCAAAATGGAGTTGCAGAAAGGTTCAACAGGACAGTGATGGAAAGAGCACGAAGTATGCTTAGCAGTGCTGGCTTGGAGGAGAAGTTTTGGGCTGAGGCAGTTGCTACAACATGTTACTTGATAAACCGTTCTCCTTATTCCACTCTTGTTGAGAATAAACCTTTGGAAGCATGGTCTGGAAAGAAGCCCTCTCTGAGACACATTCGAGTCTTTGGCTGTGAGGCATATGCACATGTGCTTAATGAGTAAAGATCTAAATTGGAAAACAAGGTTATCAAATGTATTTTTATTGGCTATAGTGTTGGCATAAAATGATATAGGCTTTGGAATCCTAATACAGAGAAGGTTCTATACAACAAAAGTGTTATCTTTCATGAGCTGAAGCCTTCTACCTTGGATCTGCAGTTAGAGACAAAGTCAAAAAACAAAAAGGTTGTAGTTGAAATTCCTCCTACACCAGATAAAGAGGAATTGAAAATTCAAAATGTACCTAAAAGTAAGGAGAGCTCAAGTAGTTCTAAAAGTTCTAAAGAAGAAGAACAACCTCAGCCTTAGCAAGTGAGGAGGTCAACTTGTGAAAGAAAGCAACCTGATAGGTGGGTATGTGCAGGATCATCATGGAAAAAATAGGCCCTTAAGTGGCAAATTTTTTTAAAAAATCAGTGTTAGGCAACTTGACGTAAAAATTTGAATAAGTTATCTATATTATTTCAAAAATATGTAAGAATAGAATCTATAGAAAATTGAATGTAGTTTCTAAACTACTAGGTTTATTTAAAAATAAATAAAATCTATTTGGTGAAAATTTTAAATTTCAAGGAAAAATAAGAAGTAGGTGTAATGCCCACCCTAACCACAATAAAATGATAATATTTTTTTATAAGATTTTATATAAAGTAGAGGACTCGTAATACTGATGTGATGCATAGTTTTTATAATTTTTTTCCAAGTAAACAATTAATTATGAATTTTTTATTATAACTTTTTAAAAAATATAAAAACTCATATAAACCACCTTAACTTGGTCAAAACTTGATGAAATTTAATATTTCTTTTAATCCTATAGTATGTGAAGCATAGAATGTGACACATATTTTGGATTCAAAAAATGTGATACCGTTGAAAGTTATAGATGTTTTCAATCAGCCTATCAATCAAGACTTTAATTAAGTAATTCTAATAGAAAATAAATAATAATTATTTATTAAATTCAAATTAAAGAATAATTTATATTAGTGGAAAGCTGAGAATCTCCTCTAAAAACCCTTTTCATTTCATCAATTTTGGGTAAAAAAAAAGTCGTCAACCACATACCCTACAAATACCCATAATATTGCCACTTTTTGGCCCATCATGATCCTGCACATACCCATGTATGGGTTCTCTTTGATAGATTCTACTTGTGCCTATGATTTAATTTCTAGCACTGATGAGCCTAGGACTATGAAATAGGCTTTTAGAATGTCTGATTCAAACTCTTGGTTGGAAGCCATGAATGAAGAAATGGCATCATTAGAAAAGAATGATACTTGGAGTTTGGTGCCCTTGCCTAAAGGCAGAAAAGCTGTGGGCTGCAAATGGGTATTTAAAAAGAAAATAGGTCTGGATGGTAGTGTGGAAAAGTATAAGGTGAGGTTGGTTACGAAGGGTTATTCCCAGGTAGAGGGAATTGATTATGGGGAGATTTTTTCTCCTATAGCTAAGCTAACATCTATCATATTCCTTTTGTCACTTGTAGCAGTGTATGACTTAGAGGTTGAATAGATGGATGTGAAGATAACATTTCTTCATGGTGATCTTGAAGAAGAAATTTATATGTCCTAGTCTGAGCACTTCGTGGAAAAAGGTAAAGGAAAACTAGTTTGCAAGTCAAAAAAGTCTCTGTATAGACTAAAATAGTCTCCTAGAATGTGGTACCAGAAGTTTGACACATTTGTTTTGTCATTGGGATTTGTAAGATCCAAATCTGATCATTGTGTGTATTACAAAGCTGAAAGTGATCGAGTTCTTATTATTGCTCTCTATGTTGATGATATGTTGTTCATAGGCAATAGTAAGTTAATAATTTATGATCTTAAGTTTCAGTTGTCTGCAAAGTTCGAAATGAAAAATCTTGGTGCAGCAAGGTATATTCTAGGAATGGAAATAACCAGGGACAGGAATAGTAGAAAACTTTGGCTCAATCAGAGTAAGTATATTAAGACTGTTCTAGAGAGATTTTGTATGACTGATTGCAAGAAGCTAGTTGTTCTAGTTTTGCAGGGAACAAAGCTATCTATTGAAGACTGTCCAAAATCTCCTTCTGAGATGGAGGACATGACAAGTGTACCTTATATGCTAGTGCAGTTGGTAGTCTTATGTATGCAATGGTCTGTACAAGGCCATACATTTCCCAAGCAACGAGAGTACTTAGTCGGTTTATGGCTAATCCTAGAAGATCACATTGGTATGCTGTGAAAAGACTATTCAGATATTTGAAGGGCACTTCAGAATATGCTTTGTGTTACCATGGGAACTTGGTTGAATCATAGAGGACTCTCAGTATTCAAGGCTATGTGGATTCTGATTGGGTAGGGGACATTGACAGCAGAAGATCCACCAGTGGATATATTTTCATGATGAATGGTGGTGCAGTGAGTTGGATGAATAAGCAGCAGGCTATAGTCACTTTGTCCACTACAAAGGAAGAATACTTGGTAGCAACACATGCATGTAAAGAAGCAATTTGGTTAAAAAATTTGTGTTCTAATATTGGTTTTGATGTAGGAAAAATAACAATTTATTGTGACAGTCAGAGTGCTATTTGTTTGGCAAAGAATCCTACTTTCCATGCCAGGATGAAACATATAGATGTACAGTATCATTTTGTACGAGATATGGTGGAGGATGGAAAGGTCTCTTTAGAAAAAGTGGATACTCTGGAGAATGTTGCAGATGCATTGATGAAGCCAGTGAGCACAGACAAGTTCAGGTGGTGTGCCAATTCGATGGGCCTCAGTACCCATGAATTTCAGTAGCTTTGTTGTGCTCTAGAGGTACTTGTGTGATCTTCGTCAAGTGCGAGATTGTTGGAATTATGTGCCTCAATCTCACAGGTTGAAACCTCTAAAAGAGAAAAGTTGGTGTGACATTCCTTCTGCGTGGCCAACTAATAGTTGTGCAACCTTGTGGAATTCTCAGGTCGCTAAGACCTTGCTACTGTCTTGCTGACTGAAGCCTATCATTGTGACATTTCTATCTCTCTTTGCTCGAAAAGATCTTTGGTTGACGGTTTGGTTTCTTGTGATGGTCAGGGAGACTCATGGCAACTGGAGTCATCAGAGTAACACAAATGCTTCAGTATGAAGTCCTAGCCATATGGCATGTCTTGCCGACCATTATACTCTTGGAGTCATCAGAGTAACAAATGCTTCGGTAAGAACTCTTGGCGATGGGTGATTGTCTCATCGATGAGCTAGTCGATTGTCAATATGACTCCAGGTGAAGGGTGGTTTCAGGGTGACCTGGAATCTTCAGAGTGACTCTCAGCGATAGCGGTAGCCTCTCCGACTGTTCGGTGCTCAGTATGACTTGAGGGCTCGGTATTACCTCTCAGCAGTAGCCTAAGTATTTTCAACGAGTGTTCTTTTCGGTATGACTTGAAGGGATCGATATGATCTCTTGGCGAATAGCGATAGTCTCACCAATGGGAATGTTAATGTCTAAGTGACTTTGGAACTTTCGTATGACCTCTCACCGAATAGCGATTGTCTTGGCGATAGCGCTACATGTGATGATATCGGTATGATGTCTTGGCGATAAGGGGAAGTCTGAGTGATAGCTTTTGAACTCGGTGTAACCTCTTGGTGAAGGTGATGATTCTGGCCGATATCGACTGTTGGGTTTTGTGGCATTGGGGAGACACGGCTAGTGTCTCACCGACATGCGACACAGGTTGAACGTTGTTGACCGAGTGAAAGACTATCCTACGTGGTTTGTCTTCGACCAATCAGAAAAGTTGAATGGGAACCGTTGGAAGTTAGTCAGTTGTGGTTGTTCTATGAGGAAGTTAAATAGACCAGGGTCGACATGGATATACTCTGAGATCGATGATGATGTTCGGTTCGAAAAATGGTTGGATGAACAGTTTGATGAGTGATCAATGTGAATTCAATTATGAGAGTATTGTAACTTGAATGTTCATTACAAGGTTGATCAAGGATTATGCTATTGTAAATTGACATCAGAAAGATAAGTCTGATATTTGTATGTAATCTTCATTACTGTAATACAAAGAGGATTTTCTTGGTGTGGTGGGTTTTTCTCCTGTAAGGGTTTTCCCACATAAATTTGGTGTTCATTTGTGTATGTTATATTCTCTATTTTTGTTATTTCTTTCAAGTGTATCTTAATTTGATTGTAATTGAAAATTTTAAAAGCACCTCTGCATTCTTCCCTGAGGTTTTGACGTTAGGAGAGTTGTTTCTGCACCTTAGCTTTCCTCACATGTTTGACTCCAGAATGGAACAAGGTATAATCTCTATGAAAAGGCTATGAGCCTGAGATTGTATTGTAACTCTGTTTGTTGCTAATTAATACAATGGCTCAGATTGTTTGGAGTGTGGGGTTTTTCACCCAAAAGGGTTTTCCCCACATAAATTTGTGTGTTTTAATCTTTTGTACTATCTTTCATGTTTAATTGTTCTGTTTGTTGAATCTGTTTATGCAAGTTGTTGAAATTGAATTTACATGTGCTTCTCTCAGAAGGATTAATGTGGGAAACAAACTGTGTCTGATTCCGCTTTGTGACATAGTTGTACATTTTTTTGAGGAAATCTAATTGAAATAAAAGTTACTGAAGGCACTACTATTCTTGGAGGTTTCTCTAAGATGAAATTTTTTCCCAACATAAGTAAGGCTTGTAGTTGTAAAATGGGGCCAATTAAAGCATAAGAAAGGTATAATTATTGATGACAAGCCTAGAAAATTATGAAATTTTATTAGAACACTTTTGCAAGGAAACATAAAATTCTTATTGATTCATAAGGGCCCCAAACCTAATGTGAATGTGTTATCACATTACAACATTAAATCAAGGAAAAATTAAGCCAAAATCACAAGGAGGGCCTAAATAGGAAGAAAAAGTAGAAAGGTTACTTTTTTAGTGTCCACAAAATTTATCTACAAATATTGTTGGAATTTGTAATCTTTTTTTTTTTTAGACTGCAGGAATCGGGTAGCACGACCCCCTATAAACTGCAGTGCGCCTGGTAAACTTTTTAACGTGACCGGCGGCGCTGGCGCGACATGCCCTCTGGTACCACGGGATGGGGGGAGACTAGAACTCGTGACCAACAGAGCCGCAACGGAATTAGCCAACCGAGCTAGGGCCCCCGCCCCTTTGGAATTTGTAATCTTGAGTAGCACCAACCAACTTTAATTAATGTGGTATCATAAGAGATCTATTTTGGATCATTCCTCCCATTTCCTATGTCAGATATTTGCTATCCTAGTTAATGGTTCAAGCAGTGAATTAAATTTTGGTGGTTGAATTTGAATTTGAGCAAAAAATTTAAAAAAGGCAACAGTGATCCCACAATACTGGTTTACAATTAGCCAAACTAGACACTGAAATAATTTTTTCTAACTAAATCTTCACTTTCAGGCACCTATAGCGGCTAAACCATGAGGAATTTGAAGATGATGCAAACTAGTGATTTGTGACATTTTTTCTGTAAATTCTAAATATATTTTTTTCAAAAATTTTGGAATCAAATTGCACTTCTTTTTCCATCTCATTCAAAAACTAGGTTTTTTCATAAAACAACATTTTTAAGGAGTGGCGCTCACCGTATAATGCATAACTTTTTTCCACAAAGGTTAAAATTATATTTTTTTCAAATTTAGATTTGTAACTATGATATCTAGTGCTTCCAATTGGTTTCATAGTGTTTTATTGAATATTTTTTCCTTACTCAATTTTTGAATTCAAACCAATTACAATTCAGACAGAGGTGGACTGTATAATGCGTAACCTTTTTTGTATGTATCAAAATTCAATTTTATTTTTTTGTTGGATCAAGGACTTCAATATCTGGTACACTCATATTTTTCAAAATTTTGTTTTGATAATTTGCTATTTTCCACATGGTAGAAGAAAGAGTTTGATTTTTGGTGAAAAACCTACATTCCCAAGAAATAAAAAATAAATATAATAATACAATTAAATTTATATAAAATTATTCTTTTTTGGAAGTTTATAATAAGGAATACATACTTACAAAAAAATTAAATTAAATGAATTCATTTGATCCCCCAAAAGGTAAATCAAAAGTGGTTTTTTATTAGAATTTTGATAGGTGTAAAGGAGACTCCGTTATAAATATGTTTTAAAACTAGCGAGGTTCTATCGAAGGGGTTTTGATATAAGGTAGTTTGATCAAAATCTCTTCAATTGGAATGCTTTAAATGGAACTTTTTAAGGATTAAATGATTATATTTTTTAAAAATATGTGATTTCAGCAAAAATTAGAATCTCCTAGAAATTGTAAACTAGCTTTGTGGGATTACACGCAACAAAAGACAAAACAAAGGAATATTCAATGGTAGAATGTAAGTAGTAGAAGGATAAGGAGGGAATGTTCAGCATCACAAAATAGAAGAAGGAGAAGAATAACTTGCAGTAGTAGAATATTTTGCAAAGAGTGCAGAGCTCCAGTGCTCTGGAATATTTGTAGCAACAACACAGAGCAACACATAGAAAGCTCCAGTGCACCAAAATCTGAGCAGTTTGTTGTATGAAGGAAATATAGAGCAGTTTGTTTTGTCTCCTTTGTCTCTGTGTTTTCATCTTTTCCCACTTTAGTTTGGATCTTTCCCCAACATTTTGGTATCAGATTCATGTCTATTAGAGCCCTAGATTTTTTTTGGGCATTTGTATTTTTTCCCCCATTTAGTAAAATTGTTGGAGGAGATAATGAGTTGGTAGTAGCCACCTATGTTTGATGGTAAAAAATATGACGTATGGGCAAAGAAAATGAAAAATATTTTAGTTGTAAATGATTTGTGGGAGTTAGTAGCAAATGGGTTCACAGATGTGATTGACCCAAATGCATTTATAGCATTTAATAATGCTCAAAAGAATTAGTTGAAGGAGACAAGGAAAAATAATGCTAAAGCCCTCAGTTTGATTAAGGTAGCCCTGACAGAGTATATTTTCCCCTGAATAGCAGCAGCTAGTTATGCAAAAGAAGCTTGGGAAATCCCCCAAACCAATTACAAAGGGACTGATAAAGTCAAGCTAGTGAAACTACAACTACTAAGGAGATAGTTTGAGACCCTGCAGATGAAGGACAACGAGTCCATTTTAGATTTTCATACTGTAGACATACGAAATTAACATCATGCATTCCTCATATTTAATTAAATCATATTCTCCTGATCAATTAAATAAATCAAGTTTAATTGATTAATCTCCTAAGGTCATCCATTTAAATTAAATAAATCCACCCTTATTTGATTTAACACTAACATCATTCTCTTTGATTAAATAAATCAAATCTTTATTTAATTAAATCTAAAATCATTTTCCATCTCCTTTTGATTTATTTTAATCCATAAATCTAAATCAAATAGGTAAAATCACCTAATCCCTCATTAAATTAATTAAACCTTGATTAATTTAATCCTAATCTCCAAACTTCTCTAGATTTTTCCACTTGCACATGAAAATGCAGTTAAATGATTTATTAAAATCTTTATTTATTTTCACTTGGCATCTTTGGGGAATATTCCTCCAAGTTTGAAAATCCCTCCAAAATGGATTTGTCCTTCCAACAAAGCATTTAAGAGCTCTTACATGTCTCTTGCACAAGTCAAACTTAGCATTTAACTCATCTTGTCATCAAATTCAAATTTCAAATCTCCCCCTCTTTGGCACATTGACCAAAATGTGCTTATTCCTCAACCTCTCACATGTTGACAAGTGGCATCTTGTCATTGGTGGATATTTAGTCCCACATCCTCCATGTTTGGCATTCTTTTATCCTTCTTGGCTATAAATAGAGAGTTTCTCTATTGTATTAATCCTCCACAAATCATCCAAGTTAGCATTTCATCTTATCCACCATCTCAAGCATTTGAATCTTGGCATTTGGAGCTTATCAAGGATTGGGAAAGGGCTTCTTTCCACATAAGCACCAATCCACTATGGAATAAGTTATTCATTATGCTTTTTAAGATTTCAATTAGTTTTTTTTTTTTTTTGTAAAGCATAATGGATTATTTCATAAAGAATTATACTATTTTATTTTCTTGCTTTAAACTAACATCATGCTGGTATATGAGATAGAGTTTTAGCTTGTAGGTTTATGGTGTTACACATACAAGGGTTTCCACCTTGGTTAACTAGTTGAGGATAAACAAATAAACTATGAAAGAGCAGAGGATTGTGGAGAAAATCCTTAGAAGATTACCCACAAAGTTTGATGTAGTAGTGATTGCCATTGAAGAGGCAAAGGACCTCTCAAAAATGATAGTTGATGAGTTAATGGGTTCACTTCAAACCCATGAGCAATGCCTAAATAGGTTTGCAAATTCTTCCTAGGAGCAAGATTTCAAATCTCAAGCCAAGTAAGTGGTAGGGGAGAGGTAGAAACTATTAAAAGGAACAAGACAATTGAAAGGGGGGGTGAATCAATTGTGACCAAATTCAAGCAAAAAAATTCAAACACCTATCAGCTTCACATCACACTATTATGTTATTAAGTATGAACATGAAATGTAGATTACAGAAAAAAAAGATCAACACAATGAACACTAGATTTTATGTGGAAAACTCAATAAGGGAAAAAACATGGTGAGGATTAACTCACAATAAAAAGTAATAGCAAAACCGAATACAAAGGCTCACTGCCTACAGAAAGGACTCACTGTCCAATAGGGAGGCTCACTACCTAAAGATACAAAAGATAATAGAAATATCCACCAAAGTAATTTACACACATCAACAACCTTGATTAGAAAATTGTAGAAATCTTCAACTCACTACTTTTAGAAATATAACACAATGAAGTACTCCTACCTCAACTTACTTTTGCACAACTCTGCTCTTCTCTTGTGGCTTACTTTGTTACTTTTTATCATCTAATCCTTCACATCTCAACTTTCATTTCTACCATCTTCAATCTTAGAAACTTTCTCCAAGGTATACACTTCATTTCATAAATTCAAACTAGGTTGGTGACTCAACATTCCCATGGTGGAAAACAATGAGAGTGGACCAATTAAACACTTAACCAAGACCAAAAGCAACATCTTGGATCAACCACATGCTTCCTTAATTAAATTTTTAATTCTTCATATGAAGTGTAAACACCAAGTCAGCCAAACCTAATGAAAACACAAATGAACATTGAAGTACACATTTTCCAACAAGAAGATAACATGCAAACAATGTAAAATGCCTCATCACGCACGATTTTTTTTTTAGATACTTCCAGATACATCCGTAGTAGGTGTAACAACCTTTGAACACAAAACTCCTTCCAACAGTCCATTTGTACTATGCAAACTCACACAACAACTCTAAAGCTCAACCTCGATAGCACCAAATCTTGCACATCTCTGCCAGAACCTAGAGAACATCATTACAAGACATATTCCAAATCTGAAATAATTGAAAAAAAACAACAGAGGACTACAAAGTAGAAACATTTCTCCCAGTTCACACACCAGTGAACACAACTTTCACCTTCCATCAAACCAACAACAACAAATCAGGAGATATGACCAACAGATCACCAACAACAAATCTTCAAATCCACACAAGCATAGGATCAACATAGAAGAAATGTGGAGCACATACCAAAGAACATTTTGAACACATACATAACTCTGAATTCACTCTTTTTTAATTTTCTCAAGAGCACTTGGTAACCCATCATTTCAGTACATCTGTAATAGCATAAGGATAGCTCCATGTACTCACAACATCTCAACTATACATACAGAATCTACAACATTCTGAAATGTGTTGACATCAATGACAACATTAATGACAATACTACCAAACTTGCTCATACTTGCAATAATCTCCCCCTTTTTCATTGATGGCAACACATTATGTGAAAAACCATCAAAGACCACATTCTCTTTTAAAAAACTTACACAATATTCTGGGAGAACACCTCTTTCTCTTCTACTATTTTTCACAAGACTCTCTCTCCCCCTTTGATACCAATGGAAAAGATCAAAAGCTCTAAACACCCCCCTTAGGAGTGCACCCATTCAACTCATACTACAAAAATGAAAACTGTCTACTCCCCCTGTGGAGTAGACCCATTCATTAGTCCAGATAAATGAAGAATCTATGAATCCACTGGACTGATGCACCTTCATGTGCACCTAGTTTGGAAGTCCAATGACCCCCAACCTCTTCCTAAGATACTCAAAAGTATCCTTTAGTAGAGCCTTAGTGAATATATCTACAATTTTTTCCTTTGTCGACACATACTCCAACCCAACTTTATTCTCCAATACATTCTCTCTCAGGAAATGAAATCTAATAGATATATGTTTTGTTCTTTAATGCATTACCAAATTATTTGAAATGTTTATAACACTTGTATTGTCATAGAAAATAGGAATAGTCTCATCACATATCACTCCAATATCTTTCAAAGTTTGCTTCATCCACAAAACCTATGTAGCAAGATGTTGCAACAATATATTATGCTTTTGTAGTGGATAAAGAAAATGAGTCCTATTTCTTACTCAACCATGGAACCAATCTTCTGCCAAGAAAGAAAGAACCTCTATTGGTACTATTTCGGTCATCCATGCCCAATCTGCATCGATATAAGCACTCAAAGTGAAATCAACATCCTTAGGATACCATAAGCCATAATCCAGTGTACCTTTAAGATATCTGAATATCCTCTTTACAACTGTAACATGTGCCTCTTTAGGTTTTTCTTGAAATTTGGCAACTAAAAATACTACATGCATGATATCTGGTTTGGTAGAAGTAACACACATCAATCCACTGATCATAGATCTATATTTTCTCTAATTAGCTTTAGCAGATTCATCATATTTACTCAGCTTACATCTAGTCACCATTGGAGTACGAACCAGTTTGGAGTCATCCATTCCAAACTTCTTCAACAACTCTTTCATATATTTTGATTGTGAAATGAATATCCCATTATTAGTTTGATTTACTTGAAGACCAAGAACTAAATTCAACTCACAAATCATAGAAATTTCAAATTCTTTTTGCATTTCTTCTACAAATCTCTTACACATACCTTCATTTCCTCCAAAGATGATATCGTCAACATATACTACTACTATCAACATTTTTTTACCTTGCACTTTGAAGTAGATATTTCTATCAGTAGAGCCTTTGCTAAATCCTTGATGTGTCAGGTATCTATCCAATCTTGCATACCATGCTCTAGGAGCTTGTTTTAGTCCATATGATGCCTTCTTCAATTTACAAACTATATATGGTTTGTTTGATAACTGAAATCCTTCAGGTTGTTCCATGTATACTTCTTCCAATTCACCATTCAAGAATGAAGACTTGACATCCATCTGATATACTTTGAAATCCTTGTGCGTAGAAAATTCCAAAAAATCCTAATAGCTTCCATTCTAGCCACTAGGGAAAATTTCTCTTCAAAGTCTATTCCTTCAACTTGTGAGTATCCCTTGCATGCAAGTCTTTCTTTGTTTCTTATAACTTCACCATTTTCATTCAACTTAAATTCTTGAACACCCATTTTGAACCAGTTACATTCTTATTCACAAGTCTAGAGACCAGTTCCCATGTTTGATTCTTCTCTATTTGTTGTAACTCTTCTTTCATAGCTATAACCCAACTCTCATCTTCACATGCTTCACACACAAACTTAGGTTCTATTTTAGAAAGTAAATATAGATTTACCTTAGCTACTACTTTACTTCTTGTCTTTACACTTTCACTCTTATCTCCAATTATATATTCCTCAAGATGATTCTTCTGCACATACTTAGGAGTCTTAGAAATAGGTTCTAGTTCATTTTCTTCTTCCTTTTCCTTATTTTGTTCAGGTACTGGTGCACAAATAGGATCATCTAGTTCAACTTCACTTATCTTAATAGGTCTGTGCATATCCTCATCCTCATCAACCTTCACATTAGCACTCCCAACAATCTTCCTCAATCTTTTATTGAAGCATCTATATGCTTTGCTAGTAGCTGAGTATCCAAGAAATATCCCTTCATCACATCTAGCATCAAACTTCCCAAGATTCTCAACATATATTTTAAATCAACATCTGCTTCCAAATTTATACCTTAAAGTACTTCACAATAGGAGCCTTACAAATATGTAATTCATAAGGAGTTGTTGATGGTGTTTTTATGCACTTCTCAACACAGGTAATGCATAGATGCACTACCTCTCTTGAAAGACAATCTTCCACAATCGGATTGCATAACAATATCGCAAGGTCTCTAATGTCAGGTCTTGATAGTGCTTGGAATATCTCAGTTGTTTGATGTGATTTGCTGGAATCACAAGGCAGTCTTACGGGTGAGCTACAAAGCATGGGAGGTTGGATCTTGAAATGGAGTTCTTGGGATGGAAGAGTTGTTATGCATTAGCTGTAGGTTCAAACAGAAATCTTGGACTCCATTTTGTCATTGGATTTGACTTTACAATGTGCAATGAACCTTAGCATAGGTCAGTCATAAAAAAAAAGGAAAAGAAGGTAAGGGAGAGGGAAAGTTCCTAAATTTGATATTAACTGTGAATAGTGACAATGGAGTTCCTGCAATGGACAACCTCTTAAAACAATATCCCACTTAACTTGAGATCTCACAGTATCATGGAAATTGTGCTATCTTCTAAGGTCTGCAAGTTTTTTATCTTTCATTCACCATGTACATGCATGAACAAACATAAAAGTTTTGGAGCAGCTTTGAATTCGAGCCCAAGCTAACTTTGCATAGCTATCTACCATCAGCAAACAGCAAAAAGTATGGACTGAGAAGTCATCAACACAGTAGGAATTTTCATTATCACAGGACAACATTCATAAAATCTACCAAAGCAAGAAAGCAGCTAACTAGAACAACATTAAAACTTAAGTTCAACATCTAACAATGGATATTGAATCAAGCAACATGTAAGAAACTCAGAAAATGCACCAAGTCAATGTCTTTTCTTTATAAATTTTTGCAGTATGTTTTTACAACAACTCAACTCTCTTTGCAAATGAGAGGAGAGCCCTATTTATAGTGCCCAAAAGATCCAATGAATGGCCAAGATTAATTCTTATTGTGTGGCCAAGATTCATTACAAAATAGGGTTTCACCTACCCCCAATATATCACAATTTAAAATTACATTTTGTCTTTTCCCTATTTCATCCTCTTGCTAACGAAACTGTAGCTCTTTTGTCATTTAGCTAATTGTTGTTTTCACTGTAGCTACTTTTCAGGGAGTTCTTCATCTTTGGCGGGGCTGTCTTCCTGCCTCTTGGAAGCTATGTATTCTATGAACTTGAGGATGACTGCTTGGAGCTTGTCTATTTCCACGATTTCATATCGCAGCACTTGGTAGCTCCATTCCTTTGCATTATCCTCTAGCCTTTTCCAATCTTCATCATATTTTTAGCCTTGGTCCTTGAATAGCTCTGATTGATCGAAGGCACGAGCGGCAAAACTCATGAACTCCACCATGATTTCACTAGATATCCCATCCTCCATCCTCTTCTAGAAGTAGGGCTTGATCTTCTCTAGATCCATTTGTACTGTGGGCATGTCATAGTCCGTCATCAACTTAAGGTATCGGGCACATTTTTCCATGATTTCCTTGATCCATTCAATGTCTGGATCCACCTTGCTCATGATTTGTTCTAGCCTCTCTTTTCAGTTATCAAAGTCTCGCCGCCACACATCCATCAGCCAATGATCATCTTTCTTAAACGCAAGCTCCTTCTCCCACGTGGCTTCTAGCATCTGAAGGATAGCTTTGATCCTCAGAAAGGTGGAGTCATAGGTTGTAGGGAAGTTGGTGTAGAGCTTCCTCATGCCCTCTAGGAATTGCAACAGATCTAAGAACTTGTTGGTTGTTCACACAGCCCGACTAATTCCCATGTTTCTGACGTATAAGACTCATCGGAACCAGTCCTCTGTGGTCTTCTCCAAGTTCTTTCTTCTTTCCATCTTATCGATCTACTCTTTGGATAACAGCTTAGGTGTAACCATGGATGTGGTAGGTAGGTCGTCCACTAAAGACCATTGTTGTATGTAATCCATCAAGGCCGTGACCTGTGCCTATAGCTCATCCTTCGACATCTTATCTTGCTTTATCAGATGCACCACCATAGCCATTGACTCCTCAAGGTGCTCGACTTTCTGCTCTCTGGTGGTGGTTCCTAAGTTGATGGTGGAGATGTTGTAACTCACTCCAGCCTGGCCAATCATAGGTGTTGCTATTTGTGCCGCCCGAGACCCGAAAGCATCCATCGTTACCCTGGATTGGACTTTGGGCTTCTTTTCCTTCTTCATCATGATTTGGGCTCGAGCCAAGATGGCCTCTAACCTCACCCTTGGGTCCTTTAGCACAGGGGTTTTCCTTTCAAGCTACCTCTCTAACCACTCGGGCACAACAGATTTTCCCTTGGGTGAATTGTGGTCTCCCTCGCCCTTCTCGGTCAAGGCCAAGATTTCTGCTCCTTTTTCTTCTGGGGATTTTCCTTTCTCCCTGGCAACATCTCCCTTTTCCTCATCGGAGTCATGGAGGAACACGTGGTGTTTGATAGGAGGCCCGATGGATAGTTGTTGCACAGGACTCTCTTTTCTTACTATTTCTTCTTCCTTCCTTTCCTCAGTATACTCAGCCTTAGGTAAATCCTCTTGCTGTTGTTTTTCTGGTGGCTTCCCCTCTTTATCATGGGGTGACCTTTCTGCCTCTACCTCAATGTCTTTCAGCTATTGTGCCATCTCTTCCTCAAGGTCATCATTAAAGGTTTGTATAACTACCTTAGCACTAGAGCTATCTTCCTCATCCCCACTCTTGAAAGAGCCCGTTCCCTCCTCCTCATAAGCCACCCTGTCAATGGTTTGGTGTTTGTACTCCGGGTGCTCATGGTACTCATCGGCTTCCTCCTTGACAGGCTTCGAGGCTTCCTACTCTCACTCCTCCCACTCCTTAGAGATTAGCATGGTGGCCTCCACACCTAGCAGCCCCGTCGGTGGTTGTGAAGGCTGAGCAGTAGCGAGGACTTGTGCAAGGGCTGCTTGTAGAGTCGGATTCATTAGGATTTGGGAGAGCTTAGGAGGAAGGTTCTGCATATGTCTTTAGAGAGCCTCGGGCATGGTGGCAGTGGGAATAGGTGTTGTTATTGTTGCTAGAGAGAGTGATGTGATTGGTGACATGGCAGCGGAGGAAGGGGGAGTAGTCATGGCGGAAGAGGAGTCAATAACTATTACAGACTTGGCCGGAGGCAAAGGGGCAAGATGGACAAAAATGTCCACTGTCGGTAGGGATGCAGCGATCATAGCTAGGGAGGTAGGTGGTGCAACAGGAGGGGCAGAGAGAGCCAAGAGAGGCTTTAATTGATCTATTCCTTTTTCCTCCTCTTGGGTTGAGGGTTGTTCCATAGTGCTCCCTGCCTATTTGAGCCTTTTGGGAGGTGAGCCTCTCGTTTCTTTCCTTGCATAGACCTTGGGGTCTGGGGGCTATTCGGTTTTTGTCCCTTTTCTCTTCTTGGATTTGGTGACCATAGGATACTTGGAGGTCCCGCCAGTTGAAGTGGTGGCAGCAACATTCTCTGTGGCACTTGGCTCACTTTTGAGCCCTTCATAAGTTAAAATTATTCCTTTCCACTTTAACTGAGCTACCTGCCCATCAATCCACTCCTTGGTACAGACCAAGATTGGCTAGGTTATGGTATCTAGGTCATCGACCTCCTGTTCATCCCAGTCTATTGTTGGTATTAGCAGATTGGCAACTGCAGGGTACCTGGGATGCATGATAGTGGACTCGTCTTCCTCGACTTGGTCCGGTATGGGGAATGGCTGTACCCTTCTTACGAATTGTACAGTCATTCTCATGTAGTGCCTTGTGCGTACTTCTTTATCATCCTGGCAGTCGGCCCATAAATCTTCAATGTGGTGAAGATGGGCATACCCCGACTGTAGCGCCTTCCTAACATGACCATACGGGTCCATCCGCAGGCGAGCAATGTGTAGGTAGAAATGGTAATCCTTAAGCTCTTTCTCAGAGTTACCAGCACACTAGGAAGTTTGCAATCAGTACATGCCCTGGCCGAGGGTCATGGGGTAGGAGATCCCCGCTATGTGTTTGTTGTTGAAGATTGCCTGTAGGTGTTGGAGTTGCCGGGAAATCTCCAGAAGGATTATTCGGTCGTTGGGGTATCGAGGAAACCTATTTGGCCTTTCGGTGAAGCCTTGGGCACAGATGTACGTGAACTTCTGAAACTGGATGAAAAGAAAGGCATACTGCTTCAAAGGTGCCCTGGCACTGTGGGAGACCCTCCTCTTGAAGTCTCCAGCAATCATTCTGATGATATGGCTGATGAAGGCATCATTTGCTCTGCAGTAATCCCTTTTGAAGTTTCGATATAGGAGCTATCGATACCTATCATAGGCCTTGAGTCTTCACCCCTGCTCCTGATTGGGTGCCACAAAGAACCCATTTTACTGCCTCCGATCTGCCAAGGAATAGACGAGATAGGAGGTCATATAGAACCTGGAGCTCTTCTTTATGTTGACAAACTGCTCATGGAAGCAGTTGCTTATGATTCCTCCCCAGTAAAACAAAGCCTTTGTGGTGACATCCTCGTTTCCACGAAGAATCTTCTTAATGAAGTATACCATCCATTCTTGAAAGTATACAAATGTAGATTTATTGACTTCTTACATCCTACCAGATTATCATCCCACGTCGCCTAGCATTCGTCTATGGTGGGGACTTCCATCTCTTGGAATGTGGGAATATGGAAGGTCTTTGTGATCCCTTCAGGTGACATGTCGGTGAGGACATTGCTGTCTCTATCAATGATCATTCTTGTGTCGTGATGATATGCCTCCCGACAAGCCATGACCAACTCGAGGGCCACGAGGGATGGAGGGAATCTAGTAGCCTTTGCAATTCCACTCTGTCTTATCAATCTTGCATTCTTTGTCATTGGATTGATCCTGACCCTTTGTGTGAACTCATCAATATCAACTTGGCTTATGTTGGTGTCAGTGATCTCCTTCCAATCTGTGGTGACTTTTCAGTGGAGAGGCTCGCCCTGGAATTGGTACTTCATCTGGTCCTTATCCTCTTTCCCTCGAGGGGTCCTTCTTGACCTCTTCCCTTTGTCCTTCTCGGCAGATGCCCCTGAAGGTCCTGCACCCGATTCCATATATTTTGCAAGAAAGGGCATAGTCAACACAATGGATCACAAAAGCATTCATGTTAGTTGACATCTTGAAAACAACATTTATTTTGAACAATCAATTAAGCATAACATAACCTTTATCCCTAGATGTTATTGATCTTTTGATTAAGGGCATTTGGACAATTCAGGCCCGGAGGGTCAGACTTCCTCGGCAGAAATGTTGTTTGCAAGGGAAAACACGGTGGAGGGCTCCGGGAGACTCTCTTCGGTCAAATTTTTGTATTTCAAGAGGTTGGAAATGAAGAGGATAGAAAGTAAGCACGTGGGTCAAAATTAGATTCCAGATTTGGGCTCATTTGGATCGGTTTAGGAGAATCTGGAAGTCTTGGGCTGGAGAGCCATCTGGAGATGGCAGTTTGGATCGGCAGATAGAAAATAGAAATCTGGAGATAGAACTCCGGGGTTTGGGGTCCGGTGGGTCAAAGGGTGGCCAACAGTTTAGTTTTACTTATGAACATTCAGATCGACGGTATCGAGAAGGTGCTCATATCTCACCATTTGTGATGGCTATTGTTGGATGGAAGTCCGAAAGGGGCAGCCCGGCAGTTTGCGCTCAGCGGGTAAGGTTCTGACGAGATCCGTAGGTCTCGCCAATGGCCAAGAGTGAGACCGACCCCGGCACAAGGGTTTGTCATCATATGATTTCACTTTGAGTCCAGTGGCGATTGGGAAGGCGGAGTCCGATGGGCGGAAGGACGAGCGAGGATTTCCCTTCGGGGCAGTGGATAAGGAAGCACGGAGACCCGGCGTCCGAAGCCCAGAGTAGATAAAGGTGTTCAGTAGTTTAAATTGCATGCCAGCAGCAAACAAGAAGGCAGAGTCCGGAGGGCTGGACACCAGGCGATATTTTCCCTTCAGGACGGCGGATGAGGACAGGACTCCCGGGCAACGGAGTTCGCCAGAAATGAGGCCATTTTGGCTTAAGTGACATTCCAGCAGCAAAGAGGAGGTCGAGAGCTGAAATTCAGGATGCCATTGGAGGTTCGCCGTAAAGGATGGCGAAGCACTCACGGAACCCCAGGAGCGGAACTCCAGGGTTCTGGCCCCGAGAGACCCAAAAGGTTCTTCTTTAACTTGGAATGCCGGCGGCGAGGAGAAGGGCGGGCTTCAGCGGATGGGAGGCAGGGTTCAGTTTTTCGTTTTGACGTAGCGACATTTCAAAAAATTTGCGAACAAGGAAGTCTGACCAGCCGAGCTCGAAGGGAGAAATCGCCATTGGAAGGAATGTTTATCATTTGAGTTCAGATGATGAAGATAGGCCCTGGGGCCGAAGGACATGATTTCTCTGCGGGAAGAACGGTTGCGGTGAGGTAAGGTTCCAAATCGGTCATGAGGGCATCATAGGAGGTTTTTTAAGTTTTCAAATCATGGGTTTTGTGTGATGCCATATTTTATCACTTTCATGCCTTCTTAATGATTTTTATTCATTTAAATCCTTAGAAATCATGAAAACAATGCTCGGGAGGGCGAACAGAAAACCAACCTCAAACACATAATGCAGGGAGGTGTGGGATCCACCTACG
The DNA here is from genome assembly GCA_007258455.2 of Sequoia sempervirens. Classification (NCBI taxonomy): domain Eukaryota; kingdom Viridiplantae; phylum Streptophyta; class Pinopsida; order Cupressales; family Cupressaceae; genus Sequoia; species Sequoia sempervirens. The sequence goes on along the minus strand of VDFB02353493.1, from coordinate 313,863,998 downwards.
ATCGATGAAGTGATGTTGAGGGTGGTGAATGCGAAGGTGTCGAAGATGGTGGGCTCCTCTAGCAGGTTCTCCAATCACTCTACAACTCTGTCAAATGATAATGATGGGTCAAAGTGGGTCTTTTATACCCCTAGTCACAATTAATGGCCCTGATGACTACAGGTAGGGCGAGACAAAAGTAGGTGGATTTGAAAATTGGCAACGTCGGTGGGAGACCCGGGGTCCAACGGTCGGGGGGCGTAGGAAGGCAGCCACTTGAAGTTTTCCACTCGGGTCAGTCTGAACGGCGGCGGCAGAGAGCAAGTCGGGGCCTGGAGGGCGGGGTTCCTCCAAAGATCTGCTGTCATGGATGGTGGAACCATCACGGAATTCTGAACTTGGAACTCTGGGTGTTTGGGCCCGGAACACCAAACAGTAGTCAGGGTTTCCCATAGATTTCGAACGACGAAAATGGTGGCAGGACCTAGAAGGTGGGACGCCGCAGAAAGTTTGCCGCAGACAACAGTGAAGCACTCACAGAACCCCAGAAGTGAAACTCCAGAGCTCTAGGGTCCGTAGGGCAAACGGCCGTCAAAATTTCCACTAATTTCTAGTGAACGAGAAACGGGGGTTCAAACCCCGGGGTCCGGGAGGACGCGAAGTGGACGCCGTCGGGAACGGCAGGTTCAGCGGGGAAACCTGGAAAGGGAATCCCGAACGGCCGGACCCGGCAAGGCCCGGGGCCGTTGGCAGGGTCAAACTGCCAGAGGGACTCCGCGAGGCGCCAGAACATGGCAAAATTAAAAGGAGAAGGAATGGTCAACTTATGGTGGGACCTTAAAGCATCATTAACCATCTGAGACACCAAAAAGGGAGGCACACAAAATGAGGCGACGACAAAAATGACCCGACAAGGTGAAAGAAAAGAGGGTCCCTGTTTCGAATGGGGTGTGTGTGCTAAGGGCACAACAGGAGTCTTCGTGTTGTTTCCTCTAATTTGAACTCTATTAAAAACCTAAACAACAATGTGTATTGCTTCTCTCTAGTACACATTAAGTACATTTGATTCTTTCATCATTATTCTTGTAGATTCCTATATAGTCTGATTCTTTCTCTCAAGCACTCCATTATGCTGAGGATTTCTCGAAGCAGAAAAATGTCTCTTTATGCTATGCTCTTCACAAAGTGCATTAAACTCACTAGAAGTGAATTCTCCACCTCTATCAGATCTCAAACATTTGATTCTTATGTTCACCTCATTTTCTATCTTTTCTTTGAACACTTTAAACCTATCTAAAGCTTGAGTCTTCTCTCTAAATAAGCAACCCATTTCATTCAAGAATAATCATCAATAAGGAGCATGGAATACCTATCACCATTTAGGCTTCCTATTCTAGTTGGACCATAGAGGTCTATATGAATTAATTCTAACATTCTGGTAGTATATTTCTCTTTTCCCTTAAACTGCATCTTGTTTGTTTCCCTAACTGACAACTTCTACAAATAGTATTAGCAAGCTTTATGATTCTAGGTAGACCTCAGACAACATCTCTTGAATTTATTCTAACTAGGTTATCAAAGTTTACATGTCTCATTATTTGGTGCCACAACCAACTTTCATTAACCTGAGCTATAGGGCATTGACCATCAACACCCTTAAGCTAATAGATGTTTCCATGAGTTCTCCTTCCTGTAGCAACCATAGTTCCAGATCCTTTTATGATCTGGCATGTGTTATCCTAAAACACAAGTTTAAAACCTTTGCTACACATATGTCCAACACTCAAAAGATTATGCCTTAGACCCTTTACATAATATACATCATCAGTGCTATATATTCCATAAAAACTAATTTTACCTTTTCCAAAAATATTTTCTCTTGAATCATCACCAAACATAACCAAAACACCATCATATTACTTTTCAAGTTTAGTAAACTTACTTTTATCTCTAGTCATGTGATTAGAACATCCATTGTTAATCAACCAGTAGTCTTCATCTTGTCTAGCATGAAAGGTGATGACCAAAGTATCTTCCATCTCATTCTTCTTATTCTCTGAAACATTCTTTCTTGCACATTTTCCAGTGTTATCAGACATAGATTTATTCTCCAAAGCTAAAAACAAGCTTTCACTATCATCACCTTCATAATCAGATTCATCATCAAATATTTTGGATTCCTCTTTAACATAATACAACTTTTTGTATTTCTTATGCTTTCTATCTTTATCCTTATAATCCTTTTTCTTAAAGGGAAACATACATTTATACTTACCGATACCTTTCTTCAACTTCTTGGTAAAATTTGCTTCCAACTCATCAAAACCATTGTGCTATCAAGATCGTCTTCATTCTTTGTTTCTTTAAATGTTGTTTTTGTCCTCTCCTCTTTCTTTCCAAACTTTCTCATCTCAAATGCTATCAAGGTGCCAAATAAATTCCTTTAGTATACTTCTTAGGATCATACACCTCTTCAATAACTGAGATCTTATCACTTTAACACTCCAATAGGGTGATTAGAATATTTTCTATTATATCCCCATCTGTCAGATTTCCCCCTTGATTCCTAGCTTCATTTGCTGCAAGTTCAACCCTTTGGAAATAGCTTGAAAATTTTGAACACCTTCTTCCATTTTCAAATTCTCATATCTACGCTTTGTCGTTAGCTTCTTTGTCAATTTCACTCTTTCATTTCCTTCATACAGTTCTTCCAACTTCTTCCAAACTTCATAAGCAGTGCCCAAAGAGATAACTTTAGTTCGCTTAGTTTTAGACAAAGTACTGTAAATAGTAAACCTTGATTTTTCATTCTCCTCACAAGCAGAAACCTCATCTACAGTCATAGGACCACTTGCTAGTGTAGTATACTTTGACTCAACAACCTTCCAGGTCATGTAACCAAGAGATATAATATATCCTCTCATCTACACTTTCTAGTCACCGTAATTAGATCCATTGAACATAGGGATCACCAACTTCTATGCCATTGAATCTTCTTTAAACGATTAAGCTCTACACCAAGGAACCAAAGCTCTAATACCAATTGTTAAAAGGAACAGGACAACTAAGAGATGGAGATGAATCAGTTGCCACCAAATTCAAATACAAAACTTCAAACACTTATCAGCTTCACAATCACACTATTTTGTTATTAAGTATGAACATGAAATGTAGATAATAGAAAAATAAGATCAACACAATGAACACTAGATTTTACATGGAAAACCCAATAAGGGAAAAACCATGGTGAGGATTAACTCACAATATAAATTAATAGAAAAATTTAATACAAAGGTTCACTACCTACATAAAGGACTCACTGTCTAATAGGGAGGCTCACTGCCTACAGATACAAAAGATAATATAGAAAGATCCACCACAAAAATTTACACACATCCGTAGCCTTGATTAGAAAATTGCAGAAACCTTTAGCTCACTGCTTTTAGGAATCTAACATAATGAACTACTGCCGCCTCAACTTACTTTCACACAACTATGCTCTTCTCTTAAGGTTTACTTCATTAATTTTTATCATCTAATCCTTCGTATCTCAACTTTCATTTATACCATCTTCAGCCTCAAAAACTTTCTCCAAGGTCAACCACATACACTTCATTTCATAAATTCAAACTAGGCTGGTGACTCAACATTCCAACAGTGGTAAAGAATGAGAGTGGACCAATTAAAAACTTAACCAAGACCAAAAGCAACATCTCGGATCAACCACATGCTTACTTAATTAAGTTTTTTAATTCTTCATATGAAGTGTAAACACTAGGTCGGCCTAACCTAATGAAAAAATAAATAAACTTTGAAGTACACGCTTTCCAACAAGGAGATAACATGCAAACAACGTAACACACTTCATCATGCATGAGAACACATCTTAGATACTTCCAGATACATCTACATCAGGTGTAACAACCTTTGAACACAAAAATCCTTCCATCTGTCCATCCAGACTATGCAAACCCACACAACAACTCTGAAGGTCAACTTCCAGAGCACCAAACCTCACACATCTCTACCAATACCTAGAAAACATCATTACAAGACATATTCCAGATCCACAAGACTTAAAACAAAATAGCGTAGGACTGTAGAGAAAAAAATTTTCTTCCAGTGGACACAAATAACCAACTCCGCCAAAATAGTTCACACACTGGTGAACACAACTTTCACCTTCCATCAAACTAGCAACAAAAAATATTCAGATCTGCACAAGCATAGGATCAACATAGAAAAAATGTGGAGCACATACCAGAGAACATTTTGAACACATACATAACTTTGACCTCACTCTTCATTAATTTTCTCAAAAGAACTTGGTAACCCATCATTTTAGCACATTTGTAACATCATAAGGATAACTTCATGTACTCACAACATCTTAACAACATCTCAACCATACATGCACAATATACAACATTCTAAACTGTGTTGACATCAATGACAACATTAATAACAACACCACCAAATTTTCTCATACTTGCAACAAAAATAGCTCTGGATGAAGCTCAAGAGGAAGAGGTAGAAGCCACTTTAGAAGAGGAGGCTTAAATAGTCAAGAGGAGGCCAACACCTCCCAATCATACTTCCAAAATACAAATAGGAATAGCAACTCAAATCAGAGGCATGATAAGAGAAATGTACAGTGTTACTACTGTCACAAGTATGGTCACTATTGAAGTGAATGTAGGAAGAAACAGTGTGACTGGGGAAGTCAAAATTCAAATGTGGCTAATGAAACAATGGCTGAAAGTAATCAACAAAAGTCCTTCATCATGTGCAACATTTATGTGTAAGGCAATGATGAGGTATTGTTTTTAGATAGTGGATGTAGCAACCACATGAGTGGTAATACAAGTTTATTTTCTTTCATTGATAAAAATGCCAAATCTAAGATAAAAATGGGGAACAATGAAATAGTTCCAGTTGTGGGAAAGGGGTGTATTATATTTCAAACCAAGCAAGGTGAGAAGAATGAGATTGACAATATATAATTTTCCACTGGCATAAAGCACAATCTCATGAGTATTAGACAACTAATCCAAAAAGGCTACAAAGTGTTGATGGAAAAGGGTGAATGCATCATTTATGAGAAGGATGGAAGCAAAAATATATTTGCAACAATGCTAATGAAAAAGAATAGGATGTTTCCTTTGAGGTTAGAGATGTTTTTTCTTAGCTTGGTCCGTAGTTACAACCCCCAGTCATGAAAATGTACAGCAGTACAACAACAAGCATCCCTCAAGACAGTCATTCAAGACACCTCCAAGCTTTGGCATCTCAGGTATGGACACTTAGGATATGCTGGTTTGAATCTTTTGTCAAAGAAAGGTATGGTTAAAGGTTTACCAACCATTATAGAGTCTAGTGGTAGATGCGAAGCTTGTATTTTAAGCAAGTAACATAGGCAGCCTTTTTAATCAGCCAATTCTAGAAGGGAAAAAGCACCTTTGGAGCTGGTGCACACTAACTTGTGTGGCCCTATGGAAACAATTTCTATTGGTAAGAGCTAATATTTTATGACCTTGATAGATGATTACAACTGTAAGACATGGGTGTATTTCTTACAACATAAATCTAAAGCATTTGACAAGTTTATAGTGTTTAAGGCCTAGGTTGAAAATGAAAGTGGGTGATCCCACAATACTAGTTTACAATTTTTGGCCAAACTGGACACTTAACTGAATTTTTCTAACTAAATCTTCACTTTCGGGAACCTATAGTGGCTAAACTGTGAGGAATTTGAAGATGATGCAAACTAGTGATTTGTGACATTTTGTTTGTAGATTCTAAATTTTTTTTTTTTTCAAAATTTTTAGAATTAGATTGCACTTCATTTTCCATCTCCTTCGAAAACTAGTTTTTTCAATAAACACCATTTTTAAGGAGTGATGCTTACCGTATACAACCTAACTTTTTATCCATGAAGGATACAATTCCTTTTTTTTTTAATTTAGATTTGTAACTACAATATCTAGCAATTTCATTTGGTTTCATAGTGTTTTATTGAATATTTTTTTCCTTAATCAATTTTTGAAGTCAAACCAATTACAATTCAAACATAGGAAAACCATATACAACATAAAAAAAATTGTATGTATCGAAATTCAATTTTTTTTGGTTAGATTAAGGACTTCAATATTTAGTGCATTGATATTTTTCATTTTTTTTTTTATAATCTACGATTTTTCCACATGTGCAAAACATAGAGCTTGATTTTCAGTGAAAAACCTATGTTTAATCAAACTAAAAAAACAAATACATAATAAAACCAAAACATATTAAAATTATATTTGTTGGATAGCTCATTCTGAAGAATACCATCATCCAGTTGGGTCTGTGAAGTTTCCTCCATTTTCATCCTCAAGTCAAGCGTCGAAGGGAAAAATTATGGAGAAATTTGGTGCTAGAGGGGTAGAAGGGGGGAAAAGGGGGGTTTGAATGAACCTAGGTTTGAGCGAACTCCCCTTGGAGGTTCACTCAAACCTAGGTTTTCCTGAACTAGGGTTCGAGAAAATCCCCCTTTCCACTAAGTTTTCCTTTGTCTTTCATTCTAGGAAATATGGAATATGGTGAGACCTAACATTAAATGGGCTCAATCAAAGGGGGGCTTGAGTGAACCCCCTTTGGGTTCTCTTGAAGGGGGGTTCGAGTGAACCCCTTTTGGGTTCTCTTGAACCAAAAGTTCGTTCAAACCCCCAAAAACCATAATTTTCTCCATGGGGGTGTTTTTTGCGATTTCCTTCCTCACTAGAATTATAAACTAGTTCTGTGGATTTACCCAAGTGGACATTTCATCAAGGTCCAAAGTTCAGATAGAGGGGGACAGTATACCTCCAAACATTTTGTGATTTTTTGCAAGCAACAGAGCATTAAGAAGGAGCTAACAACAACCTATACTCTGCAGCAAAATGATGTAGCTGAGAGGAAAACCGTAAGAATTGTGGAGATGGCAAGAATTATGCTTAAATCCAAGAGACTCCCAAATGAATATTGGGGTGAAGCTGTAGCAACAACAATATATTTGATAAATAGAAGTCCTACAAAGGTAGTTTATGACAAGATTCCACAAGAGGCATGGTCAAAATGCAAGTGGACAGTTGAGCACTTGAGAGTGTTCGGGTGTGTGAAATATGTACCTGTGCCAAAAGAGAAGAGGTAGAAGTTAAATTAAAAAGGTGAGAAACTTGTATCTTCATGGGATATAGTGAAGAATCCAAAGCCTACAGGTCATATAACCCAATCACCAAGAAAATAGCTATCAACAGAGATGTTGAATTTTTAGAGAATGAGTCATGGGATGGAGCGATGGACAACAACATGGGTATCTTTGTCTCAATACCCTTTGAGGATAAATAAGATCCAAAAGTTAGGAGCGCTAGAACTCTACAACAAGGTAATAGTTTAGAAAACAATAGCAGCTCCAAAAAGTTTCAGCAAAATAGTTTCTCTAGAAATTTTTAGTAGAGTAGTTGCTCTGCAAATTTACAACAAAGTGAAAATTCAAGAACTCAATCTAGTAGTCAAGTAGCTCTGAAAATTTTGACCCTAGGCTTGCATCATTGATTCCAAGAAAGACCAAGAGTCTAAGGGAGATCTACCAAAATGAAAGGTATGATGAAGAGTTTGATTAAAGCATGAGGGTATGTGTAGGATCACGATGGGCCAAAAAATGGCGATATGATGGGTATGTGTAGGGTATGTGGGTGATGAATTTTTTCACCCAAAATTGATGAAACAAAAAGGGTTTTTAAAGGAGATTCTTAGCTTTCCACCAATATAAATTATCCTTTACTTTGAATTTAATAAAGAATTATTATTCATTTTCTATTTGAATTATGACTAAAGTCCTTATTAATAGGCTGATTAAAAAATATCTATAGCTTTCAAACAATATCACATTTTTTGAATCTGAAACATGTGTCACATTCTATGTTTTGCATACTATAGGATTAAAAAAATGAAATTGAATTTCATGAAGTTTTGACCAAGTTAAGGTGGTCAGACATACAAGTTTTTTATATTTTTAAAAGTTGTAATAAAAAATTCATAATTAATTATTTACTTGGAAAAAAATTACAAAAAAATATGCATCACATTGGGACACAAGTCCTCTACTTGTATCAAAAATATTATAAGAATTATTATTATTTTGTTGTGGTTAGGGTGGTTAGACATACACCTACTTCTTATTTTTTCCCTAAAATTTATGTACTACTACATTGAAATTTTAACCAAATAGATTTAAAAAAAAAATAAACCTACTAGTTTGGAAACTACATTCAATTTGATACAAATTCTATTCTTACATATTTTTGAAATAATATAGATAAATTATTCAATTTTTTACATTAAGTTTCCTAACTTTGATTTTTTTGAATTTTATCGCCACTTAAGGGCCTATTTTTTCCATGATGATCCTACACATACCCAAGAATTTTGCATTATTTTCTCACAGTGATCCAATTTATTTTGAGGATGTTGTGAAAGAAACGAAATGGTGTGAAACTATGGATGAGGAAATGGATCCAATAGAGAGAAAAAAGACATGGAAGCTCACTAATTTACCCAAAAAGAAATCATTCATTGGGGTTAAGTTGGTCTATAAGACCAAGAGAAATGTCGATTGAAGAATAGAGAGGCATAAGGAAAGATTAGTTGTCAATGGGTACAAACAATAGTTTGGGAGAGATTATGATGAGACATATATGCTCTAGCTACAAGGATGGAAATGGTGTGGGTAGTACTAGCAATTGCAACCCAACACAAATAGACATTATTCCAAATGGATGTAAAGTCATCCTTCTTGAATGGAGTGTTGAAAGAAGAGGTGTATGTGGAGCAACCACCTAGCTATGAAGTACTAGGACATGAAGATAGAGTTTATAGGCTTCAAAAAGCTCTCTATGGGCTTAAACAAGCACCATGGGCATGGTACAATAGAATTCATTTGTACCTTTTGAGTAATGGCTTTAGAAAAAGTGGTAGTGAGCTCACACTCTACATCAAGGAAGCGAATGGTGAGATTATTATTACTCTTTTATGTGTAGATGATTTAATTTTCAGAGGAAATAGTAATCTTTTTATTACTGATTTCAAAGAGGCAATGAAAAATGAGTTTGAAATGAAAGACCTAGGTTTACTAAAATATTTCCTAGGCATAGTGGTCCAACAAACAGAGCATGGAATCTTCATTTCACTAACAATGGAATATTGATAGCTTTGGCCTATTAATCATCATAATTTTTATCTCTTCATCATATTCTTGTCTCTTGGATCTCCAAACAAATTCTTGGAAGGCATCTATTTTAACAAAAGTGTCATCATCCATAAAGTCATTACATGCCTTTTCTCTTACATCAATGGCATTGTTAGTCCCAATAAGATCAACCTTGCTCAATTTATCCTTTGAATTTTTAGATTCACCTCCCTTAGGGGTGAAGGAATACCCTAACTCATTTCCTCTATGGTGATAATAACTTCATCATCTAAGTCAATGAGATAATCAACTAGTCCAAGTGATGCAACACTATTAGATGATTCAATTCTTCTTCTCTTTGGAGATAAATCCCTTGGAGGTGAGTGAAGCCCAATGATATGTGGAGAAGGTGGTCTCATAGGTGGAGGAGAGGAATCTCTAGACTCCTCAAAGTGAGTGGGAGTGGGAGTAATCTGTAGCTTTCTTATAACATTCTTTCTTCTTGAGAAAACAAATTGCTTTTGGGGAGGCTAAGGTGATGGCTCTTCCTCTACCATGGGTGCTCTCCCTTTATCGTACAACTCTTTTTGTTCCTTAAGCTTTCCAATCACTTTGTCAAAATTCTATAGTATTGTTTCCTTACTTACAACACAATGCTTAATATCAACATATGTCCCCTTAAATTTGGGGTCTCTATCATGCTTTGCCTTGTTCAATTTGACAATGGCTTGCCATTTGTTTTTTCTCTCTTCTTGCAGTTGGTGGTAAAAAATGTTTCTGATTACTTCCTCTAGAAAATAGAAATTGTCCAAAAAAATTTCACCTCTAATCCTATCCTTTAACCATATCATATAACATTCTAGATCATGGTTTCTATGTCTACAACACTTCATCCCAAGAGGTTTAATTTTATCAACAATGTTCTTCCATCCATCTTTAACCATAAAAAAATTAGAAAATATAGTATAGGTGGAGAATAGAGTCCCCTTCTTCATTCCAACTAGGTGAGTTTCTTCTACATTCCCCAATTGCCACATGAACTCAAGCAAATGAATCCTCAATGGCACATCCCTTGGAAAGACATGAGGGGTGATGTTAGTGCCATAGACTTTGAGGATTGTGCAATTGAGATAGGGGATAATGTCTCCCCTATTGTGTTGAATACCTTTCTCAGGCCTCCTTTCCTTGGGTCTGAGAAAATTGTGTAATTCCTTGGGAGTCCTAGGTGGATTTGTCACCAAAAATCCTCTCAAACTTGAAATAAAAACATTAGAAAAGACCACAAAACTAGAGTTTTGATCATCCATGTCTAGAAGATGGGTCCATGCCTAGACAACGAGATCTGCACCATTCTCATCTTGCTTGTCTAACTTCATGTCCTCACCAAAATGTTTGGATCCTTTGTATAAAAACATGTGAATTAGTAGTGATTAGCACAAAAATCTAATACTAGTCACTCTAGCCTTGATAGTTGTCAATCCCTTGTGGATTTCATCTGATAGATAGGTTGCAAAGTCATACAACTGATTAGCCATGGGGTGTTGGATGTTGGCTTCCATATACATAAAAGCTACTAGCATCCATGTAGGAGGATCCATCCCTAGAATCAAACACAAAGCAAAGAAGGTTCTCTAAAAGTAAAATTCAAACTTCTCAATTGGGGGGTATGTGCAGGATCATCATGGAAAAAATAGGCCCTTAAGTTGCAAAAAATTCATAAAAACTAGAGTTAGGAAACTTGAGGTATAAATTTGAATAATTTATCTATATATTACTTCAAATATATGTAATAATAGAATCTGTAGAAAATTGAATGTAGTTTATAAACTACAAGGTTTATTTTTTTAAAAAATCTATTTGGTGAAAATTTGAAATTTCAATGTAGTAGTACTTAAATTTCAGGGAAAAAATAAGAAGTAGCTATTTGTCTAACCACCCTAACCACAATAAAATGATAATATTTTTTTATAAGATTTTAGATATAAGTAGAGGACTCATGTCCCAATGTGATGCATGTTTTTTTGTAATTTTTTTCCAAGTAAAGAATTAATTATGAATTTTTTATTATAAATTTTAAAAATATAAAAACTCATATGTTTGACCACCTTAACTTGATCAAAACTTCATGAAATTCAATTTTTTTTAAATCCTATAGTATGTGAAGCATAGAATGTGACACATGTTTTGGATTCAAAAAATATGATACCATTTGAAAGCTATAGATGTTTCTCAATCAACCTATCAATCAGTACTTTAGTCGTAATTCAAATAGAAAATGAATAGCAATTATTTATTAAATTCAAAGTAAAGCATAATTTATATTGGTGGAAAGTTGAGAATCTCCTTTAAAAACCCTTTTCATTTCATCAATTTTGGGTAAAAGAAAAGTCGCCAGCCACATACCCTACAAATACCCATCATATCATCACTTTTTGGCCCATCATGATCCTACACATACCCTGGGAATGAATCCTTATTAGATGGATTTATATTGATCTTTACCATGTTCTTCCCTCTTCCAATGAAATTGGTCAAATATGTGACCCTGAAGGTCAGTTTAATCTTCTCATATTATGCTTTCAATTATTTAAGGTCAATTGGTTTCTTAGCCTTGGAATTCAACATAAAAACATCAATGAACCCTACCCTGGTAAGGTTGACCATCGCAACACTTGAATGTGTTCTTACAAACCAAAAAGAAGGGTCATAATTAGCTAATATGGCCTTTAGTAGGTCAATGTTAGGGAACACATTAGGAACAACCAATTTTCCAATATCAATCCTCCATGGATAGTTGATTGGGACTTTAGATTTCCTCTTCCCAAATAGTTAGGTGAAGAGAGTCGACCAATTTATTGGTAATGTAGTGTCTTTAATGGCATATTATCTATCAACAATGCCATCTAGAATTTTAGGGCCTTGAAATAGAGGTTCGCCTATGTGTTTCTCTATGGTGAATGGGCACTTAAATAATTGAGTTCAAGAAAAAAAAATTGATTGAGAAGGAAAATCCACAAAAATAATTAAATCTATTTGCAAAATTCCAAAAAAAATATCATTAATAAATTGTAAAGACGCGTGAATAGAAAACAATCCTACAAGAAAATTAAGAGAATATCTAGTCACAATTCATATTTTTCATCAAATAAAATATGATAAGATGCAAAATATAGCATAGTGGGCTTCAACAAAACAAAGAAACATTTAATCAAACCAAATTTATTTCAATCCCTAGCTTTGGCAGAAATCCTATAGTCAACAAACCCATGAATAAAGACACGTGCTTATGAAAATAATGAAAAGTAGATTTGCATGACCATTCATAAATTATGAATAAAGTATCTTTGGTACATATTAAAATATAAATTAAGGTGGAATGTATACCCCTACCTAATGTTTTTGTTCATTTACAAAATAGAAATATAGAAACTTAGACATATGGTGAAATTATGGAAAATATTTATGAAGTCCAAATAATGATGAATATGAAACTTAGAGAATAGGGAATGGGTAGTAGATTTATTAGAAATCAATTATTACTTGTCATCTAGAGGTCAATGGTTCAAATCCTACACTTCTAACGAATTTAGACAAGATAATATTTATAGTGGTTGTTTACTAAAATACAAAAGCTAATCTGCTACAACATTGTTGGATGAAGAAAAGATAGTGCTAGATACTAGAGTTGAAATCCTAACTTAAATAAATAATAATAAAATATAAATTAAATTAAATTCCTATATAAAAAATAACATTTATTTATAATCTTTCAAAACCATGAGAATTTTAGGAGATCAACCTTTACCCAATACTAAGAAATCACCTTAATAGTGCCTAGGATAGGGTTTCAACACATTAAAAAAATCATATATATGAGGTGCACCATAATTGCTTAGTTTCCATTATACTGAACCATAGATTTTTGGGTAGGGCTTATAGACTACTCTTGCACTCTTAGGATATTCCACCTAAAAGGAGAGAGACAAACCCTACTCAAGGAAATCTAATGATTTCACTCAAATAATGCAATGTATGATATTATTTATGCTAAACGAGATGATCTAAGTGCAACTAAATGATCTTTTTGATTGATTATGAATGCAATTCTAAGAACTATGCAATGTTGGAAAACATAGTGATGTTTGCAAACATGAATAAATGCAATAACAAAAAAAGAAAAATATTGAAACTAAGTGCACCTGGATGCTTGATGAAGATTTTGGAGTGTTCTGAATATTGATGAAAATTACTGAAAATCGCCAATGGGACTCATTCACCACTGATGGTGAATCGGTCCTGCTTCTGATGAAAACTTGTTGGGAGCTGGTTTTCTGAGTGCCGAGATCTAGAATCTGACAAAATCAAGATTTCTAGCCTTAAGGTAGGACTCATTCACCACAGGTGGTGAATCAGCCCTCTCCCAAAATTTTGAGAAATTAGGGACCAATTCTGTAGCACTAGATCTGAGAATGTTTGCTTGTCGGGTTTCTAAAGTCAAATCTACAGAAAATAACCTGTAGGTTTTCTCCAAGCTTAAAATATGATGTAGTTGACTTGAAATTTTTTTTTGACTTCGTTTCCACTTTTCAACACCTAAATACTTGTCAAATCTACATACACAAGTCTACACACATGCAAAATGGGAAAAATGGTTAAGGGTTAGGTTATAGGGATTTTCCTTGGTCAAATCCCACTTTGGTAATCACACCCTTAATGAAATAATGAAATGAAAGAGAATGATAAAAGAATAACATGCAAATGTTGTCAACTTACCAAGCTTTTGTTTAAGAAATTTGAAGATAATGCAATGGTTGCTCCATAATACTTGACAATTGCTTGATTCAATTATGCAAAATGCTTGAATGAGTGAATGATTGAATAAGTGAATTGATGAATGCTTGAATGAATGGGGGTTAAAATGGATGTAAACACACTTATTTATACATACTTGTGCCTTAGTAACCTAATAATCCCTCATCACAGGCCAACATAAGGTGATGTTAAATAAAAACCCGAAAGAAAATTTAAAATATTTTGAATTTGGAGCCAAGAGGGACTCATTCGCCACCCATGGCGAATGGGTCCCACCTTAGACTTGAAAGTGGGTGTCAGAAATTATCTTGTATTTAATGTTGTGTGTCAGGTTTACATTTAAAAACACACTTAATTAAGCCTTATAAGGGCATAAAGAGGTCATAAAAGACATAAGAAGGGTGTAAATAAGGGAAATATGCCTAGAAAAGCATGAATCTTTATTACAAGACTTTACAACACTTCAAAATAGGACTTGATGATGAATAAAAAGATTATTTTTAGGTGAATTATATTAAATAGAGTCTAGAAAAGTGTAGAAATGTTTTACAACACTTCACAACACTATCACAAGACATCATAATTTGAATTTTAAGGACTTAATATGCGTATTCAAGCCACATCGTAACATTAAACCAAAGAAAAATGGACCAAATATCATGAAGAAAAGCCTAAAAGACCATGAAAATTATAAGGGGCCATTTTTCTACGATGCAAATACAAATTAAACCCCCCTTGATAGAAATTCTTAATGCCCACCATAACATGATTTGGAGGGGACCTCACATGTGGGGCCCTCATTATGCGTAAAATAACATAAAATATTCTATAGTGCCCTTCCTATCCTTATATAAAATTTACAAGACATCCAAATAATTTATCAATGAACCCCTTCATATTATGGTTCCTAATTTTAATGCCTCATCAAAATTGAATTGCAATGTTATTAGAAACTATTGACATATATGTTAGATTTAATATCATATAAAAATAACATAACACCCTCAAAGTATACATAAGTAATTGAAGTTGCAATACATTATGGACTAAGAGATTTTTCTATCATTATTATAATTGATGGCAACACCCAACTATAGTTGATGGGTATGTGCAGGATCATCATGGAAAAAATATGCCCTTAAGTGGCAAAAAATTCAAAAAAATCAAAGTTAAACAACTTGACATAAAATTTTGGATAAGTTATCTATATTATTTCAAAAATATGAAAGAATAGAATCTATAGAAAATTGAATGTAGTCTCTAAACTACTAGGTTTATTTAAAAAAAAAAAAATCTATTTGGTGAAAATTTAAAATTTCAAAGAGTACTTAAATTTCAGTGGAAAAATAAGTAGGCGTCTGACCACCTTAACCACAATAAAATGTTAATTTTTTTTATAATATTTTAGATATAAGTAGAGGAATCATGTCTTGATGCGATGCATATTTTTTGTAATTTTTTCCAAGTAAATAATTAATTATGATTTTTTATTACAACATTTTTAAAAAATATAAAAACTTGTATGTCTAACCACCTTAACATGGTCAAAACTTCATGAAATTCAATTTTTTATTTTTTAATCCTATAGTATGTGAAACATAGAATGTGACGCATGTTTCATATTCAAAAAATGTGACATCGTCTCAATGTTATAGATTTTTTTTAATCAACCTATCAATCAAGACTTTAGTTGTAATACAAATAGAAAATAAATAATAATAATTTATTAAATTCAAAGTAAAGAATAATTCATATTGGTGGAAAGTTGAGAATCTCCTTTAAAAACCACTTTCATTTTATCAATTTTTGGGTTAAAAAATAGTCTTCAGCCACATACCCTACACATACCCATCGTATCGCCACTTTTTGGTCCATCATGATCCTGCACATACCTTGATACACAAACCCAAGTTTACACTAAGCTTTAGACAACATAACTAGCATGAATTTTAGAAAGGGGAGAAATATGTATAGATTTGTAAATAAGAGTAACTTGCAACAAAATGGAAATACAATTTTCTTTACAACAATGTTTTCTTACGAGATTCATGACTCAACCAATAAAAAATCTTAAGTTTATACTTGTGTAGCATTTTTCTTTTATTTCTTTATTAAACCGTAGATTTTGGGTGAGGTATGTTCTCTCTTGCACTATTAGGGTTTTTCACCTAAAGGAGAGAGATATACCTCAAACTCTAGGTGGTTCACTCAAACTAAGGCTTTTGCAATGAAAGTATACCTAAATGAAATGTCCTAGATATAGAAAATTCATAAAAATGAGTGGCTATTTATGCAAAACCTAAGAAATGTGAAGTGTTGGAAAACATAAACAAGAAACATGAACAAATGAGAACAAAATTGAATGAGACTGAATGGAGTGCACCTGGAGGCATATTTCAGATCAGAGGAGGTTCTGGAATGTTGATGAGATCACTATTGATGACCAATGGGACTCATTCACCACTGATGGCGAATTAGTCCTACTTTTGGTAAACTTTGTCAGAATAGGTTTCAGAGTGTCAGGAACTGAAATCCTCAAAAATCACTTTTCTAGCCTGGCAGTAGGACTTATTCACCACTGATGGAAAATCAGTCCTCATACAAAAAACAACAAATTCTAAAGCCAACTCTATGGGACCAGATCTGCACTTGTCTTCTTGTCAAGTTGATGGTTCAAATCTACAGAAAATAGATAGAATGTATTCTCCAAGCCTGAATAAGGACTTTGTTTACTTGAATGAATTTTATGACTTATTGACCACCTTTCAACACCTATTTCTTTGAGAAATCTGCCTACAAGACCTATAAACACACATTCCAAGAGGGGGAAAATGGTTGAGGGTTAGAGTATAGGGGTTTTCCTTGGTCAAACCCCACTTTGGTAATCAAACCCTAGATAATGAAATGAAATATGAAGAGAATGATAAAAAAATAACATGCAAATGTTATCAACCTACCAAACCCTTGTTGATGAAGTCTAAAGATATGTCAATGGTTGCTCCAAAAAAGCTTGAGTAATGCTTGATGAAATGATGTAAATATGCTCAAATGCTTGAATGAATAGGATGTTAAAATGAGAGAAAAACATATATTTATACACACTTATGCCCTAATTTCCCAAAAATACAAAATCACAGGTTGACCTAAGGTCTTTAATAATAAAAACCTGAAAGAAATTTGGATTTTTATTGAATTTTTTGCCAAGAGGGACTCATTCGCCACCCATGAAAAATGGGTCCCACTCAAGGCATGTGAATGGGTGTCAGGGATTAAGATGCATTTAATGATTTTTATCAGGTTTGAATTCAAAAATGCACTTAATTATGACCTGTAAGTACATAAAGGGGAGAAATAAGACATAAGAAAGGTGTAATTAATGATGATAAGCCTAGAGAAGTGTGAAATTTTGTTACAAGACTTTACAACACTTCAAAATAAGACTTGGTAAGGAATAAAAAGGGAATATTTTGATTAATTATGATAAGAAGAGCCTAGAAAAGTGTAGAAATGTGTTACAACACTTCACAACACCTTTACAAGACATGATAAAATATTAATAAATTAAATATTCAAGACCTAATGTGAATGTATAAGCCACATTACAACATTAAATCAAGAAAAATAGACCAAGAATCAACGGAACAAGACCTAAATTATCATGAAAATTTCAAGGGCCCATTTTTCTATGATGCATTTAGCCCCCACTTTAGTGAGAGGATGAACTTGCTTCAAACTCACACTAAAGTAGCCATGCATATCAAAAGTGATTTGAATGTACTTATGATAGCAAGATGAGACAACAATGATCAAGAGGGATATTCAAGCTCCCAGGATGAAGATCCCATAGCAAACTAAACATAAGAATAAAGGAACACAAGAGAAAGAGAGAATGAGAAAAAGGAAAAGGTGGATCAACCTTTGATCGTTTGTCCAACTAGTTGTGGATTAGATCAGAGGCTATTTGTTTGAAAAAAGTGTTGATGGTGTTTTTATGCACTTCTCAACATAGGCAGTGCGTAGGTGCACTACCTCTCTTGAAAGACAATCTCCCACAATCGAATTGCAGAACACTATCCCAAGGTCTCTCGGATGTCAGGTCATGACAGTGCTTAGATACCTCAGTAGTTTGATGTGATTTGCTAGAATCACAAGGCGGTCTTACAGAAAATATAAAGTGTGGACATAAAGTATGAAGTGAGATCTTTGAAAAGGAGCCCTTAGGATGAAGGCAGTTATATGTTGGCTGTAGGCTCAAACATCAATCTTGGACTCCATTTAGTTGTTGGATTTGGCTATACAATGTGTAATGAACCTTGGTATTATTTAGTTTCTAAAAAAAGGGGAAAAGAGCGAAGGGGAAGAAAAGTTCCTAAGTCTGAAGCTAGCAATGAATAGTGACAATGGAGTTCCTGCAATGGACAATTCTTTAAAACAATATCCCACTTAACCAGGGATTTCACAGTATCATTGAAATTGTGCTATCTTCTAAGGGCTATAGATATTTCATCCTTCATCCACCACATACATGCATCAATTAAAGATAAATGTTTGGGGTAGCTTCAAATCAAGTCCAAGCTAACTTTGCACAACTATCTACCTTCAACAAATAGCAAAAAGTATGGACTAAGGGATCATCAACAAAGCAAGAATTTTCACAATCAACCAACAACATTCCTAAGATTTATCCAAATAAAATGAACAGCTAACTAAACAACAAAGAGATATAAGTCAAGCATCTGATTATTGGAGAAATGAATCAAATGACATGAGAGAAATCAAGGAAATACACCAAGTCAATAATATTTCTTATAAATTTCTGCAGCATGCCTTTACAACAACTCCACTCCCATTTTGCAAATGAAGGGAGTGCTCTATTTATAGTTTTCCAAAAGCTAAATGAATGGCCAAGATTCATTACAATTGTGTGGCCAAGACTCATTACAAAATAGGGTTTCACCTACCCCCAAATAGATTTACAATTTAAAAACATTTTTTGTCTCTTCCCTATTTCGTCATCTAGTGGATGGCACTATTGCTCTTTCGTCCTGTAGCTAATTGCTATCTCCTTGGCTGTAGCTACTCTTCAGGGAGGTCTTCTTCCTTGGTTGGGCTATCCTCTTGCTCCTCGGAGGCTGCGTGCTCTATATACTTGAGGATGACTACCTGAAGCTTGTTTATCTTGAGGATCTCACATCTTAAAGCCTGGTAGCTCCATTCTTTAGCTTTCTCTTCCAGCCGCTTCCAGTCCTCGTCGTACTTCGAGCCTTGGTCTCTGAATAGCTCTAATCGATCGAAGGCGTGGGAAGCAAAACTTAGGAATTCTGTGGTGATTTCTCCGGCTGTCCCGTCCTTCATCTTCTTCTCGAAGTATGGCTTGATCTTTTCTGCATCCATTTGCACCGTGGGCATATCATAGCCCGTCATCAGCTTGAGGTATTCAGCGCATTCTGCCTGGATTTCCTTGATCTATTCGACATTTGGATCCACTCTATTTAGGATTTTCTCTAACCTCTCCTTCCGGTTGATGAGGTCTCTGCGCCACACATCCACCAGCCAATGATCCTTCATTTTTAGCTCTAGCTTCTCCTCCCATGTATTCTTCTGCATCTGAAGGATGGCTTCAATTCTCGGGAGGGTGGAGTCGTATGTTGCAAGGAAATTGGTGCAGAGTTTCTTCGTGCTCTCTAGAGACTGGATCAGGTCCAAGAACTTGTTGGCTGTCCACACAGCCCTGCTGATTCCCATGTTTCCAACGTATGCGACCCGTCGGAACCAATCTTCAGTGGTCTTCTCCAAGTTCTTCTTCCTCTCCATCTTGTCGATCTGTTCCTTGGAGAGCAACTGCGAGGCTGCCGTGGAGGTGGTGGGTAGGTCGTCCACTAAGGACCACTGCTGGATATAGTCAGTTAGGGCAGCAACCTGTGCTTTGAGTTCGTCCTTGGTGACCTTGTCCTGCTTGATCAGATGTACCACCGTGGCCACCGACTCTTCCAGATGTTCAACCTTCTGTTCTCTAGTCGTTGTCCCTAGGTCAATGGTGGAGATATCGTAGCTCACCCCGGTCTGGCCAACTATAGGCGTGGAAACTTGCACTGCTCGGGAGCCGGAAGCATCCATCGTTATCTTGGAATGAACCTTAGGCTTATTCTCCTTCTTTGTTGTGGTCAGAGATCGAGCCAAGATGGCCTCCAATCTTGCCCTTGGGTCTTTCATCACTGGGGTTGTCTTTTCAAGCTGTTTCTCCAACCAGTCGGGCATAGTAGATTTGTCCTTGGGTGCATCATGGCCGCCTTCACCCTTTCTAGTTAGAGGCAAGACTTTTGCCTCCTTTACTTTTTGGGGCTCTTCCTTTTCCTTGGCGGCTTCCTCCTCCTCATCAGAGTCCTGAATGAATACGAGGTGCTTAACTGGCATCTTGGTGGACAACATCTGGGTAGGATCTTCTTCTTTTGCTGCCTCCTCTTCTTTCTTCTCTTCAGCAGCCTCGGCCCCGGGGTTCTTCACAACATGGGTCTCGGCCTCAGATAAATCCTTCAGCGGCTGCTCCTCTGGCGGCTGCCCCTCCTCTCCCTACAGTGACCTCTCTGTTTTCTCCCTAAAATCCTTTGGCTGCTGAGCCGACTCCTCCTCAATGTCCTCATCGAAAGTTTGGATAATCTCTTTGGCACCTGAGCCATCCTCTTCATCTCCACTCTCGGAAGAGCCTGTCTCTTCCTCCTCATAGGCCACCTTGTCGATGGTTCGATACTCGTACTTAGGATGCTCATAATATTCATCGTCCTCTTCCTCCATAGACCTTGAGGCTTCCTGCTCTCGCTCCTCCAACTCTTTGTAGATTTGCATCGTGGCCTCCATGGCTGCTGGCCCTGCTGGCGGTTGTGAAGGCTGAGCTGTTGCGAGGGCTTGGGCAAGGGCTGCTTGGAGTGCGGGGTCCATTAGGATATGTGAGAGCTCAGGAGGAAGACTCTACATGTGCCTTGCGAGGGCCTCGGGCATAGTGGCAAGGGGAACAGGCGACGCTATTGTTTCCAGGGGGAGTGATGTAATGGGCGACATAACAGTAGAAGAGGAAGGGGGAGTGGTCATGCTAGAAGAGGAGTCGATGTCAATTATTGGCCCGGCTAGGGGTGAGGGAGCAAGATGGACAGAAATGTCCACTACTGGTAGGGAAGCGACAACTGCAGCGAGAGAGGTGGGTGGCACGGGAGGGGCAAGGAGAAGCAAGGTAGGCTACAATTCTGTTGTAGTCACTTTCTGCCTGAGCCTTTTGGGAGATGAGCCTCCTATTTCTTTTGTTGCTTGCTCTTTGGGGTCCGCAGATTGTGTTGTCTCTGTTCTTTTTCTCTTTTGAGACCTGGTGACGAGGGGAGACTTGGAAGTCTGACCAGCTGATGTGGTGGCGGCAACGTCCTCTGTGGCACTTGGCTCACTCTTGAGCGCCTCATATGTTAGGACCGCTCCTTGTTGCTTTAGTTGTGCCACCTACCCGTCGACCTACTCCTTAGTGCGAGTTATGATTGGCTGGGTGATGGTATCTAGGTCGTTGACCTCTTACTCACCCCAGTCAATCGACGGTATGGGAAGGTTGGCAATGACAGGGTACCTCAGGTGCATTATAGTGGACTCATCCTCCTCGAGCTGGTCCAGTACCTGGAACGGTTGCACTCTTCTTAGGAACTGTACGGTCATGCGCATGTAATGCCTCATGAGTACCTCTTTGTCGTCTTTGCAATCTACCCAGAAGTTTTCGATATGGTATTGGTGGGCGTATGCCGGCCCCTGCGCTTTTCTAACATGGCCATGTGGGTCCATCCGTGGGCGAGCCGTGTACCATTCAAAATTATATTCCTTGAGCTCCTTCTCAGAATTGCTGGCACATTGAGATGTTTAGAGTCAATACAGTCCCTGGCCGAGGGTCATGGGATAGGGGATCCCTGCTACGTGCTTATTGCTGAAGATGGCCTGGATGTGTTGGAGCTGCCGAGAAAGCTCCAGGAGGATGATTCTGTCATTTGGGTACCTCAGCAATCTGTTTGGCCGTTCCGTGAATCCTTGGGCCCAAATGTAGGTGAACTTAGGGAACTGGATAAATAGGAAGGCATACTCCTTCAGGAGTGCCTTGGCCCTGTGGGAGACTCTCCTTTCGAAGTCCCCTGCGATCAACTTGATGATGTGGCCAATGAAAGCGTCAGTGAGCTGGCAGTACTCCTTCTTAAAGTTGCGGTATTGGAGTTGAGGGTATTTGTCGAATGGCTTAAGCCCTCGCCTGTGCCCTTGATTTGGCACCACAAATAATCCACTATATTGTCTTTGACCTGCTAGGGAGTATACCAAGTAAGAGGTCATGTAAAACTTGGAGCTCTTCTTGATGTTGACAAACTGCTCATGGAAGCAGTTGCTGATGATGCCTCCCCAGTCGAATGAGGTCTTGGTGTTAACGTCCTCATTCCCTCGCAGGATCTGCTTAATGTAATATGCCATCCACTCTTGGAAGTAGGCGACTGCCGGGAGACCCATGATCCTGCTCAGCATAGTTACCAGGTCTTGATAGTCTTCATGGAAGTCGCTATGGAACAGCTCTTAGGGAACTTTCGCAGCGCTGCCCCATTTCTCCTTAAGCCAGTAGAGGTTGATTTATTTCTTGCACCCTAATGGATTGTCATCCCACGCCGCCTGGCACTGCTTTAATGTGGGGACCTCCATATGTGGGAACGTGGGGATGTGGAATGTTTGGGCAATCCCTTCTGGCGACATGTCTGCAAGGATGTTTCCCTCTTTGTCCACGATTATTCTGGTGTCCACTTGGTAGGCTTCCCGGCAAGCCATTACTAGTTCGGGTGCTATGAGAGAGGGAGGAAAACTGGCAGCCTTGGTGATTCCACTCTGCCTTATCAGCTTGGCATTCTTTGTTGTAGGGTTGATCTTGACCCTCTGAGTGAACTCATCTATGTCCACCTGGCCAATGTTGGTATCTGAGATCTCCTTCCAGTCTATTGAGACCTTTGACTAGAGAGACTCACCCTGAAACTGAAACTTCATCTGATATTTATCTTCTTTTCCCCTAGCATCCCTCCCGGATTTCTTGCCCTTATCCTTTTCGGTGGAGGCCCCTGAAGTTCCTACAGCCGATTCCATATATTCTGCAAGCAAGGGCAAATTCAGTGCAACAAAACATCGAAAGCGTTCATGTTAGTCCATATTTTGAGCATAACATCTAAATAATCAATCAAGTATATCATAAATTTCATTCTTAGATGTTATCAACCTTCGTTTTAGGGTATTTGGACAATCTGGGCCCGGAGGGCCGGACTTCCCTAGTAGGAATGCTGTCTGGGAGGGAGAATGCGACTGAAAGTTCCCAGAGACCCTCCTTGGCCAAATTTCAATGTTTCAAGAGGCTCATGATGGGGAACAACGCAATTTAAGATGTGGTTTGAAGTCTGATTCTGGATTTGAGCTTGTTTGGATCGTCACAAGGGGCACCAGAGATCTTAAGCCGGAAAGCAATTAAGAGGCGGCCGTTGGCAACGGTGGATAGCAGGCGGAAATCCGGCCGAGGAAGTCTGGCGGTGGAAGTCTGAGGCTCGGGGCCCGGAGCACCAGAAGGCGGCTGCCACAAGGTTTGTCATTTTAAGCCGAACGACATTTGGAGCTGCGGGACCCCGTGGCCGGGGGGACGCGAGATGACGGCCGCTTCGAGCTTTTCAATGATTTGAATGGCGGTGGCGAAGGGCGGACCGGGGCCCAGAGGGCAGGAAGCCGACAGGGTTCCGCCGACGAACCATCACAGAGTTTCGAGGACGGAACTCTGGATGACCGGGCCCGGATGGCCCTGGGGCAGCGGGGAATTCGGCAAAGTGAGACGGCAACAGGGGGCCCGAGCTCCGGCATTCAGGCAGACGGCGAAGAATTTCCATAAAAGCAGTGGTGGGCAAGAGGAGGACTTTCGAGGGCAGAAGTCCGACTGTCGGGGCCCGGTGCTTGGTCAGAGGGAGTAGAAATTCGGCGGCAGGGTACCCATGGACTTCCGCGAATGGAAATCCGACAGGTGGGGCCTGGAGGGCCGGAAGGCATAAGAGAACCTGCCGAACTACCCCGATCTGGAGGAACAATGAAAAATTAGGGGCGGAGGCCCGACATCTGGGGGCCGAAGGCAGAAAAGACAGACCAATTCGCTCGTCAAAGTTTAAACAAGTCAACGGATCTGTGGAGTCCGATGGGTGGAACGCCGAGGAACGCTCGTTGTGATTAAAAAGCCCAAGGGCGGATGGCGAAGGCAGATGGTGAAGGCGGATGTTGGGCCTGGGGCGCCCGACCGTCCTACGCGAAGAACAGCCGCGACCGGGAAAAGTCCTGAGTCGGCGGAGAGGGCTAATCCAACGGGTTTGGGGGATTTCTAAGATATGGGTAATGGGCGCCACTGAGTGCTCTTCTATTTGCTTCATTTTAACCAGTTATTTAATTCATTTAAATTCCCCAAAATGATGAAAAAACACGGGAGGGCAAACGGGGATGGCCTACCTCGAATTCGGTAAGTGGTGATGTGTGGAAACAACCGAGAATCGACGGAGTGATGCGGACGCAGATAATCGTGACACTGCTCTTCGCGGTGGGCTCCAGATGCTCGGTTTTGCAATTTCACTCCAATTCACAATGTGAAAATGACATTGGTGGGCCGGGCATTATATACCCCAGCCGCCATTAATGCCTGCATTAATTACTGGTATGGACGCGCCAAAAAGTTGGTGAAATTTCAAATTGAGTCGGCGGCAGCGGAGACTCCGGGACCCAGCGGCCGGAAAGACGCAGAGCAATGGCCGCCGTTTGATTTTGCAAGCTTTTGAATGGCCATGGCGGTGAGAGCCTCGAGGCCCAGAAAGCAGACAGCAGGTGGAGGTCTGCCGTCGATGACGACAGAACTGTCACGAAGTTCCGAGGATGAAACTCTAGACGGTCGGGCCTGGGAGGCGGGGCGGCAGGAAGGATTTCGCCGCCGAAGGGACCTGACGTCGCCCAGCGGCGACTGCGAGCAGCACCTCGGGGTCCAAGGGGTGGGCGGCCGCCAGAGGGTAGCCATCGGAGGTGGCGAGCCTGGGACGGAAGTCTGGAAGCGGACTTCCGGGGCCGGGGCCCGAAGGGGCAGGCGCCGCCCGGGAGATTTTCGCCAGATTTAAACGAAAGACGGCAGGGTGGGCCCTGAGGGGCAGAAAGACGCCCGGAGAACACCGCAGAGGACGGGGAGGCCTAAAAAGGGAACTCCGGCTGCCCGGGCCCGGAAGGGCGCAGGGCTGTTCTAGAGCCAAAATGCCAAAGCGATCCCCAAGAGTCCCCAGAGGGCAACAAAAGACCAAAAAGCGGAGGCATGGTCGATTTATGGTGAAACCTTGGAGCGACATCGATTATGTGGAACATCAAAAAAGAGGGGCACGCAAAATGAGGCAGCCCCAAAAGGCCTGACAGAGTGAAAGAAAAGAGGGTCCCCATTCTGAATGGGGCATGTGTGCTAAGGGCACAACAGATAGCGACTCCACTAGAGAACACTCCGAAGCGTTCTAAGGATAAATATTCATTCAGGACCCAAAATCTCTGGTTTCCCAGGCTAGGAGCGGCTTCCAAAGATAAATCCGAGAGAACGAGATCCTTAATTAGGTCAGCTTATAGGACATCTCAGAAGCATGTGTGAGGTGAGTTCATTCCTTTCCTAGGGATAGTAACCAGGGTTATCACTTCAACCGAGTGAGCTACATAAATTGTCTAACAACAAAAGTAACTTAGACATTGCCTCGCTGCCAGTCAGGCATCCATAGCCCTGATGGAGTTGTCACTACAATCTTATGGATATTGCTCTACTACCGGCCGGGCATCCATAGCCCCGGTAGAGTTACCCGAACACCCATACGGTCATTAGTTTCCTTTTTTCAGAGTTTCTTTTCTCCCTTTTTTGCTTTGATATCTCATTTCTCTTTTACCATTTAGTTCGACCGGGTAAGTATCGAAGCCTACAATGGGTTTGAGACTGTAGTGGTCACTAAAGTAGACTTAATATTTTTCACTCACTAGGGTGTCATAACAACCATAGTACGGTCCTTCAGAATTTATTATTATGTAATTTGTGTGAGATCCGAGATGCGGGTAAGAAGATTCGGCGAAGGGTCAAGTTCTGAGCAGAGTTCAAACAAGGAAATCATTCGTGGATAGCTTCGCAAAGATCGATAATCTAGAGTGAATGTTTAGCCAGAGAACACAAAGAATGGACAACAAAGTGGACCGCTTGTCAAGCAAGCACGACCACCGCAAAGGAGCGAGAAACCATCTTTCAAAACAAAACTGTTGGGAGGGAGAAAACAAAAGTGACGCAAAAAAAAGGTGGACAAGCAAGAAAGCAGCTACTCTAACCTATGTACAGGTATTTACAACGAAGAGCTCGAAGGAGCTCAAGCCTGGAAGTAATGCTTCAAGTGCTGCCCGTTGACTGGCAATGGGACATTCTCACCGGTTAAGTTCTTCAGGCAGAAGGCATTATCTCCCAAAATCTCAGCTATTTCAAAGGGGCCAAGCCAAAGCTTGTCGAATTTGTTGTGTCCCCCTTTCTTTTCATGGGCCTTGTCCCAATAGAGGACCAAATCTGCAATCCTAAAGGCCTTAATTTTGGCTCGGCGGTCAAATCATCTCTTAACTACACCCTGATGTTTAGCAAAATTTTCTATTGCGCGGTTTCAGACTTCCTCTAAATGTAAGAGTTCAGCCAACTGAACTTCCCTACGATCTCCTCCTTCATAAAAATTATTGATGAACTGAAGGGTAGGAATCTTTAGGTGGATGGGGAATATAGGCTCAAGGCCATAGACAAGGTGGAACGGAGAATCACCAAGGGAAGCCTTGGGGCGAGTGCGATCAGCCCAAAGGGCGAAATGGAGCTGGGTATGCCAGTCCTTGGGATTCCTATCTAGCAGCTTCTTGATCACAGTAATCAAATTTTTATTCGTGGACTCGGCAAGGCCATTGCCCTGAGGGTAGTAATTAGACGATAATTTGAGGGCAATGCCATAGTCAAACGCCCAACTAGCAAATTTTAATGAAGCAAATGCGGGTCCATTATCACATACCAAAGCATACAGACAACTAAAGCGATTTAAAATGAAACTTTCTAGAAAATTGGTAACTACTTCAGTTGTGCATTACTTACATACTATTGCTTCCGTCCATCTAGTACAATAATCAGTAGCGGTAAGAATGTACCTATGTCCCACAGATGATAGAGGACTTACCGGACCGATGAAGTCGAGACCCCATTGCGCAAAAGGCCTTACCTCCAGCACGGGCTGCAGTGGGACAGCATCATTCCTTTCCCTTGTGGCAGTGGTCTGGCATGTATGACATGAACGAACATGGCAATGGGCATCCTTGAAGACAGTTGGCCAATAGTACCCTGCTCTCAATATTTGGTGTGATGTAGAAGAACCCGAGCCATGGCCCGTGCCAAATTTATTATGAAACTCCTTCAGGACGCGTTCTACTTCTTCCTTGCCAAGGCATCTTAGATAAACGCCCTCATGATTCTTCTTATAGAGAATAGAACCCTGCAAAATATAACCATTACTTTTCAATCTCAGGGCCCTCTTTTGGACTCCTTGCAGAAGCGACGAACACTTATGATTCAGCAGATAATAAACAACATCTTGGTACCATTCTCCCGGGGAGACATCTTCAAGCTGATACTGCTGTACCGTGAGTTTAGGTCTAGCCTCTGCTACTATTTCAGTAATTATGCAGGTGAGTGCCTATCCTCTCACCAATTTCATCGGTTGGATCTCCATATCATACTCTTGTAGCAGGGTGACCCACTTAGCCCTTCGTTCGCCCAATTCATTTTGCATGAGTAGTGTCTTTACTACTGGATCGGGGACAATAGCGAACACCTTGTTGCGTAGAATGTAGTGTCTAAATTTCTTCACTCCTCTAACGAGAGCGTACGCCTTCTTTTCTATGGTGTGGTAACACAATTCGGCATCTTCGAGGGGATAACTCATGAAGGTCATTGGATGCTTGTTTCCTTCATCATCCTTTTGGGTCAACATGCTAGCATAGGAATGCTCTGAAGCAAATGAGTAAATGTAAAATAGCTTCAGATAATTCGGGCTAACTAACACAGGGGCCTTAGCAATGGCCCGTTTGATTTCTTCAAAGGATTGTTTGGCATCCGGCGTCCATTCAACTTTGGCATCTTGTTTGAGCATGGCATTGAGAGGTTTGACAATATCTGCGAAACCCGTGATGAATTTTCAGACAAAGTTGATCTTTCTGAAGAAAGATTTTATTTCCTTCTTGCTGCCCGAGGGCTGAATCTTGAGTAACAACTCAATGCACTTAGGATCAATGGAGATTCCTTGCTCTGAGATGATGTGTCCAAGCAGCCTTCCTTCGGTCACTCCGAAAATGCACTTCTTGGGGTTGAGAGAAACCCCAAATTCCCTGCACCTTGAAATACTTTGCATAAGTCGGAGACGTGATCACCTTGCCTTTTAGAAAATATGGTCAAATCATCCATGTAGATGATTATGCATTTTCCAATTAGGTCTTTGAAGGCGATATCCATGGCGCGTTGGAAAGTGGCGTCGGCGTTGATGAGCCTGAACGACATTCTTTTGTATGCGAACGTCCCCCACTTGGTAGTGAACATCGTCTTGTGGCGATCCTCATACTGCACCATTACCTGGTTATACCCAGAGTATCCGTTAAGGAACGACATCATTTGGGAACTGTTGACGATTTTCAGCACCTCATCCAGCGAAGGCACTGGATAGTTGTCTTTCTCTGAGGCGCGATTTAGGTTGCGAAAATCTACGCACAATCTAATCTCTCTATTTTTTTTCCTGACCGGGACCAAGTTGGCCACCCAAGTGGAATGCCTAACGGGAAAAATGATTCTTGCTGAGAGCAACTTTTGCACCTCCTTATAAACGATGGGCTCTAGCAAGGCATTGATGGGGCGCTGCCATTGGCGGAAGGGCCTCACTTTGGTCTTGAGAGGGATGGTGTGCGTGATGATAGAGGTGTCGTACATTTTTAAATCTTGGTAGTTCCATGCCACCACATCATGGTATCTTCATAATGCATCCGTGATTCCCTTATTTTCTTCAGGCGTGCACACCTTTCTGATAAAAACATTCTTGGTATCCTCAGCTGTCCCAAGGTTGTGAGCATTGCACTGGTTGCTTATGGCCTCCTTTTTCATTTGCTGATCCTGATCCCTGATCTGATCCAAGTCGAATATGCACTCCAGCTAAACCATACCTCTGGAGATTGTGTTGGTCTTGAGGTTAATAACCCCCTCTATGTCTAATTCAGCCTCTTGTAGATCAGCTTCGTCAATTATTTGGGCTACGAATACGTCAGAACTGGTGATGAACTGAAGGATGTGCTTATCATCATTTAAGACTTGCATGTGGGTGACATTATCCAGGACTGATGGCGTGGATGTTAGCTCAATAGTGAATTTCTTGAGCCTAGACAAAGAGAGGGGTTGTAACGTGCTAGCTGCTTGAGCTAAGGCATCGGCTGTGCGATTCTGAGCACGAGGGATCAATTGTATATTGAATGCTTCTAGACCCTCCAATAGGTCCTAGACTCTGTGCCTATAATTGGTGAGCCTCCTGTCATGACAGGAATACAACTTCTTCACTTGTTTAACTACGAGTGCGGAATCCCCAAAAATTTGCAGCACTTTTACATTTTTCTTCAAGGCCATAAGAAAACCAATGACTAAAGCCTCATATTCCGCTACGTTGTTGGTGTAATAAAACTGCAATCGGTGGGCAGCGAGAAACATCTTACCCGTTGGACTGATGAGTTTGATCCCCGCTCTAGCTCCTTGCCTTGACTTCGATCCATCAAATCAGAGCGTCCAGCACACGGAGGATTCCTTGTCTTCAGGTCTGATTGAGCCTCTGTTCTCTTTCGGCTGGACAGCAGGCCTTGTGATCTTAGGGGGGTTTTTCGGTTCGGGGAAATGATCAATAGGCAGTTCTGCTGGTGTCTCCTTTGGCGTTTCTGTTTGGGAGGCAGCTGATTTTCTAACATTCGCCACTGTTGCTTGGCACAAGCAACAGTCAAACTCGGAGTGCGCAGCGTTATGAACCCTGCACCAATTCGGCAGCAAGAGATCCTGGAAATTCATTCGGGCCCCAGGCTGAGCTGATCCCTTGCGCATTTTTCTATGAACTCCTAGAATCCATCGAGTAGTCCCCAGCTGTCATCTTTGTCTGGCTCATCATCAACTTCCGCCAATATTTCTGTATCTGTGGGCATGCGTGTAGAACTGGTCGAAGGACTACATAACACTAGCAATACTTCATCTGCACTTTCCTCCTGAGGCCTGACCTTATTTTAGTAAGCAAAAGGGCGATAATTCCCTAAGTTAGTCTCGGCGAACAACACCTCGCTAAGATTATTGTATTCTGTCATCATATACTTCATACGGGGTTCACGGTCAATACGGATCTGATTTGGCAGCCCCTTCCATGGTAGCCACATATGGGAAAGGTCTGTGGAGGTATATCCATTCAATGCCTTGGTGAACTCCCTCCCCAAAATAATTTCATAAGTATCGAGAATGTTTGCCACTTGGATATCGATGACCTATTATATCCGGGGGTCCGCAGCAATTTGCATGGGGATGCGGTTTATTTCACTCATGATGTTGATCTATTTTTTGTCCAGTTGGGTAACCTTTCTCTTTGAAGGTGTGGGAGTGATGCCAAGAGCCTCGCATATGGCCAAGGGCATGACATTGGCAGACGCGCCTGAATCAAGCAGGCAATTGTCCAAGTTCTTCCCAAAGACCCTAATGGTGGTCAGGAAAGGAGGAGTTTCCAGTCTCCCCTAGAGGATGCCCATAGGTGTGTCCATTTGAGCTATTTGACCTTTGTTCCTATCACTGCCTGTATCCTTGACTTGCTTAAATTGTTGATTCTTGGAAAACTATCTAGTAGCCCTTTCTGGCTCCTTTTCAGTTTGTTTACTTGCTGACTGATTCACAGGAACATCCCTTCTTTTTCCCGTATTGTCCCGTATCTCAGGTTCTTGCCTAGGCTCTTCAAAGGTAACCCTCTTAGCCGGGGTTTCTTGGTTCGTGTTAGAGGATGGAGTCCCATTCAGAACCTTGAAGAAAGCGTGCCTTACGGCAGGAACCTTGAGTAATTCGAAGGCTCACAAACTGATTTTTACCTTCTTGAACTCTTCTACTACGTATTCACCTATTTGCTCGATTTCAGATCTAAAAGCTTGGCCTATAGCAGAGCTAGGGAGCTGGACCTTTGTTTGACAAGACATATTTTGAGGTTGGCCTTTAGGCTGATTTTGCGACTAGTTTTAAGATTGGTTCTTATTGAGGCATTGGGCGGGTACATGAGGAAGCCCCGGGTTGTTACTGGCATTTGGATCAAGCGGGGTGGAAAAGTTATTTGGTGTGGTAGAAGTTGTGAAGGGTCCACTCGCTTGCCTATTTCTAAGGAAGTATGGACTCGACCGCTGGTGGAACATGTGGACCTCATCCATAAATGATTTTTCTTCATCCACCAGACCATTATCTACTGAATCAAAGAGCTGAGCCAAGGTTTGTTCATTACTTACCTCTTGTGCTTTCTCATCCTTAGTAGGAGTAGGCTCGACTTTGGGCTCATTGCGGTCTCCTCGCGGAAACGGCGCCTGATTGACTACTAGACATGAGGAATCGTAAGGCTCAGATGGGACGATGTCCCTGCAGTTGGTATTGTTGACCACATTTTGTACCTCCACCTGGAAGATTTCAACAGCTGTCTAGAACTCGGGACAATCCAGCTCAGAATGTCTGCTAGTTTTGTGAAGTGTACACCATCCAAACAAAGCTGCCACAGCCAGGTATACACCGCTAGACGTTTTGTCATTGCTTGTCGGTTGATCAAATGGCGTGGGGACACCACCATTGTTAGGCCTTTTGTTCCATGTATGATTCTGCCTCTGAGAAGGTCTCCTTTCTGCATTTTGATTAGAGTTCTATCCCCTCTCATAATTCTGCCCAGAGGAGGTGCCTGCTTCTCAATTATCTATGTTGTCTCTATTGTCTTGATTGAGATTGGCCTAGAAATTACGCTGGGAGGCCTGCAACTGGTTATTCTGGTTCTTTAGATGTGTCATCTCTGTGGACATCTTCTTAATCATTTCAGTTAGTTCCTCTAGTTTGTCCTTCTCGGTCGCACCTCCAGGCGACAGGGCTGGATTTTGGAGAAAAGCGGGCGGGGCTGCCGGCTGATTTTGATAAGCTGGAGGAAGGTCCGGTCCCGACAGGTACAATGGCGCCTGGGGCTATTGGGAATATGCTTATTGTTGCGGAGCCATATGGGAATAGTTGTACTGCTGTTGGGGTTACAAATAGGAAGTCGCGGGAGGCGCATAATTCAACGGCTGCCCCGGATGCGGCACCATAGGCAATTGAGGTACCTGGTTCATAAGAGGAGTTTGGTGAGCAAACACCTGATTAAGCCCTTGAATCTGCATTGGGTGGGCTACCGGCCCCAAAGAGGGCAGCAGGCCAGATATATTTTGCCCCAAGTCTGCACTAGCGACAACAGCTTCCGCATAGGCGGCCAGTAGGGTAGCGGGCAGTGGGCGCATCCTTTTTTCCAAGGCCAACGTGAGATTGTCCAAGGCCGCGTAGTAGACCGGGAGAGCGGCCGCATCATTATGGATGTACGGATCCTGAAGCCTCATGTGAGCCCGATGGAAACGGTCATTAAAGGAGCCGATAGGTTCGTTGACCTCCCTTTTGATGGACATGAACTGCTGGTAAATGTCCGCGGGGTTGACAGGGATCTTGTATTTCTGCAGAAAGGCATTCTTCATTAGGTTCCACGAGGTAATGGATCCCCTCGGCAGATTAATATACCAATAGAAGGCCTCTTGATATGCTCTTCAGCTGTTCTTTGCATATCGCGTGGATGGAACTTCGAGCAAAAGCCCTCCGGATTCTTGGGCATATCATTGTAGACCGCAAAATGTATCAGTGACGGATTATGTGCTAGCCAAGCCATGGAGGGTGGTGGAGGCGGCACTTGTTGGAAAACAGGGATTTGGGGCTGTATTGGCAATACAACAACAATATGGTGCTGCCCTTGAGCTATGGCTGTCTTGGCAATGCCTTGGGCTGGAAGGGCCGGGAGAGGAGTGGACCCCTGGCTGCCGGAGGTAGGATGTGCAAATGTTGTTTGAAATGGTTGGGTGGAATATGAAGGCTAGCCAAGTGAAGGTGAGGGTGAAATGGGGGTGGATGGAATGGAGGAAGAGGAAGAGGCGGCGCCACTTCCTTGTGCTCGTTTTTCCCTTGTGGGAGGCTGCAATTCTTCAAATTCTCCCTTGTTTGGTGTTGATCGTAGAACTCTCTGAAACCTTTCCGAGGAGAATGATCTGATTTGATCTAGCTTCGCTTTTATCCCTTAACTTAGTATCTTCACCTCGACCCTCCTTCTAGTGCCAGTTTTGTTGATGGCGTTAGGAGGAGGAAGGCATATAATGAATCACTTCCAACCTTCAGCTTTGCATTCCCAACGTGTCAGCCCTCCTTCTAATGTCAGTTCTGTTGATGGTATTTTTATGCACTTCTCAACACAGGCAGTGCGTAGGTGCACTACCTCTCTTGAAAGACAATCTCCCACAATCGAATTGCAGAACACTATCCCAAGGTCTCTCGGATGTCAGGTCATGATAGTGCTTAAATACCTTAGTAGTTTGATGTGATTTGCTGGAATCACAAGGCGGTCTTACAGAAAATATAAAGTGTGGACATAAAGTATGAAGTGGGATCTTTGAAAAGGAGCCCTTAGGATGAAGGCAGTTATATGTTGGCTGTAGGCTCAAACAACAATCTTGGACTCCATTTAGTTGTTGGATTTGGCTTTACAATGTGCAATGAACTTTGGTATTGTTCAATTTCTTAAAAAAGGGGAAAAGAGCGAAGGGGAAGAAAAGTTCCTAAGTCTGAAGCTAGCAATGAGTAGTGACAATGGAGTTCCTGCAATGGACAATTCTTTAAAACAATATCCCACTTAACTAGGGATTTCACAGTATCATGGAAATTGTGCTATCTTCTAAGGGCTGTAGATATTTCATCCTTCATCCACCACATACATGCATGAATTAAAGATAAATGTTTGGGGCAGCTTCAAATCAAGTCCAGGCTAACTTTGCATAGCTATCTACCTTCAGAAAATAGCAAAAAGTATGGACTAAGGGATCATCAACAAAGCAGGAATTTTCACAATCAACCAACAGCATTCCTAAGATTTATCCAAATAAAATGAACAACTAACTAAGTAGCAAAGAGATCTAAGTCAAGCATCTGATTATTGGATAAATGAATCAAATGACATGAGAGAAATCAAGGAAATACACCAAGTCAATGATATTTCCTATAAATTTTTGCAGCATGTCTTTACAACAACTCAACTCCCATTTTGCAAATGAAGGGAGTGCTCTATTTATAGTTTTCCAAAAGCTAAATGAATGGCCAAGATTCATTACAATTGTGTGGCCAAGACTCATTACAAAATAGGGTTTCACCTACCCCCAAATAGATTTATAATTTAAAAAAAAAATTATCTCTTCCCTATTTCGTCATCTAGTGGATGGCACTATTGCTCTTTCGTCTTGTAGCTAATTGTTGTCTCCTTGGCTATAGCTACTATTCAGGGAGGTCTTCTTCCTTGGCTGGGCTATCCTCTTGCTCCTCAGAGGTTGCGTGCTCTATGTACTTGAGGATGACTGCCTGGAGCTTGTCTATCTCGAGGATCTCACATCTTAAAGCCTGGTAGCTCCATTCTTTAGCGTTCTCTTCCAGCCGCTTCTAGTCCTCGTCGTACTTTGAGCCTTGGTCTCTGAATAGCTCTAATCGATCGAAGGCGCGGGCAGCAAAACTTAGGAATTCTGTGGTGATTTCTCCAGTTGTCCCATCCTTCATCTTCTTCTCGAAGTATGGCTTGATCTTTTCTGCATCCATTTGCACCGTGGGCATATCATAGCCCGTCATCAGCTTGAGGTATTCGGCGCATTCCGCCCAGATTTCCTTGATCCATTCGACATCTCAATCCACTCTATTCAGGATTTTCTCTAACCTCTCATTCCGGTTGATGAGGTCTCTGCGCCACACATCCACCTGCCAATGATCCTTCATTTTCAGCTCTAGCTTCTCCTCCCATGTATTCTCCGACATCTGAAGGATGGCTTCAATTCTCGGGAGGGTGGAGTCGTATGTTGCAGGGAAATTGGTGTAGAGTTTCTTCGTGCTCTCCAGAGACTGGATCAGGTCCAAGAACTTGTTGGCTGTCCGCACAGCCCTGCTGATTCCCATGTTTCTGATGTATGCGACCCATCAGAACCAATCTTCAGTGGTCTTCTCCAAGTTCTTCCTCCTCTCCATCTTGTCGATCTGTTCCTTGGAGAGCAACTGCGGGACTGCCGTGGAGGTGGTGGGCAGGTCGTCCACTAAGGACCACTGCTGGATATAGTCAGTTAGGGCAGTAACCTACGCTTTGAGTTCATCCTTGGTGACCTTGTCCTGCTTGATCAGA
Organism: Sequoia sempervirens; assembly: GCA_007258455.2. Lineage (NCBI taxonomy): Eukaryota > Viridiplantae > Streptophyta > Pinopsida > Cupressales > Cupressaceae > Sequoia > Sequoia sempervirens. The sequence goes on along the minus strand of VDFB02353493.1, from coordinate 313,828,400 downwards.
TGTACCACTGTGGCCACCGACTCTTCTAGATGTTCAACCTTCTGTTCTCTAGTCGCTATCCCTAGGTCAATGGTGGAGATATCGTAGCTCACCCCGGTCTGGCCAACTGTAGGCGTGGCAACTTGCAGTGCTCAGGAGCCAGAAGTGTCCATCGTTATCTTGGAACGGACCTTAGGCTTCTTCTCCTTCTTTGTTGTGGTAAGGGATCAAGCCAAGATGGCCTCCAATCTCCCCCTTGGTCTTTCAGCACTGGGGTTGTCTTTTCAAGCTATTTCTCCAACCAGTCGGGCATAGTAGATTTGTCCTTGGGTGCATCATGGCTGCCCTCACCCTTTTTAGTTAGAGGCAAGGCTTCTGCCTCCTTTTCTTTTTGGGGCTCTTCCTTTTCCTTGGCGTCTTCCTCCTCCTCATCGGAGTCCTGAATGAATACGAGGCGCTTGACTGGCATCTTGGTGGACAACATCCGGGTGGGATCTTCTTCTTTCGCTGCCTCCTCTTCTTTCTTCTCTTCAGCAGCCTCGGCCCCGGTCCTCTTCACAACATGGGTCTCGGCCTCAGATAAATCCTTCAGCAGCTACTCCTCTGGCGGCTGCCCCTCCTCTCCCTGCGGTGACCTCTCTGTTTCCTCTCCAACATCCTTTGGCTGCTGAGCCGACTCCTCCTCAATGTCCTCATTGAAAGTTTGGATAATCTCTTTGGCACCTAAGCCATCATCTTCATCTCCGCTCTCGGAAGAGCCTGTCTCTTCCTCCTCATAGGAAACCTTGTCGATGGTTCGATACTCATACTCGGGTTGCTCATGATATTCATCGGCCTCTTCCTCCATAGACCTTGAGGCTTCCTGCTCTCGCTTCTCCAACTCTTTCGATATTTGCATCGTGGCCTCCATGGTTGGTGGCCCTGCTGGCGGTTCTGAAGGCTGAGCTGTTGCGAGGGCTTGGGTAAGGGCCGCTTGGAGTGCGGGGTCCATTAGGATATGTGAGAGCTCAGGGGGGAGACTCTGCATGCGCCTTGCGAGGGCCTTGGGCATAGTGGCAAGGGGAATAGGCGACGCTATTGTTGTCAGGGGGAGTGATGTAATGGGCGACATAGCAGCAGAAAAGGAAGGGGGAGTGGTCATGCCAGAAGAGGAGTCGACGTCAATTATTGGCCTGGCCGGTGGTGAGGGAGCAAGATGGACAGAAATGTCCACTGCTGGTGGGGAAGCGGCAACTGCAGCGAGAGAGGTGGGTGGCACGGGAGGGGCAGGGAGAAGCAAGGTAGGCTACAATTCTGTTGTAGTCACTTTCTGCCTGAGCCTTTTGGGAGATGAGCGTCCCGTTTTTTTCGTTGCTTGCTCTTTGGGTCCGCAGACTGTGCTATCTCTGTTCCTTTTCTCTTTTGAGACCTGGTGACGAGGGGAGACTTGGAAGTCTCACTAGCTGATGTGGTGGCGGCAACGTCCTCCGTGGCGCTTGGCTCACTCTTGAGCGCTTCATATGTTAGGACCACTCCTTATTGCTTTAGTTGCGCCACCTGCCCGTCGACCCACTCCTTAGTGCGAGTTATGATTGGCTGGGTGATGGTATCCAGGTCGTCGACCTCTTGCTCGCCCTAGTCAATCGACGGTATGGGAAGGTTGGCAACCATAGGGTACCTCAAGTGCATTATCATGGACTCATCCTCCTCGAGCTGGTCTGGTACCTGGAACGGTTGCACTCTTCTTAGGAACTGTATGGTCATGCGCATGTAATGCCTCATGAGTACCTCTTTTTCATCTTTGCAATCTACCTAGAAGTCTTCTATATGGTATTGGTGGGCGTATGTTGGCCCCAGTGCTTTTCTAACATGGCCATGTGGGTCCATCCGTGAGCGAGCCGTGTACCATTCAAAATTATATTGCTTGAGCTCCTTCTCAAAATTGCTGGCACATTGAGATGTTTGCAGTCGATACAGTCCTTGGCCGAGGGTCATGGGATAGAGGATCCCTACTACGTGCTTATTGCTGAAGACGGCCTAGATGTGTTGGAGCTACCGAGAAAGCTCTAGGAGGATGATTCTGTCATTTGGTTACCTCGGCAATCTGTTTGGCCATTCCGTGAATCCATGGGCCCGAATATAGGTGAACTTAGGGAACTGGATAAATAGGAAGGCATACTCCTTCAGGAGTGCCTTGGCGTTGTGGGAGACTCTCCTTTCGAAGTCCCCTATGATCAACCTGATGATGTGGCCAATGAAGGCGTCATTGACCCAGCAGTACTACTTCTTGAAGTTGCGGTATTGGAGTTGAGGGTATTTGTCGAATGGCTTAAGCCCTCGCCTGTGCCCCTTATCTGGCACCACAAATAATCCACTATATTGTCTTTGACCTGCTAGGGAGTATACCAGGTAAGAGGTCATGTAAAACTTTTAGCTCTTCTTGACATTGACAAACTGCTCATGGAAGCAGTTGCTGATGATGCCTCCCCAGTCGAATACGTCTTGGTGTTAACGTCCTCATTCCCTCGTAGGATCTGCTCAATGTAATATGCCATCCACTCTTGGAAGTAGGCGGCTGCCAGGAGACCCATGACCCTGCTCAACATAGTTACCAGGTCATGATAGTCTTCGTGGAAGTCGCTACGGAACAGCGCTTGGGGAACCTTTGTAGCACTGCCCCGTTTCTCCTTAAGCTAGTAGAGATTGATTGATTTCTTGCACCCTAATGGATTGGCATCCCATGCTGCCTGGCACTGCTTTAATGTGGGGACCTCCATATGTGGGAACGTGGGGATGTGGAATGTTTTGGCAATCCCTTCTAGTGACATGTCCGCAAGGATGTTTCCCTCTTTGTCCATGATTGTTCTGGTGTACGCTTGGTAGGCTTCCCGGCAAGCCATTACTAGTTCGGGTGCTATGAGAGAGGGAGGAAAATCGAAAGCCTTGGCGATTCCACTCTGCCTTATTAGTCTGGCATTCTTTGTTGTAGGGTTGACCTTGACCCTCTGAGTGAACTCATCTATGTCCACCTAGCCAATGTTGGTATCTGAGATCTCCTTCCAGTCTGTTGAGACCTTTGACTGGAGCGGCTCACCCTGAAACTGAAACTTCATCTGATATTTATCTTCTTTTCCCCTAGCGGCCCTCTCGGATTTCTTGCCCTTATCCTTTTCGGTGGAGGCCCCTGAAGTTCCTGCAGCCGATTCCATATATTCTGCAAGCAAGGGCAAAGTCAGTGCAACAAAACATCGAAAGCGTTCATGTTAGTCCATATTTTGAGCATAACATCTAAATAATTAATCAAGTATATCATAAATTTCATTCTTAGATGTTATCGACCTTCGTTTAGGGGTATTTGGACAATTCGGGCCCGGAGGGCCAGACTTCCCTGACAAGAATGCTGTCTGGGAGGGAGAATGCGACCGAAAGTTCCCGAAGACCCTCCTTGGCCAAATTTCAATGTTTCAAGAGGCTCATGATGGGGAACAGTGCAATTTAAGATGTGGGTCGAAGTCTGATTCTGGATTTGAGCTTGTTTAGATCATCCCAAGGGGCACCGGAGATCTTAAGCCAGAAAGTAGTTAAGAGGCGGCCATTGGCAACGGCGAACAGCAGGCGGAAATCCAGCCGAGGAAGTCCGGCGGCGGAAGTCCGAGGCCTAGGGCCTAGAGCACCAGAAGGCGGCTGCCACGAGGTTTGTCATTTTAAGCCGAACGACATTTGGAGCTGCGGGACCTGGCAGTCGGGGGCACGCGAGATGACAGCCGCTTCGAGCTTTTCAATGATTTGAACGGTGGCGGCAAAGGGCAAACCGGGGCCTGGAGGGCGGGAAGCCGGCAGGGTTCCGCCGTCGAGGTCGGCGGAACCGTCACGGAGTTCCGGGGACAGAACTCTGGATGGCCGGGCGTGGATGGCCCAGGGGCAATGGGGAATTTGGCAAAGTGAGATGGCAACAGGGGGCCCGGGCTCCAGCATTCAGGTGGACGGCGAATAATTTCCATAAAAGCAGCGGCAGGCAAGAGGAGGACTTCTGAGGGCAGAAGTCCAACCGCCGGGGCCCGGTGCTTGGTCAGATGGAGCAGAAATTCGGCGGTAGGGTACCCACGAACTTTCGCTAACGAAAATCTGGCAGGCGGGGCCCGGAGGGCCGGAAGGCATCAGAGAACCCGCCGAACGACCCCGATTTGGAGGAACAACGGAAAATTAGGGGCGGAGGCCCGACATCCGGGGGCCGAAGGCAGAAAAGACGGACCAATTCGCTCGTCAAAGTTTAAACAAGCTGACGGATCTGCAGAGTCCGATGGGCGGAACGTCGGGGAACGCTCGCTGTGATGAAAAAGCCCAAGGGCGGACGGCGAAGGCGGGCGGATAGCCAAGGCGGACGGTGAACGCGGACGGCCAAGGCGGATGGCGAAGGCAGACGGCCAAGGGGAATGGCGAAGGCAGACGGTGAAGGCGGACGTCGGGCCCGAGGCGCCCGACCGCCCTGCGTGAAGAACAGCCGTGACCGGGAAAAGTCCCGAGTCGGTGGAGAGGGCTAATCCAACGGGTTTGGGAGATTTCTAAGATATGGGTAATGGGCGCCACTGAGTGCTCTTCTATTTGCTTCATTTTAACCAGTTATTTAATTCATTTAAATTCCCCAATATGACGAAAAAACATGGGAGGGCAAACAGGGATGGCCTACCTCGAATTCGCTAAGTGGTGATGTACGGAAACAACCGGGAATCGACAGAGTGATGCAGATGCGGATGATCGTGACGCTGCTCTTCGTGGTGGGCTCCAGATGCTCAATTTTGCAATTTCGCTCCAATTTGCAATGTGAAAAATGACATTGGCGGGCCAGGCATTATATACCCCAGTTGCCATTAATGCCCGCATTAATTGCTGGTACGGACGTGCCAAAAAGTTGGTGAAATTTCAAATTGAGTCGACGGCGGCGGAGACTCCAGGACCCGGCGGCTGAAAAGACGCGGAGCGATGGCCGCCGTTTGATTTTGCGAGCTTTTGAATGACCACGGCGGCGAGAGCCTCGGGGCCCGGAAGGCGGATAGCAGGTGGAGGTCTGCCGTCGATGATGGCGAAACTGTCATGGAGTTCCAAGGACGAAACTCTAGATGGTTGGGCCCGGGAGGCGGGGCGGTAGGAAGGATTTCGCCGCCGAAGGGACCTCGCATTGCCCAGCGGCGACGGCGAGGAGCACCCCAGGGTTCGAGGGGTGTGCGGCCGCTGAAGGGTAGCCGTCGAAGGTGGCGAGCCCGAGACGGAAGTCTGGAAGCGGACTTCCGGGGCCCGGGGCCTGAAGGGGCAGGCGCCGCCTGGGAGATTTTCGCTGGATTTAAACGGAAGACGACAAGGCGGGCCCCGAGGGGCGGAAAGATGCCCGGAGAACGCCATAGAGGACGGTGAAGGCGGACGGGGAAGCCCGAAAAGGGAACTCCGGCCGCCCGGGCCCGAAAGGGCGCATGGTCGTTCCAGAGCCAAAATGCCAAAGCGGTCCCCGAGAGTCCCCAGAGGGCAGCAAAAGACCAAAAAGCAAGAGGCATGGTTGATTTATGGTGAAACCTTGGAGCAACATCAATCATGCGGAACATAAAAAAAGAGGGGCATGCAAAACGAGGCGGCCCCAAAAGGCCCGACAGAGCGAAAGAAAAGAGGGTCCCCGTTCTGAACGGGGCATGTGTTCTAAGGGCACAACAAAAAGAAATGCATACTCACTCTAGGGCAATGAAACTTATTGCTTTCCACTGAGTGAGGAGGCCCAAAAGGTGAGAAACATACACTAGTTGATATGCACTCACAAACACGCATGTGGCTATGGGGAAAGTCATGCCTTAGAATGGGCTTCTCGCTCAACCATACTAAAGTTATACCTCCTGATAACTTTAATAAGGCACCAAAAAGGGAAAAGGAATGTCACTTTGTGCTTCATGAGACAAGAAAAGATTTGTATGGTTATAACTCATGAACATAACAGGATGGCACCACAGGCTTGCAAGCTGTGTTATGCAAGGTGGAAAAATGCAAAATGCAAAATGCAAAATGTAAAAATGCAAAAAGGAAAAAGGAAAAATGTTCAAAGGAGTCTTGTTTGGTTCATGTGAGGTCTATAACTTAGGGAACATTATGTCTAATGTCTCCAAGAGAGGACCAATCAAATAATAATAGATTCACATCTTAGGGGATGCAATGCATCACATTGGGCCACTAAGAGGAATGTAATATGCTAAGATAGATCATGCTTATGAAGGACATCACACCCAATGTCATCCACAAAGTGACAAACACATCGAATAAAATAACAAGGATACACTAAGAAGCAAGAAGGAAAATATAAATGAATAATTCCAATGTATTCCCCCACTTTAAAGGAATTTCTACACACCATTCTATGAGAAATTACTTTAAAGCAGCAAGGGAAGATGCAATTGAAAAGGAAGACATGAGAGCCAACTCAAAAAAGCCCCTATGCCAAGTCATATGTTTTTGAATAGGCTGGATCATGTGAAGAAGAAAGCAAAGGAAAAGGGGTTGCCCCCAAAGAAGAAAACACCAAACACATAAGGGATCTATGGATTTGGGGTTAGTATGTTCTTTGTTGTAATGTTTTTATTAAAGAACTTGGAACTATCATCATTCCTCGAATACATAGAACTAGAAGAATGACACATAGAGAGTGAAAACAAAAGAAAAAGGATCCTTTGGGTCAACATGGAAGAGACATAGGACATCTCAATGCTTTTCACTTGAAAATGAATTATAAAGGCATCAAAAAGTTCATTAAATGAATAGATTGAATGATTGGGTAAAGAGGAAAACCACTCCAAGGCAGTATCCTTTAAAGTCCTAGGAAATAGTTTAGCTAATAGTTTATCGTCTAGGACAAAATCACTGCATAATGCGGTATAAGCATTGACATGATTAGTAGGGTCTCCTTTACCTTTGTACTTCTCAAACCTAGGAATCTCAATTCCTTGTGGAATTGGGGTTCTTAATATTTCTAAAGATAATGGACTACTACAGACATAGTAGCTAGGTGGTGCATTTTGGCTTTGGTTTATTGAAGATATTTGTTGTTGCATGGAGGAAACAGTGTGGAAGAGTTGTGTTATGAGGGGATTAGTATAAGTGGTATCAGGTGGAAGAGAGAAGGGTGATGGAGTGTATTTAGTGGTAAGACAAGTGAAGGGAACACTGAGAGGGGTAAAGGTGGTGGAGGATGGAATATTCTATGCCACAAAAGAACTAGAAATGCTAGTTGGAATAGTGAAAGGAGTCACATGACTAACCTGTTGCATGGTTGTTGTGATTTGAGGAGTGGTATAGTTGGGTATGGATGCAACAGTTGAAGGAGGAGGGATGTGGGATCCTCCTTGGCTAACCATGGTGTTTTCTATTTGAGATGTGGTAGGGGAATGTTTTTGATATATCTCTTCATAAAATCTAAGCCTTCATCACTTTCAATCAAACAATGGATGTTATCTATAGCAGGAATAGCAGTGGTTGAAATGTTTTCAAGACACAAGTTATGTTGAAGATGTGCTAAGTCCTCATGAATGTTAACTATTTTAACTTGCGGAATGGAATTAGTTTGTGTGTCAAGATGCATGTTATTGGAAGGAAAAGGGGTACTAGTTGTAGTATCTATTCCTAATACACAATTGTCAATAGTAGGAGTAGGAGCTCTTGATATCCCAAGTTCCAGAATGAAAGTGCTATCGCGGGAAGCCATGAGTCTAGAAATTTGTCTCACTAAAGTATTATCAATAGGGAACCAAACACTCATACAAGTACCACAAAATATGGGGTGAATGCAAATGCAAACTAGGAACAATAAAATGTGAATAACAAAAATTCTATAAACTGAAACAAGAAGACAGTAATAAGAAACAAAAATGCAGGAAATACTATGAAAATCCCAGAAATTTGAATGCAAAAAATTGAACTAGACTAATTCACCCAGGGTGGCGAATGAGAGACCAAGGATGGATTTTTTTATGTTTTTTTTGAAAATTTAAAATGATTTATATGCTTTTTAGATGCAAAATGAGGATGCAAATACAAAATTTTAGTTTTTTAATGATTTCATGTGCAAAAATGAAATCTATATGAGTCTTTCACTAATGCAATTTTAGAAACCCTAGGATGCAAAAACAAAACCAAATCTAATGCAATGCCGATACAAAGTAAACCTAGGATGAAAAATGCAATTGAAATTAGAAAGAGGGATGTTCAAAATGTAGGTTCACCAAAATGAACTGTAGATTTTGGGTGAAGGTATGTTCTCTCTTGCACTATTAGGGATTTTCACCTAAAGGAGAGATCTATATACCTCAAAATCTAGGTGGTTCACTCAAACCAATGCTTTTGCAATCAAATTATACCTAAATGCAATGTCCTAGATGCAAAAAATTGATAAAAATGAATGACTATTTATGCAAAACCTAAGAAATGTGAAGTTCTGGAAAACACGGTGTTGTTTGCAAACATGAACAAGAAACATGCACAAACAAGAAAATAATTGAATGAGACTAAATGGAGTGCACCTATAGGTAGATTGTAGATCCAAGGAGGTTCTGGAATGCTGATGAAATCACTGTTGATGACCAATGGGAGTCATTCACCACTGATGGTGAATCAGTCTTTACTTCTGGTAAACTTTACCAAAAAAGGTTTTGGAGTGTGAAGAACTAAAATCCTCAAAAATCACTTTTCTAGCCTGGTAGTGGGACTCATTTTCCACTGATGTTGAATCATTCCTCCTATAGAAAATAGCAAATTTTGAAGTCAACTCAGTGGGACTAGATCTGCACTTGTCTTCTTATCGGGTTGGTTGGTTCAGATCTACAGAAAACGGACAAAATATCTTCTCCAAGCTTGAATAAGGAATTTTTTGACTTGAATGAATTTGATGACTTATTGACCACCTTTCAATATCTATTTCTTTGACAAATTTTCCTACAAGACTTGCAAACAGACATGCAAAGAGGGGAAAAATGGTTGAGGGTTAGAGTATAGGGGTTTGCCTTGGTCAAACCCCACTTTGGTAATCAAACCCTAGATAATGAAATGAAATATGAAGATAATGATAAACATAATAACATGAAAATGTTATCAACTTACCAAACCCTTGTTGATGAAGTTTGAAGATATGTCAATGGCTGCTCCAAAAATGCTTGATTATTGCTTGATGAAATGTTGTAAAGATGCTCAAATTCTTAAATACAATGATGGATTGAATGCTTGAATGAATATGATGTTAAAATGAGAGAAAAAAATATATTTATACACACTTATGCCCTAATTTCCCAAAAATACATCATAGGCTGACCTAAGGTCTTTAATAATAAAAACCTGAAAGAAATTTGAATTTTTATTGAATTTTGTTCCAAGAGGGACTCATTCACCACCCATGGTGAATGGGTCCCACTCAAGGAATGTGAATGGGTGTTGGTAATTAAGATGCATTTAATGATGTTTATCAGGTTTGAATTCAAAAATACACTTAATTATGACTTGTAAGTGCATAAAGGGGACAAATAAGACATAAGAAAGGTGTAATTAGTGATGAAAAGCCTAGAGAAGTGTGAAATTTTTTTACAAGACTTTACAACACTTCAAAATAGGACTTGGTAAGGAATAAAAAGGGGATATTTAGATGAATTATGATAAGAAGAGTCTAGAAAAGTGTAGAAATGTGTTACAACACTTCACAACACCTTTACAAGACATGAAAAATCTTAATAAATTAAATATTCAAGACCTAAAGTGAATGTATAAGCCATATAACAACATTAAATCAAGCAAAATAGATCAAGCATCGAGGGAACAAGACCTAAATGATCATGAAAATGTCAAGGGTCCATTTTTCTATGACACAGTTATATATATACAAGTTAACCTATAATACAAAACCATAGTTGTTGCAAGTGGTCCAAAATAATAGAGCATTTCTATCAATTTTTCAATAAAAATAATAGAAAATTTTCAGTTTAACCTATCTAAGTAAATCAAAAATACAAATTGAAGTGCATCAATCCATATTTTTTAATGAAAGGAAATAAATATTGTATTGATTCCCAATTTTGATTTGAAAAGAATAATTTAATGCCCTTAATTACAACAATAGATCACACAAATCCATTCACTATGCATACATTTATCTTACAATAGTTATAAACAATAGTTGTTGATGTAGGAATTTTAATTTTCAATTTTAAAAGTAAAAGGTTCATATTTGTTCCCACAAAAGTGACTTGGGAAAGTCTATTCTTCTAGATATAATATAATGTGGAAAATTATAGATAGAAGGACAAAATATAAACTAAGAGATTATTGATACAAGGGATTGAGATATGGAATGTCAAGTAGAATTTAATACACAATTATATCATTTATAAGTTAATTATTATATTTGTAATGCTATCAAACTAGATCTAAAACATTAACTGAGATGTAAATATATAATTTACACTATTAAAAAATAGATTAGTTAATGTTTAAAATTATATAATTGATGCTTTAATTTATAATTTAATTGGAAAAATAACCTTACAAAAAAATTATCTATTTTAAACATTCAAAACTTTTGAATTATAATTAAATTTATCAAAATATGTTTTTTAATTATATATTTAAAATACAAAACTATAAATTAAATATTTAATTGAAATTATAAAACTTCATTTCAATTAAAAACACTAAATTTATACATAAAATAATTCTATGCACTATTCCTAATGAAAAAGCTTTCACTCTATCAAAGAAAATGAAACATAGAAAATGTAAACTTTGATTGACATTTTAGAAAGTTATCTTAAGAAAGTTAAATGATCATGTGTGGGAATTTTTTAAAATACCATCTACTTAACTTCACCAATAAACTAAAAATCCTAATTTAACAACCAAGATATACTCTACTCCTTATAATAAATATGACGAAAAAATATTTAAAAAATAAATGTTTCTGGTCACATTCCATAATAATCACATAAAAGAAAATAAAAAATCTAAAAAATATAACCAAGCACTATTGGATCATATAATATAATCATCAATAGAATTACATTATATAACCCTTCATAAATAGTAAATCATTAGTAGCCATGAAAATGCAAAACATTTATTTAGAATTTTGGTTATCTCTTTCTCATTTAGTCCTAGTTGAAAGTTTGGTTGCATTAGTTTTAATGGTATTAGCATTCCATTTAGTGACATCAAATAGAAGGATATATTCCTTTCCTTCAAGTTCAAAATACTTGATGACCATTGTAAAGAGATGATGATTTTTAGTGTCTTTGACAAATAGAATTGAAGTGGGAAGCAATTTCTAGTGTGTTCTCTTTTTAGAATCTTTGTAACAAAATAGGTACATCATGCACTAATAGAGAGGTTATATGTATTCCTCATATATACCTAGAATCACCTCAAAATAGTACATGAACATTTTATCTTCTTGTAAAATTCTTCCAAAAGAGGAAGATGAAGAGAAGGTGGCCCATCATGCACATCTAATAAATTTATTCTTACCATATAAAATAATTTAATTTTAATAAATATTGAGGAAATAAAGGAAGGATTTAATAGGTGTGCCTCAATTTTATCTCTTTTCTCATCCCTTTTCTCTTTTAGCTACAATCACAATCATATTTCCTATTAAGTGTCATACAATCTAGTTATTTTGAGCTCCATGCCTCTCATTTATATTTTCCAACTATTGTAAGTTGATGTCAACTCTACTAATGGATTCATGGAATTCCATGACTACTTTCTAATCATGAAAAATCTATTTCTCAAAATTTATTTTCATTTATAAATTGTACTTATAAAGGAAAGAATATCTAAAGTAGACTCCTCTACGCCTCCACCTCTTTTGGTTGTTCCAACCATTTATGCATTCCACGCAAGAATATTTTTTATTGTTTTAAATAATAAACATAAGTGCCTCTATTAAACATAATACATGATCGTAAAATGATTTAAATTTTTTTTGAATATGTACTTTTTTTAATCAACATTTTTGATTACCCTTAGGAATCCATAATTATGTAGGCGAGAGTGAATGAATTGATTGTAGACAAAAACTTATAAAAAGTTAGGGTTTTGGTGAAGAAAGAGAAGGAAAGAAAGTAAATGAATGAAAAATGTATAAGAATAAAAGAAAGAATATATAAATTTAGTAAACCATAACCATAAGAAGAAATATGCAAGTGTATTTGAGTATGTATATATATAATAAGAATATATGTGTGTAAAAGGGTGTATGTATGTACATATATATAATCATATTTATATATCGATACCTTAATATATAACAATATACAAATATATATGATATTGTAATAGAATGTGTAAATATATACATCTATAGTCAATATGTATGTATACTAGCAATCCCATGCACATGCATGCAACAATCAACTGATAGGGGTCCACCGCAAACGGTTATTCAATGGGAAGCATGAAACAAACTTTTTTTTGGAATGCAATGTGAAATATAGACAATTAATAATATTTGCAATTGTTTGATTGAGTCGAGAAAGGGAAAGTGTGTTAATAAGACAATATGAAATATCATGAGGTTAGTTCATATCTCACAGGGTATGGATGTGAGATTAAGAACCATTTGCATAAAATGAGAAATTCATCTTTGCATTTCCACATAGAAATTTATTAGTTGAAAATTGACTATGAAAATGTAAAATAAAACCATAGGTCATGTTGAACGAATCTTATTAGTTGCAATGTATCCATTGATTTTAATTTTAAGCAAGTAATCACCAATAACTTTTTTATTATTAATATTTAATATTTAATCATTTTAGTTTCAATAGTTATTTAAAATTGATTTTAATTAATAATATTAGGAATATAGTAAATTAATTATCAACAAATACAATTTTTTAATAATTTTTTCTCTTAGAATCTCACAATTAAAAAATTAAATTAAATATAAATTTTAAAATATATTTTTTTACAGCAATAGTTTTTCTTCAAAATTCAAGGTATGAGATAATTTTATTTCTACTTTACTTTTATATTTATTAGACGTAGATGCACATCTATATTTGATATTTTTGTCTAGGTTAATCAATCAATTCATTGATTATTATTTGATTACGTTAAGATACATATGCATAGAAATACATGATAGAGTTGAAGTTGTGGATTAAATAATATTTACATGATAAGTATAGATCATGCAAGGAATATCCTTTTTTAAAGAGTTATTACACATTAGTTTAATTACTGATATTGAATAAAAAAGTATTCTTTAAAAAAGTTAGTCGATAACTTTGGGTATGGCATATTTTAAAAAAAAGAAAGATGTTTAATATTCTATACTTTTTATAGTTAGTATTTAGTCCATAATTTTGGAAATAAAAGCATTAGTATGCATGTGATCTATGGGTTAGTAGTAGTAAAATAAAATGGAGACAACTAGAAATGATTGAAAAGTAGTCAATTATAAGGAAATTGAAAATAAAAATATTAGTTTTTTATGAATTGCTTCATAGTCCAATTGAAGACACACTCACACCATCTTTAATCCAAAAGAAATAAACAGACCTCACGAAAAGAATAATGTGATGACACAATACACTTATTTTGCATTGTTAGAATAAATGAATAAAATGTATTCCTTGTTTTGAGGTGACATGACCAAAGTCTCAAGTGCTTCCCCACCACTTACTATGACATGAGAAACATGCTATTATAGACTATGTTTGTGCAAGCCAAGTGTATACAAGGATTTGTGTAGACAAGAATCTATGTAACAAGAAATATATGGTATTAAAAGAAAAAACACAAAACCCACACTTGTTAACCTCCCTACCATATTGGCATCATGGAGCCTCGTGGACTCTAGCCAAACCCTCGAGCAAGAAAATTATGGAACGTACACGGGAAATGTCATGGATCTACATCATACATGATGTAATAAAAAATTGGGAAAATATGGTGTTTTCATATATGATCTGTCATATTGTAGGGTTTTCTCTACTGTGGGAACTTTTTAAAAAATAGGTATCATGATTTTTGAATACTTTTGCATGCTTTAGCCTAGTTCCTACAAATAGAAGACATGGGTATGTTAGTGGACGGGCAAGCAAAATGAAGAAGGAAGCATAAAAAGTGATTAAGTATATGTGCAAAATCAATATAGACAATCTGAAACTAAAAATAATCAATAATATTTATAATTGCTTAATGGAATCTATTTATTGGAAATGGAAAAGTTTCATACTTACATGTACTGTTGATGGTGTTTAACAAGGGCAAGGAGCATTGGATCAAGTTGCTGGACCATTAAAGAATTTGAAATAGACAATTTACAATACACTAATTTTCTCGGATGTCTATTGTATCTATGCAGTATTTTAAAGGAAATAATATAGATATACAATAAAATATGTTAGCATTATCTATTGTAAATAGAAAGAGATAAAATGGAACATTTTGAATACATGGTGGAATATATAGAAGAGTGTATAAGAATTGAAAAGTTGTATCTAACTTCACAAACATATATATCGGTATATATTTTATTTTGCAAGTGCTTATATTGGCATTGCATGGCTAAGATGTATATGCACAAATGTGTCTACAAAACATGGGCACATATAACAAACAATAACTAGAAAGGCCAAAAATGTAGTCATGCATGAAATAAAAAGTATGCCAACCATGACATTTGCAAATGGTTTAGTTGAATGGAGCAACATACACCATTGTCATTTGCTTGTAGGGATAAACAATGTGATGCAATCGACAAATGCATATACATATATATATGTATACATATACATATACATATATATACATACACATACATATACATATAGATACATATACATATACATATACATACATATACTTATACATAAGCCAATTATTACATTGACTATTAGAAAAACACTTAAGAATCCTAGGTAAATGTCAACTATTACATAGATTGCTTGTCCTTTATCAATATGTTTCATGATATTCTCTTTTTCCCATTTGTTTGAAGCTTCCTACAATAGGTTGTTCATTGTCATAGTTTAGCTCTTGTATTCTTCATATCTTTACCCAAGCAATTGTTGCATGGTTTTTTTTCTAGCCCAACCATGAATAGAAATTCTCAGTGCCGGAAATCAATAGTTGCTGACAACTGATAGCGAGCTCTTTGGGGTGGTCTATGCCGATGTGGATTTTTCTAATTACATGGGTTGGCAGTGGTGGGGCTGGTTGTGTTGAGACATGGAAGAAGAATGGTAAATGATTGCTTGTGAAAGGGTTAATGCATCCTTGTATTGTTGTATGATGGCGTGGGAGGAAGTAAATGTAATATTCAATGTTGTAGTGTACGAAAGTATATTTTCATTGGTTGCATTGTGAAACGAGCCACTGTGTTTTTGGTTTGATAGTAGAGCATTGGAAAAATCATCGCCTGCATCTCCATTTGATAGGAGGTTGGAGGATTTTAACACTGGTGTGCTCTGAAATGTGCAAGAAAATATATTGATTAAGTTGCATTATTGAATGAGCCATTGTAGTGTTGGTTTCATAGCAGACTATTGTAAAGATTGTCGCCTTCGGCTTGGTTTTCATTTCGTACATGACTACATTTTTTTCCTTTCATATTATTGGTTGTTATATGTTCCCAGGTTTTGCAAACAAATGTCTACATATACATCTTAGCCATGCAAAGTGAATATAAGCACTTGCAAAACAAAATCTATATCGATATATATGTTTATGAAGTTAGATGCACTTTTTTAGTTATTATACTGTCTTGTATAGTGTGTGGTATCAAGCTTTTTTGATGGGTCTCCAATTGAAAGAGATGAGAAAAAAATAATATCATGAAACATATTGATACAAGATTCGAGCTATGTTCTTTGGTAATAAATATTGAAGAGAAGTAGATAAATTGTATAAGAGGTGTTAGAATGATTAATTTATTGTTCATGTCTTTCGCTCTCTACTTTTCATTCTTTGTTATATGTTTGTATCTTTGGTGTTATACCCATTTTGGATATTTCAAAGATATTATGTATGGATGGAGAAATTACAGTTAAATCTTCTTTCTTTCATCAAAAAATATGGCTAGGGTTAGTAATTTTTTTTCCCTTCATTTATTGTTTGTAGTTATGTCTATGCATCTTTGGTGTTATACCCATTAACATAGGATAAATAGCAGATTAAGATAGGAGTAATTGCATATATATATGCAGAGGGCTAGTATGAAAGCATAAACATACTGAAGATTCAATTAGTTTGGTGGCTATTAAGTTTTATTCTAATAGCTCTTTTAAAATTTCTCTAGTTGTCTATAATATTTACTGCCAAGTAATGTAGATTGAATTTTCAATTAAGTCTGTGGTGTTATAGCCATTTTGCAAAGGTTATTCCTAGCCATTGGATATACAAGCTCTATTTAATGTGGGTTTACTGTGAAAGAACGTAGCTCAAATTTTCAAATGACAAGTCAACTCTTACATAGACTTCTTGTCTTGTATCAATATGTTTAATTTTGGTTTTCAATCAACTATCAAGTATGTGTAGGATCATCATGGAAAAAATAGGCCCTTAAGTGGCAAAAAATTTAGAAAAATTAGAGTTAGGAAACTTGACGTAAAAATTTGAATAAGTTATCTATATTATTTAAAAAATATGTAAGAATAGAATCTGTAGCAAATTGAATGTAGTTTCTAAACTACTAGGTTTATTTTAAATAAGAAACAATCTATTTAGTGAAAATTTGAAATTTCAATGTAGTAGCACTTAAATTTCAGGGAAAAATAAGAAGTAGGTGTTTGTCTGACCACCCTAACCACAAAAAGAATGATAATATTTTTTATAATATTTTAGATATAAGTAGAGGACTCATGTGTCGATGTGATGCATATTTTTTTGTAAGTTTTTTCCATGTAAATAATTAATTATGAATTTTTTATTATAACTTTTAAAAATATAAAAACTTGTATGTTTGACCACCTTAACTTAGTCAAAACTTCATGAAATTCATTTTTCCTAATCCTATAGTATGTGAAGCATAGAATGTGACATATTTTAGATTCAAAAAATGTGATACCATTTGAAAGCTATAAATGTTTTCAATTAGTCTATCAATAAGAACTTAAGTCCTAATTCAAATAGAAAATGAATAATAATTATTTATTAAATTCAAAGTAAAGCATAATTTATATTGGTGGGCTAGAATCTCCTTTAAAAACCCTTTTCATTTCATCAATTTTGGGTAAAAAAAAGGTCGTCAGCCACATACCCAAAATATCGCCACTTTTGTTTATAATATTCAGTGACAAATAATGTAGCTTGAATTTTTAATTGAAAAGCCAAGTGTTAAATAGATTGCTTGAGTTGTATCAATATCCACTTCCCCATAGCAGATTGTTCATTATTGTAGTTCAACTCTTCTATTTTGTATGTTCTTAAGTTCTATTTAATGTGGGTTTATGATCATTTGTCCTTTTCTTGGGATTATTAAGTGCTTTTCTAATTGTATAAAAAGTATTAGAATAACACTTATTTTCTACTACCTAGAGGATGCGAACGCAAATGATGAAGGGCGGGAAGCAGCAACGGGGGTCATTTTTGAAAATATCTGAAGTTGCAGATGCAGATGAGGATGATCCACCGGATGGAGGCTTGGAATGGACGTTGTTTTCTTCAGTGGAGCTTGTTGAGAAGCAGAGTCGGTTGTGGATGTTGGCTCAAGCATTGTTGCCAGTGGAAGATAAAAGGATGGCTCCTGCAGGAGGGGCTGTTAGTGTTGAATGTAAGGAGGACCTTGTCAGTGCTTGGCATCCTGTTTGGATCAAATTTGGAGACTATTTTTCTTTTCCTGTGGTGGCTGGAGATGGCTCTCTGGCTTTTCCTCTTTTGGATTCTTTCTCTGTGTCTCCCCTATTGGTGCTCTTCAGTGGTGCTATAGGTGGGGAATCGTTTAATGCCTTGGGTTGGGGTTTTGTTGTTGTTGATGATTTTGTGGCTTTAGATGGATGTATGAGGGTAAGTCTATTTCCCTCTATGTTTTCAGGTGTTGGGTGGTTGCCCCTTCCATTTTTCTTTTCCCTACAGGGTGTGTGGGATTGCATGGGCTTCCTTGGAGTTTCTGGGA
The DNA here is from genome assembly GCA_007258455.2 of Sequoia sempervirens. Classification (NCBI taxonomy): domain Eukaryota; kingdom Viridiplantae; phylum Streptophyta; class Pinopsida; order Cupressales; family Cupressaceae; genus Sequoia; species Sequoia sempervirens. The sequence continues at coordinate 313,810,315 of VDFB02353493.1, read as the reverse complement.
TGAAGAAGGGGCTTATTTTTGGTTCTTCTTAGGGCAGTAGGATGGCTTGGGGGCTTTATTTGTTGGCCCTTTCTTCTTCTCACTTCTTTTGGGGTGTTCGTTGCTTCCGTGTATTCACTAGTTGGAGGCTTGGCGGTTTGGATGAGGTTTCATTTTGGTTGGGAGTGTGGTGTTGCTGGGGCTTCCTTGGAGTTTCTGGGTGGAAGAAGGGGTCTATTTCTAGTTTTTCTCAGTGTAGTAGGATGGCTTGGGGGGTTTATTTGATGGCCCTTTCTTCTTCTCATTTTTTTTTGGGGTGTTCTTTGCTTCAGCGCTTCCTCTGTTTGGTGGCTCTCTTCTAGGGGCTTTGTTGGCACAGTTGTGGTTTCAAAATGGCTGGTGGATTTTTTTTCCTACTATCTTTGTTTGGAGACTGTTTTGGGATGTTGGCCCATTTGGTGGAGTGGTAATGTCACTCGAATATGGGTATTTTCTTCCTTATGCTCTATTGGGTTTTGTGTGGACCTGTACTAGCATCTCAAGGAGTTTTTCAGGATGAAAGCAGGTGTCTTTCTTAACCCCTTTCTTATGGTGTAGCCCCCATGTGCCTTATTTTTCTTTGTTGGTGTATGGGGGTTGGTGTTTTGGTTGGACCTCCCTATGGGGTTGGAGTTGGTGCTATATCAACTTTGTTCTGTGCTGAAGATTTTGAGGGCTCGGTGGCTTTTAGAGATAATTTTGAAAACCCAGTTGTTAATGTTGATGTTGCTTACTTTGGTTCTCCTCCTTACTGCATCCCTTCTTTCTCTTTGAATACTAGGTCTTCTATTGAGGTGAAGACCTCTCCTTTGGAGGTGGATTCCTCTCTCTCTCTCAGGTTGAGGTGTATTCTGTGGTTGAAGGTCTCTTCCATCTTTTCCCATTAAGGGGGTTCCCATTTCTATTGAGGTGGAATTTTTTTATGTAGGAGTGCTATGACTGCGGTGGTTTGGATGAGCTGGGTTTTGTCTCCTATAGACGTGGAGAGAGCAACTAGTTTTTATGGAACACATTTTGGAGCCTTGCATTCTTGGAATGACCTCTCCTATAGAGGGGGAGAGGGTATGTTGATGGGCAAGGTTTTGTATACTTTTGGGGCTCTGCTTCTGTAGACCTATGTCTTAGTTGTTTCTACCAGTGGTTTGGAGAGATTAATCTACTTGTGTGACTGGCTTACTATGGCCTAGTTGTTGCAGGCTTCTCTCTTGGGTTTTTGGTCTCTACCAAAACCTGGTTGTCTTGGGTTGTTGGTCCCATCAAAACCAGTGGGCTCTAGATCTATGTAATATCTAGGTTCTGGGTTGGGCAGCTGGGTTTGGCTGCTGGCTTGTCTTTGTTTTGCTATGGGGCTTTATTGACTTCTCTTCTAGTAGCTTGACCTTCATTTTCTGGGTTTTGGGTCCCTTGAAAACCTGATGGTTTTGGGTCCTTTCAAAACCTATTTTTCCACTTTATCAAAAACACTTATTTGCTACTAAATATTATAGACAAAAATCACATTAAACAGAACTCTAAAATATGGATTATAGAAGAGGCAAACTACGACAATGAACAGTTTGTTATGGGGAACCAAAAAAGAGAATATCATGAAGAAAAGTTTGTTATCAGGAACTTCAAATAGATGAGGAAAAAATAATATCATGAAACATATTGATAGAAGACATATAACATGTTCAATACAAACAAAATAACCGCAACAATTAACAGTTTTTTATAAGGAACTTCAAACAGATGAGGAAGAAATAATATCATGAAACATACTGGTCAAGAGAAGCAATCTATGTAAGGATTGCAAGAGGTATTAGAATAACACTTTAGAATAAGATGTAAATGACAAATGAATGGAAAACTTTGGCATGCTTTCAATTTTTTTGGTTTGTGTATGTTTTTCTACCTCTCTTAAAGTTCTATTTAATGTGGTTTTTCGATCATTTGTCATTTACCTGTGATTCTTAAGTGCTTTTCTAACAATTGTTTTACAAATTCTCAAATGATAGATGATGTAAAGTGCATTTTAAATACAACTTTAACATATGGAGAATAGAAGGTGCAAACCATAGCTATGAATAGTTTGTTATATAGAGGTTTTGTTCTACAAAATGTGTATAGCACCAAAGATGAACAAAGATAACAAGCAACAATAACCAGAGGCCGGAAAACATACACAGGAAAAAAAATAGAAACCAGTCAAAAGACAGAGGTCAATGTTATGTTTGATGAAGAATACAAGAACTAAACTGTGACAATGAACAAACTGTTAGAGATAGCTTCAAACAAATGAGGAAAAGAGAATATCATGAAACATATCAATACAAGATTATCAATCTATGTGATAGTTGGGATTTACCTATCGACTATTTGTTTGAAATTTCTACTGGGATTTCTGTCAATCCAGCCATGAATAGAATTTATCGGCGCCTATAGCTATTTTTTTCCATAGGATGATAAGATAACTGTAGAAACATTGACAAATGTAATGTGTAAAATAGACTATGTTTATTGTAGTCAAGTGCATGTAAGAATTCATGCATGCATGTATATAAAGCAACAAGTATATGGAGCGTATCTAGCCATGCAAGAAGGAAAGGGTTAAATGTATAACTCAGTAAAATATAAATTTATACAAAAACCTTATTTATGCTTATAGTTAGGTTCATCTTTTAGGTACCAATTGTCCCACAGATGGGCTTCATATCTCCTTTTGCATCTATGCTTGCATTGATCCCAACATGATGTTACTGCAAAGCAACATTTTATTTGAATATATCAAAACATATGTCTCTGGTTAGATGTGTACGGAATGGAAAAAAGACATTTCAAAACAACTTACAACAACAAGAGGAGGCCAAATGTTGTAGATTGGGGAGCACAACAGTTGTAAAACCCTTCAATCTAGTATCTAACAGAGGTGGATGGTAGGATTTTTCAATAGTCTACTATCAAAGCAACACCAAGGTCCCTCATTTCACAATGCAACCGAAATAATATACATCCTTATACCACAACATTGAATATTACATTTACTTCCTCCTGTGCCATCATACAAGAATTCCAGGTTGCATCAACACTCATGTGACCAAAAAATTACCATTCTATTTATGTTGGTCAAGGTAATCGACTACACCACCACCAACCCACATGGTCAACAAACTCCATCGGTGTTGTAAACAGGCCTGAGAAATCTATTAGAAATTTGATGAATTTTTATTATATATTAGACAAAAAATGCAATGTACACAAGATTATATATTTTTTAATGCAATATATAGGAAGAGTGAAACATTGAAATGCTCAAATAATAATTATGTAGATCAACATTTTCTAGCTATTTGAATCAAATAAAACTAATTGAAAAGCTAGAAAGAACACATAAGAATATCTGCAAGAAAAGCATGAAGGATAAATGACAAAACCTGGGGTATATAGGCACATAAAATGAAAAAAAAAACATAGTTGTAGAATTATAAACTTATTAGTCAAATGCAACACAATTTTTTTGAAAATCTTTCTAGAGTATGTGCATATATAGTTTAATATACTAGAATGTTCAAAACATGTTACTAACTTAAATAACTTTCAGGCTCTACTTATTTTTGGTTGGTATCTTTGTGCATCTTTGACACTTAATGTTGATTGTGTGTGCATATGTATCAATTTGTAACAACTGCAACTATATGTTTAGAGTATTGCATGTTAAAATCGGTTGAAAGAGAATTATAGGTATCTTGAGAAAGAATTGACATCATGGAATTTAAAGACACCTGGAAAAACATGGATAGGTGGAATATACAGAAGAGTCTATTCTTTTGAATGTCATATACAAAAATTATGAAACAACAAAATGTTAAAAAGAGAAGTGGGAAGATTAATATTAATGGGTGCATATTTGCATAATGAATTTAACAGAAATTGTATTGTTGAAGGTACAAAAGATAGTAAATAGGAAGAAAATTATCTTTAAAGTGCAAGGCTAAGGAGGATGGAAAGCATTGAATAAATAGGGGCAATTTAATGTGGTAGTAAAACTTAGAGTATATAAGCACAAAAAATGGAAAACAAAGCATAGCTGCATAATTTAAAACTAATCAGTCAAATACAACACAATATTCCTAAACATGTATCTAGAATAGTTGAATATATATATTTTAATAGTCTGGAATGATCAAAACATGCCACTGAGTTGTACAAGTGTTTCCCTCTACTTATTGTTCCTTGGTATCTCTGCACATTCTTGGCATTATACCCATTTTGTACACGTTATTACTTGGTATGTTTATGAAAAATTTAACTTAAAATCCTTCAGAAGAGGATGGTATATGGGGTGGAGCCAATTTGTGAATAAATCATTTAGAACCTTTCTCATAATCTGGAACATGAGGCAAGGACAAAAGCATTTGGTGGGGGCTGGAGTTGTTCCAACCTTTCCTCTTTGCTATGTCACTAAGCAGTGTATTTGTTGTTGCTTAGTCTGGAGTATTTGTCAAATGAGAAAGTTGGATTAATGCATATTCCTTCAATTTATTTAACATGAGAGATAGCTGTAAAATCTAATCCTTTCCTTTCTTTGTTGCCTATGTTTATCATTGCTTTGTCTAATACTAAGCCTTGTTCTTTATGTATTGTGATTTCCCATGCCATGGTGAGTGGAATTTTTTTTCGAATACCTCTAGTTATTGTTGGGATGGGGATGTCTCTTGGGTTTTGTGGTTCCCATGGTGGTCCAATGTAATTTTGGAAGTGGACAACAACATAGTCAAGCGGATCTGGTGGTTTGCAACATGCATTGTACACAATAGTTGTAACAAGACCAAGGTATCCACTGACTAGGCCAACTTGAGTCAACAAATTTTTCATTAGCATCACCTATTCACCAACACAAAGTAGTAGTTCTGGGAGAAGATGGTCATCTTCTCCATAATAAGAGGTCTTTTGTTGTGCTACTCGAGCAATGATAATGGCTATGGGTAGGTTTAATTGTTTGATCATTTTTCTATTGTGGAATGTGACTAAGTAATTTGTGGCAAACAAATGTGTTGCAACATCAAATTGTTCTCTTTCAGTGGATGAGAGAATTTTATTTTTTTGTTTCATAAGCTCTTCCTAGTCATTATGGAGAGCCTCACCATTTCTTATATGGAGAAGGGTTTCCCAAAACTTTTGTTGGGAAGGACTATCTCCTTGTTGGCCAAAAATAGTGTCCAATGTTATTGAGACTGTGAAAGTATGCCATAAGGCTATAGCCAAGGAGTGTGAAGCATAAATAGGATTATCTATGACGAGTGTAAATTGGGCAAGATCACCAAAAAGGATGATAGAAACACTACCAAATGGCTTCCTTTGGTTATCAGGGAATGCTTGGTGCAACCGACTATCTATTTTGAGTAGCAACTTTGGGCCCAAAATACTTATTTCATCTATCAAAATGTATTGAGTATATTTAAATTTCTCTTGGAATATTTTCAATAGTTGGCCTTGCAAAGGATTCATATCCTTCATGGGAATGCAAAGGGATGTATGGATTGTTGAGGTGCACATGTTGTAGGCATCAACACCTGTAGGGGCCAATGTGAGTAGTGGGCTATTGCATCCAGTAGTAGGGGCATTTATTTGTTGTCTTACATAATTTATCAAAAAGGATTTACCAGTGCCATCTCTCCCTTGAATGATAATGTGGACAAGGCCTTTGGGGGAAGGCTACATGTGATGGGATTGGATGATTTGAAGAGCTAGTTGTTGTTTTGGTGAAGTTTGATGGGCTGATGTATTTACAGGAAAGAATTGTAAAGTAGCTTGCTCACGCTGTGCCTTGGTCAATGGGATGAACTGCAAAGAAATGTTATAAAGTTGTTGAGGCACATGGTTTGTATTCCATGAATGGTTCATATCAAAGTCTCACCTACCAAATAGTTGGAGTTGATTTACACTAAATTTAGTAGTAGCACCAAGCTAAGAGAAAAATTCCCATTCATATTCATCCATAGAAGGTTGATGGTTCAAATCATCACTATCACTACCATTGTGTTCTTCAATTGTGGATGCAGCTGGAATTCTAGTAACATGCAAAGGATGATAACCAATTGTTTTAAAAACTTTCCAATTTTGTATTATGTCTTGTTTGGAAAGACCTATATTTTTCTGTATGTTCTAGAAAGGTTTGTATAACATAAGTTCAGTCCAACAAAATGTGTCAAATATTTTTGTATCTTCAAGCAGAATAATCTTGAACAAGGGGTACACAAGAACAATTGCAGGCTGGTGCCTTGATTTCCATTTGTCCTTTTTGCACTGGTCTGAATTTGTATTTAAGCGGACTAAGTCAATTAGGGATACAACACTTAGCTCTGGAAGCCTTTGCATATAACAATGAATATAATTTGCTGGTAGGGCTTCATCAACATGATATTTATTTATACCAAACCATGCCTTTTTGCAAACGTTCAAGCGAACATATTGTCAACTTGAAGTGACAAGGGGAAATTTCTGTAACATATGACACGTCTCCTATGTAGAGATGTCACACTCCACAAGAATGTTCATCATGAATTTTTGAAATGCAAGTAGTGCTCTATCATCAACTATATTTGTATTTGCAAGTCTTTTCAACATATCAAGGTAATTTTTTGATTTCTTCTCAGATTTAGCTACATATTTAGAGATATAATTTAGTACAATTTTCCTAGAAACGATTAGCCAACAATCAACATTGGCATGCTAGATTGTAAGCATGGGTGGGCTATGAATATTTAGGCAATCATCATTTCTTTCTAGCTGGTAGGATTTGTTAGACTTAGCATTAGATGTCAATGTAGACGTAAGTTGTTATTGTAGACATGTGAAATTAGCATTGTGCACTCAATTAGGTCATATTCATTTAATCATCAAATAAATCAAATTCACATTCATCCATTCATCAGGAAAATCAAATTCATTAAATTCAATTTCCTAAGGTTATCCATTTAAATTAAATAAATCAACTTTGTTTAATTTAAGTCTCGTATCACCCTTTTAATTAAATAAACCAAACTTTATTTAATTAAATCCAAAATTCATATTCGATCCCTTTTGATTTAAATAAATCCAAATATTTAAGTCAAATGGGTCAAAAACATCTAATCATCATCTTAACTAATCTAATCCTGATTAATCTAATATAATCACCCATCACATCCTCTAGGTTTTCCCACTTGCACAAATAAACCAATTAATTCATTTATAAATTCCTCATTTTCCCTAAACAAGACATCTTTGGAAGAATATTCCTCAAGTTTGAATTTGAAAGCAAGTTGACTTGTCCCTTCCAACATGGCAATAAATTCCCTCTTACATGTCCCCCACTTGGCATTAAAGTCACTTTTTCTCCCTCCAACAAGCTGAATTTGAATTTGAAAAAGGCCAACCAATCTCATTTATTGGCACATTGACCAAAATTTGCACATCCTCTAACCATTCACAAGGTGACAAGTGGCTTCATCTCATTAGCTAAAACATTATCCCACATTGCTCTCTTTTGAACACTCTTTCAACTTGAGAATCTATAAATAGAAGCTTCATTCTTCAAAAAATCATCCACAATCTTATGCAAAGTTACTCTCTTCAATTGAGAACTAATTTTTCCCATTTCACTCCATCTTCAAGGAATCTATCATTGAGCTTAACAAGGATTGGGAAAGGGTCACTTTGCACAAGTGACACCAATCCACTATGGAATAGGTACATGCAATGATTTTATATGTCTTTTAAACCTTGTTATTTGTTGCATTTCTTGAGCATTGACATGTTATTTCATAGGGGTGTTCATAAGTTTGCATGTGCATGAACTAACCCCGCTAATGGGTGTTGGAATAGATTGATCACTTGTAGATTTAGGGGTGCTTTAGTTACTGCCAAGGTGCTTTATACCAGCATTGTAATTGCTCTCATTTTTTCCTTAAACAAGTATATTCAAAGCATTTTGTGTACCTTTGAACTATATTCAACAACTCTTCATAATCTATGATTGGATCACTAGAAAGAATCTAGCTCGTGGAAAGCAAGCACAAATTTTCTTCAGAACAATGATACATTCTGAGCAATCTTTGTGCAAGACAATGTTGGTTCCAAGCTTAAACATATCTATCAAAATATTTCCTTGCCATGGTAACATCATGGTGATTGGACCCATCAAGAGTGTCCATGTTTGGGGCTTCTAGAAGCCATAAAAAACCATGGACATGTGTAGAGCCACAGTGCTACCATTCATACCTATACCAATAATCTTTTGCATGCAAAAGCTTTTCAATCACCTCTTCATAGAAAACTAATAATCCATGATGCAAATATAAAGATGTTATATGTTTATTTTGAATAACACTATCTATTAGGGTCTTTGTTTAAGGCTCCATTGCCAAACAAGCCACAAAAGAGAAAACATTTTGCAGATCAAGCCATTTTGTGTCTGCACAAATTAGAGTGAAAAATGTTAGGGTTAAAAGGAAGATATCTAACAATTAAATGTAGATTAAATTAATAAACATAGAAATAAGAACACACACACAAATAAAATTATAACACAGAGAATTTAACATGGTTCACCCAATCTAGGCTACATCCACCAAACTGCAGCCATCTAATGATTTTATTATCAAGTACAAAAAACCTATCACAATCTCGCAAATAATTGCCTTTTTCTACATACTGTAACCCTCATCCGAACCCCTTATAACAAGCTTAGATAGCATGAACAGTTGCCACATACCAACGAAAAAAAGGGTAGGTATCCCAAGTTGTTCAATCATTGTAGATAGTTGGGCCCGACAGGAGTTACAAAAAGAGAAAGTCCCATGCAACGACGCACCAAAACACATTAGTTGCTCTATGATTTGGTCATCATGAGTAGCTTGAAGTCATTCATGCAATGTAGACAAAGACTTCGGGATTTTTTCTTCCAAATCCGCTTTGAAGATTCAATTTTATTTTTTTGTTAATTGTGATGTCTCATTATCAAGTTGTAGAGGAAATACCTAAACCTAACATGTTTTCCAAATCTATGGTCAAAATATCTCATTAAGTAGAGGGAATATTCATGCAACTAAATTTGAATATTCCTTGGTTGGAGGGGAAGTGTTGCTCTAGTGGGGAACAATGTTGGAAAATACATTGTAAATAAACCTTTACTATTGTATTCATTAACAGGAGAAGAGCTAATTTCAGGCCAACACAAGATATGCTGCTCCTTTTTTTCAATTTGTATTACTTGTTTGATTGCTTGGAGCTCTTGTGTAGTATTTGGCAAGAAAGGGATAAATGATGAAAAGGTTGAAGAGCTATTTTCATGTTCAACAACATTTGTTGAGTTGGTTGATGGCATCACCTCTTCATCAGAAAATTGCTCTATTGTATGCAAGAAATTGGAGACATCAACAACAATATTAGGCAACATATTAAGAGCATCAACATCAATCTCAAAATCATTGTAGTATTTGTCATATTGAATTTTATATTTCAATCCATCCATGACTTGGTGTTTATTGACATAGTAGTCATAGTTGCCACCTTCAATGGTGGTTCATTGTATGATCACTACTTCAAGGTTCTGTAGTCAACGCGGAAATTTTTTTGCAATGCTCGAGATATCTTGAGGAAAGCTTATCATGTGACCACTATATTTAAACTTCCCTCCTCTAGCATGGGACACTTTTAAAACTGGAGCCACCCTAGCAATAAGAATTTCTTCAACTTGTCTCATCTTTTTTAGCAAGAATGGTTGTGGGCTTGGGTCTATGCCATTTGCAGAGATGAAATGGTGGGAGACTTTCTCATAATAACATCTAGCACATGTGGTTGTTGAATTGGATACACGAGTGTGCATCCCAATGTATCTTTCTTTGCATATATGGTAAACAACAAGGTTTGAAAATGCATCTATGTGGTGTTGGAACCGTTTCATCGAAGAAATGTAGCAATCATTGAAAAAAAAATTGAGGCGTTGATGGTTACCTAGTGCACTGGGGGGATTGATCTAAGATTGTATATTGAAAATATCTTCTAATGTTAATATATGTATGTTTCTATCCAAACTACCATCCACACTTTGGTAGCTTGGGCAAAGAAGACAATCTAGAAGAAAAGGAGTGGCATTTACCATTACCAATGGGGTTGCAAGGGAAGATTGATAGCAGGCATACCTATAGGTGTGCTTGCTACAGTTAGCCTATGTTGCAAGTATTTTGTATGGCGCTTTGCACAAACTTTCTCATTATGTTGGCTATAGTACAAATGGTTTTGTTGCTATTTTTTAGCCTTTTTAATTCAACAATTGATTGCACTATTGAACCTGAATGTATTGGGACGGCCTAGGAATATATATACAAGCTCAACCATATTAGCATATATGAATATACATGTATAGCCATAGATATATTTAAAGTAGTAATTACACATAAACATATAACAAAATATATGTTTACCCATGTGTATATAAATGTATATCTATGGATGATCACAAGAGGAATAAGATGGTTTGAACATTGGAAACTATAAAAATATATATACAAGTATTCTACAGATTTCTATGTTAACCATTTTCACTATTTCACTATTGTTATATGTCACGTTTAGAAGAATACAATATTGGATGCATGCAACCAGTACAAAGTTGTGTAGTTATGATACACTTTTCATTTTTTTTGTGCCTAGATACCCTAATTTTTTCTTACCCATCAAATTATCTTTGACCTATCTATTCGAAATTTCCCACTAGAATTTTTTTTAGCACAAGCATGCAAAACATTCCTTGTAACTAGCAATGAATATGTCCAGAAGGCTAAGAACAAGTTTCCCAGGGCTATTCACCATGACCGTCCATGGAGGTGGAGTTTGTTGACCACGTGGGATGGCAATGCTTGAGGGTTGGGCTGCCTAGATAGGAAAAAGAAGAGTGGAAAATTATTGCTTACATTGTTGTACGATGGCAATGAACACAACAGGAAAAAGTATACCTTTTATACAATTTCTCTATTTGTGTATAATATTTAGTAGCAAAGAATGTAGCTTGAATTTTAAATTGGCAAGGTAGTTTTTATGTACACTATTTGTCTTGTATCAATACTTGTCAATAGGAGTAGTTGCATATATATATATATGCAGAGGGTCAGTATGAAAGCATAAAGATATTCAAAATAAAATTAGCATATTAGATGTAAAGGTATGTTCAGTTTTGTGTTTTTGTGTGGATGGGACATGCTATATGATTTTTGTGAATAGTGTATTTTTTTGAATGATATACTACATAAACATAAACATACAATTGCCGCTACATATGTATATTTTTTAAATGCATATTAACATAGGAGAAATTACATATATATATATATATGCAAAGGGTTAGTATGAAAACATAAAGGTATTGAAGATAAAATTAGTGTAGTAGCTATGAAGGTATGTTCAGTTTTGCGTTTTGTGTGAATAGAACATGTTATATGCTCTTTGTGAACAATGTGTTTATAGATTATCATAGCTCACCCATTGTATTCTCCATATTTTAAAGTTCTATTTAATGTGGTTTTTTTATCATCTATCATTTCCCTATGATTCTTAAGCATTTTTCTAATAGCTCTTTTATAATTTCCCAATGTGTCTATAATACTTAATACTAAATAGTGTAGCTCGAATCAGGTGCAACATTGAAGTTATCCATTTGTTTTGCATCCTTCTCAACTTGAAACATGGAAAATAATTTTTTTATTGTTTTATAGGTTCCCTATTCTTAGCAATACAATTTATTTTAAATTCACCATGTAAATATGAACACAACAATGTTAATCTAGAGGGTTTCCATTCAAAATTTTGGCTGGTTTGCATCCAAACACATGCAGTCTTCTAAATATATAGTTGCAGCTACTAGAAATTGATCAAAGGTGGCACACACAAATCTTGTATGTGTACATATACATATACATACACATATATAAATATACAGACATATACATATACATATACATATACATATACACATACACATACACATACATATACATATATATGTATACATACATACACACACACACACACACACAAACACACAAAGGATCAAACTGTTGCATACATAAACTAATACATTCACTATTTCATTGTAACTACTAGCATAATAGGAAGGATACTATTGAACGGTTTCCTTAAATTATGATCATGTGCTTCGAAGCTATTACCATAGTTTTGTGCACTGTTTTGGGTGCTTTTCAATGTATCAATTTTCAATAGACACGTTGTATTGGCATAGTCCAAACAATTTTTTAAACTTTTCTATGAACATGTTGGACATACCACATTATAAAATGCTTTGCTATTAACATCTAAATGCTATACCATTGAATACTATAGTTCAATTCTATTGGGTTTTTTTGAGTTTTTTGGGTCTAATTAACATAAATCCAAAGATGTGCGGATATGACAACTAATTGTTTGAAATGGTTATATGTAATGTTTTTGGTATTTTTCAATGTGTTCAGTTATGATAAACAGATTGTAGTGGAACAGTATAGAAGATTTTATAGCTTTGTTATGAATATGTTCCACATACTGCATTGTTAAATTCTTTCTTATTAACAACATCTGATTGCAAAGTTGTAGAATGATATGAAGTCAAAGTTGGTTGTTTCTTTGCAGCATACAAAGACAAGTTCAATCAAGGAAAATGTACTTGATCACACCAAATGGATAAAAGGAGTAAGGAAAACAAAGGCTGCAAAGGGGTGTTTTTATGCATTGAAAAAGATCAATGCGCATCTACTTCCACATCTATATGCTTTACCAGGGTCAGCCATGTGTGTATACACCTAAACGCTAAGAAAATTGAAAACATAAATAGGAAAGGGTATGTGGTGTAAGTTTTTGTATTTGAGAATCATAAAATTAAAGAAATTGAAAGGCAATGTTCAGGTTGAATACAAAAGAGGAAGGAAACAATAACAACAAATTTGCAACAAGTATAAGAAAATTGAAATATAAACTTACGAAATTAGGATCTAAAGGCTGGTGGTTCGCACCCTGAGAGTCGGACTCTACAACGGAACCTATGGAGGATGTCAACAAATCAATCTTGGGGGGATCTAGAGACCCATACACAAATCCCAATTCCATAGACATAGTTATGGGAACTTTTACAGGGAGGAAATGTTGCAATTAGAGTTGACTGATTGAGAGCTCTATTTCACAATAAAAATAAAAGATTAATGTATTGTAACATCCAATTGAAATTGGTAGACAACTTACAAATATCGATAATTTTCCAACCATTTTACTAATTTGATTAAATCAAAATGGTTATAACCATTCCACTTTTAATACTGTCCAAACAACATGAGATACAACAACAAGAATAAAAATGCACTTTTAATACTGTCCAAATAGCAAGAGATACAACAACAATAATACAAATGATAAATGAAAATGTATATATCCCTATATCTATCTATTAATCTTTGATTTTGCTTATTTATGTATGCATGTAGTTTTTACTATATTTCTACATATACCTATATGCAGATATTTGTATATGTTGCTAGCTCATCCCTTCATCCTTTCTTATTGAAATAATAGGATATACAACAATAAGAATAAAAATGATTAAGTACATATATGCATTGAATTTCCCCTTTGTTTGCACATTTAGAAAATAGACATATAACCAGATATATATCAATATGTTTCATGATATTCCTTTTTTTTCCATCTGCTTGAAGCTCCCTGCAATAAATCGCCTGATGCTATTTATGAAAGTGGTGGAGCTTGCTAATTTCTTATTAACAAGATCTAAAACACTTAAGAATCATAGGTAAATGACAGATGATCGAAAACCCACATTAAACATATTGATACAAGACAAACAGTCTATACTAATATATATGCAATTAATCCTATGTTAATCTGTAATTACTCCTATGTTAATGGGTATAACACCAAAGATGCACAGAGATAACTACAAACAATAAATGAAGGGTGAAAAAATTACTAACCCTAACCATATTTTTTGATGAAAGAAAGAAGATTTAACTGTAATTTCTCCATCCATACAGAGCCATAATCTCTTTGAAGTGTCCAAAATGGGTATAACACCAAAGATACAAACATACATGAACAATAAATTAATCATTTATGCAAAATACCCATGTAAAACAACTTACAGATTCTAGAGCACAAGAGTATTAAAAACCTCCAATCTTCTATAAAATGGAGCCTCTACTATCAAACCAACACCACAATGTAAAAGTCTCCAATCTACTATAAAACGAAGCCTCTTCTCTCAAACCAACACCATAAATGGCTCTTTCGATAATGCAACTTAATCAATATATCTTCTTGTACATTTCAAAGTATAGTTTCCCACATTGCAACATTGAATATTGCATTTACTTCCTCCCGTGCCATCGTACAACAACGCCAGGATGCATTAACCCTCATGTGAGCAAACACTTAGCATTCTGCTTCCACATATCGAGGCAACCAACTCCACCACTGCCAACCCACACAATTTCCAAAATCTACATCATCATAAGAAAACCCTAGAAATTCCCCGTTGGCTGGCACATACCCGACGCCAAGAAACTCTATTCACGGTTGTGCTGATGAAAATCCCAACGAAAATTTCAAACAAATAGCCTATCGACTAATAAGTGAATATGCATATTTGTATATATGAAAATATCTATACAAATATAAATACATGCATACACAAACACATAGACATGTAATATATATAATTAATTTCATAATTTTATGGAGAAATAGTATATCAACATAGATGTAAGGATATATACACCTACCTGTAAGAAGGTGTATGCAAGTAAATATATAAAAACCATGAAAATGAGAGAAAAATAAAACTATAGAAGAAGGAAAATAAACGGAAGAAAGAAGAAATAAGTGCATTTACAATGCTAGAGTTGTTTTCCAGATTTTTTCAAGTGTCCAAAATGGACTCAAATACTGAAAGTATAATCAAATCTCAAAATGAGAACCCCAAAATACCACCAATGTATAGTGCTCAAAAAAATAATCACCTCGATCCAAGGTCATATGTGAAAGTTATAGCCATTTGAAGTTCCAAACATGAGAATTGTCCTTCAAATCTTCTAAAAAACCTAATTTTTTGGAAAATATGGATCACTTGAGAAAAAAAAAATCACTCCACTATAATGCCAGAAAAATTATACCCCAAATCAAAAAAAATTGCTTGCAAAACGAAGCCCGGATGACGAAGTTAGAGGCCTCTGAAGTTCGGATAAAATATGCAAAACTCCAACAAAGAGGGGTCTACAGAAACGTTCTGATTTAGTTTCTAAAAAAATATAACCTGTATACAAAAAGTAGCAATGACCCAGATGGTTTTTTTCTACTGTGAACAAAACCCAGATGGTGGATTTTCTTTAACATATATAGAAAATGTGGATCTAATGTAAAACAAATGCCTCTAGCAAAAAAATGACCCCAACAACCAAAAATCAGCATGCAAAGGTAGAATCAGTTACCTAAGACAAGCAAGGACATGCTAAAACCTGTAATACTCATTAAAATACTCACAAATCTCTCAAATTTAAGAAGGGGCTTGCAGATCTGATGCTCTAATACCATGTAAGAGTTGTTGATGAACTCGAGCACCTAGGATCACCTACGAAACCGAGATAAACCTTCTACATGAGAGTAGGAAGAGATAAAATGTTGGAATATGGTGCAATAACAAAATGATGTTATTATCACACACTAAATGATACAATATGCCTCAACTCTCCCTTGAATTGACCAAGCTGATATGAGCTCATCTGAACTTCATAGGAAGGAGAGGTGAGTGCTAATTATATAGCACAATATGGGAAAATAATTCCAAGAGGGGTAATAACTCCCAAATAACCAAATTAGGTGGGAGTTATGCTTACTTGGAAAATGCCAAATAGGTGGCATAACCTACTCAGAAAGAGACAAATGAGTGGTTTTGTGAGGTGGCATAAAAGGCCAAAAGAGGGTGTGAAACTCAACCACCCAAGTGTGGGTGAGAGAAACACATGTAATCGATGGATTATTCCATGTGTCCTCACATGAACCACGTCTCTTATAACCTAAGGTATGCTTAATAATGTGTAGGAAAAATAATATTAGAAAACCTACACTAACAGCAAAGAGGGGGAAAATGGTTGAGGGTTAGAGTATAGGGGTTTGCCTTGGTCAGACCACACTTTGGTAATCAAACCCTAGATAATGAAATGATATATGAAGAGAATGATAAACATAATAACATGAAAATGTTATCAACTTACCAAACCCTTGTTGATGAAGTTTGAAGATATGTCAATGGCTGCTCCAAAAATGCTTGATTATTGCTTGATGAAATGATGTAAAGATGATCAATTCCTTAAATACAATGATGGATTGAATGCTTGAATGAATAGGATTTAAAAATGAGAGAAAAACATATATTTATACACATTGGTGCCCAAATTTCTAAAAAATACATCATAGGCCGACCTAAGGTCTTTAATAATAAAAACCTGAAAGAAATTTGAATTTTTATTGAATTCTATTCCAAGAGGGACTCATTCACCACCCATGGTGAATGGGTCCCACTCAAGGTATGTGAATGGGTGTTGGGAATTAAAATGCATTTAATGATGTTTATCAGGTTTGAAATAAAAAAACACTTAATTATGACTTGTAAGTGCATAAAGGGGACAAATAACGCATAAGAAAGGTGTAATTAGTGATGACAAGCCTAGAGAAGCGTGAAAGTTTGTTACAAGACTTTACAACACTTCTAAAGAGGACATGGTAAGGAATAAAAAGGGAATATTTAGATGAATTATGATAAGAAGAGTCTAGAAAATTGTAGAAATATGTTACAACACTTCACAACACCTTTACAAGACATGATAAAATCTTAATAAATTAAATATTCAAGACCTAATGTGAATGTATAAGCCACATTACAACAGTAAATCATGCAAAATAGACCAAGCATCAAGGGAACAAGACCTAAATGATCGTGAAAATGTCAAGGGTCCATTTTTCTATGACACAATTGTATATATACAAGTTAACTTATAATACTAAACCATAGTTGTTGCAAGTGATCCAAAATAATAGAGCATGCCTATCAATTTTTCCAATAAAAAATAATAGAAAATTTTCACTTTAACCTATCTAAGTAAATCACAAATACAAATTGAAATGCATGAATCCATATTTTTTAATGAAAGGAAATAAATATTGTATCGATTCCCAATCTTGATTTGAAAAGAATAATTGAATGCCCTTAATTACAACAATAGATCACACAAATCCATGCACTATGCATACATTTATCTTACAATAGTTATAAACAATAGTTGTTGATGTAGGAATTTGAATTTTCAATTTTAAAAGTAAAAGGTTCAGATTTGTTCCCACAAAAGTGACTTGGGAAAGTCTATTCTTCTAGATATAATATAATGTGGAAAATTATAGATAGAAGGACATAAAATATAAACTAAGAGATTATTGATACAAGGGATTGAGATATGGAATTTCAAGTAGAATTTAATACACAATTATATCATTTATAAGTTAATTATTATATTTGTAATGCTATCAAACTGGATCTAAAACATTAACTAAGATGTAAATATATAATTCACACTATTACAAAATAGATTAGTTAATGTTTAAAATTATATAATTGATACTTTAATTTATAATTTAATTGAAAAAATAACCTTACAAAAAATTATCTATTTTAAACATTCAAAACTTTTGAATTATAATTAAATTTATCAAAATATGTTTTCTAATTATATATTTAAAATAAAAAACTATAAATTAAAGATTTAATTGAAATTATAAAAATTGATTTCAATTGAAAACACTAAATTTAAACATAAAAGAATTCTACACACTTTTCCTAATGAAAAAGCTTTCACTCTATCAAATAAAATGAAACATATAAAATGTAAACTTTGATTGACATTTTAGAAAGTTATCTTAAGAAAATTAAATGATAATGTGTGGGAATTTTTTTAAAAGACTATCTACTTAACTTCACCAATAAACTAAAAATCCTAACTTAACAACCAAGATATACTCTACTCCTTATAATAAATATGATGAAAAAATATTTAAAAAATATTTTTTTCTAGTCACATTCCATAATAATCACATAAAAGAAAATAAAAAATCTAAAAAATATAGCCAAGCACTATCGGATCATATAATATAATCATCCATAGAATTACATTATAGAACCCTTCATAAATATTAAATCATTAATAGCCATGAAAATGCAAAACATTCATTTAGAATTTTGGTTATCTCTTTCTCATTTAGTCCTAGTTGAAAGGGTTGCATTAGTTTTAATGGTATTAGGATTCCATTTAGTGACATCAAATAGAAGGATATATTCCTTTCCTTCAAGTTCAAAATACTTGATGACCATTGTAAAGAGATGATGATATTTAGTGTCTTTGACAAATAGAATTGAAGAGGGAAGCAATTGCTAGAGTGTTCTCTTTTTAGAATCTTTGTAACAAAATAGGTACATCATGCACTAATGGAGAGGTTATATTTATTCCTCGTATATACCTAGAATCACCTCAAAATAGTGGATGGAAAAGAAACAAATGGGGTCACTTTTATTCATGCATATGTCACAGATCTAACCACTAACCCCAATGAAGCCGCCATACTCGTCATTCAGTCCCAAGCTAATTTCCACCCACTTACATGAACATTTTATCTTCTTGTAAAATTCTTCCAAAAGGGGAAGATGAAGAGAAGGTGGCCCATCATGCACATCTAAGAAATTTATTCTTACCATATAAAATAATTTAATTTTAATAAATATTGAGGAAATAAAGAAAGGATTTAATAGGTGTGCCTCAATTTTATCTCTTTTCTCATCCCTTTTCTCTTTTAACTACAATCACAATCATATTTCCTAGTAAGTGTCATACAATCTAGTTATTTTGAGCTCCATGCCTCTCTATTATATTTTCCAACTATTGTAAGTTGATGTCAACTCTACTAATGGATTCATGGAATTCCATGACTACTTTCTAATGATGAAAAATCTATTTCTCAAAATTTATTCTCGTTTATAAATTGTACTTATAAAGGAAATAATTTTTAAAGTAGACTCCTCTACGCCTCCACCTCTTTTGCTTGTTCCAACCATTTATGCATTCCACCAAAGAATATTTTTTATTGTTTTAAATAATAAACATAAGTCCCTCTATTAAACATAATACATGACCGTAAAATTATTTTTAAAAAAATTGATTATGTACTTTTTTTAATCAACATTTTGGATTACCCTTAGGAATCGATAATTATGTAGACGAGAGTGAATTAATCAATTGTAGAAAAAACCTTATAAAGAGTTAGGGTGGAGGTGAAGAAAGAGAAGGAAATAAAGTAAATGAATGAAAAATATATAAGAATAAAAGAAAGTATAGTTAAATTTAGTAAACCATGACCATAAGAATAAATATGCAAGTGTATTTGAGTATGTATATATATAATAAGAATATATGTGTAAAAGGGTGTATGTATGTACATATATATAATCATATCTAGATATCGATAGGAATATATAACAATATACAAATATATATGATATTGTAATAGAATGTGTAAATGTATACATCTATAGTCAATATGTATGTATACTAGCAGTTCCATGCACAAGCATGCAACAATCAACTGATAGGGGTCCACCACAAACGGGTATTTAGTGGGAAGCATGAAACAAACTTTTTTTTGGAATGCAATGTGAAATATAGACAATTAATAATATTTGCAATTATTTGATTGAGTCAAGAAAGAGAAAGTGTGTTAATAAGCCAATATGAAATATCATGAGGTTAGTTCATATCTCACAGGGTATGGATGCTAGATTAAGAACCATTTGCATAAAACAAGAAATTGATCTTTGTGTTTCCACATAGAAATTTATTAGTTGAATATTTCTATGAAAATGTAAAATAAAACCATAGGTCATGTTGAACGAATCTTATTAGTTGCAATGTATCCATTGATTTTAATTTTAATCAAGTAATCATCAATAACTTTTTTATTATTAATATTTAATATTTAATCATTTTAGTTTCAATAGTTATTTAAAATTGATTTTAATTAATAATCTTAGGAATATAGTAAATTAATTATCAAAAAATACAATTTTTTAATAATTTTTTTTCTTAAAATCTCACAATTTAAAAATTAAATTAAATATAAATTTTAAAATATTTTTTTTTTACATCAATAGTTTTTCTTCAAAATTCAAGGTATGAGATAATTTTATCTCTATTTTACTTTTATATTTATTATATGTAGATGCACATCTATATTTGATATTTTTGTCTAGGTTAATCAATCAATTGATTGATTATTATTTGATTATGTTATGATACATATGCATAGAAATACACGGTAGAGTTGAAGTTTTGGATTAAATAATATTTATGAGAAGTATGGAACATGAAAGTATTTTCATTTTTTAAAGAGTTATTACACATTCCTTTAATTACTAATATTGAATAAAAAAGTATTCTTTAAAAAAGTTAATCCATAACTTTGGGTATGGCATATTTTTGAAAAAAGAAAGATATTTAATATTCAATACTTTTTACAATTAGTATTTAGTCCATAATTTTGGAAATAAAAGCATTAGTATGCATATGATCTATGGGTTAGTAGTAGTAAAATAAAATGGAGACAACTAGAAATGATTGAAAAGTAGTCAATTATAAGGAAATTGAAAATAAAAATATTAGTTTTTTATGAATTGCTTCATAGTCCAATTGAAGACACACTCACACCATCTATGATCCAAAACAAATAAATAGACCTCACGAAAAGAAGAATGTGATGACACAATACACTTATTTTTCATTGTTAGAATAAATGAATAAAAGGTATGCCTTGTTTTGAGGTGACGTGACCAAAGTCTCAAGTGCTTCCCCACCACTTACTATGACATGAGAAACATGTGTATTATAGACTATGTTTGTGGAAGCCAAGTGTATACAAGGTTTGTGTAGAAACGAATCTATGTAACAGGAAATATATGGCATTAAAAGAAAAAACACAAAACCCACCCTTGTTATCCTCCCTACCATATTGGCATCATGGAGCCTCGTGGACTCTAGTGAAACCATCTAGCAAGAAAATTATGGAACGTACATGGGAAATGTCGTGGAGTTATATCATACATGATGTAATAACAAAGTTGGGAAAATCTGGTGTTTTCATATACGATCTATCATATTGTAGGGTTTTCTCTACTGTGGGAACTTTTAAAAAAATAGGTATCATGATTTTTGAATACTTTTGCATACTTTAGCCTATTTCCTGCAAATAGAAGAAATGGGTATGTTAGTGGATGGGCAAGAAAAATGAAGAAGGAAGCATAAAAAGTGATTAAGTATATGTGTAAAATCAATATAGACAATCTAAAACTAAAAATAATCAATAATATTTATAATTGCTTCATGGAATCTATTTATTGGAAATGGAAAAGTTTTGTACTTACATGTACTGTTGATGGTGTTTAACAAGGGCAAGGAGCATTGGATCAAGTTGTTGGACTATTAAAGCATTTGAAATAGACAATTTACAATACACTAATTTTCTTGGATGTCTATTATATCTATGCAGTATTTTAAAGGAAATAATATAGATATACAATAAAAGATGTTAGCATTATCTATTGTAAATAGAAAGAGATAAAATGGAACATTTTGAATACATGGTGGAATATATAGAAGAGTGTATAACAACTAAAAAGTTGTACATCTAACTTCACAAACATATATATCGGTATAGATTTTATTTTACAAGTGTTTATATTGGCATTGCATGGATAAGATGTATATGAAAAAATGTTTCTACAAAACATGGGCACATATAACAAACAATAACCAGAAAGGCCAAAAATGTAGTCATGCATGAAATAAAAAATAGGCCAACCATGACATTTGCAAATGGTTTAGTTGAATGGAGTAACATACACCATTTTCATGTGCTTGTAGGGATAAACAATGTGATGCAATCGACAAATATATATACATATATATATATATGCATACATATACATATACATATATATATATACACATATACATATACATATAGATAGATACATATACATATACATATAGATACATATACATATACATATGCATATACATATACATATACATATACATATACATATACATACATATACATATACATATACATATACATATACATACATATACATATACATATACATATACATATACATATACATATGTCCATAAGCCAAGTATTACATAGACTATTAGAAAAACACTTAAGAATCACAAGTAAATGTCAACTATTACATAGATTGCTTGTCTTGTATCAATATGTTTCATTATATTCTCTTTTTCCCATCTATTTGAACCTTCCTGCAATAGGTTATTCATTTTCATAGTTTAGCTCTTGTATTCTTCATATATTTACCCAAGAAATTGTTGTGTGATTTTTTTTCCATCCCAGCCATGAATAGAATTTCTCAGCACCAAAAATCAATAGTTGCTGACGACCGACAGTGAGCTCTTTAGGGTGGTCTATAGCGATGTGGATTTTTCTAATTACATGGGTTGGCAGTGGTGGGGTTGGCTGCGTTGTGTCATGGAAGAAGGATGGTAAATCATTGCTTGCGAAAGGCTTAATGCATCCTGGTATTGTTGTACGATGGCGTGGGAGGAAGTAAATGCAATATTCAATGTTGTAGTGTATGAAAGTATATTTTTATTGGTTGCATTGTGAAATTTGCCACTGTGGTTTTGGTTTGATAGTAGAGCATTGGAAAAATCATCGCATGCATCTCCATTTGATAGGAGGTTGGAGGGTTTTAACACTGGTGTGCTCCGAAATGTGCAAGAAAATATATTGATTAAGTTGCATTGTTGAATGAGCCATTGTAGTGTTGGTTTAATAACAGACTATTGTAAAGATTATCGCCTTTAGCTTTGTTTTCATTTCGTACATGACTACATTTTTTTCCTTTCATATTATTGGTTGTTATATGTTCCCATGTTTTGCAAACACATTTTGGCGTATACATCTTAGCAATGTAATGTGAATATAAGCATGTGCAAAACAAAATCTATACCGATATATATGTTTATGAAGTTAGATGCACTTTTTTAGTTATTATATAGTTTTCTATAGTGTGTGGTATCAAGCTTTGTGGGTGGGTCTCCAGTTCAAAGAGATGAGAAAAAAAGAATATCATGAAACATATTGATACAAGATTCGAGCTATGTTCTTTGGTAATAAATATTGAAGACAAGTAGAGAAATTGTATAAGAGGTGCTAGAATGATTAATTTATTGTTCATTTCTTTTGCTCTCTGCTTTTCATTCTTTGTTATATGTTTTTATCTTTGGCGTTATACCCATTTTGGAGATTTCAAAGATATTATGCCTCTGTATGGATGGAGAAATTACAGTTAAATCTTCTTTCTTTCATAAAAAAATATGGTTAGGGTTAGTAATTTTTTTACCCTTCGTTTATTGTTTGTAGTTATGTCTATGGATCTTTGGTGTTATAGCCATTAACATAGGATAAATTGCAGATTAAGATAGGATTAATTGCATATATATACATGCAGAACGCTAGTATGAAAGCATAAACATATTGAAGATTGAATTAGTTTGGTGGCTATTAAGTTTTATTCTAATAGCTCTTTTACAATTTCTCTTGTTGCCTATAATATTTACTACCAAGTAATGTAGCTCAAATTTTCAATTAAGTCTATGGCGTTATAGCCATTTTGCAAGGGTTATTGCTAGCCATTGGATTAACAAGCTCTATTCAATGTGGGTTTACTACAAAAGAATGTAGCTCAAATTTTCAAATGACAAGCCAACTCTTACATAGATTGCTTATCTTGTATCAATATGTTTAATTTTGGTTTTCAATCGGTTGTTAGGTATGTGAAGGATCATCATCAAAAAAATAGGCCCTTAAGTGGCGAAAAATTTAGAAAAATCAGAGTTAGGCAACTTGACGTAAAAATTTGAATAAGTTATCTATATTATTTCAAAAATATGTAAGAATAGAATATGTAGCAAATTGAATGTAGTTTCTAAACTACTAGGTTTATTTAAAAAAGAAAAATCTATTTGGTGAAAATTTGAAATTTCAATTTAGTAGCACTTAAATTTCAGGGAAAAATAAGAAGTAGGTGTTTGTCTGACCACCCTAACCACAAAAAAAAAAGATAATATTTTTAATAAGATTTTAGATACAAGTAGAGGACTCGTGTCCCGATGTGATGCATAATTTTTTGTAATTTTTTTCCAAGTAAATAATTAATTATGATTTTTTTATTACAACTTTTAAAAAATATAAAAACTTGTATGTCTGACCACCTTAATTTTTTCAAAACTTCATGAGATTCATTTTATATTTTGTTCTTATAGTATGTGAAGCATAGGATGTGATGCATGTTTTGGATTCAAAAAATGCGATACCATTTGAAAGCTATAGATGTTTTTCAATTAGCCTATCAATTAGAACTTTAGTCGTAATTCAAATAGAAAATGAATAATAATTATTTATTAAATTAAAAGTAAAGCATAATTTATATTGGTGGAAAGCTGGGAATCTTCTTTAAAAACCTTTTTTCATTTCATCAATTTTGGGTAGAAAAAAGGTCATCAGCCACATACCCAAAATATTGCCACTTTTGTCTATAATATTCAATGCCAAATAATGTATATTGAATTTTTAATTGACAAGCCAAGTGTTACATAGATTGCTTGAATTGTATCAATATCCACTTCCCCATAGCAGATTGTTCATTATTGTAGTTCAACTCTTCTATTTTGCATGTTCTTAAGTTCTATTTAATGTGGGTTTATGATCATTTGTCCTTTTCTTGTGCTTATTAAGTACTTTTCTAATTGTATAAAAGGTATTAGAATAACACTTATTTACTACTACCTAGAGGATGCAGACGTGAACGAAAAAGGGCAAGAAGTAGCAACAGGGGTCATTTTTGAAAATCTCTGAAGTTGCAGATGCAGATGAGGATGATCCGCCAAATGGAGGCTTCGAATGGTTGTTGTTTTCTTCAACAGAGCTTGTTGAGAAGAAAAGGCGGTTGTGGATGCTTGCTTAGGAATTGTCGCCAGTGGAAGATAGAAGGATAGCTCATATAGGAGGGGTTGTTAGTGTTGAAGGTAAGGAGTACCTTTTCAGCACTTGGCATCTTGTTTGGATCAAATTTGGAGACTGTTGGATGCTTTCTCTGTCTCTCCCCTGTTGGTGCTCTTCACTAGTGCTACAAGTGGGGAATCGTTTGATGCCCTAGGATGGGGTTTTGTTGTTGCTAATGATGTTGTTGCTTTAGATGGATGTAGGAGGGTAAGTCTATTGCCCTCTATATTTTCTGGTGCTGGCCAGTTGCCCCTTCCATTTTTCTTTTCCCTGCAGGGTGTGTGGGGTTGCGTGGGCTTCCTTGGAGTTTCTGGGTTGAAGAAGTGGCTTATTTTTGGTTCTGCTCAGGGCAATAGGATGGATTGGGGGCTTTATTTTTTGTCCCTTTCTTCTTCTCACTTCTTCTAGGGTGTTAGTTGCTTCTGTGCATTCACTGGTTGGAGGCTTGGCAGTTTGGATTAGGTTTCCTTTTGGTTGGGAGTGTGGTGTTGTTGGGGCTTCCTTGGAGTTTATGGGTTGAAGAAGGGGTCTATTTCTGGTTCTACTCAGTGTCATAGGATGGCTTGGGGGATTTATTTGTTAGCCTTTTCTTCTTCTCATTTTTTTTGGGGTGTTCTTTGCTTCAGCGCTTCCTCTATTTGGTGGCTCTCTTCTAGGGGTTTTGTTGGCACAGTTGTGGTTTCCAAATGACTGGTGGATTTATTTTCCTATTATATTTTTTGGAGACTATTTTGGGATGTTGGACCATTTGGTGGAGTGGTCACGTCACTCAAATTTGGGTATTTTCTTCCCTATGCCCTGATGGGTTTTGTGTGGACCTGCACTGGTGTCTCAAGGAGTTTTTCAGGATGAAAGAAGGTGTCTTTCTTAACCCCTTGCTTATGGTGTGGCCCCCATGTTCCTTGTTGCTCTTTGTTGGTGTATGGGGGCTGGTGTTTTAGTTGGACCTCCCTGTGGGGTTGGAGCTGGTGCTATATCAGCTTTGTTCTTTGTTGAAGGTTTTTAGGGCTGGGTGGCTTTTACAGATAATTTTGAAAACCCAGTTGTTAATGTTGTTGTTGCTTGCTTTGGTTCTCTTCCTTACTATAGTCCCTTCTTTCTCTCTGAATACTAGGTCTTCTATTGAGGTGAAGACCTATCCTTTGGAGTTGGAGTCCTCTCTCTCTCTCGGGTTGAGGTGTATTTTGTGGTTGAAGGTCTCTTCCAGCTTTTCCCATTGATGGGGTTCCAATTTCTATTGAGGTGGAATGGTGTTATGCAGGAGTGTTATGATGACGGTGGTTTGGATGAGTTGGGGTTTGTCTCCTATAGAAGTGGAGATAGCAACTGGTTTTTATGGAACAAATTTGGAGCCTTGCATTCTTGGAATGACATCTCCTATAAAGGGGGAGAGGGTATGTTGATGGGAAAATTTTTGCATAATTTTGGGGCTCTGCTTCTATAGACCTATGTCTTAGTTGTCTCTGCAAGTGGTTTGTAGAGATTAATCTACTTGAGTGACTGGCTTACTATGGCCTAGTTGTTGTAGGCTTCTCTCTTGGGTTTTTGGTCCCTATCAAAACTTGGTTGCCTTGGGTTGTTGGTCCTGTCAAAACCAATGGGTTCTAAATCTATGTAATATCTAGGTTCTGGGTTGGGTAGCTGGGCTTGGCTATTGGCTTGTCTTTGTTCTGCTGCGGAGCTATATTGACTTCTCTTCTAGCAGCTTGACCTTCATTGTCTAGGTTTTGGGTCCCTTCAAAACCTGATGGTTTTGGGTCCATTCAAAACCTGTTTTTCCTCTTTATCAAAAACACTTATTTGTTAATAAATATTACAGACAAAAGCACATTAAATAGAACTCTAAAATATGGAGTATAGAAGAGGTAAACTATGACAATGAACAGTTTTTTATGGGGAACTAAAAAAGAGAATATCATGAAGAACAGTTTGTTATCATGAACTTCAAATAGATGAGGAATAAAGAATATCATGAAACATATTGAAAGACGACATATAACATGTTCAATCCAAAAAAAATAACCACAACAATTAATAGTTTGTTATAAGGAACTTCAAACATATGAGGAAAAAAGAATGTCATGAAACATATTGGTTAAGAGAAGCAATCTATGTAAGAATTGCAAGAGGCATTAGAATAACACTTTAGAATCAAATGTAAATGACATATCAATAGAAACCTTTGGCATGCTTTCAATTTTTTTGGTTTGTGTTTGTTTTTCTACCTCTTAAATTTCTATTTAAGTGGCTTTTCGATCATTTGTCATTTACCTGTGATTCTTAAGTGTTTTTCTAATAGTTTTTTTACAGATTCTCAAATGATAGATGATGTAAAGCGCATTTTAAATACAACTTTAACATATGGATAATAGAAGGTGCAAACCACAGCTATGAATAGTTTGTTATACAGAGGTTTTGTTGTACAAAATGTGTATAACACCAAAGATGAACAAAGATAGCAAGCAACAATAACCAGAGGCTAGAAAACATACATAGGAAAAAAAAAGAAACCAGTCAAAAGATAGAGGTCAATGTTATGTTTGATGAAGAATACAAGAACTAAACTATGAAAAATGAACAACTTGTTAGACAGCTTCAAAAAAACGAGGAAAAGAGAATATCATGAAACATATCAATACAAGACTAGCAATCTATGTGATAGGTGGCATTTACCTATTGGCTATTTGTTTGAAATTTCCACCAGGATTTCCATCAATCCAACAATGAATAGAATTTATCAGTGCCTATAGATATTTTTTTCCATAGGCTGAAAAGATAACTGTAGAAACAATGAAAAATGTAATGTTTACAATAGACTATGTTTATTGTAGTAAAGTGCATGTAATAATTCATGCATGCATGTATATATAGCAACAAATATATGGAGCATATGTAGCCATGCAGGAAGGAAAGGGTTCAATGTATAACTCAGTAAAATATAAATTTATGCAACAAACCTTATTTATGCTTACAGTTAGGTTTATCTTTCAGTTACCAATTGTCCCACAGATGGGCTTCATATCTCCTTGTGCATCTATGCTTACATTGATCCCAACATGATGTTACTACAAAAAAAAATGATTTGAATATATCAAAACATGTATCTGGTTAGATGTGTATGGAACGGAAAAAAGACATTGCAAAACAACATACAACAACAAGAGGAGGCCAAATGTTGTAGATTGTGGAGCACAACAGTTGTAAAACCCTTCAATCTAGTATCTAATAGAGGTGGATGGTAGGATTTTTCAATAGTCTTCTATCAAAGCAACACCAAGGTGCCTCATTTCACAATGCAACCGAAATAATATACATCCTTATACCACAACATCAAATATTTCATTTACTTCCTCTCATGTCATCATACAAGAATTCTAGGATGCATCAACCCTCATGTGAGAAAATACTTACCATTCTATTTTTTTTGGTCGAGGTAACTAACTACACCACAGCCAACCCACGTGGTCAACAAAATCCACTAATGTTGTAAACATGCCTGAGCAACCTATTAGAAATTTGATGGAGTCTTATCATATATTAGACAAAAAATGGAATGTACACAAGACTATATATTTTTTAATGCAATATATAGGAAGAGCGAAACATTGAAATGCTCAAATAAGAATTATGTAGATCAACATTTTCTAGCTATTTGAATCAAATAAAACTAATTGAAAAGATATAAAGAACACATAAAAATATCTGCAAGAAAATCATGAAGGATAAATGACAAAACTCAAGGTATATAGGCACATAAAATGGAAAATAGAACATAGTTGTAGAATTTTAAACTTGTTAGTCAAATGCAACACAATTTTTTTGAAAATCTTTCTAGAGTATGTGCATATATAGTTTAATATACTAGAATGTTCAAACCATGTTACTGACTTATAGAACTTTTAGGCTCTACTTATTGTTGGTTGGTATCTTTGTGCATCTTTGACACTTAATGTTGATTGTGTGTGCATATGTAGCAATTTGTAACAGCTGCAATTATATGTTTAGAGTACTGCATGTTAAAATTGGTTGAAAGAGAATTATAGGTATCTTGATAAAGAAGGGTATGTGCAGGATCATCGTGCAAAAAATAGGCCCTTAAATGGCAAAAAAATAAGAAAAATCAGTGTTAGGAAACTTGACGTAAATATTTGAATAAGCTATCTATATTATTTAAAAAATATGTAAGAATAGAACTTGTAGAAAATTGAATGTAGTTTCTAAAATACTAGGTTTATTTAAAAATAAATAAAATATATTTGGTAAAAATTTGAAATTTCAATGCAGTAGTACTTAAATTTCAGGGAAAAATAAGTAGGTGTCTGTCTGACCACCCTAACCATAATAAAATGATAATATTTTTTTGTAAGATTTTATATATAAGTAGAGGACTCATGTTCGGATGTGATGCATCTTTTTTTGTAATTTTTTTCCAAGTAAATAATTAATTATGAATTTTTTATTACAAATTTTAGAAAATATAAAAACTTCCTGTTTGACCACCTTAACTTGGTCAAAACTTCATGAAATTGAATTTTTTTTTTAATCCTATAGTATGTGAAGCATAGAATGTGAGCATGTTTGATTCAAAAATATGATACCGCTTGAAAGTTATAGATGTTTTCAATCAACCTATCAATCGACTTTAGTCGTAATTCTAATAGAAAATGAATAATAATTATTTATTAAATTCAAATTAAATCATAATTTATATTTTTGGAAAGCTGAGAATCTCCTCTAAAAACCCTTTTCGTTTCATTAATTTTGGGTGAAAAAAAAGTCGTCAGCCACATACCCTACAAATACCCATAATATTGCCACTTTTTGGTGCACCATGATCCTACACATACCCAGAATTGACATCATGGAATTTAAAGACACTTGGAAAAATGTGGATAGGTGGAATATACAGAAGAGACTATTCTTTTGAATTTCATATACAAAAATTATGAAACAACAAAATGTTGAAAAGAGAAGTGGGAAGATTTATATTAATGGGTGCATATTTGCATAATGAATTTAATAGAAATTGTATTGTTGAAGGTACAAAAGATAGTAAATAGGAAGAACACTATCTTTAAAGTGCAAGGCTGAGGAGGATGGAAATAATTGAATAAACAAGGGAAATTTAATGTGGTAGTAAAACTTAGAGTATATAGGCACAAAAAATGGAAAACAAAGCATAGATGCATAATTTAAAACTAATCAGTCAAATACAACACAATATTCCTAAAAATGTATTTGGAATAGTTGAATATAAATTTTAATAGACTGGAATGATCAAAACATGCCACTAAGTTGTACAAGTGTTGCCCTCTACTTATTGTTCCTTGGTATCTGCACATCCTTAGCATTATACCCATTTTGTCCACATTATTACTTGGTATGTTCCTACAAAATTTAACTTAAAATCCTTTAGAAGAGGATGGTATATGGGGTGGAGAAAATTTGTGAATAAATCATTCAGAACCTTTCTGATAATATAGAACATGAGGCAAGGACAAAAGAATTGGGCGGGGGCTGGAGCTATTCCAACCTTGCCTCTTTGCTGCGTCATCGAGCAGTGTATTTGTTGTTGCTTAGTCTGGAGTATCTATCAAATGAGAAAGTTGGATCAATGCGGATTCTTTCAATTTATTTAACATGAGAGATAGTTGTAAAAGCTAACCCTTTCCTTTATTTGTTGCCTATGTTTATCATTGCTCTATCTAATGCTAAGCCTTGTGCTTTATGTATTGTGATTTCCCATGCCATGGTGAGTGGAATTTATGTTTGACTACCTTTGGTTATTGTTGGGATGGGGATGTCTCTTGGTTTTTGTGGTTCCCATGGTGGGCCAATGTAATTTTGGAAGTAGACAACAACATAGTCAGCCAGATCTGGTGGTTTGCAATGCGCATTGTACACAATAGTTGTAACAAGACCAAGGGATTCATTGACTAGGCCAGCTTGAATCCATAAATTTTTCATTAGCAACACCTATTCACCAACACAAAGTAGTAGTTATGGGAGAATATGGTCATCATCTCCATAATAAGAGGTATTTTGTTGTGCTACTTGATCAATGCTAATGGCTATGGGTAGGTTTAATTGTTTGATCATTTTTTTATTGTGGAATGTGGCTAAGTCATTTTTGGCAAACAAATGTGTTGCAACATCAATTTTTTCTCTTTCAGTGGGTGAGATAATTTTATTTGTTTGTTTCATAATCTCTTCCTAGTCATTGTGGAGAGCCTCACCATTTCTTATATGGAGAAGGATTTCCCAAGACTTTTGTTGGGAAGGACTATCTCCTTCTTGGCCAAAAATAGTGTTCAATGTTACTAAGACTGTGAAAGTATGCCATAAGGCTACAACCAATGAGCATGAAGCATAAATAGAAGTATCCATGACCAGTGGAAATTGGGAAAGATCACCAACAAGGATGATAGAAATACCACCAAATGGTTTCCTTTGGTTATCGGGGAATGCTTGGCACAACTGGCTATCTATTTTGAGTAGCAACTTTGGGCCCAAAAAATTTATTTCATCTATCAAAATGTATTGAATATATTTAAATTTCTCTTGGAATATTTTTGATAGTTGGCCTTGCAAAGGATTCATATCCTTCATGGGAATGTAGAGGGATGTATGGATTGTTGAGGTGCATATGTTGTAGGCAACAACACCTGTAGGGGCCAATGTGAGTAGCGGGCTATTGCATCTAGTAGTAGAGGCATTTATTTGTTGTCTTATACAATTTATCAAAAAGGATTTACCAGTGCCATCTCTCCCTTGAATGATAATGTAGATAGGGCCTTTGGGGGAAGGCTACATGTGATGGGATTGGATGATTTGAAGAGCTAGTTTTTGTTTTGGTGAAGCTAATGGGCTGATGTATTTATAGGAAAGGATTTTAAAGTAGCTTACTCACATTGTTCCTTGGTTGATGGGATGAACTGCAAAGAAATATTATGAATTTTTTTAGGCACATGGTTTGTATTCCATGAATGGTTCATATCAAAGTCTCACCTACCAAACAGTTGGAGCTGATTTATACTAAAGTTAGTAGTAGCACCAAGCTAAGGGAAAACTTCCCATTCATATTCATCCATAGAAGGTTGATGGTTCAAATCATCACTATCACTACCATTGTGTTCTTCAATCGTGGTTGCAACTAGAATTCTATTAACATGGAAAGGATGATAACCAACTATTCTAAAAACTTTCCAATTTTGTATTATGTCTTGTTTGGCAAGACCTATATCTTTCTATATGTTCCAAAAAGGTTTTTATAACATAAGTTCAGTAAAACAAAATGTGTCAAATATTTCTATATCTTCAAGGGGAACAGTCTTGAACAAGGGGTACACAAGAACAATTGCAGGTTGGTGCCTCGATTTCCATTTGTCCTTTTTGCACTAGTCTGAACTTGTATTTAAGTAGACTGAGTCAATTAGGGATACAACACCTAGCTCTGGAAGCCTTTGCATATAGCAATGAATATAATTTTTTGGCATGGCTTCATCAACATCATATTTATTTATACCGAACCATGCCTTTCCGCAAACATTCAAGCAAACATATTGTCAACTTGAAGTGACAAGGGGCAATTTTTTGTAACATATCACACATCTCCTATGCAGAGATGTCGCACTCCACAAGAATGTTCATCATGAATTT
Organism: Sequoia sempervirens; assembly: GCA_007258455.2. Classification (NCBI taxonomy): domain Eukaryota; kingdom Viridiplantae; phylum Streptophyta; class Pinopsida; order Cupressales; family Cupressaceae; genus Sequoia; species Sequoia sempervirens. Next base: position 313,777,444 of record VDFB02353493.1, on the reverse strand, counting down.
TTGAAATGCAGGTAGTGCTCTATCATCAACTATATTTGTATTTGCAAGTATTTTCAACATATCAAGGTAATTTTCTGATTTCTTCTTAGATTTAGCTACATATTTAGAGATATAATTTAGTACAATTTTCCTAGAAACAATTGGCCAATAATCAACATTGGCATGCTATATTGTAAGCATGGGTGGGCTATGAATATTTAGGTGATCATCATTTCTTGCTGGCTTGTTGGATTTGTTAGACTTAGCATCAGATGTTAATGTAGAGGTAAGTTGTTGCTGCCAAGGTGCTTTATACCAGCATTGTAATTGCTCTCCATTTTTCCTTAAACAAGTATATTCAAAGCATTTTGTGTGCATTTGAATTATATTCAACAACTCTCCATAATCTCTAATTGGATCACTAGAAAGAATCTAGCTCGTGGAAAGCAAGCATAGATTTTCTTTAGAACAACGATACATTCTGAGCAATCTTTGTTCAAGGAAACGTGGGTTCCAAGCTTAAAAATATCTATCAAAATAGTTCCTTTCCATGGTAACATCATGGTGATTGGACCAATCAAGAGTGTCCATGTTTGGGGCTTCTGGAAGGCATAAATAACCATGGACATGTGCAGAGCCACAATGCTACCATTCATACCTATACCAATAATCTTTTGCATGCAAAATATTTTCAATCACCTCTTCATAGAAAATTCAGAATCTATGATGCAAATATAAAGATGTTATATGTGGATTTTGAAAAACACTCTCTATCTGAAAGTTCTTTTTTTAAGGCTCCATTTCCAAACGAGCCACATAAGAGAAAACATTTTGTAGATCAGGCCATTTTGTGTCTTCACAACTCATAGTGAAAAATGTTAGAGTTAGAAGGTAGATATCTAACAATTAAATGCAGATTAAATTAATAAACAAAGAACTAAGAACACACACACAAAGAAAACTACAACATAGAGAATTTAACGTGGTTCACCCAATCTGGGCTACATCCACCAAAACGTAACCATCCAATGATTTTATTATCCAGTGCAAAAAACCTATTACAATCTCGCAAATAATAACCCTTTTTTACATACTGTAACCCCCATCTGAACCCCTTATAACAAGCTTAGATAGCATGATCAGTCACCACATACCAACAAAAAAAGGGTAGGTATCCCAAGTTGTTCAATCATTGCAAATAGTTGGGCCTGACAGGAGTTCCAAAAAGAGCAAGTCCCATGAAATGATGAACCAAAATGCATTAGCTGCTCTGTGATTTGGTCATCATGAGTAGCTTGAAGTCATTCACACAATGTAGACAAAGACTTTGGGATTTTTTCTTGCAAATCCGCTTTGAAGAAGAAAGAAACATTTTTTTAATTGTGATGTCTCATTATCAAGTTGTAGAGGAAATACCTAAACCTAACATGTTTTCCAAATCTATGGTCAAAATATCTCATTAAGTGGAGGGTATATTCATGCAACTAAATTTGAATATTCCTTGGTTGTACTGGAAGTGTTGCTCTAGTGGGGAACAATGTTGGAAAATCCATTGTAAATAAACCTTTAGTGTTGTATTCATTAACATGAGAAGAGCTAATTTTAGGCCAACACAAGATATGCTGCTACTTTTTTTCAATTTGTAATACTTGTTTGATTGCTTGGATCTCTCGTGTAGTATTTGGAAAGAAAGGGATAAATGATGAAAGGGTTAAAGAGCTATTTTCATGTTCAACAACATTTGTTGAGCTGGTTGATGGCATAAACTCTTCATCGAAAACTTGCTCTATTGTATGCAAAAAATTGGAGACATTAACAACAATATTAGGTAACATATTAAGAGCATCAACATCAATCTCAACATTGTTGTAGTATTTGTCATATTGAATTTTATATTTCAATGCATCGATGACATGGTGTTTATTGACATAGTAGTCATAATTGCCACCTTCAACGGTGGTTCATTGTATGATCACAACTTCAAGGTTTTGCAGTCAATGCGGAAAAAGTTTTGCAATGCTCGAGATATCTTGAGGAAATCTTATTGTGTGACCACTGTATTTAAACTTCCCTCCTCTAGCGTGGGACACTTGTAAAATAGGAGCCACCCTAGAAATAAGAATTTCTTCAACTTGCCTCAACTTTTTTAGCAAGAATGGTTGTGGGTTGGGGTCTATGCCATTTGCAAAGCTAAAACTTTGGGATACTTTCTTAGAATAACATCTAGCACATGTGGTTGTTGAACTGGATACACGAGTGTGCATCGCAATGTAGCTTTCTTTGCAGATATGGTAAACAACAAGGTTTGACAATGCATCTATGTGGTGCTGGAACTGTTTTGTTGAAGAAAGGTAGCAATCATTGAATTTTTTTTTGAGGTGTTGATGGTGCCCTAGTGCAGTGGGAGGATTGATATGAGATTATATATTGAACATATCTTCTGACATTGATATCTATATGTTTCTATCCAAACTACCATCCACACTTTGGTAGTCTAGGCGAAGAAGACAATCCGACAGAAAAGGAGTGGCATTTACCATTACCAATGGGGTTGTGAGGGAAGATTGATAGCAGACAAACCTATAGGTGTGCTTGCTGCAGTTAGCCTTTGTTACAAGTATTTTGTATGGCGCTTTCCACAAATTTTCTCTTTATGCTGGCTATAGTACAAATTTTTTTGTTGCTATTTTTTAGACTTTTTAATTCAGTAATTGATTGGATTGTTGAACCTGAATGTATTGGGATGGCCTAGGAATATACATACAAGCTCAACCATATTATCATATATGAATATACATGTATAGCCATAGATACATTTAAAGTAGTAATTACAAATAAACATATAACAAAATATATGTGTACCCATGTGTATATAAATGTATATCTATGGATGATCACAAGAGGAAGATGGTTTGAACATTGGAATATATAAAAATATATATACAAGTATTCTATAGATTTCTATGTTAACCATTTTCACTATTTCACTATTGTTATATGTCACGTTTAGAAGAATACAATATTGGATGCACACAACCAGTACAAAGTTGTGTAGTTATGTTGCACTTTGAATTATTTTTGTGCCTATATACCCTAATTTTTCCTTACCCATCAAATTATCTTTGACCTATCTATTCAAAATTTCCCACCAGAATTTTTGTTAGCACAAGAATGCAAAACATTCCTCGTAACCGGAAATGAATATGTCCAAAAGGCTAATGGCGAGTTTCCCAGGGCTGTTCACCATGACAATTCATGGAGGTGGAGTTTGTTGACCATGTGGGATGCCAATGTTGGAGGGTTGGGTTGCCTAGATAGGAAAAAGTAGAGTGGAAAATACTTGCTTACATTGTTGTACGATGGCAATGAACACAACAGGACAATGTATACCTTTTATACAATTTCTCTACTTGTGTATAATATTTAGTAGCAAAGAATGTAGCTTTAATTTTAAATTGAAAAGGTAGTTATTATGTACACTACTTGTCTTGTATCAATACATTTCAATAGGAGTAGTTCCATATATATATGAATATATATGTTGAGGGTTAGTATGAAAGCATAAAGATATTCAAAATAAAATTAGTTTAGTAGACATAAAGGTGTGTTCATTTTTGTGTTTTTTGTGTGGATGGGACATGCTATATGCTTTTTGTGAACAGTGTATTTTTTTGAATGATATACTACATAAACATACACATACAATTGCCCTTGCATATGTATATTTTTTAAATGCACATTAACATAGGAGAAATTGCATATATATATATATATATGCAAAGGGTTAGTATGAAAACATAAAGGTATTGAAGATAAAATTAGTGTATTAGCTGTGAAGGTATGTTTAGTTTTGCATTTTGTGTGAATAGAACATGTTATATGTTCTTTGTGAACAATGTGTTTATAGATTATCATAGTTCACCTATTTTATTCTCCATATTTTAAAGTTCTATTTAATGTGGGTTTTCGATCATCTATCATTTCCCTGTGATTCTTAAGCCTTTTTCTAATAGCTCTTTTACAATTTCCTAATGTGTCTATAATATTTAGTACCAAACAGTGTAGCTCGAATCAGGTGCAGCATTGAAGTTATCCATTTGCTTTGCATCCTTCTCAACTTTAGACATGGAAAAAATAAATTTTATTGTTTGCTAGGTTCCCTATTCTTAGCAATACAATTTATTTTAAATTCACCATGTAAATATGAGCACAACAATGTTAATCTAGAGGGTTGCCTTTCAAAATTTTGGTTGGTTTGCATCCAAACACATGCAGTATTCTAAATATACAGTTGCAGCTGCTAGAAATTGATCAAAGGTTGCACACACAGATCTTGTATGTGTGTATATACATATACATACATACATACATACATACATACATATATATGTGTGTGTGTGTATACATATACATATCCATATACATACACATAAACATATACATATACATACACATACATATGCATATACATATACACATACACATACACATACATATACACATACACATACACATACACATACATATACATATATACATATACATATACATATACATATATACATACACACACACACACACACAAACAAACAAAGGATCAAACCATTGCATACATAAACTAATACATTCATTGTTTCATTGTAACTACCAACATAATAGGAAGGATACTATTGAATGGTTTCCTTAAATTATGATCATGTGCTTCGAATCTATTACCATAGTTTTGTGCACTGTTTTGGGTGCTTTTCAATGTATCAATTTTCAATAGATACATTGTACTGGCAAAGTTCAAACAATTTTTTAAACTTTTCTATGAACATGTTGGACATACCACATTATAAAATGCTTTTCTATTAACATCTAAATGCTATACCATTGAATACTATAGTTCAATTCTATTGGGTTGTTTTTGAGTTTTTTTGGTCTAATCAACATAACTCCAAAGATGTGCAGATATGACAACTAATTGTTTGAAATGGTTCTATGTAATGTTTCTAGTATTTTTCAATGTATTTAGTTATGATAAACAGATTGTAGTGGAAGAGTATAGACAATTTTACAGCTTTTTTATGAATATGTTCCACATACTGCATTGTTAAATTCTTTCTTACTAACAACATCTTATTGCAATGTTGTACAATGCTATGAAGTCAAAGTTGGTTGTTTCTTTGCAGCGTACAAAGACAAGTTCAATCGAGGAAAATGTACTTGATCACACCAACTGGATAAAAGGAGTAAGAAAAACAAAGGCTACAAAGGGGTGTTTTCATGTGTTGAAAAAGATCAATGTGTATCTAATTCCACATCTATATGCTTTAACAGGGTCATCCATGTGTATATACAACTAAAAGCCAAGAAAACTGGAAAAATAAATAGGAAAGGGTATGTGGTGTAAGTTTTTGTATTTGAGAATCATAAAATTAAGGAAATTGAAAGGTAATGTTCAGGTTGAATACAAAAGAGGAAGGAAACAATAACAAAAAATTTGCAACAGGTATAAGAAAAAGAAAATATAAACTTACGGAATTAGGATATGAAGGCTACTGGTTCCCACCCTGAGAGTCATACTCCATAGCGGAACCTATGGAGGATGCCAACAAATCAATCTTGGGGGGCTCTAGAGAGCCATACACAAAGCCCAATTCCATAGACATAGTTCTGGGAACTTTTATAGGGAGGAAATGTTGCAATTAGAGTTGACTAATTGAGAGCTCTATTTCACAATAAAAATAAAAGATTAATGTATTGCAACATCCAATGGAAGCTGGTAAACAACTTACAAATATCGATAATTTTCCAACCATTTTACTAATTTGATTAAATCAAAATGGGTATAACCATTCCACTTTTAATACTGTCCAAAAAGCACAAGATACAACAACAAGAATAAAAATGCACTTTTAATGCTGTCCAAATAGCAGGAGATACAACAACAATAATACAAATGATAAATGCAAATTTATATATCCCTATATGTATCTAGTTATCTTTGAGGTTGCTTATATATGTATGAATGCAGTTTTTACTATATTTCTACATATACCTATATGTAGCTAGCTCATCCCTTCATCCTTTCTTATCGAAATAATAGGATATACAACAATAAGAATAAAAATGATTAAGTACATATATGCATTGAATTTCCCCTTTGTCTGCACATTTAGAAAATAGACATATAACCAAATATATATATCCATATGTACACATGTATATATCTAATTATATGTACACTGCTATAACTAAATAGATGTGTATACTATATTTATTCCTGACTATGTAGTCATTGACATCCCAAGCAAGGACCTCCAGAAAAGTAGGCATAATGTCAAAAGTGCACATTGGCAAGAAGGAACAATAAGCAGAGGGAAAAATTTCTACAAGCCAACAACATGTTTTAAACATTACAACTTATTAAAATATATATGCAACAACGGGCTCTTTGCCACCTTTAAACACAAAAGCAGAATGGTAAATGGTTGCTTGCGGTGCTGGACAATGTTAATCAAGATGGCGGGAGCAAGTAAATGCAATATTCAATGTTTACAGCCTCAAAAAATTACATTGTTGTTGGCTTGAACTATAGTTTTGTGCACTATTTTTGGTGATTTTCAATGTATATAGTTTCAATAGGCACATTGCACTGCCAAAGTGCAAACAATTTTACAACTTTTTTATGAACATGTTACACATACTGCACCATCAAATGCTCTGTTAATAACATCTCAATACTATATCATTGAATGCTATGGCTCTATTGTAGCGATTTTCTCATAAGCTAAATAATACTTACATATCCTATTTTTAACTCTTTTTAAATGAAATTCTACATAAATATAAATAAAGATAGCATACACATCTATTTAGATATTCATGTGTATATATAAATTGCTCTTGTATTGTCAAATGAGCCATAATGGTCTTGCTTTGTATATATGGATACATATTTCTGCCTATATGTATATTTTTAAATATGAAATGGGGAATTCAATACACACACACACACACACACACACAGATATATATGTCTATGTTTCAGGGAATTCAATACAATTCCCCTTTTTGTCAACAATATTTAATAGCAAATAAGTGTTATTCTAACAGCTCTTATACAATTTCTCTATTTGTCTTTAATATTTATTACCAAAGAACATAGCTCGAATCTTGTATCAATATGTTTCATGGTATTCCTTTTTTTCTTATATGCTTGAAGCTCCCTGCAACAAACTACTTGATGTTGTTTATGAAAGCAGTGGAGCTTGCTAATTATGTGGGTTGGTGGTGGTGGAGTTGGTTGCCTCGATACACTGAAGCAGAATGGTTCCACAAAGCAAACTGTTCATTATGTAATAGTTGGCAGTCTATGTAATAGTTGGCTTGTGAATTCGATGATCATTTTTACTAAAATATGGAGAATAGAAGAGGGAAGCTACAATAATGAATAGTTTCCTTTGCAAAACTAGAAAAAAGAATATCATAAAATATAAATTGATACAACACAAGCAATCTATTTAATCATTGGCTTGTAAATTATAATATATATATATATATATATCCAATTACTCCCATCTTAATTTGCAGTTGCTCCTATGGTAATGGGTATAACGCTAAAGATGCACAAAGATAACTACAAACAATAAACAAAGGGCGAAAAAATTACTAAACCTAACCATAATTTTTGACGAAAGAAAGTAGATTTAACTGCAATTGCTCCTATGGTAATGGGTATACAAGACAAGAAATCTATGTAACAGTTGGCTTGTCAATTCAACATTCGAGCTGCTGGCTAACTACAAACAATTTTACAACTTTCATGTGAACATATTCCACATGTTGCATTGTTAAATTCTTTCTTATTAACAAGATCTAAAACACTTAAGAATCACAGGTAAATGACAAACGATCGAAAAACCACATTAAACATATTGATACAAGACAAGCAGTCTATACTAACCCTATATATATATATGCAATTAATCCTATGTTAATCTGCAATTACTCCTATGTTAATGGGTATAACACCAAAGATGCACAAAGATAACTGCAAACAATAAACGAAGGGTGAAAAAATTACTAACCCTAACCATATTTTTTTATGAAAGAAAAAAGATTTAACTACAATTTCTCCATCCATACAGAGCCATAATCTCTTTGAAGTGTCCAAAATGGGTATAACGCCAAAGATATGAACATACATGAATAATAAATTAATCATTTATGCAAAATACCCATGTAAAACAACCTACAAATTCTAGAGCACAAGAGTATTAAAACCTTCCAATCTGCTATAAAACAGAGCCTTTGCTATCAAACCGACACCACAATGTAAAACCCTCCAATCTACTATAAAACGAAGCCTTTGCTCTCAAACCAACACCATAAATGGCTCTTTCAATAATGCAACTTAATCAATATATCTTCTCGCACATTTCGGAGTATACTTTTCCACACTACAACATTGAATATTGCATTTACTTCCTCCTGCACCATCGTACAACAACACTAGGATGCATTAAACCTTGTGCGAGCAAACACTTAGCATTTTGGTTTTGCATATCGAGGCAACCAACTCCACCACTGCCAACCCACACAATTTCCAAAATCCACATCGTCATAAGAAAACCCAAGAAACTCCCCGTCGGCCGGCACATACCCAGTGCCAAGAAACTCTATTCACGGTTGGGCTGACGAAAATCCCAATAGAAATTTCAAACAAATAGCCTATCGACTAATAAGTGAATATGCATATTTGTATATATGAAAAGATCTATACAAATATAAATACATGCACAAACAAACAGATAGACATGTAATATATATAATTAATTTTATAATTTTATGGAGAAATAATATATCAACATAGACAAGGATGTATACACCTACCTATAAGAAGGTGTATGCAAGTAAATATATAAAAACCATGAAAATGAGAGAAAAATCAAACTATAGAAGAAGGAAAATAAACGGAAGAAAGAAGAAATAAAATATATGTATGCTTATAAATTTATTCTTTGAAAGTTGGATTTTGTTTAAACACATCGTTTTCCCATGTACTTGACCCGTAAAACCATAATTTTTAAAAGCGGAGACCCATTCTACTTGATTGTTAATAAAAATGACTAAAAATCTCCCAAAAACTACAATTTATATTTCTAATCACTTTCCATGACCATCACCGAAAATAAAAAAATCAAAAGATCAAAAAATATAAGAGAACGCTACCGGATTATAATATATAATACTATATAGTATTAAAATTATTTATTATAATTCCAATATTAGAAGTCTACAACACATTATTAGTCGCCATGAAAATACAACACATTCATTTCCAGTCCTGATTATCTTCTTTTCCTTTGCACTCGGCTGGAAAGAGTACTCTGTTTATGGGTGTGGGGCTTCAACTGGAGGGACATATTTCGTGCCCTCAAGTTTGAGGCTCCTCGACAACCACTGACGAATATCATGATTGCTAGTTTGTTTGACAAACAGCTTAGCAGAAGGAAGCAAATGCAATGGTGCTCTCTCTTCGGCTACTTCAAAACAGAATAGGTACTTCATGCGCTCACGGAGGGGACGGTTTCTCTGCTTGTATATAACCCCCATCACCTCAAAATAGCGGATGTAAGAGCAGCAAATGGGATCATTATCATTGACATATATGTTGGGGATCCAACCGCTAACCCCGATGAAATCATTATACAAGCCACGCAATTTCTTATCATCTATCATCATATAATCCAACACATTGGGCGCAAAAAAACCATGGGAACGCCAAAAATCACGCACAGCTGCTAAACCTTTTCCGACCATCTCAAAGAATTTCACCTCGGGAAGTCTTGGTGAAAGAAAGGGAGGATTGAAGAGATGTGCTTCAATTTTAGCTGTGTCTTCTTTTTTCATTTTTCTTGCAACGGCCATTGCAATGGCAGCTCCCAATGAATGGCCTGCAATCCAGATGTTGTGAGATCCGGGGCTATCAATAATCCTTTGCAAGTATTGTAAGCCGATATCCACTCTAGGAGTGGAACCAAGGCATGCATATATTGCCTTCAAAATGTGTTCAATATCCTTATTCAGAATATAATTTCCTTTAGGAATTGTTCCCCTGAAGGCAACAACTGCTGAGGGGAACTGAAGCTCCTCTGCATCTCCACCTCTTTCGCTTTCACCTATCCACTTGAAAACTGCTCCAAATATTACCTTTTTACCTTCTCTTTCTTCTGTTATTTTTTCAAATACCTCAAACTTAAGTGATTTGCACCTTTCCTTGACCATTGCTTCCTTTTCCTTGCTCTTTTCGAGTTGGTATACAACTTCCACTACCCAAGCGGCGATGCATCTCCTGTCATTGGGATCTCTCCTGCCATTTACCCATTACACACATGAATCATTTTTGAAACAACATATCAATGTATCGAATTGATTTGAATGAAGTTAATGTAGTGCAATTAATTGCATTACAATATTTAAATAGTTAATTAATTGCATTACAATATTTAAATAGTTAATTATTGAGAAATACTGTACAACCATAGAATTATTAACATGGATTCAAATCATGATAAAACACATAGAAACAAGAAATCAATATGGTAATTGGCACCCTAATAATATTAGGAAATGAAGAACATTCAAAGTATACTCTTAATAGTTATGGAGAAATTAGTAATCACTTACAACTTAATTAGAGTACATATATACCCTTTTTTAGAGTGAGCTAAGATATAGTAGGATGATGAAAACAATTAATGAAATTAGTAATCACTTGCATATATATTTTGTTTTAGAGTGAGGCAAGACATAGTAGGATGATGAAAACAATTAATGATTCCTCAAATAGTACTCACAATCTAATCTCTTACTTAAACATTCAAATATCGAGTTCAAGAAATAAAACTTCGATTGAAAAAAGCACAATCCACAAAAATAATAAAATCTATTTGTAAAATTGCAAAAATAAAATAAAATTGAGAAGAAGCACAATCCACAAGAATAAGTAAATATATTTTATTGCAAAAAAAATATTATTTGTAAGTTGTAAAGATGCATGAATAGAAAACCCTTGCACGATAAAATTAATAAAAATTCTAATCGCAATTCATATTTTTCATCAAATGAAATCTGATTGGATAAAAAATAGAGCATAGTGTGCTTCAACAAAACAAAGAAACATAAACAAATCAATTTTCTTTTAATCCCTAACTTTGGCAAAAACCTCTATAGCCTTCAAACCCATCAATAAAGACACGTGCTTATGAAAATAATGAAAATAGATTTGCATTGCCACTAATAAATTATGAATAAATCACAAATAAATTTCAGGGAACCTCACATGTGGGGCCCTCATTATGTGGCAAATAATATAAAATATTATATAGTTCCCTCCCTATCCTTATATAAAATTTACATGGCATCCAAATAATGTGTCAATAAACCCCTTTCTATTGTTCCTAAACTTAGCTACATCACCACTTGATAAAATTAACTCACCACTTGATTAAATTAAGTTTCATCAAATTTTGCAAAGTGCTCCTATATTTTCTTTTGCATTACATACCTCAATTTTTTATAGAGGTGGGTCCATCAAATTGAAGTGCAATGTTTTCAGAAAATATTAACATATATGTTAGGGGTATGTGTAGGATCATGATGGGCCAAAAAGTGGCAATATGATGGGTATGTGGCTGATGACTTTTTTTGTTTGTCCAAAATTAATGAAACGAAAAGGGTTTTTAAAAGAGATTATTTCCACCAATATAAATTATGCTTTACTTTGAATTTAATAAGTAATTATTATTCATTTTCTATTCGAATTATGACTAAAGTCCTGATTGAAAGGCTGATTGAAAAACATCTATAACTTTCAAACGGTATTAGAATTGATAGCATCACTGAACTAGAGTTGATACACAAGGCTAAGTCTATACTAAGCTTTAGACAACATAACTAACATGAATTTTTAATAGGGGAAAAAATATATAAAGTTATGAACAAGAATAACTTGCAACAAAATATAAATAAAATTTTCTTTGCTACAAGTTAACTTACAATATCAAACTATAGTTGTTGCAAGTGATCCAAAATAATGGAGCATGCCTATCAAAATTTCTAAAAAAATATAATAAGATATTTTCACTTCAACCTATCTAAGTGAATCACAAACACAAATTGGAATGCATGAATCCATATATTTTAATGAATGGAAATAAATATTGTATTGATTCCCATATTGATTCGAAAATAATGATTGAATTCCCTTAATTACAACAATAAATAACACAAATCTATCCAATATACATAAATTTATCTTACAATAGTTACAAACAATAGTAGGTGATGTAGAAATTTAAATTTTTAATTTTAAAAGTAAATGGTTTAGAGTTATTCCCACAAAATTGACTTGGGTTAAGTCTATTCTTCTAGATATAATCTAAAGTGGAGAATTCTAGATATAAGGACACTAAATCCAAATAAATACAAATCTAGAGATTATCAATACAAGAGATTGAGATATGGGATGTCAAGAAGCATTTAATACACAATTATATCTCTTATTTAAGTTAATTATTATATTTGTAATGCTATAATAAGAGTAGATCTAAAACATTAAATAAGATATAAATACCACTATTACAAATATATTTTATTGTTTTAAAATTATATAATTGATACTTTAATTTATAATTTAATTGAAAAATTAACCTTAAAAAAATTCTCTTTTTAAAGTATTCATAACTTTTGAATTGTATTTAAATTTGCCAAAATATATTTTTTCATTATATAACTAAAATAAAAAAATTATAAATTAAAGAGCTTAATTAACATTATAAAACCTCATTTCAATTAAAAAAAACTAAATAAGAGTCAAACTTTTGAAACATAGAAAACATACACTTTAATTAAAATTTTAAAAAACTATTTTAAACAAGTTAAATGATCATGTGTGAAAATTTTATTAAAAGACCATTTGCTTAACACCAACATTAAAATATAAATTTTAAGGTAACAAAAAAAGATATGCTCTACTCCTTAAATTTATTTATTTTTTAATTGTTTCTAGTCACATTTCATGATCATCACATTAAAAAATATAAAAATTATAAAAATATAAAAAAAACACTAATAGATCATAATATATAATGATCAATAACATTAAATTATATAAGCCTTCATAACTAGTAGAGCATTAGTAGCCATGAAAATGGTAAGACATTTATTTAGAATTTTGGTTATCTCCATCTCATTTAGTCCTAGTTGAAATGGGTGCATTAGTTTTAATGGTAGTAAGATTACATTTAGTGATCAAAAAGAGGTATATATTCATTGCCTTCAAGTTCAAAATACTTGATGACCATTGTGAAGAGATGATGATTTTTAGTGTCTTTGACAAATAGAATTGTAGTGGGAAGCAATTGCTAGAGTGTTCTCTTTTGGATTCTTTGTAACAAAATAGGTACATCATGCACTCATGAAGTGGCTATATTTTTTCCTCATATATACCTTGAATCACCTCAAAATAGTAACAAATGGGGTCACTTTCATTCACACATATGCCAAAGATCTAACCACTAAACCCAATGAAGTCACTATACAATTCAAACCATATATTATAATCTTTCAATTCCAAGATCATTCCCACATGCTTACATGAACATTGTATCTTCTTGTAAACTTCCTCCAAAAGTGGAAGAAGAATAGAAGGTGGCCCATCATGCATATCTAATAAATTTGTTCTTACCATATAAAATAATTTGATTTCAATAAATATCAAGGAAACAAAGAAAGGATTTAATAGGTGTGCCTCCATTTTATTTCTTTTCTCATCCCTTTTCTCTTTTAGCCACAATTGTAATCATATTTCCTCATAAGTTTCATGCAATCTAGTTATTTTGGGGTTCATGTCTCTCAATTATATTTTCCAACTATTGTAAGTTGATGCCAGCTCTACTAATGGATTCATGGAATTCCATGACTACTTTCTAATCATTAAAAAATCACTTCTCAAAATATATTTTCCTTTACAAATTGTACTTGTAAAGGAAACAATTTCTAAGGGAGATTCCTCGACACCTCCACCTCTTTTACTTGTTTCAAACATTTATTTATTCCGCACAAGAATAATTTTCATAGTTTTAAATAATAGACATAAGTGCCTCTATTAAACATAATACGCGATGGTAAAAATATTATTTCTAGAACTAATTATGTACATTTTATAATCAACATATTGACCCTTAGAAATCCGTAACTAGTGAGAGGAGAGTGAAGGAATCGATTGTCCACAAAACCCTATAAAAGAGTTAGGGAAGAGGAAATTATGGGAAAACATGAAGGAGAGGAGGTGAAGAAAGATAAAGAAAAAAGTAAATGAATGAAAAATATATAAGAATAAAAGAAAGTATATATAAATTTAGTAATTTACAAAACCATAAGAATGAATATGTAAGTATATTTGAGTATGCATATATAAGATAAGAATATATTAGTGTAAAAAGGTGTATATTTGTACATATATTTAATCATATGTATATATAAGGATATAGAAATATATATGATATTGTAATAGTGTGTGTAAATATATGCATTTGTAGTCAATATGTATGTGTATAAGAGAATATGTGTATTTGTATATATGAAAAGATCTATACAAATATAAATGTATGGATACACACATATAGACATGTAAAATATATAATTAATTTCATAATTGTATGGAGAAATCGTATATTAGCATATACTGGGATATATTCAACTACATGTAAGAATGTGTATGCAAGTAAATATATAAAAAATCATGAAAATGAGAGAAAAATTAAACAATTGAAGAAGGAAAATAAAAGGGAGAATAAGAAATAAAATATATTTATAACTAGGTTGAATATATATATAAGCAAAAGTTGCATATATGAATGCAAATAAATGTATATATGCATCTATGAACATATGTTTGAATGTCAAGAGAAGATAAGTATATGATAAAGAAATGTAAAATCATATTTGTAGATAATTATAATTGAAAATAAGAAATAATAAACATATGTTATAAATATATGTCTATATATGCAAAATTAAAATGATATGTACAAATATGAAATAAAATGACTATATGTATATGGACATGTGCATATAAAGATGTATAACTATATATGTGTGTCTGTAATGTATATATGTATGTATAAAAACCTATATATGCATATACACATAACTTATTCCATAAATATATAGGACAATTATATAACACATACATAGATTTACACCTATATAAAGAATATGCAACTAAATTTAAAAAAAAAAGAAAAACTCAACTAGTCTAGTAAGAACAAGAAAAAGGAATAAATAACTATATATCTAACTAATTTATAAAAAAAATTATATCTAAGAATCATAGATAGATATAAGAATTAACGACCAAGATTATCTATGTATTTGTATTTCTTTTTGGTAAAGTAAGCAGGGATTTTGAAAGGGCCCCTATCCTTGTACAACAAAGGAGAAAAACATACAAATCAAACAACTTGACAAGACAACCCAATAAAATAGATTGGTCAAAACAACAACCAATCAGGAAAAGCAAGACAAGAATGGCATTAGCAAACAGATAAGAACAAAGTCACCAAGACCAAACAAAAAAGGTAGCCAAACATAAAACAACAGTTTAAGTGCCAGTGCAAGAAACCAACACCTTATCCTTCAAAGGCAACTCAACTGAGACTTTTTTAGGAGTGCCTTTATTTTTCCTATGCACAACTGTCCAAGGAGTATTAGAAACTTGATTAAGAATAGGAATAGGAGGATCTTGAGATGAGGTAGCACACACCTCAAAAGGAACAACCGAGTGTTGAACCAGAACAATAGAAGCTACCAAAGGAACAACACCATCAACAATAGTAATCGGAGAGGCAAGGTCCTTAGAGGAGGTAACACACACAGTAGATGGGACATCTTTGTTTTGAATTAGAGCAGCAAAAACCACTGGGGAAATAACATCAACAAAAGTAGCCAGAGATACTGAGAAAGCACCAGAGGAGTAGCAACTGCCGTAGCACTCAATTTTTTCCTCGAAGAGGGAGGCCTTGAATTATCATTAGAAGAAATAGAGTCAGTAGTAGTGTACACAATTAAGTGTTCACGGAGTGAGTTCTTCCACCAAGTAGAAGAAGAAATAGGACGGGAGCCTCGAGAACAGTCATGGGCTAAGTGACAAACAACAAAACAACATTTGCAGTGAAAAGGAAGACCCTCATAATCTACGATATGAGACCAAAACCAATCATTAACCTACAAAACAACCTCTTTAGGTAAAGCCTTTGACAGATCCACCTCCACCAAAATTCTAGAAAAGGGGGCATGAGTAACATTCTTGGAAGCCCTATCAACTTGCAAGAATTTACCAAGAGCATTACAAATTCCCTCATAGGTAGAGGGACACTAGAACGCCAAGGGAAGATAAGGCAATCTAACCCAAATAGGAACCACATCTTAGGGTTCCTTTAAAGGGTTAAAATAATGAACCCAAGGTCGCAAGGAGAGGGGATGAGAATCCCAATCCCACAAACCATAGTCAAGAATACCCTGTCTATCCTTAGGAGAATTGAAACCCACAACGAAAAAACCCCTTATAGAAGGGTAAATCTCCATTGAGCCATCAACCAGAGGAGACCAATGGTTGGTGATCCAATGGTGCAAATCAGAGAGGAAAGGCCACAAGTGGAAAAATATACAAATAAGAACATTCGTGGGATAAAAATCAATATTTTCAGCAACTTCCTTACCAAGAGAGATTACTGGAGCAACATCTGCACACTGCATAGGATGCACAAAGCTCTCCATAGGCTGATTAGTCCTCACAACATCAAAAAAAAGGTAGAGGGCCCTTCAAAGCAGCAAAAGAGGGCCGATGAGACTTCACAACATCAACCGCAGCAACAGCCACCGAAGGAGGTTCAAAACCTTTTGTAGCAAGGGTTGCAACTGCAACCACCATAGGAGGAATATTTTGTGTAGAAGAACCCGCACCACACCCTGCAAGGGTTTTTGTAGAAACCTCAACCACACCTACTAGGGATCCAACCACAAGGATGGGAGAAACGTCTGCATAAAGGTCAACAAAAAGATCGCAGCGAGGCAGGGAAGACAACGACGACACAACAAGGCAGCACGACAGGCCGGGAGGACGACACATTCAAATTCGTGATTGGGCGGGAGATAGCAGAGGCGTCCATAACGGCTTATTGCATTTGTATTTGTTAATAAGAGAAAATTTACAAATTTATTTTTATGGTGGAGTCATTTTTCGTCTTAATTCTACAAAAGTGTATGAAATTTCTCATTAAGAAAGTGCAGTGCTAGCCAAGCAAAAAGAACAAAAAGGTAAGTTGTACTCAGTTACCATATTCTTTAATTTCCTTCCATGTTGTCAAAATAAAAAATAAAAAATTTCAAATTAAGTTTTAAAATATTTAATTATTTATTAAAAAGTAAAATTATTACAAATAATTAAGTATTATTATCTTTAAGGATATTTTACAGTTGTTAAAATTTAATCATAAAAAAATTAGATTGTAATTTAAAAAGATTATTTAAAAAAAAATGCTACATAGGGTTCGATTAAGATCAATTAAAAATATTTAGAAACTGATTAGAAAATACAAAATTAAGGTTTTTTAAAATAAGATAGAGAAATACTAAAAATAATTAAATTTATGTATTTTTGTTATAAAATATAATTAACATGTAAAAATATTATTGTAGAAGAAGAAAAAAAGTAGATAAATTATCGAAATGTAGATACATTTTTAGTTCTTGTGAAGGGAATTATAGACAAGGCCTGTTTCTTAACTAGTTATTAAAATTTTTGTGAATGAGATTTTTTTTTTCTATTTAAAACAAATATTTATGTATTGTTAAAATAAACATGCAAAATATATAACAAAACATATTTGACAAATGTATTTTCTGAAATATAATTAGTAGGAAAGTTTTTCAGGATAAAAACGATTTTTGCCATTCCATTATCATAATGACGATTATAGTGGTAGATGGAAAACACAAATGAAAGGGGCATCCCTTGATGGATTGAATGTGGTCGGCAAAACTGAAACCGTTATAACTGCAATGCTATTTCACATCCCACAATCATTTAGGTTTCTGTCATGGAGTTATAAATATAGAAAGTTTAAAAAACATGCATTGGAAAATCGTGATTTTTATGTGGACCGTTTTCTTTGTGGTGTGTAAATCCTCTGGTTTGGCAGATTTTTACAGATGTTTTTCGGCACGATCAGATCGTAGAACAAAGTTTACACTAGCAGACCTGTGATGAACTTCATCAAACAGTGTCTTCGTCAAATTAATGATAATTTTGATAATTTGCATAAAGAACATACACCATATCTACAAGCCAAGTGAACTAGTGCACAAGCGAAATAATAATGGTGATCACCAATTTCCATGGTGTTGGTGTGGGCTTGGGTACGCATATGTTATAACTTATAATATAATTGATGATATTCTTAGCCAGATAGTAATCATTTGGCTTTACTGTGTAGAATTTGGCGTGGGTTGTGGTTTTGGCATTGGCTGGGGGTTTGGAGGTTTATCCCAACCTATTCAGAGTCCTCACTTGTATTTCCAGATTTTATTTTTGGAATTAGTTATTGTACTTGATTTCATCAAGTAGGGAAGTCATTGCAGGCACTGGGACTTGGTATATGTATGCTCTAATCTCGTCTTAACACTAAATCTGGAAAAAAAGATGTCCTTAAAATAACAAAATTTCTACCAGTTATAGGTTAAGTTTCTATTTTTTTTCTTTTTATGTCAGTTAGGGTTATGTAAATTCTAGAAACTTATTTTATGTCGGCTAAATTAGTCATTTATAGATTTTTCTAAATGTATCTAAAGTCCTCTATATAAAGGACTCATGTAAATCATTTTCATATGACTGATAGGAGTGACCGTCAAATTCCAGGAGCATTTTGTTATTGTGCAGCAGCACACAAGTATCTCAGTTTTCTGTTAAATTTCTTTTCCTCTGCCCACTATCAGTGTGGTATCAGAGCAAGGTTGGGGAGCATTGAATATTCTAGATTGGATCGCAAGTTGTTCGTAGGAGACAAGAAATGGCTACTGAATCGCCAGGGAAGATTGTGGAAAGGGTGAAGTTCAAGAATAGCTTCTATTATTTAAAAATCTGTCAAAGCTGTCAACGAAGGAATCCATCAAGGGTTTTTAGATCGCAGTTCTTACAAAGGAGCTTTTGGGGAAAAGAAAATAGAAGTGAATGTATTGATCGCAGCAGTTTATATACAGCTGTATTTAAAAGGAGAGATCATTGGTGCAAGTAAAGAGAAGGAGCCGCATATTTGAAGGAAGAGCTAATCGAGAGTCTACTGGAAATGAGAACCATCACACCCTAATGGTAAATTATCGCTATTAAAGGTTGTTGTTGATCTGAGAGGCTTTGCAATTTTTATTTTTTAAGGAGATCTGAACATGAAACTCTACAAAGAAGCCACCATCATACAAGATTGTGTGGAATTCACCAAGCGCAATGGAGAAGAAAGGAAAGTGATAACTGCAGATCGCAGTAGATTAGATGTGGAGCTACAAGAGAGGAAATCGCTGATCAATTAAATTATTCATGGCTTCGGGTATTTTGCAACCTACAATTCCAATATTTATCGATGGAAATTATGATAATTGCTCATATAGGATGAAATTGATGCTTTGTTCACAAGAGTTATCAGAAATATTTGAAAATGGTTACACAGAACCACAAGATGAGTCTACTTTGAGTACTAATGAAAAGAATAAATTCAGTCAAAATAGGAAAAAGAATATAAAGGCTTTGTAGATAATCAGACAAGGATTGGATGATTCAGTTGTTGGAAGGATTAAGCCAGCCACTACAACCAAGAAAGCATGGGGCATTCTAAAAGAACATATCAATGTACAAGTAAGGTACAAGCTGTCAAATTACAAGCACGTAGGAGAGAATTTGAAAATCTACAAATGAAAGATTCTACTCAATAGATCAATTTTCAATTCGTGTTACAGATTTGGTTAATCAAATAAGGATGAATGGTGATGAGCTAATAGATCAAAAGGTTGTAGAAAATATCTTTAAAAAATTTCCTATTAAATTTGATACTATTGTGGTGGCAATTAAGGAAACTAAAGACTTATCAACATATTCAATAAATGAGTTGTTTGGTTCTTTGAATTTAAATTACAAGTACAGATTGAACAAGAATAATAATACCCCATTGGAGAATGCATTCAGAACATAGGTAGAGGAAGAGGAAATTTAGGATATAGAGGAAGACGAAGAGGAAGAGGAAGAAATAATTACCAAAGAGAAGAAAGAAGGAGTCTAGATCCAAGAGGAAGAGGAAATCAAAGTTTCAATTCAAGGGGACACAATAACAATCAAGCCTCACAAAGGTATGACAAATCAAATGTTCAATGTTATTATTGCAAGAGGTATGGTCACTTTGCAAATGAATGTCGAAAGAAGCAAGTAGATATGGGAAAGAAAAATGCAAATTTTTTTAGAGTAGTTAAGAGACATTGTTCATTACATGCCATGTAGCTCAAGAAAGTTCAAAAAACATTTGGTTTCTAGATAGTGATTGCAGTAATCACATGACAGGAAATAAACACTTGTTTGAAAGTTTGGATACTTTAGCATTAGAACAAAAGATAAATGCAAATAAGTCAAAAATATATATTTTTAATACAAAGCCAAGTGTAAAAATATAGGTCCTTAAACTTATAGGTTTTCAAGTGGTAGATTTACCTTGTAAGCATCTCGGTATTCCATTTTTTATAGGTGAAAATAAGGTATCATATTGGGACAAGGTGATAAAAGTATTCAGGCTAGAATTGTTGGTTGGAAAGGAAGATGGCTCTCATTGTCAGGGAGAATCTTATTGATCAAAATTGTATTATCTGCTATTCCTAATTATTACATGGTGGTATTGAAAGATCCTAAAACTGTTATAATAGATATAGAGAAATTAGCAAGAAATTTCTTATGGAAGGGGAATATGAAAGACAAAAAGAAGATTCCTCTTGTTTCTCTAGAAAATATCTGCTCAGAAAAGTTAAAAGGTGGTGTAGGTCTTCATAGCTTATCTACTAGGAATTTATCCCTAGGTGCCAAATTGGTATGGCACATGTACACTAAACCACAAGCTAAGTGGTGCAAAATTATGCAAGCAAAGTATTTAAACAATAGTTCACTAATCAAAAAAAATTCTATGCCAAATCCTCATCAGGGTTCAGTTATGTGGAATTTTTTAGTTAAATGTAGAGATGTGATCACACTATTCTTGAAATGGGAGGTACATAGTGAAGAAGAAGCCCTATTTTAGAAGGATTCCTGAAATGGATATCCTCCTTTGTTTACAATGCAAAACCTTCAAGCTACATAAGCCCTTTTAACTTCCTGTTGGGGACCAAGAGTCAAAGACTATTTCCAAAATGCTGATGAAATTACAGGGAAAGTTACTTGGAAAAGGTTTACATCTCTTTCTATACCAAATAACCAAAAAGTGCTCTTTATTTCTATTTTTGGGGAAATAATTATATACAACTCAATAGTTACAGATAAGCTTATTTAGGCACCGTCTAAAACTAGTAACTATTCTATCAAATTAGGGTATAAGGTAGTTATACATGTGGCTAAAAATTTCCATCTATAAAGGGCTTTGTCTTTTTGTTGGAATTCTATGGTGTTGACAAAGGCGGGATGTTTCACTTGGTTGAATTTGAAGAATAGGATTTTGACAAGTGATAAACTTGTTAAACTTGGCATTGCAAAGTAGTTTAAATGTATTTTGTGTGATGAAGAAATAAAGGAAGTCAATCATCTATTTTTAAAATGTATGTTTGCTTATAAATGTTGGTCATTCATTAAAAGTAAGTTAAACTGGTTTGCTCCACTCCCTAAATATCTTTGGGATCTATTTGCAAGTTGGTCAGTATTGCATATAAATCCTCTTTCTTTGCATGCATTTGGAAAACCATACCTTTTGTTATGTTATGGTGCATTTGGTGGGAATGTAATAAGCACATTTTTAGAAAAGAGAAAGCTAGTATGGAGTATGTTTTGCAGAAGCTTGAGTCATCTATCTCAAAGATTACAAATTCCTATGTCCTTAAAAATAAAAATGTGGGATCACTATTCACAGATTGGGATTCTAGATTACTTATACAATGGACTAAGTTGTCTCTTCCTTTTAAAGGTAACATGCATCAAAATTGTAAATGTAAAATTGAAAGGAACAAGATAGCTTGGATACCTCCACCAAAAGGTTTCAGGAAATTAAAGTTTGATGGAGCATCCATAGGAAACCTGAGTTTATCAGGTGCAAGGGTAATTATAAGAGACCATAACAGTTTCCTTATTATGGCCAAATCAGTCCATATGTCTTTGACCACAAACAATAGTGCAAAAGTTCAGGCCTTGTTGCATGGTTTCCAATTAACCTTTACGCTCAAAATAAAAAAACTTCAAATAGAAGGGGATTCCTTAATCATTATTAATGCTTGCAAAGAGAGAAGGATATACAATTAGAAGCTAAATTATATTTTGTGTCAAATATGGAAGCTTTTGGATAAGTTGGAGTCATATCAACTTATGCATACTTATAGGGAAGGAAATCACTTGGTAGATAATCTAGCAAACATAGGTTGTGATCAACAACAAGAAGAAGTGGTGTAAAATTTATTTTCAAAAATCCTTAACCAGGAAGTTTTAATTTTGTTGCGAAAGGAAATCATTAACATAAATGGCATGCATTGAGGAACTACTCATTTCATACTTTTTTTTTTGGTTCAAATTGGTAAGGTACTGAAGCTTGTGTTGATAGCACACATTTACAGGAACAATGCTTGTGGATATGATTAGAATTAAGAATTATTTTTCGATATTCTTAGTTATTTTTTCCATTGTGTTTTTCTTCAATATGAGTATTGGTATGCTGGTTGAACAACTCCAAAGTTTAGAGTAGGGATTTTAGATTTATACCAAGAGCACTTAGGCATTTTATTTTAATGAATTGAAAGGATTTTGGTATTTGTTTCATGTACAAATGCATCAAGGGCTATCAATGCCAAGCCCTAATGGCATTAGGGAATCTCTTGGCTTTGTGGTAAGCATATTTCTTTACAAATGTTTGGACTTTGAGAAACTATTATCACTAGACTCAATACAGTATGAGGCTTTCCATAAAATGACAAGCCCGGAAAATCTTCCAAAGCATTAGTCAAGTTCTCTCACCTCTAAATTATGAATCTAGATGAAACTATGCAATGACATGGTGGAGCAACAAGCACTTCAAATTTGTGATTATGGCATCTACTCCATTTTGGCCTTGCTATGTATCTGATGATGTTATTTTGTTGTCCTTTGACATTTTGAGTTCTATAGCAATTAATCTAAAATGAGTAGTAGTTTTTCATAGTTGTAGGCTATGGTTTCCATAATTGGGAAGTGAATTTTTTGAGTAAAAGAAATGGTTAACAACTTAGGCAAGCGTTTCTATATATAAAATTTATTTTTCTACATCTCTTATCAAGGCCATTTCTTTATCTTTATTTGTATCACTTTGTTTCTAAGAGTCTCAAGATAAGTTAGTTTACTTCTATGTCATTATTTTCTTCCCTTAAATCTCATTCCTATGGGTGGTGGTCAAATATATTATGCTTTTCTCATCCAAGGCCTATGGGTAAGTTGGGGAACATAATGCTAAAATGTGTTCTAATGTGTTATGAGCAGAATTCAAAGAATAACAATCATTGCCTTAACAAAGGGAATGGGAACAAACACAAAACCATATTAGAAATGTAATACAAGATTGCATTAGTTTAGAATCCACAAGTTCTGTATAATAATCCTAGAGGTTGTTTGTATAAACCAAAATGACTATCTAACTGACTACTTGATGAATACATGTACATTAATATTCACGTGAAGAAGAAAAAGGGAATTATAAGAAAATAAACTACACACATTAAGCCATTTGATATATTCCTGTAGACATGCAAAATATGCATACAAGTCAATCCAATGGTTTAATCAAATAATAACATTTCATCTCTCATAAATCATTCAACTTTTATCTTTCATCATTCATTTAATTAAATAAACTGGGACTTTATTTAATTATGTCTCAAAATTCATATTTCTCCCTTTTGATTTAAATAAATCAAATATTTGAGTCAAATTGGTCAAAACATCCTAATCACCATTAAGCTAACCTAACAATGATCAAATGCTAATCCTAACCACTTGCATCCTCTAGATAATCCCACTTGCACAAATAAATCAAATTATTGATTTATTGAAATCAACATTTTCACTCAACATGGCATATTTGAGGAATATTCCATAGGTTTGAATTCAAAAGGCAAGTTGAAATGTACATCCAACAAGTCATTTATGAGCTCTTACATGGCTCTTACATGTCCCCTTCCAAAGGTCAAACTCAACATTCATTGCCCAAATTTGAATTTGAAACTCCCTCTCTTGGGCACACTTCCCAAATCTTGCACAACCTTCAGCCTATCACAACTTGACAAGTGGCCTTCTTTCATTGGTCTACATTTAGTCCCACATCCTCCATGTTTGGCACTCTTAGCAATTGAAAATCTTTAAATAGAGGCTTTATCTTTTATCAAATCCTCCACAATCCTCATGCAAGGTCACTCTCTTAAACTGAGAATTGATTTTGTCCATTCATCAACATATCATTTTCATATCATGGAGCTTAATCAAGGATTGGGAAAGGGATTCTTTCCATAGAAGCACCAATCCACTATAAGATGTTAGTTTGATTATTAGAATGATGTTTTCTATGTTTTTCTTGCTTCTTTTGCATTATTCTTATGATTAGATGAATCTTATAGGGAATCTTGGTTTGCTTTGGTTTACTAACAGTGCTAAGGGCTTTGTTTTTTTAGCTAATGCAGATTTAAGGTTCTACATTCTAGCGTTAGAAGGAGGGCAGTAACATGTTTCTTTTTCTTTCTCATGAGGGGATGCTAACAGTTTTCAAGTTAATACAAAAAAAAAAAAAATCATAAAGCATGAGGTGCGTAATATACTAGTGTATCTGTTTCTTTTTGTAAATATACCAAATCTTTACCAACGTGCAGGAAAAATCTATACACACTGTTGGATATTTCACGTAGTCATTCACATTGATTTCATAACTTTTCTTGATATGTTCATTTAGCGGATCACACATATCTTAATATTTTTATTCTCTCCTTCCTTCGAAGGGAGATTGTTTCTAATGCATTAACAAATATGGGAATGATGTATTTCCACTCGAGTATGCAATTTTTTTGTTCTTACTTTGTGATTTCTGAGTAGAACGACCATGTTCTATTTCTAAACATTCTTCCATCTTCATGCTAGGTCGTATGGGATCATCCATCTATACAAGTCCTCAAAACCACGCGTCTGAAGTTTCATCCTCGTTCTTGCTAGCGCTAGCCATAGCCTTGACTGAGTGTTTCGTGATAGTTTCTCTCATAGCAGTCAACCTTTTAAATTAAACATGAAAACATATGTATTGGCGTAGATTACAGTCCAGTAAGTTCATCCCAAAAGAAATAGGTGGATCACTCTGCCTATCAAAAGTAGAAGCTTCCAGCCGAGAGACTTATACCCAAATTTGTGCAACCTATTATTAAACCTCTGTTTGATAAAAGCATATGCAGATTTAGCGGCATCTTGAGTCTTTTTTTTTTTTTGCAATTTGTAAACTTGTGTCGATCTTTCACAGTGAATTTTTCAATGATATGAAACTGACGACATATTTGATGCACCACTAGACTTATTGCTTGTTTGGCGTATCTAGGAGCTTTGAGCAAGCTGCTAATATTTATTTATCCAACGCAATGGTTTCAGTTATTTACGTTTTTACAAGCTATTCAAATTAAAGGCACAGATCGATGCAAGGAAAATATTATTCTTTCAAATTGGCAACGTGTAAGTTAAACGATCATTCCCAGGTGATACCTATCATTCCACATAGCGCACAAAATAGATCAACGTGCAAGCATTGTAGTCTTTGAGACTTTGAGGCATTTTGACAAAACAGTTCACGTGCCTTGTCTGTATTTTCACATTTTTTGTCTACCAGTTTCAATGCAGCCAGTCGATCTGCCAAAGATCCTCTTGCTTAATTAATTCATATCTAATAATATGTGTAGTTGTAGCTTTCAACAAAAATCTTGGGAGTGGCAGTTTCACGCAAGGTACTCCTTTAATGCATTTCAGACAGTAAGCTGTCCAAAGCAGATCTCTTCAAATCATGATATCGCTTGGTCAAACGGTACATGGTGCAAATTGGATGGGGAAATGCTAGGAAGAGTCTGACAAAGGATGTTGAATTCGGTTCTACACCCGGCGCCAAGCATCATTACTAATGGGGCGGCTTTATTGAAGACAATTTATGCAGAATCTTGAGGGACACACCAAACCTTTTCTTTATTTTCTGAAGTGGGTGATGGTGATTAAGAGTTGAAGTTTATATCTACCAATAGTTAATCGATGGTAGGATGGCAATGTGGCAGAAGACAGCATACTCTATCAATTTTTGGGCAACCTCTGCATAAATCGCTTCAACATCCTGGTCAAAGCTGACGACAAGTATCTGAACCGCCTCATCTAACACTATAAATTGAGCATCTGACAAATCTTTTCAGGACGTATTTACTCTAATGAATGTCTATTTGTGTGCAGGTGGAAGGGGCACCAGGAAAGGTATGGGAATCTGATTTGTTGTCTACATACTTATTATAGCAGTTTGAAAACTTTTAAAGGACTCTATACATTATCTGTATGTTTCCCAAATTGCGTTCGGGTGTGGCCAAAGAAATGGTAGTTGCATTTGCCTAAAAATCATTGCAAAACCTAGCCTAACTACGCAATGCTCATTTCATTTATTTAATACTATTCTTCCATCGTACTTCAATTGTATTGAATGCAGCCCTAATAAGATGTTCTTAGCTTTTCTTTTTGCAAAAGGCATAACACAAAAAAGCTTGCTTAAATTAATAGCAAATGCTGAGTTGATAGGAAAACAATAGTGATTTTCAGTTTAGAATATTTTCAAAACATTAGCTTAAACATTCAAAATGAGTTCACAATTATCCTGTACAACTCAAAGCTTAAATTCCAACGAAGCCTTCATCTTTGTTAATGTTAAACACTTTTTAGAGGACAACATATCTTTGGAGTGTCCAAAGTAATCTAAATTCTATTGGTTGGGTGTTCCAAATAAATGCTTCTACCATTAAGGTGCATTGAAAACAACTTACTTATCTTGCAAAAAATTGGAGGAGCCATGTGTTTTAATGTCAAAATAGAATTCACCAAGCTTTCTCATAAATATGATTTGATTGTTTGCAGGTGATCTCTAGTGGGGGCAGTAAATGCTATTATTATTTTTTGAATGCTCAAACCTCGAGGCTACCTTTAAATGCTATTCACTTAAATTTTGTTGCATAAACTAATACAAGTATTTTGGTGTTAGGAAAGCAAAACGAAAACGAGGAAAGCAAAGAAGGTACAAAGACTAGGAAGAAGGTACAAAAGCAAACAAAGAAAAGGCGAAGGTGAAACGAAGAAGAAAAACAAAAGGAGGAGAATGAAGATGACGTTTTGGGGAAGATTAAAGTGTTTTTTAACACTTTAGTGTTTGTTTTAACCTTTTCATTTTTAGGACACTAATCTTCATTTGGGTTTAAAAAGAACACTTTGATTTTTTTTTTTTGCAAAGGGTTAAAATTGAAACTTAGACACCTACTAGATTTCAATTTGGGCTATTATTGAATAAGCAACTTCACACTTGACATTGGTGTTTTAAAATGAATCAAATCATTGCTTTGAAGGATAAAATGAATGTGTGCCATTATTGTTTTGTAATTATTTACACAAAGTAATATCATCAAAAGACGTATGCGCTTCTCTCGCGCCTCACGACGATCTTGAGAATCAAAAGGCTTTTGGTGACATTAAGTTGTGTAAATAATTTCCCATACACACTTCGATTTGGGTTTAAAATTGAACATCTTGTGCGAGTGTGAGTAGAGCATCATCATGTATATTCTCTTTCTTTGAGTAGTCAAAGATTGATCGAGTTACAAATTTTTTCTTTGCTTGCTTTTGTTTATCCTAGAGGGCTTGCCTTGGGGAAAAAGTACTCACCCAAGGGAACGACTCAACCGGTAACACTTTAAAGCCAAGAGTATTTCTAGTTGAGATATAAATGTGGATATTGGAAGAAACGCCAATATCATGCGGTTGATTCTGACAAGATGGATCTGAAAGGGGACTCTTTCCGTATGGGTCAATCTCCATGAACGGAAAGTCTTTACTAGAACCCATATGCTAGAATTTGCCAAAATCCTTGATCTATTTGTTGGTGCAAAAACGGTCATTCTGAAGTGGCCCCACACTTTTACGATCTTTAGTAGAAATGGAAAACATGTCATGGGAGTTTCATGGGTGTTGATGCTTGGTTGTCCCGTATAAGTGAGTGTCGTGGAGGGGAGCCAGTGGGGTCAAGCATCTAACCATTCGCTAAAGATAAGCATAGCTGGACCTATCCAAGTGGGGATTCAACAAATATTGTCTTACACATCCATAGGGTTTGTACTTGTTCTTGGTTTGAAAACACATTTCTTTATTCGAAAACATCGAAAACAACATTCAACATGATCCTCAAAATTTCAAACCCTTTAGGAGAAGCAAATATCCTTGAACAAATTCACATGTTATTTCTTTCCCTTGGGATTTGTATCCTTAGAGGCTTCTAAACATTTTGATTTCATCTCAATTTGCTTCTACTAAGGTCAACAATAGGTAACTCTTGCCTTAAATTTCCTTGGTTTCTGCATAATACACTTTGTAGAATAAGGGGAAAGTTGAGACATTAGACATCTAGATTCAAGATCTAATCAAGAAGTGTGTTTGTGATAAAAATAATCCATTAAGAAAAGATTGAATCAATTGGACCCCACACATGTGCTTGGCATCTTTTTGGTCATATGGTTTTCATGCAAACATTGATCTTTTGATTTATGAATTACTCTTAGAGAAAGGCATGTTCTTCACTATCTTGGCCTAGTAAACAAGTCCTTCCTAGGTTCATTTAGGATCACATCAAACACTTCATCCAAATTCCAAACATTTATCATCCCATCCCCAAGCAACTTTAGAGCTTTGAAAACATCATTCTAGACTTGGGTAAATCATCAAAATAAAAAATCACCTTGTTTAGTTAGGAGTATGGGAATGCATCCTTTCTCATACCTCTTGTTAAATCAGCAATCCTTTAAACAAATTCATCCTAAGATCACATCTAATATCTTAGGGTTTACAAGTTCATTATCCAAATCAAACAATCAAAATCAAACCCTAAATCTAGCATTGATCCAAAGTCCCTAAAACATTCAACACTCATATCATTTCCACCTTTCATCCTTCATCTTGTCAGTAGTCCTAAGAACCCTAGAGGTAACTTTTGCAACAAGGTCAAAACACAAGAGGAACATGGAATACAATCTTGATCCATATATCATGAGTAATCCAAATAAATTAAACTTTCAAAGCCTTACAATGCCGATTGATTATCAACACTCACATCTATACAAACCGTACATGGGATCATTACCTTCTACAAAACTCAATGGCACAACAAGTGTGAGTATGCCCAAATCAAAGATTGGAACACATTTCCGAATGGTAGATCTAAATCTAAACCTACAAGTCTGTCAACCAAAAAATCAATGCATGAGCCTTCAAACAAACAACGTCGTCCCACCAAATCCCTACATGTCAAATGTGAATGTACCAAGTAGAAGTTTTCCAAACATGAATCCAACAAACTTTGGGATGGATACATTTGCAAATCATACGAATACTCCAAACATAAACAATGTTCAATTTCAACCTATCATACTGAATCTGAATATCATCCCAAATCAAAACAATGTCCAAAATCAATTTTTCCATGATCCCATTCAAAAACCACAAGTATGCATCCCAAATCTGCTTGAACAAAAACCAAATCAACTATATCAAGGGAATCAAGATCGAAATCAGGATCAAATTTGGCGAGAGAAAATTGCTACACTTACCAAGATAGTTGAGTCATTGCACCAAGAGACATCTCCACCACCATTACCCATATCAACATCATTCCTTGGTTTAGGGATTCCCCCTTTACCTAGCACCAATCACTCCATCCAAATTAATCCTACCAATGACATCTACACAAATAACAACATCAATCCTGACAAATCAAAATATAGTCTCCCAAGGATCTATCACCTCGGTCATTCTGACCATTCCTATCACCTCGATCACTCCAATCACCCCTATCACACCCATCATATCTCAAACCCTCAAAATCACTCCAAGCATATCTCAACCACTCATCACTACATCCAACACGATTCCAAATCCACCACCACTACCACCAAAACCAAATGCAGCAAGACAATATAACATTGTGCTAAAAGCTCACCAAGCCTACCAAAGGGCCATCCAACAATATCTAGCCTTGCAACAAGCAAGAAAAGCTCAATGAATGCAACAAGCCTCTCAAGCTGCCCAACAAACGCAAGCACAAACACAAAAAATGACAATTGTTGAAAACAATGATCAAGGTCTATCCATCAATGAACACCTTGAAGATGTTTCCACCTCATCGAATGATCAAATTAACATACATCAAGAATCATTTTTCAATCATGATCAAAATCCACCAACGATATCCGACAATGATCCAATTCAAGCAATGTCAACATCACTTGACCCTATGGTTAAAGGCATTAGCAATCTTGCCATCACAATTATTGAAAACAATGTTCAAAATCTCTCAATTAAGGAGCACATTGAGGATGTTTCTACCCCATCCGATGATTAACTCACCATACATCAAGAGCCACTCTTTAGTGATCTATTTCAAGGAGTGTTAGGATTATTTGATCCTATTGACATAATGCACAATCCATTGACCTATGATCATGTTGAAAATGTCCCTACATTGCCTTGTGAGTTAGAGGACATATCTCAAGAATTTATCCCAAAGCAAGATCAACATCTTTCACCAAAGTCTAGCAGTGGTCCTTTCCAAGACATGTTGACTCCCTTCGACCTCATGGTTATAGATACTGAAGGAATCCTCAACTTGACACTTGATCCAAGTCCACTCAAAGATCAACAGGATATTGAGCCGCTTCCCATTCCTAATGACGACATCTAAGAACACTTTATAAGCAATCCATCCTTTGAAATTGACCCATGTCAAGAACTTGATCCAAAGCATGTCGAAAGCAACCCCAAAATCATTTAAGATCAAGAATTTGTATCTCAAAGATACTACAATGATCTAATAGACACTCTCCTATCTATGCAAGATGATCATATCCATGTAGCACATACTCCTCCATCTACACATGAAATGCTTTCTATGGATGGACATGTAGATGATCTTCATTCAGAACAGGATTCCTTTAATCCTGACATTATTACACGAAAAGAGCAGGTTACTAATTCCTATAGTCAAACTAAGTTGTCAACATTAAGACCAAATATATCCCAAATTCAGAATAAGGACATTAGGTATGCAGATATCCAACATTATCCACTCAAGGAAACAAGTCAGACAGAACAATATAATTCAAAGTTAGCAGAGTGGAAAATTGAAACAATGTCATCTACAGTGGTCATTTTTCAGAGCATGTTTACTGAACAAAACATCTCAGAACAAGAAGAATCAAGGCATGAAGGTACTACTTCCACAATACTGGGGGAAACTTCGTCTCAAGCAAACATCAACATAGGGAGTATGAAGAGTCCTTATAATGAAACTGATGCCAATACTACAACTAGCCACATCATGAATCTTAATCCACCCATCACCCTATCCATGAATTGGGACCAACATCAAAAGAAATATTTGAATCAAAGTACGAAAAAGGTTGTCAAAGCAAAAGAAGTTGAGAAGCATAATGGACAAATCAAATACGCATGGATACCAAAACATACAAAGAAAGATCATCCCTATCAAACTCCATCAGTCAAAGAAACTATGGGGAAAAATAAAAAAGGAAAAAGTATCCATCAAAGATGTCCACAAAAGAAAAAATAGTCTTTTCAAGCGACGTACAAGGTATATCAAGTAGTTGGTCCTAATTCCATGCAAACTTTCGTATCCACCCATCATTGCTCATCTTCCCCAGTTTGGAGAGTCAAAGATTCCAAGCTATCAACCAATCCATCTCCTATCCCTAAATACACTCCATCCACACCTCCACGCATGATATCCAATTCTCACATTGACCATGTATTGGCAACAACCCTTCATCATAAGGATTCAAAAGGCACTCTATCATGATGTGTGCACGAGGACAAAGTTAACCCCGGTATCAACGAAGCAGATCAAGAATACCAAAAGTTGCATTCAAGTGCACATATCTTAGCAAAGCAGCTTCTTTAAGCAAGATATCAATGGCACATTATGACAGAAGTGTCTACATCAGCAACACCTTGTGATTTAGCATGAGCTTAAAATGTTTCATAAAAAAAATAAAATAAAAAATGAAAAATCCAAAAAAATCAGAAAAAGGATTGAAAATAGTAAAGAAAAAAATCATCCTCTAGTGAAAACCGCATGGGCAGTACTTTGGGCAAGACCATGACGAAAACCTGGAAAACAGGCGTCATGTCTAGAATCGAGCATCTACGTGCACCATTTCAGTTGAAAGCATCTCATCTCATCCATAATAAATCTAGCATTCCATCCATCTCAGCCATAATAAATCCATTTCATCCATGAACCATTTATCCAATCCATCTTTATCCATCTACATCCATCATCCAAGTTATCTTGATCTTGATGAAAGTTTGGGGGCACACTTTACACTTGCGTATGGTAAACATCTTGCCATGGGTCATTTTCATTGATCCTATCTTATCCAAAGTTATCTGAGCCATGAAGCATTATCCAATGAAGCATTCCCCCATTTAAACACCTTATCTTATTGCAAGATAATCCTTGGGATCCTTTGCGTGCTTACCATATCCATCCATCCGTACACCTATCCAGGCATCCATTCATGACATTCCATACATTGCTAGACACTGGGGGCAAATATTTACATCTTGCTTCGAGAATAAATTTTGATATATATCCTCCAACTTATGTGGTGATACGAACATTGAAAAACGTGAAATCAAATTGTCCAAGCATTTGTAATCCAAAATTCGAATTACTAGCCCATGGCATATTTTGACAAGAAGATGTTCCTTATCATTTTTCATCTTTTATCGAACATCAAATCCAAACAATCAATATTAGTCGCATCTAAGTTGCACATCAAACATCACATCAAATCATTTGAACAAATTTTGTTCTAAATCAAGCTCCATCAATCAGGGTCAATCAAATCCAATCAAAAAATCATCATCTTAGGATATCCTTGTGTTGCTTAACACTATCCTTGCATTGTTGTGCATCCTCAACAATTTTATCATCATCAATCCTGATCAATCAATCCTTCCATTGTTGTGCATCCTCAACAATGTTATCGTCATCAATCCAGATCATTCAAATCCTTGCATTGTTGTGTGTCCTCAACAATGTTATCATCATCATCAATCCATCAATTCGATCAATCAACCTTAGCTTGGTTTTCAACAAAATCCCAAAAATAGAGCACTGATAGCATCAAACACATCCTTATCTGAATCGTCAAAATTATGCAAAAATCCAAAAACATCAGAAAATTAGAAAATCCAAAAACATCCAAAACATATCAAAAATCTAAAAACACTCAAAAAATTAGAAAATTATAAAAAAAAATTGGAATCTGAACTACGCCGTCTCTGAGCTTGAACGTAGGCAAAGCTCATCTTTGATCAGCCCCTGAGACATCAAAATCCAAAAACATCCATAAAATCTCAGAAAATCCAAAAACATTCAAAAAATCAAAACTCAAAACATTTGTAAAATCTTGAAAAAAACACCAAAAACAGCCTCAAAACATTCCAAAAAATGTCAAAAAAATCCATCCACCTCATCTCGCTTTCACCTACAATAGTCAATCATCCATAATAAACTGATCGCCACCTTCATCCTTTGGCAACACAAATAGAAACAATCACAACAATCAGCAAAATCAATCTTCAATCATAAAATCAAAAGCGAACAACAAACATTTAAAACAAAATCAAACTCTTTATCATTTTCAAACATGTCAGTCAACCTTATATCAACAGCCTATCAATCAACTTATCAATTGTCATCATCCTATACAATGCATGTCCTAGGATATATTGTTCTGACAATGGGCATCATTTTGGATATCACTTTGGATTCTTATCCTATCAAAACACATCCCTTTGGCTAAAGATATGAAGAACATTGACTTGTTTGTGTACTTGGTCTTTTTCTTTTGATTTATCTTATTGTGCTCATTCCAAGGACCTCTCGATGATATCCCAACAAAGGATTTAGAGAGATAGGAATGGGGCAATGATCATTATCTTTTGTCTGGTATTCTTGTTGGATGTTCTTGTAAAATAACTTGGCGAATACTTGCTTTGTTAGGTACGTCCTAGCAAGGTTTCCGTATGTCAAGTGTGAACAAGAATACTCCTATCTATTTGTCAAGTCAAAGTCCATCACACTAAGTACAAAGCCATCCTGGTTCTTTATACCTTGATGCATCATACCTATGTGTGTTATCAAACAAGGTAAGTAGCCCTTTTAAAATCCCAATCCTTGATAAGCAAATCATCATCATTTATCATCATCATCATCATCATCTCTAATAAAGTCTCGTCAGATCATGGACTTGCGGGATCCTCTTGTCATCATCTCATTTCTACGCTAACATCATCATCACCAATGCATCCATCATGCATCCATCCTGCATCCACAAAACCATCAACATACCACATATCATTCATATCATACATAATAGGAAACATTGATCATTTCACATGCATTGCATTTGCATCATCATCATAATATAGATCTGTTAGTCTAAGCATCTCATAAATCATCACATTTGCATAAATCATACATTTCCATAATCACAACATATCATCATCATAATATAGATTTGTTAGTCTAAGCATTAGCTTAGAATCATACATTTGCATAATCACGACATATCACATCATCAATCTCATCCATCTCACATCATATCATCATTTAAGTTGTTTAGGATAATATAGATTTGTTATTCTAAGCATCTTAAAATCATCTCATTTGCATCATCATCCATAACCATCCATTTTGAACCTCTTTATCGCGAGATCAACCCTTAAATCGAATCTTTTCACTTGATCTCTCGAGGGGCAATGTACTAGTGTACTTCTTTCCACTGGGGCATCCGAAAAATCAGAAATTTTTTGGCTTTTGATTGCGGAAAGTTTATTATTTGAACCAATGCAACAAGTACATTGCTTCAAAGAGGGGCAAAATGTAGACACGCAAAATATGCATACAGGTCAATCCAATTGTTTAATCAAATAATAACATTTCATCTCTCATAAATCATTCAACTTTTATCTTTCATCATTCATTTAATTAAATAAACTAGGACTTTATTTAATTAAGTCTCAAAATTCATATTTCTCCCTTTCGATTTAAATAAATCAAATATTTGAGTCAAATTGGTCAAAACATCCTAATCATCATTAAGCTAACCTAACAATGATCAAATGTTAATCCTAACCACTTGCATCCTCTAGATAATCCCACTTGCACAAATAAATCAATTTATTGATTTATTAAAATCAACATTTTCACTCAACATGGCATATTTGAGGAATATTCCATCAAGTTGGAATTCAAAAGGCAAGTTGAAATGTACATCCAACAAGTCATTTATGAGCTCTTACATGGCTCTTACATGTCCCCTTCCAAAGGTCAAACTCAACATTCATTGCACAAATTTGAATTTGAAACTCCCTCTCTTGGGTACACTTCCCAAATCTTGCACAACCTTCAGCCTATCACAACTTGACAAGTGGCCTTCTTTCATTGGTCTACATTTAGTCCCACATCCTCCATGTTTGGCACTCTTAGCATATGAAAATCTTTAAATAGAGGCTTCATCTTTTATCAATTCCTCCACAATCCTCATGCAAGGTCACTCTCTTAAACTGAGAATTGATTTTGTCCATTCATCATCTTGATCATCAACATATCATTTTCATATCATGGAGCTTAATAAAGGATTGGGAAAGGGATTCTTTCCATAGAAGCACAAATCCACTATAAGATGCTAGTTTGATTATTAGAATGATGTTTTCTATGTTTTTCTTGCTTCTTATGCATTATTCTTGTGATTAGATGAATCTTATAGGGATCTTGGTTTTCTTTGGTTTACTAACAGTGCTAAGGGATTTTTTTTTGAGCTGATGCAGATTTAAGGTTCTACAATTCCATTTTTTGCTTTCTGGAAATATATGACACATGTGCAAAAATGGGGTTTGCATGTGATAAAACCTGCTTGGTATGTGATACAATCAATCTATGTTTTATGTTCTGGCCTTTTGTTTTGGGGAAAATGTTGAAGCCAACAACGAAATTTAGAGTACCATTATGAAATTGCTAAATGTTCAAATTCCCAATACTGCCATATTTGTCAGGCCTGTTTGAGAAGTAGTGTCTCAATGTAGCAAGTTGAGAGAGAAATGTGGAAAGTGTTTTACAACTTGGGCCTTGGTACACCATTTTCTTTTATGAGGTTGTAGACGCCCAAAATTATTCACATCCTACTGATACATCTAAGATGTCTTTATCCAGATACTAATGCTAAATAATTTGTGTGTGACCTTGGCATCCTCCAAATTTGGACATCCGTTGAAATCTTCAACAATATATTTGGGTGAGCATATCATTTTGTAGATATATTGAAGTTGTTAAGAATTACATTTAAATAATGATTTGATACTCTAGTCTTTGGTATTTTACATTTAGTTTTCAACTGAACTAGATTTGATTGAAGTGTTGACCTAAGGTTGATGTACTTGTAGGTGGCTATGACACTAAATTGAATGTAGCAAGAGCTTATTATAAGGCTTCTCTCAAGTATTTGGTGACAAAAGAACAAAAAAAATTCCTATAATAATTTTACATTAGTTATTACATGTAACACTATTTATTAATGCAGTTTACGTATGCATCTACCTTTACATAATACTGTTAAAATGACAATACAAAGAAGATCTTGAAGTCATGAAATAGATGACCACCATAGACTATATATTAATTATCACATAAAGTATCTAAATTTTTTCCATTGAATTCTTTTAGAATAAAATTGTGGCAGTTGATTTTTTTGTTTCTAGAACTAATAGTACATATATATACATTTCTATTAGAATGAGAAAGGGTACACTAGTATAGGAAGCTTAAAAGTTTAAATACATGAAAAGTTTCCCTAGCTTGAATTTAGTCATATTCAAATGGCCCATCAAAAAGTTCTTTCATAGGAAGTTAGCATAAGGTCTATAATAACATTATTGAGTTTTGGGTAAGGTATTGTATTGGATTACTTTCATGTATGGTGCTAACGTATTATCTTCTATTGATATAGGAGTAGTGGCTTTAGTAGAGGTACATCAATGTACCCTGGAGTAACAAGGTCTATATTTAAATTGATAATTTTATTTTGAATTTTGAAATCTTGATCTAACTATAGAAATGTCTATTCAATAAACATCAGTAGAAAAATTTGTACTCTAATGGTAAAATCTATAAAAAAAATACATACTTTATTTTGAATTTTGAGATCTAGATCTGACTATAGAAATGTCTATTCAATAAACATTAGTAGGAAAATTTGTACTCTAATGGTAAAATCTGTAACATATCGTAAACACATCAAAAAGGAAAATGACAATCTAGAATTTGAAGAGTTAATGGAAACAAAGATGTATATCTAGGAACATATAGTGAGTACATCGAACATTAACAAATCTACTATATATTTTGCTTAAAAAAGATATATCCATTAAGTAAACTAGCTAACAGTTCTGGGGAACTCGTTGGCTCTTTATATTTGGCAACATCTGAGGAAGAGGCAACTTTGACATATGACATTGCTACAATCATATTTAGAGGAACTGATTCAAGGAGACAAGATTAAGTCATATTGATAGAAATGTGAATGCACCGAAAATTGAGGAGGAAAAAAGAATGGATTCACCAAGAGCTGCAACTTGCTATATTAATGATGCTCCTTAATCCAAATTTTCTCAAATTTACTATCCTTCAACATCATTTATAAACATGATTTACCTCATAATACATCTATTGAGAAGGATATTCATGATAAACACTCAATTTCTATTTTTATTAATGATATGATTCATTCTTTTGTACATTATGATGTGATGAATATTAATCAATTTTTACATCTTTTGTTAGACCTATTGATACACAAGATACTATTTCACTTAGTGATACCTCTCATGATGATGACATGTATATTTAATTAGTCTCTACCTCAACGAATCCTACAAATCCATCAGCAGAGTGTGACATGCCCTCTGGCTGTGGGTGGAATGCACCTGTCCTACATAAAAAGCTAAAAGACAATTGTGTGCATCTACTTTATGCCTCTAAATTTGTGCTATTAGACTCTGCTGAAGAACCCAAAGAGGTTAATTCTCTACTAGTGACATATAATTATTAATATTTTAATATTTTCTTTGCAAACTTTGGTTTGATATTTTTTCTATAAAACAATATAATTATTAATAAAACCCTAAAAAAATTATAGCTATAAATTCATGTTTATAAACTTCTCATTCATTTGTTTAACTATGCTCCAAGAAAAAATATTTTTACTAAATTTATATTAATGTGTTTAATCTCATTCATTACTTACAATTATAGAGCATTTAATTTTTGTTGAAGTACTTAATCCTATTTATTAAATGGTTCAAATCATTCTCATATTATCAATTTAATTTCTCCTACTTTGATTTATTTGTAGATACACTGCAAATATACTCTCTTCACAAGTCCATTTATTCAAATCAACAACTCACATACCCATCATAATAATTATCTATTAAGGGGGGAGTAATATCACCTTAAAATGTTCATTAGAAATTTATAAATATTTTAAATCATACATACGTTGGATACCTATCATCAATTGTTCTTATATGTGCTATAGATGACACCTGAATTGTAAGTATTATAGTAGTTTTTAAAAATCTTATTAAATCCACAAATATTACAAAGACTTGCAAAATATACAGTATATGGATTCTTATAAATGCCAATTTAAGAAGGAAGCACTCCCATTTGATATAAAAACAAAGAAATAATAAACATTGTTGTTCAATAAACAAAAGTTGTTTATCCATACAGAGGAAATTATTGTTTATATAAAAAATAAAAGCAAAAAACAATTATACGTAGGTGATCAACGATTTTTATATTTGACAATTGTCCTCATCATTGTTAAAAATAAAAAACATAGTTAATCTCAATTTTTCTTCACTTCAAAGAACAAAATTGTCATGTTTTGGCAGGAACTTCACAGCAACATGGCCTTGTTATATATGTGTATGTGTATATATGTATGTATATATAAATATATATGTGTGGGAAAAATTATATATTGTTTTAAAAAATAAGATGTCCTGATATTGAAAGGACACTTTTGAATGAATCAACACAACCAAAAATTTATTGATAGGCACGATCCACCATCAAATTTAGGATCAAGCTTTCATGATAAATTAAAAAAAATAAAAGAAATAAAATCATTTATAGAAAAACACAGCTGTTGTTGGGATCTTTTCCCTCAGCTAAATCTAAGGTTATTCTTCAATTTATTTAGCATGATTTTTTTTTCCTTCTATGACTATCTGAAAATCTCTTAAATGCCTTCATATAATCTAAAACAACGTTGTGGATTTAAAAAAAATCATTATAAAAGGGAAACGGTGTTTTGCCCGCTAATACGGGAAACGGCGGAATTCTATGTAACATAGATTTCCTTAGAACAATTACATATTCAAACATGAAAGAGCATTTTCAGGAACGAGGAAATTGAAATTTGTATGAAATAAAAAATTGACAGTTCAATTTATAGAAATTTATCTGCAAATATTACCAGTTCGGATTGGCGAGCTCACGAACGACTTGCAGATTGTTGGCGTCCTGATCAGCCATTGCAGTCGGACAGAAGATAACAATGCCCGGTTTGATTACTCAAGCTGAGTATAGGGTCTTATATAGAACTCCAGAATGTAGGCATAAACTTATATCAATTGCGTATCTATTCTCTTCCGCCACTTTACTTTTTTTCTATGATCGAAATCGATTTGGAATAAGTTCAATAGCATTATTGGTAGGTTATTGGAGAATGAGTGATCAAAGGGGAGAAGCTACAAAAGGATGATATAACATGTAAGGTATGTGTGTGACAGGCAAATTTTAAGGGTGATTTGATATAAGTTGATGGACAACATAGAAAAATATGTGAGAGTAATTCTGATTAATGATTTCTTTATAAATTTGTTCAAAGGAAGAGTCCATCTTTAATTTATAACAACAAATTGAAAAAGTGGGGGTAGAATGTCTTCAGCTTTAGCTATAATAAGATGGTGAGGAAGGACATGGTCAAAAATTTTGTTAAGAGTTGTCATCCACCTAGTGGAAATGAATAGAAGTAAGAAGGTTCTCATCAGAAATTAAATTTATATTTAGTCAACATGTGATTAAATCTAAAATAGGGGGTATTGATGTTGGCAAGACCATGGTTGCCAATATCATGCATAATGAAGCTATGATGATTTCGATGCTACTTTCTCTAAGTAACTGATGTAGAAACTATTGGGACTGCTAAGCGCGATGGAGAGTGCACCTATGATAGCTCCTAGGGCCTTATCACTCTTCTCTGAATTATACATTTAACAAGGATGAAGCTCACGGTAACTATAAAAAGTACAAAGAATTGGAGACCTTAAGATGTCCTCCATTATATAGAGACCTCACAAATCATTTTATATTTATGACAAATATTAAATACATTAGTTAAGATTTTAAAATTATATATATATATATATATATATAACTAGGTTGAAAAGATACATATTACAATACCCAATTTGATTATAGAAACTGACTATATTTTTCCTCAAGCATAAGATTTGATGAATGACGTTGTATTCTCAAGTTTGAAGCATAATTGCCCAAAGCAGGAATTTATTCTATTCTTTTTTATCACATCATTAAGATAGAAATCTGTCTTTCCAATAAGTGACTTTTGTTCTTTCATAACTTGATTACTATCTTAAAATATTCTTTACCTCTCCATTAATTACATCAGGATGTTTCTTTTATAGTTTAAGCTCCCTGTTCATGGAGCCTTCGTAAGCAGATAGGAGATAATAATCACTCAGTAGATAATAATCACTCAGTATTAATTCGATATGTTTTTTTTGGGCCTCTGAAATGTGCATGCCTCCTTTTGTTTAAGGAAAGAATAAAAACAATAGGGTGGGTAGACAACATTCTCACATCTGGTCATTGCTTCAAAATACCAAAACAGAGACCAAACTCTGGTTGATGATCTCTTTATAAACTTTGTCCAAAGAAAGAGTCCATGTTTTTAATTTATAACCACAAATTGAAAAAATGGGGGTACAATGTCTTGAGGAGACCACAATAATGTAGAAAACTCCTATCCTAATCTTCTTCAGCTTTAGATCCATGTTAACTCAAGCAGGTCTATCATTATAGCTGAAGGCTTTAAGCTCTAGTACGATGGTGAGGAAGGACATGGTTGAAAATTTGGTTAAAAGTTCTTATCCACCTAGTGGGAATGGATAGCATGAAGAAGGTTCTCATCAGAAATTAAATTTATATTTAGTTGACATGTGGTTAAATCTAGAGTAGGGGCATTGGTGTTGGCAAGACCATGGTTGTCAAGGTCAAGTATAATGAAGTTATGATGATTTCGATGCTACTTTCATTGTATTTGTTATCCAAGCAACTGATATGGAAACTATTAGGACTGCTAAGCATGATGGGGAGTGTACCTATGATAGCTTCTTGGGCCTTATCGCTCTTATTTGGATTATAGATCAAATAAGAATGAAACCCATAGTAATTATAAAAAGTAGAAAGAAGTGAACACCTTAAGATGTCTTCCATTATATGAAAAGCTGATAAATTATTTTATATTTATGACAAATATAAAATACATTAGTTAAGATTTTAAACTTATATATATATATATATATATATATATATATTTTGATATATCTAACAATACCCGGTTTGATTATACAAGTTGAAATGCCATCTAGATTGATTTTCCAACAAGAAAGAAGAGATTTTTCCACAAGCATAAACTTTGATGAATGACGTTTTATTCTCAATTTTGAAACATAATTGCCCAAAGCATGAACTCTTTTCTATTCTGCC
This sequence comes from Sequoia sempervirens, assembly GCA_007258455.2. Lineage (NCBI taxonomy): Eukaryota > Viridiplantae > Streptophyta > Pinopsida > Cupressales > Cupressaceae > Sequoia > Sequoia sempervirens. The sequence continues at coordinate 313,734,965 of VDFB02353493.1, read as the reverse complement.
ACTCCACTTTTTTCCTTATCACATCATTATGATCAAAATCTGTCTTTCCATTAACTGACTTTTATTCTTTCATAACTTGATTACTATCTTAAAATCTTCTTTGCCTCTCCATTAATTACATCAGGATGTTTCTTTTAGTCTAAGTTCCCCGTTCATGGAGCCTTCGTAACCAGATTGGAGGCAATAATGACTTAACTCGGTATTAATTCGATGTGTTTCTTTTGGGCCTCTGACATGTGCATGCCTCTTTTTTAAAGGAAAGAATAGGGTGGGTAGCCAACATTCTCACATCTGAGCATTGCTTCAAAATACCAAAAGAGAGATGGCGTTTGAAGGAAAAGTGACTGATGGGCATAATTTTCTTGCAATGACAAGATTGGGGGAACAATTAATTAATGGACATGAAAGAGCACGAACCAACACGAACGTTAACATGAAGTTTGTAATGAGGTTGAAGTCTGACAATATGGTACATCAAGCTGTAGCTACGCGGGGATTTAGAGTAGGTGTTGGACCACATTGAGATGGTGGCTAGTTCCAACATTCTTGATGTTGCCGTGCCAATGGGGTCCACCAAGCCCTAGATTATAAATTTAATAGCTTAGAGTACGCGTTGGGCCACAAAGGTTGAGATGATTTTACTACACTTATAACATGGGGTAGGTTGGTTTCTTTGAATCATTGACCTCTAGCTATCAAGTACTTAATGGCTATCAATCAGTCTATTTGTTGTATTCTATTCTCAAAGTTGCATCTTCACTCTTTGAAATTTGTATATATTTTCCATCCCCTTCTCTATATCTTATATTTTATATTTTCATTTTGTCAATGAATATCAATATTAGAGAGGGATAATTACGTGGCCATGGTTCAATTTTAAATATAAGAGATCTTATTCTTAATTTATTGGTAGTTGAGTAACTAGCAGTCGCATGCAACGAGCAGCCAATAGGGGTCCACCGCAAATGGCTAGTAAATGGGAAGCAAGGAAGAAACTTCTTTTTCCAATGCAATTTGAAGTATAAACATTGAGAAATATTTGCAATTGTTTTGAATGAGTCAAAAAAGGGAAAGCATGTTAATTATTCAATATGGAATAATGCAAGGTTAGTTTATAGTAGGAGGTGAATATTTTGACTTAGGATTTTACTAGGATAAGTTTTGTGGAGTACATTGTAATAAACAAAGATGTTTGAAAATCAATTTATATAATTTTGTGGATAATTAGATGGATAGATCAATTAGAGCAAAGCTATGCATGCATTAAAAGATATGGATTTGACTTACATAACTTGAAGATGTTATAAAGCACTTAAAT
>VDFB02353493.1:313117733-313133547 GCA_007258455.2 Sequoia sempervirens | reverse complement strand
CATAGCTTTGTGCTTTTACCTATTGGTCAATTTGACGCTTGACCAAACACCACTTGTCAGGGGCATTAATGCCCCTAATATTCCAATTTATATCCCTCATTGCACCCAGGGAAGAATAACATCCTTCCTCGACCTTAGTTTCATTTGTCCTATAACATTGATTGCAATCTCCAATTTTTCCTTGTTTGTTTCAGGTCCTCTTTTGCGAATTTTTCTTGATGTTTGTTTTTTAATCTTTGAATGTGTTTTCTCCAGCATCCTTTCTTCAATAATCTCTCCTTCCTCCGCCTCCCCTTCTTCCTTAGAGTCTAGTTCCAACTCACTTTCTTCCATTTCATCTTGTGGGGTACATTGGCTTAGCCCAGAATCCCTAGGTTCATTCCGCAGTTTCCTCTACCTCTTCTTTTGCCTCTTCCTCCACACCAACTAACTTCAAGTCTTCCTCCTTTTCACCATCTGTACTTCCAACAAGGGCTATCCCTACATCTTGTGCTTCAACCAGAGACTTTTTTGCCTCCTTGGGTGGGGAAAGTTGTTCCTCCCGCACACATAACAACTTTATTCCACATAGTTCTTCTGGTGCCGGATCGATGATCCCATCATCCCAAGCCTCATTACTATTATCTTGCCTCTCCCTCCCAATTGAAGGATCTAAATTGGGTCCTCATATCCCCCACTATCCAACGAGCAATTAGGGCTTATTGCTGAGTCTGTTCTTGCTAGACTACCAAGATCATGCACCTTGAAATATTCATTGGATTTGTTGACATTCATCCTTCTATTGCACTCTAGTGTACCATGATCTTTGGACTTACATATTGGGCACAATTTCATTTGATCCTCCCTTTCCGCCTTTTGCTTCCATACCCCGCCATCTAGATAGATTTCTACTTCCTGGGGGAGGTTTTGATGGGGAACTAACCCTAAGCATATTCTGGTGTAGGTGCCCAGACATGTCTTCTACATCTTTTTCCATTGATATGAGAGAGCCTAAGCTTTCTCCAATTTCAACTAGTGTGTCATCATCCCAAAATTCAGTCGGAAGGTTGTACAAGCGTACCCACATAAGAACTTCCAAGATCTAATGATTCCATGGGTCAAATTTGGGGTACCAGTCAATCAAATGTACCCCTGCACTACCCAGATAGTGTGGACCGCTGCTTAGGGCATTCCATTTCTCTTCTTTGGATGGAAACTCTACCAGGAAAAATTCATTTGGTAGTGCCCCACTTTCCCATTTCCTTTATTGTACACCACCCTCCTCCCCCCCCCCCCATTTGAGAAAAATTCCCTTTTCCCTAAGTCTATTGACTGAATTTTTTACCCGCTTCTTATCTACTTTAGCATAATGCTTCAATAGACTAGGGTTGGGATACTTACCAATCAAATCCGCCTACTGATGCTAGGGGCCTTTGTCCACGATCACCTTCTCTTTCCCCTTCCATGGTTTGCTCATGCGTTCTTTGCTTCCAATTGTCTTGTGCTGCTAATTGGCAGAGGTATCTGCCCTTGGTCTCCATTTTTTCCATAACCACCCACGTCGATTCCCCATCGAGCCATTCTTACTCACATTACCCCGATTGTTGACATTTGGATTTCACCCAACTTTCCTTTGGTTCGTCGTCCACACTCCATAATCAGATTGCCAACCTTACAAGCACATCCATGGAAGCATATGCCTTCTCTCCCATCCCCTTTGACCACAATTTGGCTCCTGATCATGGTGACTCTTGTTGCAATATTTATTACTTCTATACTCAAGATGACACTTATCCACCCATCAACCACCTTCAAACACCCATTGTGGCCTATAAGCTCCTTCATCTGCCTTCCTTTCTTCTGCAAATTCTCCTTTCAAATGCCTATCCTCCTCAACATTGCCCCAGACTTGCCCGCCCAAGTTGCTTGCTTTTTTTTGGTCTTCCTCGCTCATTTTCGCTTCTATTTTTATTTTCAATTTTATTTTATATTAAATATTGAAATATTTTTACATTAAAAATAAAATCAATTAATTTAAATAATATTAAAAATGTTGTGTACATATTTTATTTAATTAATTTAAATAACATTAAAAAAAATGTTGTGTGTACATTTGATTTAATCAACCACATAACATAAAAAAATGACTAACATTATTAAAAGGGTTTTTTTTTGGTTAAAACTAAACATTAGTTTTTAACATTATTAATATATTCACTAGAAAAAATATTCAAATAAGAATGGATACAATTTCAAGAACATGAGTAGGTAATTTTATATATATAATATTTTGTTATCATACTTTAAATTTTTTTTGAATGTGTTTAATTATTAAAATATATATTTTTATAAAAAATAAATAAATTTAATTTTTAAAATATGAAATTTTATAAAAATTAAATTTGCATTTAAAAGGTGTATTTTTTTCTATTTTCAAAGGGTAAGAATTATCTGGAAATCTTATATTATTTGTTTATGAATAATCAAATTAAAAAATTATAAATAAAACATTATTTCTAAATCAAAATTTAGACATTAATTTATATTAAAGATATTAAAATTTTAATATTTAAATTAATTTAATGTGAACAAAAATTAAAAAAAAATCTTTTATGTTCTTTTTGTTAATTTTTAATAATATTTTAAACATTTTCAAAGTTTTGAAAAATTATAATTAAATATTTATTAAAATAAAATAATAATATATATTTAAAATATTTTAAAAGTACTCTCCCCACACGCACATATTACATACTCTTGACAGGGAATAAAATGCAACCAGTAAGCCGCCTAAGGGTAAGGTCCCATGGACTTGAAAAAAATTCAGTGGACTTCCTAAGAAATTAGAAGCCCAAACCCCCCAAGAAACCATACAGTAAGCAGTCAGCGCTTTGTGTGCTGTTTGCCCGGCCAACTGCAACAGCTTTCTGCGAGTCCGGCAATTTGACCAAATAATTTTATCAATGAAGCAACAGCCATGATTACTACTTTTATATATTTATCTTATTGTCTGGAAATTTTAAGATACAGGAAGAAACCAGAATACAGAAAAGCAGAATGATTATTACTTCCATATTTGATGTAACCAACCGTGAGATTCTATGCGAGATGGGAACAAAGGCCTTATAAATATATATTTAAAATGATCAAACAAATCACTTAGCTGCTTCATGGCGAGTAGCAGTTACCTTAGTGTTTGTGGACATAACAAAACAAATGATTATCAAGGCACCCAGGTATGTTTTTCCCTTATTTGTCAATTCGTCTAAAATCTTTGTTGAGTGTCAGGGGATGTAAAATAAAATTTCCACTTCAAACAAACTGGTTAGGTGAATATAGCATTGGCAGCAATAACAGTATCAATGAGTTCCCAAAACCATATCACAAAGACAACTCAACTAAGCAAGGCTATTATAGCATTGGAGAGAATGCTATTCATGGACAATTATGGTCTGCTGTGGGTCAGCAAGTACGCTCAACAGATTCGCAAACATATGCTTGTCTCTTACAAGATTGCGTTAAGAAGAGAGCATTGTCAGAGGGAAAGAGAGTCCATGCCCACATGATACAGACAGGATATAAGTTGGGTATGTTTGTATATAACGATCTCCTCAACATGTATGCCAAATGTGGTTGCTTGAAAGATGCAGGCTATCTGTTTGACAGAATGCCTGAACCAGACACGGTCTCATGGAATGCACTGATTTCAGGTTATGCACACCATGGATCCAATCAGCAAGTCCTGAAGCATTTTTGCCAGATGCAGAAAGCGGGCATGAAACCTGATAGTTTCACTTTCACTAGCATTCTGAGCTCTTGTGCCTACCTTGGAGATCTAGATAAGGGGCAACAACTGCATACCCATGTCATTAAATTTGGATTCCAGTCACAAACTTTTGTGGGGAATGCTCTTATTGACATGTATGCGAAATGTGGAAAAATTGAAACTGCACACCAATTGTTTCTTGAAATTCCCAATAAGGACGATGTTTCATGGAACGTATTGATTACAGGATATGCCCAGATTGGGTTGGGTGAGGAAGCTCTGAGTCTCTTTTGTCAAATGCGAAGAATGGGATTTAAAATGGGATATTTTACATTTGGTAGTGTTCTCAAGGCATGTGGAAGTGCTATACTTCCTGGGCAGGGTAGACAGGTCCATGCTTGCACTGTGAAAACTGGAAATGAGTCGAATTCCCATGTGGGAAGTGCCATTCTTGACATGTATTGCAAATGTGGAAGAATGGAAGATGCTCAGCAATTGTTTGATAAAATCCCCGAGCAAGAGGAAGTATCGTGGAATGCATTAATTTCAGGATATGCTCAGAATGGTTATAGTGAAGAAACCCTGAAACTCTTTTGTCAAATGCAATGGGAAGGTCCCAAGGCATGTCACTTCACATTCGGTAGTGTGCTTAAGGCATGTAGCAATATAGCAGCTCAGAAACAAGGAAAGCAGATTCATACATATATCATTAAATCTGGATTTGAATCTGATATTTTAGTGGGGAGTGCAATTCTTGACATGTATGCGAAGTGTGGGGGCCTAGAAGATGCACGAGCAATGTTTTACAAAATGCCACATAGAAATTTAGTTACATGGAATACAATTATTGCTGGCCTTTGTCAAACTGTGGGCAACGAGGAATCCCTGAAATACAACATGGAGGCACTGAACCTTTTTTGTAAAATGCTCCGGGCAGACATGAAGCCAAATCACTTCACTCTGTCTAGTACTCTCATAGCATGTTCAAATTTAACTGCTCTAGAGCATGGACGTCAACTCCATGTTTACACAATAAAAAATAACTTTGAGGTAGAAGAGTTTGTAGGAACTTCCCTGGTTGGAATGTATGCTAAATGTGGGGCCATAGATAATGCATATAAATGCTTTGAAAACGTGCTAAAATGCGATGTTGTCTCATGGAATGCAATGGTTGCAGGTTATGCTCAGAATGGGTACAGTGAGAAAGCATTGAAACTATTTCAGCAAGCGCTAAGGGAAGGCATAAAATTAGATGAGATAACATTTAACACTATTCTTAGTGTATCTGCTAACATAGCAGCTTTGGAACAGGGCAAGCAGGTCCACACATACACTATTAAAAATGGATTTGAACCATGGGTGGTTGTTGGAAATGCTCTTGTTGGCATGTATGCCAAGTGTGGAAGCATTGATGATGCATGTAAAATCTTTGAAATAATGCCTCTGCGAGATGCATGCTCATGGACAGCACTGATTTTAGGGTATGCTCGGCATGGATATGGGAGAGAAGCTCTCCAAATTTTTGAACAGATGCAACAAAATGGAATGAAGCCAAATGAAATAACCTTTCTTGGAGTTCTGTCTGCTTGCAGTCATGCAGGTTTAGTGAATGAAGGCCATTATTACTTCAATTCCATGAGTAGAGATCATGACATCCCACCAAGAGTTGATCACTGTGCTTGCATTGTTGATCTTCTTGGCCGTGCTGGACGCCTGAATGAGGCAGAGCTCTTCATCAAGAAAATGAAATTGAAATCTGATGCTGTGGCATGGCGTGCCTTGCTCAGTGCATGCAAAATTCATGGTAATGTTGTTATAGGTAAACGTGCTGCAGAACATATTCTCGAGTTGGAGCCAAATGATGCCTCAGCATATGTGCTGCTCTCAAAGATGCATTTATTGGATGGTAATTTGGATGAGGCAACAACATTAAGAAATATGATGAAAGGGAAGGGGGTGAAAAAAGAACCTGGACTTAGTTGGATTGAAATCAACAGTAAAGTTCATTATTTTGCAGTACGAGACAGATCTCACCCACAAACAGAGAATATATATCTAAAATTAGATGAATTATTACTGGAAATGAAAGAAGCAGGGTACGTGCCAGACACAAACTTTGTAATAGATGACATGGAGTATGAGTAGAAGCGTTTCTTTCCCATCAATTAGGTCCACCATTCAAGTTGAGGTTGGTCGACTGTCACCTTTGACTACTACACTTTACTCTTTACTTTCTTTGATAATTTGAATGGATTATAGAAATTGATGAACAATGTGTTAAAATGGATAATGGTATATGTAGCAATTTAAGGCAAAGCCAGCTTTTGTTTTGGTGGGATTTGTATGAATTTCTGAGACATGCTCAAGTAATGCTGGTTTACAAAATTCTTAGATCTAAGCATGAAGACCAAATTCCTTTAGATGGACTTGTTATATGCCTTCTTAAGTATACCACTTCATAAGAAATCAAATTTGATTTAATTTTAAATCTTTGTAATGTAGATAATGTCATAAGATTTCCTTTGTATGCGAAGGGCTTAGAAATTCTGTTGATGATGCCCTTCACGATAAAAAGTACTGATTATGAAGGGTTTAGAAATTATGTTGATGATGCCCTTCACAATAAAATGTAATGATTGTGAAGGGTTTAGAAATTATGTTGATGATGATATTCATGATAAAGTGTACTGATTGGAAAAAAACATTGTTTCCCTGAAAGTATTTGAAATAATGCTATAAAATTTTTCTGTGTGATCTATATACTTTCATTAGAGCCTATAACCTGCATACGTCTCCAGGTTTCTGAGTTCAGGGAATCTTGTAAAATATAAATGATATGATATAATCCTCTCAGATTGCACAGCTAAAACCATGATAGAAAACATGAAAAAGGTGGATCAAACAAGAGATGGCTGCAAAAGCTGATTGCTATGCAGCCTTCATTAGCGTGTGTTGATTAGATGTACAAGGATGAGGTGTTTGTTGGCTGATTAAGGCCAATTACATGCAAAATGAAAAAATAAAATTACAAAAATAGAAATATTTTCAAGTGAAGAGTGATTCTTGTCAAATTGATTGGTCTAGGTTCTTCTAAATTACCTATTTGTATTACAGTGTTTGATCAGTTACCAACCACACAATTCTCAAAAACCTTATATGATATATTGATATCCTTCTTCATAATAGGCATACTCCATATATAAATCAAGTTTAAACTTATAGTCTTATTCCCATGATTTGGGTGGACTTGTTTGGAAGTTGAAATTTTGGCTGAGTTGCAATATGGATCTCTCCTTTTCTCGTTTCATGGGGTCATACTGAAAATTTAAAGTGGGTTCATTCCAACGTTGCACTTTCCCAGACAATAGAACAGCTGCATGCTCTAGAATGTTTTGCCTGGTTAATTATTTGACATACATCTTTATTCTTTTAACGTGATAGTTTATCCATATGCTATAGATTAATCTGTAGTTTGAATTGTGTTTGGGAATAATGTGGGTCAAGGTTATTCCAATTTGCAATGAAGCAGAATTGATGTTTATAGGGTTTAAGTAAATGTGTCTGGCTCTTCTTGCAGCATTTGTTTTCTTGCCTACCAATACAGTTTCTCAAACCCCTTGTAGGAGATCTGTGTCCCTTGTCACAGGCCTACAACATTACAATCAAAATCTGTTTTCAATGACAGGAAAGAATATTGTTTGAAAATTGGTTCAAAACATGAGGAATACATATGGAGACCCATAATGATTGCATTGTTTCCTGCTGAGTCTTCTACTATTTTATTCAAATAAGGTATTTTGCATAAAAGACGGCGAAAATTCAAATTCCATAATCATGTGCCCACAATTTTTCCGTGTAGCTCCACATGGTATCTTTTTATGAGCATCGTATGCATTCAATAAAGCTTAGATCAACTTATGTCTCAACGTGTGTAATGTCCCCTTTTTGGGATAACCCTAAACCTGCCCTAATTTATCAATTCCAAGTGATCACCTTGGTTTTGGGGATGTGAGTAGGCCCTTGCAAAGCAGAGTTAGAGAATATTTACAAGATGATATTAATTGGGATACATACAACTACCTGTTTAGACCTGCAAATATGTTAGTAGTCATTTTGCAAATGAAGACAATATCATAATAAGATATATTGAGTTTCTTTAGACGTTTTAGTTCATTCTTCCTTGGACATAATGGCCTGATAGGGTGCCCAAGAAACCCTCTATCCTAGGCCCAAGGGCAGTACACCCCCCTTGGCCCATGTGGCCCTTGCCATCCATATGGGTGGCGTACCTAGTGAGGCTCCTATCACGTTCCCCTGATCATAACCTTATGAATTAATTATGAAGAGGGTTTGAGGATGAACACAGTAGGGTGTCCTGGGCAGTCATTTCCTCTAAGCCCAAGGGCAGTACACCCCCCTTGGCCCATGTGGCTCTTGCCATCCAAATGGGTGGGGTACTTAAAGGGTGACCCACACGATTTCCCCTCCCTGAGGTCCTCAACGTAATGTCCCCTTCTAGTTGACCATGACATATCAGCAGGATTAGCCTATTAACGGCTCTCGTAGGCTAATGAGGCATGGTGAGAGAGTCATTGGCAGTCATTGGGTGATTACTTGGCTCAGTATTTGGTTGGAGTAAGGTTTTCCATCATATATCATTATTGTTTCTATTTATGGAAACCTTATTTTATAATTTGATGTTGAGATGCACTTTATTAATAATATAATATTTTAATATTTTATAAAGTGCAAAAATTAAAATATATTGGAATCTTCTAGAAGTCAAAAAGATAATATTATTTTATTGAGGCCGACCTCTAGAGGAAAAAGCATAAATAGACCTTGAGGTCTCACTATTGAGGCAGGCAGATTTGATGTTGATGATTGATGATTTCTTCTTGAGTATTTGTGGAGCCAAGTGGTCTGCAGATAATCAATTTGTCTTTGAGAACGAAAACTCCCATTGATAGCAATTTTGAGGGTGTGAAATATCACCTGAATTATTGCAGCTGAGAGAGGAGTTACTCAGACTTCTCATTTGCACTAAATCTGTGGCTTTGACCAATTTTTGCTGAAGATTCATTTGAAGATATTGGCATTGGTTCATTGGAGTTCATTGCTACGACTCTTGGCATCGATTTTCCTTCAGATTTAACAGATTAAGTTCTCCTATTAAAATCAGATTATTGCAGTCAAGGGAAGGCAACTAGAGGTACCAACTTTGCAGAGGAGCATCCAATAAAAGCCGATTTCAAGCAAGGATGGTGGCGTTTTGTTGATGAGGAGGGGACGCCTTTGGGAAGTATTTTGAGGTGTTAAAGATTTCTAATTATTTTATATCTGAAGATTGCATTTGCAGCAAGGGCAACTCATTGGGAAGGGGCGATTTCTTCAAGGGAGCTCACAAAAAATTCAATAAAATTGCTGAGGCATCGTTGGTGGACATAGAGGCTAGGCGCTAGAGTTTGGAGGGCATATTCCAAGCAGCCAAGAAGAATCGAATTATTGTGTGCAAGCAGCCATCAGTTCCAGAAATCTTCAGACTTTGCTGGGAATTACATTTTGATTCAAGGAGCCTTGTATGTGCATCGATTTCACCAGCAAAGAAGAGCGCTCCACTTCTAGAGACATAGCAAGGATTTTTAGTGGAATAAAGGGACTCAAAGCTTGGGATATATCTTATATCCAGTTGCAGATTGGTAGAGAAGGGGCGGCACTTTAAGAGGTGGTTTTTTTTTTGGTCTTCAAAGCATCAACCAAGGCAGCTTCTCAAAAGCGATTAGTTTGCATCTTATTACTCCAGGTTCCTTCATGGTTTACTTCATTCCTAGCGCATAGGATAGTATCTTACTGTTGATATTGTACTCAGAAATTTGCAGCATTGCATATTTATTCAGTCATGAGTTTGTCCCTACTTGCTTCTTCCTACAATGTATTTGGCATATGAAATAAAGAGAAACAAGCTGCATTCTTCAATAAGTTGTAGTTGCAGATCATATTTGTGTAAATAACATATTTACATGGTTGAATGTATGCCAATTGTATGACGAAATGTCACTTGGCTGTAGGTGCATGTTTTGCATATAAAAATCATATAAATGCATTGTAAAAGGTAGAATTAAGTCATTGATGCATTTAGAATATAGTTTAGACATCATAGTGTTGAATTGTAATCATTGGAAGTCTTCAGTTAGTATTTATCAAGCAAACATCAGACTGAAACACTACATCAGCAAGCTGCAGGTTGCATTTAAACTGTTTGATGAAATTACAATCAGCCAATTAGGGCAAATTATGGTCGTTTTGAGTTAAGGCTCATTACATCAACTCCTTTATTGTATTCACAATCAGATATTATGAATATCAATCTCTAATTAATGAACATTATTCCACCATATAAATGCATAGATTCTGATCATATCTATTGAATCAATAATATACATATCTTATTTACATTAAGTCAAAATATAGATGTAGATATATGCCATGTACAGTATCATTATAATGTTATTATTTATCTATTATCTATTTTCTGCAATAAATGGTAATGCAGAGATTTATATATATATTATCTATCGTCTGTAAGTAAAATGATAACGCATAGATCTATTATCTGTTTCCAACATAAATGTTTATGCAGGAGTGCAGTCTATTATTCTAATAAATTGATACCAGTTTCTTACACTTTCCTGTATGCAATATGATCAAACACCTAATCTGTTAATTGCGGACTGAAGATATATATATATATATATATATATATATATATATATATATCTAAATATGGTGAGCAGCCTTACCTTGGTCGCTGCTGGAGATTACCTCTGATGCTGCTGAGTATATTCACCTTTTCACTGTTTGATCCTTTATGTTTCTGCTGATTATCTCTATCGTCTTTATTGTCTCTACTCTTATCTCCCCTTGTATTATGAATGGAACTATCCTTAATTCTGTGATTTCTGCTGTGTAGGATAGATGCTTGAAATTGCTGATAAGATCTTATAAATTTATGAAGATTGCTGATGCTCAGATCTGTATGAATGCTTCTGAGGTTTGATGAGATATTCCTCAATCAGAATATATACATATTATTGCTTTTCCTTCTGCTTTAAACTCAGTAATAATTCTTAAAACTCCCCTATATATATAAGTATGCAGATCTGAATGTGAATCTCATTTATTCTTCTTCCCAAACTCCCCATTTCTATCTTATTCATGCTTTTTTTTCCTTCTTATATATGAAAGATATCTCCCATATATAGGCTTGGACGGCTGTCTCTTGTGAGTAGACGTCTCCCTTCAAGGGGTCGGGTCCCTTAATAGACACTCTTCGTCCCTTTTTACTTATATTTGCTTGCACACATTATGATTGCCACTTGGTTATTAGTGGTTAAGGAAAGTTTTTTAACTTTATCTTATATGCTCTTTAACTTTGATCGCATGACATGTCTTAAATCCTCATTCGCATGCTTTTCAAAATGCCTTAACTTACACATAGTTTAATATGTGAGATTGCCTTACTCTTAATCCTCTTATTTATTTATATATTTATAATATTATATTATTATTTCATAATAATTATTATAATGATATTTAAATGGTTAATATTAATATCTATATTTATTGTTTATATTTATTTTATATAATATAATAATATTTAGTTTTATATTTATATATTAATATTTATAGTTATACATTTATTTACATTTATATAATATAAATATATTATATTTTAATTATATTAAAATATTCATATATTTATTACATAATTTATATATTAATAATATATATAATGATTTCTATCATTTGAATTGATATTTTACAAAAGCAACTTCTTCGTCTTTTAACACATGGTTTAAATCTTTAATTTAAACAATGCCTTAATAGGGGGACATGACAACGTGGATGCAGGATATTGAGATTTGGTTATTTGTGAGAAATTTAAAATCAATGCCATAGGTCATAAGCTAATATCTCCAACTCTTCTTGCAATAGTTTTTTATTGCCAGCAACAGTTTAAAAAAATTGAAACCCTCTATACTTACAGTATATATGTCTCATCTTTCAGACTTATGTCTCTAATTGGAACTCATTGTATCGATTCATTTATAAGTCAGCTCAAATCTTGTAGGGTGAATATGGGCCTCAACTTATATCATCATCTCAGACTGACATGTTCGTCTTGAAAAAGTAAACAACTGAAATGTTATGTAATTGTGCCCTCATATGTTTTATTTGGTTCTATCCATACAATTATCTTATATTCATGTGGCTGTGTTTGTTCTGTTGTCCATTGCACCATTTACGAGGACCTTTGCAGGATATTTTCTTATTAGCAGGCCTTGATAAAGGAGTGTATTTGTTTGAGAGTGGACAAAACTGTACGGGAAGTAAATATGGGTTCTCCATTTGTAATTGCATGTATCCATGTTGGAAACTTCTACCAGATTATTTGCTGCTTTGTTCAAATAAAACTTTCATCAAACAGGGCACACTTGCAACCTCTAAATCATGGTGCTGGGAATATACTAGATGATTCAAAAATTACTAATCCATGAGCAGAGCTGTATTGGAAGATTAAAGGACCCTTGTGATTGAGATGATTATGGAAAGCACTAAAGAACCATTAATGAGTAGTTATGCCAAAAGGTGTTCTTCTATACAAGAATTTTGAGCAGTTCCTGTAATAGTAGGAAAAGAAAAATAGTAAATAAAGAAACCTTTCAATCACAATATACCATATACGTGTTAGAACACTATTCAATAGTTAAATCCCACCATTTACCTTGGACTCCACACAATCATCTGGTCTACTTCAAAATTAATTTCATTCTGATAGTTTCAATGGTGAGATCTTCCAAAGCTTCATCTACTTCAGAATATACCATCACTCACCATGCCATTCACACTTCATGTTCGGCTTCTTTTTTAATTAAAAAGAAAATGTACCTTATGTCGCACAAAAGAAATATGAGATTTATGTTGGCTGAACAAAAGAATTATAAGAAAAAAGAAAGTAAAAGAAGCATTTGAGCCTGAATGCCAACATGATTTCAAACTGCGTACGTTTAGCATTGATATTCATTTTCAATTTCTTTTTGAATGACTTGATTCTGCTAGATGGCAGGCTCCTCTTTTGCATAGGATATATGGGAAGAGTCACACACCAATACTGTATATTTGATCAATACTATATGGTTGATAGGCAGAACACAGCCTCTCCAGAAACCTCTTTTTATTCTTCAAGATTAAAGTATCTGTCAAATCTGTTGATTTTTTTTTTTCTTTGGTTTGCAGTGAAATTTGTTTTTTTTTTTTAGACTGCAGGAATCGGGTAGCACGACCCCCTATAAACTGCAGTGCGCCTGGTAAACTTTTTAACGTGACCGGCGGCGCTGGCGCGACACACCCTCCGGTACCACAGGACGGGGGAGACTAGAACTTGTGACCAGCAGAGCCGCAACGGAATTACTTAGCCAACCGAGCTAGGGCCCCCACCCTTGCAATGAAATTTGTTCAATGTATGACCAATCCCGAATTTTGGGGATGTTGAAGGAAACTTTTCGAGTGGAAGTAGTGGATTGATCTATCTATTGATGAAAAAGAGTCTGCAGTGATGCCCCAATGATCATCTTTAGATTTTCTTTAAGAGTGACAAATCTGCAGGTTCTGTGGCAATAATGAATCTATCTGATTTAATGGGAGTTATGTTAATTGGAATTTCTGGATACTGTTGAACCTCAAATGGTGCCTCAGGTTCAGGAGCAATCTACAGAAAAACAATATTAACTAGATTTATGATTGAAATTACAGATGGTGTGCCAGACTGAAACAATAGTCTTAAGCATGTTAGGAAGGGGTGATAAGAATGGTGGCATGAAACCAAAGGATGACTGGGATTGCCTTGATGATGAAAGCTAGTTTCAAGTCTCACCAGCTAGAAATGATATAGCCCTTTTGGTGGGAAAGGGCAGTTTATTTATTGGTGAAAGAAATCTGCTTTCATGAAACAGATAGCATTTTGCGCTGGTGGATTCTGGCTGGTGCAGGGAGTAAAAGTTGGTAGCATCGGCAACTCTTCTGGATCTTGCACATAGATGGGGTTCAACTTTGGCCTCCGTGTCATGTGAAGCATAAGGATGCAGGGTCTTGATGCCAATACTTCCATTTTGGGACTTCAGCTTGTTTCATGAGCTATTTACTTAGATTTCTTCTAATTTGATGCTTTGGGTGACGAGGTGCAAGTTATGCTGTTGCATTGAGGGTCTACTATATGAAGAAAATGCGCAGATCTGGATTGAGAAATGTTTTTGTCAGGCAGAGATACAGTCCTAGCCTCAATGTTGATCTGGAAATTACGACAGCCTTAGCTGCCAAATCCATTGCATTTGAGGCATCAGATAAAGCATATCTCAAGGGATTTTGTAAACTGCAATCGGCATTAGTCGAGTAAAAATTCTTCAAGAATGTCACTTTCATGTTTATTTGGCTACCAACCAGCTCTAATTGATTGAATTTGTTTGATGTGTGTAACTGGTTTTCTGTCTTGTAAACAAATACAGTGGAACTTAGAGTGATAGCCTCAAAGCAGGAGTGTGTCCTTTCTACTAACTTTGATGGATAGCAACTTTGTATGTGTTCTACAACTTGAACTGAATGTTGATTACATTATGTCGGCAAAATCCTCAGTAGCTTCAAATGTGGTGGGACATGTCCCTTTCTTCCCAAAAATGCATTCATCGCAGAAGCTCGTCTGTGTCCTCTATTCATTCCTCCCAACATGCAATGGTTGCAGAAATTCATTGCACGGTTTCATTGGCAAAGTATTCTATGATTATTTCATGAGAATACAGTAATATTCAACTGAACATTTGCACATCTATAGAAGTTTTCGAGCAGTTGTTTTTGTTACCCTAACCAAAGTGACCAGATTTACCAAAATCGAATAATTATGTGTATGTAATTATCGGCTAACAGATTGTATGGTTGTACAATGTATTACATTGCCAATGTTATTTAGACTTGCTCGGAGAATGCCTTAATGATTATCCCCTCACTTTTCTTATATCAATGTAAAACTAAAATAGTAAAATCTGACTGGATCTCAAACCTGAAAGTGAAGACTCTGCTACTCTAATCAGGAATCACGTTTACTACTGCACAAATTTATCCATGTCTACGTTTGGATGTTTTACCCCATGTCCTCATGCGGCTGCTTAAATGTGTTTTCTGCTAAGCAGCTGGACTGTTCTCACACATAAATTATACTATGGGAAAAGGATAATTTGGAATCTTTCCCTATTTTAAAGGAGCAGCTACTGTTTAGGAATTGAAAATAAGCTGTGAAAAGGAGGTGGAGGGGGACAGGGAAGGAGGGATGGGGGAGGATTGCTGGAAGTAAGCAGCATATTGTCAAAAGTCCACGTGGCTCCATATGTTTCTTTCCTTTTTTTAATATTTGTTTTCATTTATGGATACTATAAAAACAAATTTAAGATGACTCCTTAAAAATAAGCAGAAAAATCTAATATTCATGGGACCACCAGCTCCACAAATAATTCTTAAATAAGTTGAGCAGTGATTGCTAGCCAAAATAAGCTAAGCAGCCGCATGAGAACATGCCCTTATTTGTGATGACACTACTATCTGCTACACCTATAGAGCATTTACATTCCAAAGATGGCAACAACATCCGATACATAGGGATCATAACACCCCCAAAGTTCCAGACACTTGCCTAAAACTGGTTATGAACTTTTTGACGTATAACTATTATTTCTAAATGTCATTTTAAAATTTAGTGGCAGAAAACTAAAAAATCAAGATTGAAAAGTTTTAGTTTAAGGTTATGGTTAGGACATGTTAATTTTTTAAAAGTAATTTTTGAGTTAAAATTTCAAATATTTGCCAGGGCATTTTTTTAAAATAAAATAAAATTTTATAAGAGTTTTTTTCTTAAATTTATTCTTCAATTAAAGTTTAAGTAGAAACAATTTTGGGATGTCCTTAAATAGTAGGTTGTGCTTCATGATGGTGGTACTTGTCTATTACATGAGGGCCAACACTTTA
>VDFB02353493.1:313086821-313117633 GCA_007258455.2 Sequoia sempervirens | reverse complement strand
CACCATCTGTATTTATGAGTTTAATGAATGGTGTGTTTCATACATACCTTGATCGCTTTGTCCTGGTATTTCTCGATGATATTTTAGTTTATTCGAGGAACATGAAGGAACATGAAGAACACTTGAGTCAGGTTTTGCAATGTTTAAGGGAAAATCAATTGTACGCAAACCTGAAGAAGTGTGACTTCTTTCAACCTGAGATTAGATATCTTGGACATGTGATATCTGGAAAAGGTATTGCTGTGGATCCTTCAAAGATCCAAGCTATAGTAGATTGGCCCGCACCTACTAATGTAGGTGAAGTTCGTAGTTTTATGGGTCTAGCTGGTTACTATAGGCGATTTGTAGAGGGATTTTCTAGAATCGGTCATCCTATTACTTCTCTTCAAAGGAAAGGGAAGAAGTTTGTTTGGACAAAATAGTGTCAGATGGCCTTTCATACTCTTAAAGAAAAGTTAACTAATGCGCCTATACTTATTGTTCCTGATCCTACTAAGGATTTTGTAGTGTGTACGGATGCATCCTTAGAGGGTTTGTGAGCATTTTTGATGCAAGATGGGCATGTGATTGCTTATGAGTCTCGCAAAATCAAAGATCACGAATTAAACTATCCTACTCATGACCTAGAACTAGCTGCAGTTGTGCATGCATTAGTTCATTGGAGACATTTCTTATTAGGTCATCATTTTGAACTTCATACTGATCACCGTAGTTTGCAGTACATCTTTACGCAACCTAACTTGAATGCTAGGCAATGACGGTGGATGGAGTTCTTGTGTGAGTATGATTTTGAAGTAAAATATGTTCAAGGAAAAGAGAACGTAGTGGCTGACGCTCTTAGTCATCGTATACATGAGATCTCTGCAACTACTCTTGAAGTAGATTTGAGAGGTCAAATATTAGCTGCACTTCCTATTGATAGACTATATTAGGAAGTGAGGTTAGAGATTGAGTCGGGTAGACCTTTAGAAGGTCGATTTGCAAGTTATGTCTTAGAATCGGATGGTATATTATGGCATTTAGGTCATATTTATGTACCACAAGTAGAGAGTCTTTGTACATTAATTATGATAGAAGCTCATCGAGCTCCATACTCAGCTCATCCAGGTGTCAAGAAAATGCATGCTGATCTTCGGCAATTGTATTTCTAGCCTGGTATGAAACATGATATTGCTGATTATGTATCGAGATGTCTTGAATGCCAGTGAGTCAAAGCTGAGCATCAACATCCTATTGGATTATTGCAGCCACATCTCATTCCTGAATGGAAATGGGATATTATATCCGTTGACTTTATTGTAGGGTTACCTACGTCATCACGTCGACATGATGCCATTATGGTAACTATTGACCGATTGACTAAAGTAGCTCACTTTTGACCTGTACGATCATCATACAATGCTTCATCTATAGCCAGGATATTAATGGAGGACATCGTTAGATTGCATGGGATTCCTCGTAGGATTATTTCAGATAGAGATCCTGTATTTACTTCAGCCTTATGGACTTCATTACAACATGCATTAGGCACACGGTTGAACTTTAGTTCAGCGTATCATCCTCAAACTGATGGTCAAACGGAAAGAGTTAACCAAATATTAGAGGATATGCTTAGGATGTATGGACCAACAATCACGTTGGGAGGATTACTTGTATTTAGTAGAATTCCCTTATAACAACGGATATCAGAGTTCCATAGGTATGCCACCATTTCAGGCATTATACGGTCATCCTTGTCGAACTCCTCTTAGTTGGGATCGACTAGAGGATATAGTATTACTTGGACCTGAGATGCTTTGAGACATGGAGCAACAGGTTGACCGTATTAGAGAACATTTGATAGCAGCTAAGGATAGGAAAAAGAAGTATGTCAATGCACATAGGATTGATCGACAGTTCGCTGTTGGTGATAGAGTGTTTTTTCGAGTGCAACCACGAAAGAGTCCAATGTGTTATGGAAAAGGCTCTAAGCTTGCGCCTCATTTCATGGGACCATTCAAGATTTTAGAGAGAATTGGTCTCGTGGCGTATCGACTTGCCTTACTACCAAATTTGTCTCGTATTCATGATGTTTTTCATGTATTAGTTCTTAGACCATATCATCCCGACATATCTCATGTACTTGATTGGAATGTGTTACAGGTAGAGGACGGACAGCTGACTTTGGAGCCCGTGGCCATTCTACAGTGCCAGACGCTCGGTCTAAGGGGTCGAGACGTTGATTAGGTGAGGGTCCAATGGGATCCTAGCTATGAGGCTTCTGTTACTTGGGAGGATGCGACACGCATGAGGGAACTTTATCCCTATCTGTTCGCAGGCTTTCAGGAGCAAGCCTGATCCTAGGGGGGAGGATGTAGTACCCCTCTGTTTATGCTTATGCTTTCTACTATTATGTTTTCACACTGTTAGACCTATGATGCTTTGTTGGATATTTTGATCGCTGGTTTTGAGCGATAGTGGATTATTCTGTGACATGATGATACATTGTTTGGTGATTATTGATTTCAGACATGATTTGATATAGTGCAGATGTTTACTTTTAGTTGTTTATTGCTATGTACATGTTTATGGTGGACTAACAGCTATTTATTTTGTCAGTATGTTGTGACGTGTATTGGTGTGGAGAACAAAATTGCATCACTCGCTTTGCGAGTGCCCTATGATATCTGTGATTTTCTCCACATGGTGTGTTTGTTTAATGCTTTATATATATATTTGTATGCATGTTATTGCTTGGTTGCAAGAATTACAGGTACATGACACCGAATCCACCTGGGTACTCAGGTCTGAGTGTGTTAAGAATCAACGGATACGTTGATCGGGAGATAGTAGTATGGTTCACCCTAGTCTAATCTTTAATCCCAGTCTTAGTACATCGTCTGTTTAGTTCAAAGTCATAGGATTGTATGTCATTTTCTGTATGGATAAAATGTTTCAAAAGGTAAAATTTGGTTAAATTTTAATGTTAGTTTGTTGTGCTTTAATTATTGGTATTTAAATTAATGTTTAAATGTGGAAGAAATTACTTGCTTGATTATTTAATTAATTAATTAGCTTATTTGGTTAAATGGTTTGATTTTAAAAGATCAAACTTATTTAATTAAATAAATAAATAAATTAAATTAAATTATTAAGTGTGTAAATAGTTTATTTGAAAATTAAATAATTATTTGTGAAAAAGATATCTTGGTTATTAAATAAATGGTTATATTTTGGAAATTATAAATTTAAATTAAAATAAAAATAAACTGCATGCAATTGAAAATTGATTTTTAAATTTAAATAAAATAATTATTAGCATGCAAATTTGAATTGGCAAGATTGCCGAGAAGTGGAGATGATATTTTTGTAACCACTTCTCGACATGTGTGTGAGTGCAATAATTGTTTTTGGTTGGAAAAAAATTATTTTACGGAGGTAATATTGGATCTGGGAAAATCAATAGAGGTGTGGTCTTTTTCATTCATGGGAAATTGGTTTTTGGTCTCTGTAAAAAAAAAAAATTGGTATATGCTTTTTGGTTGATTTTGGAATTGAGAGGTCTCTGGTTCTTGGTTGTATTGTGGAATTGGATTTCAGGAAAGAAATTGGAAGCTTCAGGCAATAGAGGCAGCAGAGAATTTCTTCAACAGTTAGCAAAGGAATTCAGGTATTTTCCTATAGATTTTAATTTGTGAATTTTGGAAAGGAAAGCATGTAAAAAAAAAATATATAGAGTAATTTAAATCTCTATTTTTCACGTATAAAGATTGTTTACTCTATTCTGTTGTGTGAAATTTTAACGGCTTTAAAAAGCTTATGTAGAAAATTCTCTGTTAAAAGTATTGTATTTTTTGAAGGGAATTATTTGTTATAGGAAATTGAAAACTTATGGGAAAATTAGATTTGGAATTTAAAAAAATACTATGTATGTTTTCTGTGAAAACCTGGAGAAGTTTGTAAAATTTCCCCAATTTCCCCTATGAAAACCTCGAAGAATGTTTTACAGTTTCCTATATATTGTATTGTGAAAACCTTGATTAATTTGTTTAAATATATATATATATATATTTAATAAATATATATATATATTTAATAAATATATATATATATTTAATAAATATATATATATATATTTAATAAATATATATATATATATATTTAATATATATATATATATTTATAGATATATATTTAAATCTCATATATAAATTGGATTGGGAAAAATCGTTTATTTTTAATTGAGTAATTTATGTACAGATGAATTCGAAGAATTTCATTTTTAAATAAAGAAATATTTTATTATCATCGTATGGGCGAAATTGTAAAAATACAATTAAAAAAATAAAAATGAAATCGCGTAATATTTATGCATCGCCGTACGACGAATACATATATATAAAAAATTAAAAAAAAATATTTATAACAGTGGGTTTGGGGAGGGCCGAAACCCTCCCCTCTCCCTTTTATGGAGGCGCAGCCCCCATGGCTGCACACAGCATCCACCAGGGCTGCTGGGCGCAGCCCTGGTAAGGGCCGCGGGCTGCGCCGGTGGAAACATAAAGCTTGAGTTAAATTTGTTTTAATCTTTATTTTTAAATAAATATTCATTGATTTGTGTTGAATGTGAATTTTCATTTATATTTATATTTTGTATATATATATATGTATGTATGTAAATATATATATGTATATATGTATATGAATATATATATAAATATAAATATATATATTTATAATGAGGGAATAAATAAAATAAAAAATAAAATAACTATATAATGTTATATATGTTACATTAAGAAAATAATTTTCGAATTTTTAAAATAGAATATATTTTCTTAAAATTATGTTGCATATGAAAATTATGATTGAAATAGTTATTTTTAATGATTTTGAAATAGATCTTTTATTAAAGACGATTTATAAATATGTTGTTTTAAAACCGCTACATATGGATTTAGTATATCCAAATGATAGACAATATTTTGCTTTAAATTGTTTTAATTTTGTATTGGGCAAATTGGGAAAGTCTCTAACGATCAAGTCTTTCAAACCAAACTGTTAAATGGGAATTGTGATTGTTAAGTTAAATTCTTGTTTTAATTAAGGATGTGTACATGGCTTTGCATGGTGGTTGAAACCTGTGCTATGAACAATGATTGATGTTCGTTATAACGTATTTGGTCTTTTATATTGATTTAGGTTGTATGTACACCTTGTAAACTTTAGTCAGAGAACATAGTTTCCCATGTTATGTTTAGCGGAGTGGCTATTTGTAAGGGCCGACACACAAAGTGGTGTCAGGGTAACTTACAAATAGTTGGTAAGTCAGTGATAATTAAATGACACAGTAGTTAGAATAAAACACTTAACAAGATGCTTATGCCTCTCTTATGACTCTTGAGCTACTTCAATCTTGAGTATAAGATGTGAAGGCCTGGAATGGAAAATCGGTGTCTTGTTCCTTTAAAAGACATACGATTCCACAATAGTATGCAATAGGGGCTGGGTTTCGTAAGAGGTTACCAGGGTAACCCAAGGATTGGGGGCCGGAACCTAGGAAGAAACACCAGGGTAACCTTTGCAACATTGTGATGACACTCCACCTAAAGTAACAGTTAACCTTGTATTTGTATTACAATCAATTGTCTAAATCTGGAAGCAATGTAACCAATAGGTTGTTAAGTACTAGTGTCTAGGGTTAGTAGATTAGGTCTAGGTAACCTTATTACTATCTCCTAGCATGGGGGGTGGACCTACAGGTACCACATGGTTGGGTGGAATGTGCACCTTACTCCGTTGGGTCCCCAGTTTGATCATGGCATTGAGAGCTTCATGGATGAAGAGTTCGCACTTGGAAACTCATGTGAACTTCTTTGTAAATTGTAATTCTTGTATTTGATAACATCCCTCAAGTTGTATATGAGGTGAACAATGTAAATGTAATTTGTAACTATTATTTGAACTACCTCATCAGATGGATGAGTATTGTATATATTATCAAATGCAATGGAAGAGACAAATTTGTACTTTATGTTATCTTTAATAAAATTTAAATGTTTTGCAATGTTTATCTTTATGTTATAAATTAATATGTGCAATGCGAAATACTTAAGTCACTTATGGAAAACTCAAAGTAGTGTAATGTCACATAGCTTAATGAATGTATGCAACTAAATAACTTATTAATTAAACTTTAAAAAAAAATTAAAAAAAATTATTACACCATTATACACAATTGCAACATTCATAGGTTATTAAGATGGGACCTTACACATTTCTTCAAACAACTAATTTTCTTGTCTATGTTGTTTGATAAAATTCTTTGGTAGACATGTATGGAAAATTTGGTAGCATAGACAAGGAAATTAGTTGCTTGGTAGAACCATTTGACAAAATACCTCAATGAGATATTTCCTCATGGACTAGAATGATTACAGGATATGTACAAAATGGATTTGTTGAAAAGGCTTTAGAAAATTTCAAGCATATGCAATTTTTGGGTGTAAAAACAAATTCCACTACATTTTCCAACATCCCCCATGCTATACCAAAATGAAAGCTTTGGAGAGGGGTGTGCAAATCCACATAAAAGGATTGAGAAATGATGTATTATTTTACATACTTATAACTTCTCTCATATATATGTGTATACAAAATTTGGAAGCATACAAAAGGTAAGTCAATTGTTTAACAAAATGCCTCAAAGATGCTGGAGCTTCCAAAATTTTCCAATTTTTAAGCAGCTCATAGACCCCGTTGGTACTTCATAAACCCTTCTCCCTATGTGTGAGTAGGGTTTTTGCTTATAAAATCCTTTGAGCCTTCTAACGCTTCATTGACATACTTTCTAGTCACTGGTTCGTTAAGTCATTACTTAAGCCACAGTGCACACTCATTTATTGATCCCTTTGGTTAAGAGCACTGGTCATTCAATCATCCCATTGACCTTAACTATTTCCTAAAGTCAGGTCTTAATTTTCCCTAATGAATTAAGCTTAAGTCATTAGCCTATGAGGATCTTGTCACCATTGGCCTAACCTAGGCCCTTTATTAAATGCTAACCTTGTCGTGTGTAGGTTTTGAGATTTGAGGTTGTGGGAAGATATCCTAACCCTACCCCGCTAGCTCGCGGGTGATAAATGATGATAGTTTAATTGCTGCGAGAATAGTGAGATGAAGACGTGTGTCTTCATACAGATGTGGGGCCCAATTTCCACTATCAGGCTTATGGCCCATGGTTCTAAACTGACGATCAAGATCAAATGGCAAGGATAATCTCCACCATTCCTCACTAGCTCACAAGGAGAAAGTGAACACTTGTTAAAAGCCATGAGATTAGTGAGATCTCGACACATGGATCATATCACACCATTTGGTGAGACAGATGGAGCCTACTGACAGAGAATTTTCCATCTGAGGTGGGTTAATGCCATCAGCCAAGGACACATTAGCGAAAAATCGTTGGATTTCAAACTTTGTCAACCTAGACAAATCCACACGATCAACCATATTAATGTGAGATCAATGGCCTATATTCAAAATTGATAGCACAACACGTGATAGCCATTTTCATTCTTCAACCAATGGAAATTAATGACATATTCTCTGCTAGTGCAATTAAATTGATCTTTGTGCATGTGGAGACTTAATTGTTGGCAATCATGAAGTGCGATCTACAGATTTCCATGCACCTGGGAATTAAATGGTGATAGTACACCTACCAATGAATTGCTCCATTTATGTGTGCATTTTTCATTAATCATTCATGTTTGATATCATCACTTTTCTCAATAAGTAGAAGTGATGAGTTGCTATTTTCATCATAGCAATTAAGTTGTTAAGTCCTCAAGTCTGTGCAAAAATTCAAAATTTGAGTGTAGATTTTCTCGTAGAAAAATGAGTAAGGCTAGCACCCCATCTATCCCAATGTGAAGGTTTGCTAGGTTAAATCTATAGGAGTACCATGGAATAGACCCAAAGTTGGCACAAAGTACTCACAAGAGCATCCATCGTGAGGAATCTTCACCTATAATTACAAGATGTAGTCGTCGACTGAAAGCCCAGGTTGCAAGCTCGGAGCTGATGGGAAGGAAAGGGAAGGAAGCTAATGGGCCATCCGACAGTGTGTAGAGGAAAATTAGGTATGGTTGTGGCTCGTATGGTTGAAAGAATTCTCCTATTGATGTTACTAATAGCTTGTTTGATAGCGAAACAAAGATGGACTCCCGTTATCACCGGTACCATGCGACCTTGGGTCGTGCTCTATCCCTTGAGGCAGAGGTGCTATCTATCCCTCCTTTGGCTGTCAGACCTCTGAGTGGACAAGATGGTGCTATGTTGAAATTGGAAAAAGTTGAAGCTGAGGTTTAGGTCTCATCCCCAACCCTTGCTACAACGTGGAGTGGCCATGTGTACCATGAGGTGCGTGTTGCTAGTAAGAGGGATTTTGGATCATGAGAAGGTGGTGGTTAATGAAATTTTGTGTTCATAAATGATTTCTCTGGTTGTTGTTTTCTCTTTGCCTGTGTGCCAAAATTTTGAGGCATTGGATGTTGACTGTGTGCCCTTGTGGTGGTTTGGTCATTGGTTTTGCTGCATACCTGGTAGTGTAGGAAGATTTTGGCCACACTTTGCTTCTTCCTCATGATGACTCTAGAGATTTTTGGTTTTCCCCATCTTAACAAAATTATCGTGTGGGGAATTTTGGAAATGCAGCTGAAATGCAATATGAAATGAAATTTTTGTAATGTAACTACATTTTGAGCCTAAAGCTTGTTGGCTCCCTTGTTCTATAAAAGGGAATTCAGGGCTCATTTGTAGGGGTTCTAATTTTTTTATTTTTCAATTCTGATATGTAAAGGGCAGACAATATAGGAATACCAGAGAATAGGGTAGTAAGATTGTCTTGGGTTTTGAACTTTGCATATGAAAATCTTAAATGGTTATATAGAAATTACTGATATCGAAAATAAATTTCATATATAGTTCATATGCTCTTCTCTGTAAACTAATTTACAAATTTTGAATACAATATCAAGCATATTTGGTTCATCTTCAAATGTTTCATTTGAATGCATGCCTTCATTTTTTCTTTGATTCAATGAATGAACTAAATGTTTAAGTGAGGTCATGGATTTGTAGTGATTTACTGAGAATTTGGTAAGAAGTGATGAATTATATGTAAATAGTTTCCATAATGCAAGTCTTTATGAAAATAGTCCATAATTATCAATTTCAAATAGTTTCTGCATAACAGGTCATAATATGCATGACTCTATTGCCCAATCGATGAAGGAACTAGTCTGTTTGTCTTGGTATTTACATCATGAGTGAGAATGAAGTATTGAACTGTTGATTTAGGGTTAGAATACAAATCTTTTTAAATTTATCTACAATGAAGCATATATGTGAGATATCTTTCATGTTCTTGGTAAATGGATGGATATTTGCTTTAAGATTAGCCAACCTTTGAGTGAATTGTGTTGTTTACCCTTTATAGGAACCGATCTATGATTTTCCATGTCATTTACTGAAATGATCAAATAAAATGCTAAAAGGAACACCCTCCTAGGTCCCACAAAGCCTAAAGAGTAGGAGATTCAGTCTTCGATTGAATCTTGTTAGTTGGCCATTCACTGCAAGGGTCTTGAACATAGGAATTGGATACTCCTTAGAGATTCCTTAGGCATACTGGAGAAAAAACCAACAAAAGAGATGTTTAAAAATGTAATTGGCAAGTGTAAAGAATTGTGTAATTAAAAATGTGTATTGACAAGCTAAGGTTATAATGACACACAAACAATGATGAACATGGAATATAAAAAATAACAAAATCAAAGCAAGCCAAAATAGAATGAAATAAAATATAAATAAAATGTGTAAAGACTTCACATACTTAAAAAAAAGATATTCGAATGGAGGAGTTCTACCCAATTATGTAGCCTTTGCTTCTTCTTGCTTCAAACTCCTCAACAATTTGAGTTTTTCAAAAGCTTGTTTCCCTCCAAAGTTCAATTGTATATCACTCTTGAATGGAATTGAGACTTGAATTGATATATATATATATATCAAATTCGACATGAAAAATCTATAATTTCATGCAAAGGTGCTGGAAAGAGCATAAAAAAGGTGGTAGAATTTGAAAAACTTTCCCACACACTTCACAAAAGCATAAAAAGCTTCTTTTTGTTGGAACACAAGCATAATTAGGAGAATATACAAAATGTGGGTCTCGATTTCACAGGTATATTGAGTTTTTATCATTTTAGAGCAAGGAAAAATGCAGTCACGTTATGTCTTGCTAAACAAACGACTACATCTCAAATTCTTCAAAATGTGCTCACGTTATGAGAAAGTTGATTTTTTATAGGTTTCTTTTTTTTATCTCTCTCTCTATCCTTAGCCATCCATCCACCTTAGCCATCTAGGTCTCTCACTTATCCCTAAACCCTCAACCCTCGACACTATTCCTTAAACCCTAAACCCTTAAACCTTAAACCATAAACCATAAACCCAAATCTCTCTCCCCCTCCCACTTTCTCTCTCTCATTCTCTCTTAGGTCTCTCCTCTCTATCTCTCCCACTCTCTCCCACTCTCTCTCCCTGTCTCAGGTCTGTCTTTCTCTCCCCCTATCTCTCTCACACCCTCTCTCTCACTCCCTCTATCTCTATCTCACTCACTCCTATCTCTCCCCCCAACCCCCTCTCTCTCTCTCCCTCCCTCTATCTATCTGCCACTCCCTCTCTCTCTCAATCCCTTTATCTCTCTCCCACTCCCTCTCTCTACCTACACAACTTCACAACTCTCTCTCTCTCTCCCTTAACCCTCAACTCTCAAACCCTTATATTATCAATCCTTAGCCCTTAACCCTCAACCCTTAAACCCTCAACACTCTACCCTCTACTCTCTACCCTCAAACCTCAAACCCTAAACCCTCAACCCCTATACCCTATACACTATACATTAGACCTTCAACCCTAATCCATCAACCCTATACCCTCAACCCTCTACCCTCTACCCTTACACCCTCTACCTTCTACCCTCTACCCTCAAACCTAATCCCTCAACCCTATACCCTCAACCCTTAAACCCTTGAAACCAAGTAAAATTTCAACCCTATAACCTCAACCCTCAACCCTTAATTCCTCAAACCTTAAACCCTCTACCCTCTACCCTATACATTAAACCCTCAACCTTTAATCCCTCAATCCTCAACCCTTAAACCCTAAACCCTAAAACCTTATACCCTCTACCTTATACATTGGACCCTCAACCCTAATCCTTCAACCTTCTACCCTCTACCCTCAACCCTATACCCTCAACCCTTAAACCCTTGAAACCAAGTAAAATTTCAACCCTATAACCTCAACCCTCAACCCTTAATTCCTCAAACCTTAAACCCTCTACCCTCTACCCTATACATTAAACCCTCAACCTTTAATCCCTCAATCCTCAACCCTTAAATCCTAAACCGTCAACCCTTATACCCTCTACCTTATACATTGGACCCTCAACCCTAATCCTTCAGCCATATAGCCTCAAACCTATACCCTCAACCCTAAACCCTAAAACCTAAACCATTAAGCCCTTAAACCTTCTACCCTCTATCCTCAACCTAATACCATATACCCTCAACCCTAATCCTATTGGTATGTGGCGACTAATCATGCTATACTGTATAGCCCATGGTATACTATACACCCTAGCCCTCGAGAAAAAAATTCTTCCTATTTTTCGCGTGATCACCGAAAAAGGGAAAAATCAATGAAAAAAGGAAAAATCTAATTTTGTAGAACCCAAAAATCTGGAAGCTTCTAAGCTTGATAAAAGGGGTTCGGATGGGTATTTCAGTATGATGAAAAATGCGATTATTCGCAAGATTGTAATAGGTTTTACACTAGATAATAAAAGTATTGGATGGCTGCAGTTTGGTGGATGCAGCTCGGATTGGGTGAACCACGTTAAATTCTCTGTGTTATGATTTATTCTATGTGTGTTTTAGTTTCTCTGTTTATTATATAGATCTACATTTAATTGTTAGATATCTGCCATCTCTAACCCTAACAAGTGGTATTAGAGTGGGTTGTGTTTCGATTATTGTCTATAGGAAAGATCTCACAGTTGAGTGGGAGTCTCATAGTTGAGTGGGAGCAATGGCAGATGAGGGTAAGAAGGTTGAGGAGTTTAATGGGCAGAACTATCAGTTATGGAAGATGCAGATGGAGGACTATCTCTATCAAAAGGATTTATGGTGGCCATTGGAAGGGAAAACCAAGAACCCTATAGCAATGTCAGATGAGGACTGGGAGATCTTGGATAGAAAGGCTCTTGGTAGTATTCGTTTGTGCCTAGCACAAATAGTGGCGTTTAATATTACAAAAGCAAAGACAACTCAAGAGTTGATGGAAACCCTAGAAAAGTTATATGAAAAGCCTTCCGCTTTGAATAAGGTATTTCTTATGAAGCGTTTATTTAATATGAAAATGGTAGAAGGTGGGTCAGTTACTGATCATTTGAATGAGTTTAATATAGTCACCAGTCAATTAACTTCTGTAAAAGTAAACTTTGATGAAGAAGTTAGGGCTCTTTTTGATTTTGTGTTCTTTGCCTAAAAGCTGGAATAGCTTGGTAATGGATGTTAGCAATTCTATTTTTGGTTTGAATACATTCAAATTTTATGATGTTGTTGGTGTTATTTTGAGCGAGGAAATTCGTAGGAAAAGCTCAGGTGGAACATCCACATCAGGCAGTGTTTTGAATGCAAAAAGCAGGGGCAGAACAAAGGAGAGAGGAAACAATTTTGGAAATCATGGGAAGTCACAAGGAAAATCAAAAGACAGAAAGTCCCAATCTAGAGACAAGAAGGATTGATGGTACTGTGGTAAGCCAGGTCATCTAAAGAAAGATTATTGGTCTCAGAAAAATAAAGGAGATAGAAAGGAAGGAAGTAAAGAGGCAAATGTGGTAAGTAATAAATCTGATGAGGATGCTTTGATTCTTTCCCTTGATAATGCTGATGATTCTTGGGTGTTAGATTTAGATAGAAGTTATTTTCTTGATTATGTCCAAGGGGATTTTGGGCTGGTTTATTTAGGAGATAATGAACCCTGTCAGATTGTTGGAAAGGGAAGAATCAAGATTAAGTTGCAGAATGAGAATCATTGGCTACTATGTGAGGTAAGGCATGTCCCAAAGTTAAGCAGAAATTTAATTTCAGCAGGGAAACTAGATGATGAAGGTTGTGTTGTTACTTTTAGTGATAAAAACTAGAGGGTCACAAAGGGTGCCTTAGTGGTAGCAAAAGGTGTGAAAGTAGGCACCTTATATCTTTGTACAGGTCATATTGTTCCTTCTACTTTAATTGTTACAAAAAAGGTCAATGTTCAGGAACAATTGTTACAGTTCAGCAGGTAGATCATACAATTGTTGTGGACTCTAAATCAACACTATGGCATAATAGACTTGGGCATATGAGTGCAAAAGGTATGAAATACTTCATTCAAAAAATGTTTTACCAGGTCTAAAATGTGTTAATATGGATTTCTATGAAAGTTTTGTGTATGGAAAAAAAAAGAGAGTAAGTTTTCTCAAGGATGGGAAGCAAAAGAAAGATGAGAAATTGGAGCTTGTGCATATGGATGTATGGGGACTAGCTCAAGTATCTTCTCTCAGTGGCTCTCTGTATTATGTTACATTCATTGATGATGCAACTAGGAAGGTATGGATTTATTTCCTTAGGAAAAAATCTGATGTATTTGAAACTTTTAAAAAATGGAGAAGCTTGATTGAGAATGAGACGGGAAAAAGGTTAAAATTTCTTAGATCTGATAATGGTGGTGAGTATTGTAGTAAAGAGTTTGAAGATTATTGTTCCTCTAATGGTATTCGTAGGCAGAAAATGGTTCCAAGGACTCCACAGGAAAATGGAGTGGTTGAGCGCATGAATAGAACAATAATGGAGCTTGCACGGACTATGAGATTGTATGTTGGGTTGCCTTTGAAAATGTGGGAAGAGACTATAAACATTGATGTTTATTTAATTAATAGAGGTCCCTCTAATCCTTTAGGTTGTGGTATTCCAGAGGAAGCATGGAAAGGTAAGAAGGTGAGTTATTATTTTCTCAAAACCTTCGGTTGTGAAGCATTTGCACATGTAGATTTTGAAAATAGAACCAAGCTTGATGCAAAATCAAAGAAATGTGTATTTGTTGGATATGGCATTGATGAATTTGGTTATAGGGTTTGGGATTTTGAAAATTAGAAAATTGTGAGAAGCAAGGATGTCATATTCAATGAGAAGGTGTTGTACAAAGATCTGTTGCTGTAGCACGAGAAGAAAGAAAATGATTATGTTGTGTTGGATGATATTCCAAACAATGATGTTTTAGTGGTTCCTCATGCTGAGCAACAACAACAACAAAATATACCACAAACTCATGTTAGACGATCTTCAAGGATAAGTAGACCTCCAGAAAGATTCTCTCCCCCTTTGTATACTATTTTGTTAACTGATGCTGGTGAACCAGAATATTATGATGAAGCTATCCAGGTGGATACCAAGGTTCAGTGGGAGCATGGAATGGAAGAAGAAATGGACTCCTAGCTGAAAAACTAGACTTGGGAATTATGCAAGTTGCCTGTAGGTAAAAAGGCTTTACCAAACAAATGGATTTATAGGCTGAAAGAGGAGGATGGAGGTAAGAAAATATTTAAAGCCAGATTAGTTGTAAAGGGATTTGCACAGAAGCAGGGTATTGATTTTGATGAGATTTTTTCTCCTGTTGTTAAAATGACTTCTATTCATATTGTTTGAAGTATTGTGGCTGCTGAAGATTTGCATTTAGAATAGCTTGATGTTAAAACATCCTTTCTCCATGGTGATTTGGAAGAGGAAATATATATGGAACAGACATAAGGATTTGAGGTCAAAGGTAAGGAGAAACTAGTGTGCAAATTGAAGAAAGGTTTATATGGCTTGAACCAAGCACCTCAACAATGGTACTTGAAATTTGATAGTTTTATGGCTGAGCAAGGCTACATCCGAGTAATTCTGACCATTGTGTTTATTTTAAGAGGTTGGATAATGACAACTACATTATTTTATGTTTATATGTTGATGACATGCTTGTAGCTAGGTCTAACATGGATCACATCAATGAGTTAAAACAACAGTTTGCAAATTATTTTTCTATGAAGGATTTGGGGGTAGCAAAACAAATCCTTGGTATGAAAATTTGTAGAGATAGGAAAAATAGAAAATTGTTTTTATCTAAGGCTAATTATGTTGAAAAGGTGTTGCAGAGATTTCATATGGAGAATGCAAAAGCTATCAGCACACCTTTGCTGAGTCATGTCAAATTGACTAAGGATATGTGTCCAAAGACACAAGAGGAGGAAGAAAAAGTGTCCAAGGTACCATATGCTTTAGCTATAGGTAGTTTGAAGTATGCCATGGTATGCATAGGACCAGATATTGCACATGTTGTAGGAGTTGTTAGCAGGTATTTGAGTCATCCCGGAGTTGAGCATTGGAATGCGGTAAAATGGATTCTCAGGTATTTGAGAGGTACATCCAATAATTGTTTATGTTTTGGGGGCTCTAATACTGATTTAAAAGGCTATGTTGACTCAGATTTAGCAGGGGATATAGATACTAGGAGAAGTACCACAAGTTATGTATTTATAGTTGGTGGGACAGTAGTGAATTGGATTTCTCACTTGCAAAAGGTGGTTGTTTTATCCACCACAGAGGCAGAGTATGTTGTTGCAACAGAAGCGGAAAAGGAGATGATATGGATGCAACTTTTCATGGAGGAGTTGGGAAAACAACAAGCTAGAAATTAATTGTTTATAGACAGACAGAGTGTTATACATCTTGCAAAGAATTCTTCTCTACATTCTAAAACAAAACACATCTAGTTGAGATATCATTTCATTCGGCCAGTGTTGGAAGATGGACAGGTTAAGCTGGACAAGATACATACATATGTCAATCCGGTGGCTATGTTTACAAAGGTAGTGACAAGGAAGAAGTTGAGCTCCTCTTTAGCTTCGATTGGTCTTCAAGGTTGAATTCAAGTTTAATAGAGCAGCACGGTCCAAGGTCCTTATTTCCAGTGGGAGCTATAATTGCAGCAGTGTCATCCAGAATCAGTCTCCAAGTGGGAGATTGTGTTGGTGTGGAGCCTGATCAGTCTCCAAGTGGGATATTGTTGGTATGTGGTGACTGATCATGCTATACTATATAGCCCATGGTATACTATAAGAAAAATTTTCTTCCTATTTTTTCACGTGATCACCAAAAAAGGGAAAAATCAATGAAAAAGGGAAAAAATTAATTTTGTAGAACCCAAAAATCTGGAAGCTTCTAAGCTTGATAAAAGGGGTTCGGATGGGTATTTCAGTATGATGAAAAATGTGATTATTCACAAGATTGTAATAGGTTTTACACTGGATAATAAAATTATTGGATGGCTGCAGTTTGGTGGATGTAGCCCGGATTGGGTGAACCATGCTAAATTCTCTGTGTTATGATTTATTCTGTGTGTGTTTTAGTTTCTCTATTTATTATATAGATCTGCATTTAATTGTTAGATATTTTCCATCTCTAACCCTAACAAATACCTCAACCCTATACCCTCAACCCAATACCCTAAACCATCAACCCTATAGGTCCTCAACCCTATACCCCCAATTCTCAACCCTCTACTCTATACATTGGATCCTCAACCCTCATCTACCTCTATCCCTCCCTATTCTCTCCTTCTCTCTATCTCACTTCTCCCTCCATCTCTCCCTCAATACATCCCTCCCTCTCTACCCTAATCCATCAGCCCTATACCATCAACCCTTAAACCCTTAAACCGTCAACCCTAAACCCTAAACCCTCAACCCTAATCCATCAACCCTATACCCTCAACCCTTAAACTATCTACCCTAAAGCCTCAACCCTCAACCCTAATCTCTCAACACTTAAACCCTTAAGACTCTACCCTCTACTCTCTACCCTCAACCCTCAAATCTTGAACTATCAACCCTTATACCCTATACCCTATAAATTTGACCCTCAACCCTAATCCATCAACCCTATACCCTCAAACCTCTACCCTCAACCTTAAACCCTCACCCCTCAACCCTTAAACCCTCAACCATCTATCCTCAATCGAATACCCTCTACCCTCAACCCTAATCCCTCAACCATATACCCTCAACCCTTAAACCCTTAAACCTAAGTAAACTCTCTACCCTTAACCCCTCAACCCTCAACACTTAATCCCTCAACCCTTAAAACCTCAACAATCTACCCTCTATAATCAACCATCAAACCCTAAACCCTCAACCCTATGCATTGGACCCTCAACCTTAATCCCTCAACCCTATACCCTCAACCCTCTACCATCAACCTTAAATCCTCAACCTTCAACCCTTAAACCCTAAACCTTTAAACCCTTTACTATCCACCCTCAACCCAATAACCTCTACCCTCAACCCTAATCCCTCAACCCTATATCCTCAACCCTTAAACCATTAAACCCAAGTAAAATCTCTACCCTAATCCCTCAACTCTTAATCCCTCAACCCTAATCCCTCACCCTTTAAACCCTGTACCCTGTACCCTCTACCCTATACATTAAACCATTAACCCTCAATTCTTAACCCTCAACCCTTAATCTCTCAAACCTCAACCCTTAAACACTAAACCCTCAATCCCTATACCCACTACAGTATACATTGGACCCTCAACCCTAATTCTTCAACCATATACCCTCAACCATATACCCTCAACCCTCAACCCTCAACCCTCAACCCTAAACCCTTAAACCTTCTACCTTCTAACCTCAAGCTAGTACCCTCTACCCTCAACCCTAATCCCTCAACCCAATACCCTAAACCATCAACCCTATAAGTCATCAACCCTATACACTCAATTATCAACCCTCTTCCCTATACATTAGATCCTCAACCCTCATCTATCTCTATCCCTCCATCCTCTTCTCTCCTTCTCTCTATCTCACTTCTCCCTCCATCTATCCCTCCCTCCATCCCTTCCTCTATACCATAATCCCTCAACCCTATACCCTCAACCCTTAATCTCTTAAACACTCAACCCTTTACCCTCAACTCTCTACCCTCAACCTTAAATCCTTAATCCTCAACCCTTAAAACCTAAACCCTTAAACCCTCTACCCTCTACATTCAACCTAATACCCTCTACCCTCAACCATAATCCATCAACCCTATACCCTCAACCCTTAAACCCTTAAACCCAAGTGGGCTCTCGCCCTAATCCCTCAGCCCTCAGGCCTTGTCCCTCAGCCCTTAGGCCACCTCTGTCACTCTGCCCTCTACCCTCTACCCTCAGCCCTCAGACCCTAGGCCCTAAACCCTATGCACCTCAGCCCTGATCCTCAGCCATATACCTCAAACCCTCAGCCCTCTACCCTCAGCCCTCAGCCCTTCAAACCTTGAAGCCATAGGCCCTCTACCCTCTACCCTCTGCCCTCAGCCAAGATATGCTCTGCCCTCTACCCTCAATGATACCTCTACCCTCAGCCCTGATCCCTCGGCCCTATACCCTAGGCCATGGGCCAAATCCAATTAGAGCTCTCTGCCATGATCCCTCAGCCCTCAGCCCTTGATCCCTCCCAAATATACCTCTACCCTCTACCTATACATTAAGCTCTGACCACGAGGATTCTCAGCCCTCCAACCCCTTAGGCCTAAACCCTCAGACCCTAGGCCTCTACCTATACATTGGACCCTCAACCCTAATCCTTCCAGCCATGCCCTCAAACATATGCCTAAAACCCTCTGCCCTCAACTATAAATCCCTCAACCTAAATTCTTAAAATTACAAACCCTTAAACCTTCCCTACTGCCCTACTGCCCTCAGCCCAATACCCTCACCACCCTCCAGCTCTCTACCCTAAACCACCATCAACCCTATAGGTCCTCAACCCTATACCCTCAATTCTCAACTCTTTACCCTATGCATTGGATCCTCAACTCTCATATATCTATATCCCTCCCTCCTCTTCTCTCCCTCTCTCTATCTCACTTCTACCTCCATCTCTCCCTCTATACATCCCTCCCTCTCTACCCTAATCCATCAACCCTATACCCTCAACCCTTAAACCCTTAATCACTCAATCATAAACCCTAAACCCTCAACCCTTAAACCTTAAAACATTAAACCCTCTACCCTCTACCCTCAACCCAATAACCTAAATCCTCAAACCTAATCCCTCAACCTTATACCCTCTAAACTCTCTACCCTAAACCCTCAAACCTCAACCCTTAATCCCTCAACCCTAAACCCTCAACCCTTAAACCCTGCACCCTCAACCCTTAATCCCTCAGCCCTCAATCTTGAAACCCTCAATTTTTAGCCCTTAATAGGTCAACCATAATTCCTCATCCCTTAACCATTAAACCATAATCCATCAACCCTTAACCCTTAAACCATAATACCTCAACCCTTAAACCTTTAAACCCTCAACCCTCTACCCTTTACAATATACATTAAACCTTGAACCCTCAATTCTCAACCATCTACCCTATACATTGGATCCTCAACCATATACCCTAAACCTCACCCCTCAACTCTTAAACCCTTAAACCCTCAACCATTAACCACTCAACCCTCAAACACTTAAACCCTCTACCCTCTACCCTATAAATTGAAACCTCAACCCTAATCCCTTAACCCTATACCCTCAACCCCTATCCCTCTCTCTTTATCTATCCATCTCACCTCTCTCTCCCTCCTTCTCTCCCACCCTCTCTAATTATCTCTATCTACCCTCTCCCTCTTTCTACATACCTCTCTCTCAATCAATCCCTACCACTCTCTCTCACTCCCTCTACCCTCTCTAATTATCTCTATCTACCCTACTCTCCCTCTTTCTACATACCTCTCTCTCGTCAATCCCTACCACTCTCTCTCACTCCCTCTATCTCTCTCTCTCTCTCTCTATCTCCCCCCAACTATTTCTTCATCACTACCTCTCTCTCCCACTCCCTCTCTCTCCCTATCTCTTAGGTCTCTCACTCCCACTCCCATCTCTCTCTCAGGTCTCTCCCTTTGGCACCCTACCTAGGTAACTCTCTCTCTCCCCCCTCTATCTATCTATCCCTCCCACCCTACCTAGATAAGTCCCTCTCACTCCACCCCCCTCTCTCACACTCCCTCTCTCTCTCTCTCCCTCTCTCTTAGGTCACTCCATCCCACAACCTCTCCCTCTCTCAGATCTTTCACTCTCACACTCCCTCTCTCTCACTCCCTCTCTATACCACTCCCTCTCTCTCACACTCCCTCTCACCCCCCCTCACACTCTCAAGTCTCTCCCTCTAGCACCCTACGCACATAACTCTCTCTTTATCTCCCTCTCTCTCCCCCCCCCTCTCTCTCCCTCTATCCCTCCAACCCTACCTAGCTAAGTCTCTCTTACTCCAACCCATTCTCTCCCACTCCCTCTCTCTTAGGTATCACCCTTCCACCCCTCTCCCTCTCTTAGGTCTCTATCTCACTACCTCTCTACCTCTCTCTCTCTCTCAGGTATCTCCCTCCCTCTCTCCCTCCCTCTCTCCCTCCCACCCTACCTAGACAACTCTCTCTCTCTTAAAATTCTCCCTCCTTCTAAAGGAATACATAAATACATACATATAAGTAGACATACATACATGCAAACATACATACATACTTACATGCATACAAGAATACATACATATGTACATACAATCTTACATACATATAAGCATACATGTACAGATGTACATACAATCTTACATAGATGCATACATATAGGCATACATACATACATGCACTAATGGATAGATACATATAGGAATACATACATACATATGTATGTACAAACACACATACAAGCATACGTACATGCATACATAGATACATTTTATACAAGAACACATAGATACAAACATACAAATATATATATACATACATACAATAGGGTAGCATTTAACACAAAGAAAGACATAACACGCTTGCATTATGTATTGCACAAATGCAAAACCATATCAAAACAAGGGAAATAATGGAAGCACGTTATAATGCGCTCGCATCATAACACGCTTGCATTATTTCTTGCTTTGGGAATCCCCAAGTCTTTGGCATGGTATTTGTCTTGTAATACCAACCCAAAGGCTTGGAGGGCCTTCCCAACATCCAAAGACATGTTTTTGTGAATTCTACAATATTTCAGATAATCACAATCGTACTCATTGTCAGGTTTGCATGTGTTTCAATGTTGAAGAAGTTGAACACCTAGGTAATGTTAGGCTCTCTCTTAGCTATCTAACATTGTAATTTTTTTTAATTTTTGACAATGTTAAGCCTTTGATCTATAATTTCTTTTATTTGTGTCTATTTTTTGGAAAAAACCAATGTTTGGTGTTTTTTCATTATAAATTAACCGTTCATCAATTTCAAATAAATTTCAGTTTTAGAAACTAGAATCCATTCTACACATATTAAAAAAAGAAAATCAATTAGTTTCCACAATTTATAGGGGTAGCACGACCAAAATTCTACTTTTCAGGAACTGTCCACTTTGAAAATTAGTAAAAAATTAAATATTTATTAAAAAAATTATCAGAATAATCAAGCATAAACTACATACTCTTAGCTAATTTTTCATCGAAGTTATTTTAAAAATACTAAAAAAAGGTTAACCGTGCTAGGGAGCCATATAAATTGCTATGTTATTTTTTTTGACAAAAACAACACCAATTTTTGTGGTCCCCTCTTTTGAACCCCTTAATCTCAACCATTTTTTATAAAAAAATTAGTAGTTTAGAAAGTAGAGTCAAAGCACTACGATCCTTTTTTTTGTTGCATCTCAAAATTTTGAGTGTAACTATCCTCAATTTCATGTCCAAGGTCAGTATTTCCTAATTTTAGAAAAAAAGTGGTCACTTAAGCCACCTTTTTGGCCCTCCATCTTTTCATACTTACCCACCATTTGAGATTATGATAGGAACTCATCCCGTAGGAGTTGTTGATCTCAAAGAAAGCAATATGGAGAATAAGAGGAGTGCAAAAGTAGAAGAGTTTGTAGGTTTCATGTGGACATTCCATAGTCAGGCCTGGAAGCATTTGGGAGACATGAATAATAAGTATAAGGAGAAGGTAGATGAGAGGAGGAGACATAAGGAATTTTTTGTTGGAGATGAAGTAATGGTATATCTCAAAAAGGAAAAATTTCTAGTGGGAACATACAACAATCTAAAGATGAGGAAGTTTGATTCTGGAAATGCATATGAAGTGGAGTTACCAAAGAATTTCACCTATCTTAAATGTTGTAGAAATATATGAGTATCATGAAGGACAATAAAGTTCTAGTAGTAGCGAAGTTGATTTGAAGGATTACTTACCACATCAATCATCAAAGGAGAGTGAATAGATTTTGGATACTAGAACCGAAAGGAGCACTAGGAACAAGCAAAACAAGGAGTACCTAGTAAAATGGAAAGGAAGACTAGCAAATGATTGATTATGGATTTCTCAAGTTAAGGTGGACCAATTTCATTTTCCTCTAACCCCTGGAAAGTGAGGGACTCACTTTTCTTCCAACCCCAAGTTTCTGATGCAAGAGCACCCCTGGTTTTAAAACAATATTGTATCAACAAAAAACATTTATTTTCTTGCATTTTAGTCTATAAAAGTTTCACCATGGGTAAACCCACAAAACTGGTTTACAATTCCATTGAGGATAGAAAAATGTAGTTCCAGATGGAAAACACTTTAGGGGGTTTGCTAGAACTAGGGAGGTTCGCTAGAACCCCACCCCTTCTAGTGATCCCCCTTTAATTGTTTTCTTTTTAATTGCATTAAAGGGGGGTTCACTAGAAGAGGGGATTTGAGCAAACCTTGGTTCATTTGAACCCCCCTTTTCCCCCTTTCTCCCCCTCTGACACCAAAAAACTACAATTTTTTTCCCTTCGAAGCTCAAGTTGAGGATGAAAATGGAGGAGACTTCACAGACCAAACAAGATGATGGTAGTCCTTAGAACAAGCTATCCATAAAAATATAATTTTAATATGTTTTGGTTTTATTATGCATTTGTTTTTTTAGTTTGATTAAACATAGGTTTTTCACCAAAAAGCAAGCTCTTTGTTTTGCACATGTGGAAAAATAACATATTATCAAAATAAAATTCTGAAAAATATGTGTAGGCTAGGTATTGATGTCCTTGATCTAGTAAAAAAAATGAATTTTGATAGATACAAATTTTTTTATGTTGTATACGATCCTCCTATGTCTGAATTGTAATTGGTTTCACGTTGAAACCTGATTAAGGAAAAAATATTCAATAAAACATTATGAAACCAAACAAAAGGGTTAGATATCAAAGTTACAAATCTAAATTCAAAAAAATTAGAATTTAATCCTTCATAGAAAAAATGTTATGTTGTATATGGTGAGCATCACTCCTCAAAAATGGTGTTTACTGATAAAAACTAGTTTTCGAAGGTGAAGGAAAAAGAAGTGCAATCTAATTCCAAATTTTTTGAAAAAAATATATTTAGAATCTACAAAAAAATTGTCACAAATCACTAGTTTTCATCATCTTCAAATTCCTCATGGTTTAGCCGCTATAGGTGCTTGAACGAGAAGATTTAGTTAGAAAAAATCAATTTAGTGTCTAGTTTGGCCAAAAATTGTAAACCAGTATTGTGGGGTCACCCCCATTTAATTTTTCATTCCACCACATTATTGTTTCTCATATCATAGAGCAAGATATAGTATCTACACAAGGTCATCTACATCATAGGGTATGTGCAGGAGCATCATGGAAAAAATAGGCCCTTAAGTGGCAAAAAAATTAGAAAAAATCAAAGTTAGGCAACTTGACATAAAAATTTGAATAAGTTATCTATATTATTTCAAAAATATGTAAGAATAGAATTTGTAGAAAATTGAATGTAGTTTCTAAACTACTAGGTTTATTTATATAAAAAAAATCTATTTGGTGAAAATTTGAAATTTCAATGCAGTAGTAATTAAATTTCAAGGAAAAAATAATAAGTGTCTATCTGCTCACCCTAACCGCGATAAAATGATAATATTTTTTTATAAAATTTCATATATAAGTAAAGGACTCATGTCCTAATGTGATGCATATTTTTTTGTAATTTTTTTCCAAGTAAATAATTAATTATGATTTTTTT
Organism: Sequoia sempervirens; assembly: GCA_007258455.2. NCBI lineage: Eukaryota > Viridiplantae > Streptophyta > Pinopsida > Cupressales > Cupressaceae > Sequoia > Sequoia sempervirens. Next base: position 313,093,457 of record VDFB02353493.1, on the reverse strand, counting down.
ATTATAACTTTTAAAAAGTATAAAAACTTATATGTCTGACCACCTTAACTTGGTAAAAAATTCATGATTTTTTTTTTAATCCTATAGTATGGGAAGCATAGAATGTGATGCACTTTTCGGATTCAAAAAATTTGATACCATTTAAAAGATATAGATGTTTTTCAATCAACCTATCAATCAGGACTTTAGTCATAATTCAAATAGAAAATGAATAATAGTTATTTATTAAATTCAAAGTAAAGCATAATTATATTGGTGGAAAGCTGAGAATCTACTTTAAAAACCCTTTTCGTTTCATCAATTTTGGGTAAAAAAATCCGTCAGCCACATACCCTACACATACCCATCATACCGCCACTTTTTGGCCCATCATGATCCTGCACATACCCCATACCAAGATTTCAAGAGATTTGCATTTGTTTACATAAATTTATTTCTCTTATAATTTTACTATAATTTATAGTCAGAGAATTTTGGGTCAACCTGGTCCATAATTGTTGTGTGAACCTATTCCAAAGTGTGTAGAGCTTAATGGGACATCATACAAGTATTTTGGGTCCAATGAGATTTATCTTGGATATCCATAGTTTGTTTCATCTCATGAAGGATTATCTTTTATGTTTTAAGGCCAACCTACATGCTTGATCAGTCATTAGGATTTGTGAACTCTTAAGGCTAATATGGACCACTATTGGAGCTAGAGAATCATATTTAAGATCATTTGTTATTCATTTTAATCGGTCATCAATAGTTAGATAGATAGTTCACAAGTATTTTAGGATTAGTTGTTATAATAAGGCCTTTGGCTAGTTTTAATGCTGTAATTCCCCTACAATAGGCTTGTGATCCCTAATTATTTTGCATATGATTATGTAAGATTTCCAATTGATTAATCAATGAAATTTCATTTTTTATGATCAATATATTGTGTTATTTCTGATGTGTTGGCTCTACGCTGCATGGTTGGATAGTTCTTTCTAGACCCTCCATCTGTGACTACACCATTTAAGATCCATGTAAAGTCCCATATTATTCTTTCTTTCTTCATGTATGATCCTTGGTATGAATCTCCTATAAAAATCTATAATAGAAAAATATATATAATAAATATCTTTTTCATATAATTGAAATAGGAAAAAGCTATAGTATAATTCAACTATCTATAAAAAGTAAGGAGTAGAGAGGGAGAAAGGCTATGGATTTTGTCTATCTAGGAAGTGATGATAATAATTTCTCAATGTAACTTTCTGATATGATATGTTTGATATAAAAATGTGATGCAACTTTGATAAGTGAAGAAAGGTAAAATGGAACATTAAAAATATGGTCATGTAATACACCTTTGATCAACACAATATTTTGATATGGTAGATTTGATATCACTATTTAAAGTGACTCCACTTATGTGCTAATGTGATATAATTTCACTAAATATGAGAGTGTAGTGTGCTCATGATAAGACACACAACTTGGTCATGTTCAATTATCATGAAATGGAGTATAATATGTAACCATGAGACCTAACAATGATAAGGATGACAAGGCATAATCATTAAATAACATAGGAAGTAATGGGATCATGATAAAGGTACTAGTCATAACATGTAAAGAACAATATAGTCTTGAGAGATAAGTATCACAAGAAAATCATAAATCATGTTTCATCATAAAATATTTTAGCATAGCAAGATAACGTGAAACATATTAAGCATAGGAAGAATCCCAAAAACCCTATCCTACATGCGGGGTTGATTCTTTTGATATATGAACACATTAAAGCTCATGATGCCCATATAACTCTTGTTACTCCAAAGGCTAAAGCTAGGGAGGGTTATGAAACTGAGTCAGGTGAGGAAAGGGCTTCTAAGAAACTAAGGAAGAGGAGGCTTATGTTAAATAAATATTCTGAGTCGGATAGGGATGATGATGTTGATTATGTCCCTGACTCGTATGCCTCTTTGGAGGAGGGCCCCATATCCCCTGTTCAGGGTAAATTTGGGAAAAAGGAAATTAAATGAGGAAGTGGGTTATATGACCTGTAGTGATGATGTGGAGGTGACTATTCCTTCTAAGGGGGAAAAAGACAAAAATGATCTTTATGGGGAAGCTTCCTCTCCTCCCCCTACATCTAGACTTGTGTAGGATCCTGAGGAGGGAAGTCAGAAGAGAAAGGTTTTGATTCCTGGTCAACATTTGGAGAAGAATTCCCCTTTCTTTGTGGCTGGTGGCTTCCATGGTGAGGATGTTATGAGTGTTGTCATTAGGTTGCCTAAGCAGAAGGTTAAAGCTGTGGGTGGTGAACAAGCTGTGGGAGCTAAGAAAGTGAACGCTGAGAGGATTCAGAAGAGGATGGATGCAGCAGAGAAAATTTCCAATTCCATTCATAGGATGAAGTCTCCTATCATTGTTGGTAAAGGTAAGGATTCCTTTGAGGATAAGGTCCATGAGAGTTCTTTTGAAGAGGATGTTGCTATGGGAAATCGCATTGAAAACTTTTATAGGGAAGATCTTTCTGATGTGTTGGGTTTAGCCCTTGACAGTGCTGATGTGCTTTTTAAACTTTTTAAATGGCTCTTTCATGAGATTAATAGGACTAATGTTCATATTAGAAGCATTGCTTGCAAGGCTGAGGACCTTATGATCCAAAGCCAAATTGAGAGGAAACCGTTAATCTGAAACAGAATATGGAGGCAAGAATGTTCTCCCTTGAGGAGAAAATTGACAAAATTTGGAATGTGGTTATGAAGAGTGGAGAAGATCCTAAATTCTTGACTAGGTCGGACTCTACAAATGCTTTAATAAGAGAAAGGAAATTTTGTCTGCTGATGTTATGGCTACTGAGGGTAACCTGACTAGGGAGGATTATGTTGCTTCTAAGGGTGCTACTACAGGTTTTGTTTTGAGTTGTGAGGTAAAAATTGGTGGGCCTGGGGTTAGGACTAGAAATAGATTGAAAAATTAGGCTGGGACCTCAGGTATGGATGTTTCTAATACTGGGGTTAAGGGACAAAAGCTTGCTGCTAGTGAGATGGAAGCTGTTGAAATTCTGAACAATATGTAGTGGTGTGTGCCATTTTCTGGCTGCTTTTTGGCTGGTGGTTTGTTGTTGTTGGGCTGATGGTTGTTTAATGTTGATTCCTTTTTGCTTCAGCTATTCCTTTTTGTAAAGGGTTCTAGGCCCCTTGAAAACCCATTTTTTTACCTCTAATCAAAACACGAAACATATTAAAACATAAATGTTAAAATGGAGCATGAACAACAAAAGAGTCAAACAAGGCACATAGATAACAATGAAAATATATGAATGATTAGGAGTTAAACATGAGGCATGTAAGAAAACATAGTTGCTAATTATAGGGGTTATTGATAATTACACAATATTGGACCTAATTTCCTTATGAAAATTAGGGATCTCCTTCTAGATATCCCAATCTTGAAAAATTGAGTCTTTTTTTCTTGTGTGCATGATCATATTTATTTTAATCCTTCAAGTTCAATAATATCACAACCTTTGTTTGTGCCCAAGTCTTTAAATTTGACCCTACTCATTTTTTATTTGGTCTTATTGAACCCAAAAATGATTTGTCACTTTTATTCTTTCTATCACATTTAAAGTATTTTGAGTTTGAGATATTTTCTCATATTTGAAAAGTTTAACAATCTTCTTGAAAGAGGAATTTTTTTATCTAAATGATAGTCCTTGTGTACACCTACATTTTCTTTACTTCTAGGAAATCTAATATAATTTTGAATTCTAGTTTACTTTTATGTTCTCATATGGATATTAGTCCCTTTCCATGATTAATTATTTTATGGATAATAGGAAACTACCAAATGAGATTTAATCAAGATCATTATGTTTGGGTGTTCCCACAATAGTGGTTTACACTTTTTGGGACATCTTGATTTTTGTTGAAATCACATATTTTTAGAATTTATATAATGATTTAAGCCTTGAAAAGTTTCATTTAAAGGATTCAAATTGAAGAGGGTTTGACCAAACCACTTTAGATCAAACCCCCTTGGATAGAACCCCACTAGTTTTAAACCATACCTATAACAGAGTCTCCTTTATGTACCTATCAAAATGTTGATAAAAAACCACTTTTGATTTACCCTTTGGGGGATCAAATGAATTCATTTAAAATTTACTTTTTGTAAGTATGTATTTCTTATTATAAGCTTCCCAAAAAGTATAATTTTAAATATATTTAATTTGATTATTATATTTATTTTTTATTTTTTGTGAATGTAGGTTTTTCACCAAAAATCAAGCTCTCTATTTTGCACATGTGGAAAAATAGTAGATTACCAAAAAAAAATTGAAAAATATGTATGTGCTAGATTTTGATGTCCTTGATCCAACAAAAAAATTTGAATTTTGATACATACAAAAAAAATTATGTTGTATACGGTCTTTGTATGTCTAAATTGTAATTGGTTTGACTTCAAAACTTAATTAGGAAAAAAATATCCAATAAAACACTATGAAACCAAATTAAAGTGCTAGATATCATATTTACAAATATAAATTTGATAAAATTAGAATTTAATCCTTCATAGAAAAAAAGTTATGTTGTATATAGTGAACATCACTCTTTAAAAATGGTGTTTACTGTTAAAAACTAGTTTTCAAAGGAGATGGAAAAAGAAATACAATCTTATTCCAATTTTTTTTTTAAAATATATATTTAGAAACTATAGAAAAAATTTCACAAATCACTAGTTTGCATCATCTTCAAATTCCTCATGGTTTAGTAGCTATAGGTTCCCAAAAGTGAAGATTTAGTTAAAAAGATTCAATTCAATGTCCAATTTGGCCAAGAATTGTAAACCAATATTGTGGGATCACTCGTTTGTAAGTTGGTATGTTTGAAGCCTGGGTGTCCAATGGACCTAAGAGTGCATAAAGAGTGAATTGATAATTATTCTATGTTAAATAGATGCAATATGATTGAAACATATAAAATTGTAGGTTCACCAAAATGAAAACAAAATGATGAACCCAATTTCTCTATAATTTCATTCAATATGAGGGTTATGATATTTAAATGAGTAACAAAAAATAAACCTAATTGTTATAGGAATCAAAAGGAAATTTTTAAGAGGGTCAAATGTTGTGTACCTATTGTAAGAAGTGTTTTTTCGGACCTCATTGAGGACTCATTCACCCTATGGAAAATGAGTCATGGCTAGGGCTCTGGAAAATCTATTTCTAGGTTTTGTTCTTTTCAGTCTACACTTCTAAATCCTAGTTGGGCACTGTTGGAAAACCAGAAATAAATCTTGTATCTTAGTTTCCGTGATTTGGCAACTTTCTATGCAACTTTGATAACTTTTCCAATTTTTCTCTCCAATAGATCTTCAACCTAAAAGTTGCAATCACACATCAAAGGAGAGAAAATTTTTGTTTGTTAGGGAATAGGGGTTTTCCTTAGTCAAACCCCATTTTGGTAATTAAACCTTGAAATGAAACAATGCATAAGGAATGATGGATGAACAAAATGCAATGCCACAACTCACCAAACCTCAATTGAAACCTTGGATAAATCTGCAAACTAGCATGAAGTAGCCTCAATGAATATAGATCTTGATCACAACACTTGATTAGAGATAATTCCTTTGAACGCTTGATGGATCTTCAATGCTACATCAACACATTAGCTCAACAATGTGCATAATGCACTAGGTCTTTGACATGATGATAGGACTCTTGATTGTTGCAATAATCTTCTATTATTATGCCCTTGAATGCCTTAGAAATGCTCCTGAATACTCTTATGATAATTTAAATTTTTCTAGGTGTCTTAGGATGAAATAACCTTGTATTTATACTTAGAATTAGATCTCAAAATTGAAGTTATACAAGCTGACATAAAATCATGGATTTGAAATGATTAAAATACCGCCAAAAACATATTTCAAAGAGGGATCCTATGTGTAAGTGAGGACCCATTCTCCATAGGGTGAATGGGTCCTAGCTCACTTAACTACGACACACTTTGGGAAATATGAAATGTCATGTGAAAATAGGGTCCTAGGACTTAGTGAGGACCCATTCATCATGTGGCGAATGGGTCCTAGGTCACTAACCTAGGAAACACACCTTGTAAACTTAAGTGTTGTGTAATGTCATTTATAAATGTCGGGTTTTATCCCTTAGAATTTGTATTTAATTAGGCTTGGATTTGAATTAAATAGGGCTAAGCCAGGAAAATTAAGCTCAATCAATTAATAAAGCCCTAGATTAGAGTGAAAGTGTAAAGATACACTTTACAACACCCTAAATAAGGTACAATTAAGTCCATTTTATTAAAAAGGCCCTAAACTTAATGTGAATGTGTAAAACACATTACAAAACTAAACTAAGGCAACATTGCGATCATTTTATTATTGATTATTCCCAAATTAAAGAAAAAAGGGATACTTTTTCCATTACTAGAATGATAAATCTAAATTGACCAATAAACCTTTTTTTTAACTGTTAATTAACCTAGAATCCTTACATCCATAGTGTGAAGTTTTTTATATTTTATGCTAGGAAGAAAATATCCACTATCTAATAAGAAACCATCATGAGACCCTCTTTAATTTATAAAACTATATACACCCTTTGAAAATTTGTCAACCCATCAT
>VDFB02353493.1:313057860-313086721 GCA_007258455.2 Sequoia sempervirens | reverse complement strand
TGAGTGTATGTGTCTCACCTTCTAGGACTTCTCACCTAGTAGAAAACCAAGAGTTTCATTTCCTCAATGTGAGAATGCATTTTTGGACAAACAACCTAGATCTGATCCACATCATGTTGGTCAAATGGTTGAAGCTTGATCCACCTTTTTATTTTTGTTTATTCTTGTTCTTATTTCTTCCTAGTTATTGATATTTCATGTTTGTGTATCTTGTTTTTGTGCATATCATACACCTCATGTGTGTCCTTTCATGCTTATGTTAGTTTGACTTGGGATCTTGGGTCCTAGGGGCTTGACCACCTCCTTAAACTTTGTCATCCTAGACTGTCTGCATTTGTACGATCGGACCCCTCTTGAATGTCTACTTTAGTGTGAGTTTGAAGATAATTCATCCTCTCACTAAAGTGGGGGCTAGATGTAGTCACTAAAAAAATACACCTTTTCCTTGATTTATTTGGGGATGTTTAATGATAAATTAGACTTAATGTTGCCTTGGTCTAGTGATGTGAGGTGTTTTACACATCCACATTAGGTCTTGGGTCCTTTTTAAGCTTAATTAACTTAACTATGCCTTAATTTCATATTGTAAATGTATTTATTTACATCTTCACATTAAATTTAGGAGGCTTGTAAACAAAGTGGACCTAATCTAGTGTTGTAATGTGTTTTACACATTCACATGGGATTTAGGGCCTTTCTAAGCTAAATAGACTCAATTTTTCCTTAATTTAATGTTGTAAAATGTATCTATTTACACTTGTACATTGGATTTCGAGGCCCATTGCATTTATAACCTGTATATCATCATTAATAGGCCTCTAATATGACCCCATATTGTGCATCCAAAGGAATATTTTAATCAAAAAATCAACAATATCAACATATAAGCTTAATTTATTCACTCCCCAACACTTTAGCATGAAAAATAACCCCTGTGGGACCCATTCACCACCTTGGGTGAATGAGTCCCATCCAGGTGGGACTAATTTACCCAGGATGGCGAATGAGTCCCATTTGGCCTATTTTTAAGGATTTGAGTGGGAAAAGTGGGTTTTAGCTCAAATTTCTCCTATGTCGGCCTTGGGGATCAAATTAATGGCCATTTGAGTGCATTTCCTATATAAACAAGCTTTCAAATCCTTATTTCATCCAAGCAACATAAGTCTACATGTTATCAAGTCAAGTAAGCAAGGTTTAAGTATTCCAAGGCCATCAAGATAGCTTTCAAGATCTATTTTTAAGCATTCAAGGGCAAGATTTTTCATCAATTGTTGTAGCAATTCAATATCCATCATCATGTCAAGTATATCAAGCATCAAGCATGTTAGTGAGCTAGTGTTGTGTTGTAGCATTGAATATTCAAGACCAACTATTGTTCTACACCTATTGTCAAAGATCAAGATCTACATCCTTCATGGCCATTTCATGTTGAGTTGCAGATTTGTAAGACATCATTCAATGTAACATTGTTCATATTCCATATCCCATGTTTGATGTTTCGTGTCCTTGTTTCATTGTTTCATCATTTGGTTTAATTACCTAAAAGGGGTTTGACCAAGGCCAACTCCTATTCCCTAACAATCAACACTTCCTCTCTCTATCTCTCTCTCTCTCTCTCTCTCTCTCTCTCTCTTTGTTGGATTGTAGATCTTAGAGCTTGAAAAATCATTGAAGATTAGGTTTCAAACTTGTTGGAGTTGTATCCCTATTTGCAAGGTCATAATCTTCACAAAAAGGCAATTTACTATCCTAAAATTATAGTTTTAGATCCAGGAACCTAGAGAAAGAGAAAGAGCAGACTGAGAGGTGTAGATCAAAACTTTGAATTTCCAAAAAATCCAAACTAGAGTCATTCGCCACAAGTGGAAAATGAGTCCCACAGTTGGTTTTTTTCAGAGATATTTGCAGATTTGGATACCCATTTTCTTGAAACTTGCTCCCGTGCAAAAATCCAGAACTGGGACTAATTTTCCTAGAATGGCGAATGAGTCCCAATAGGCCAAAAATTGAATTTTTCATAATTTTAGAGTTGTTTTAGTCATCTTCAAGCTTCCAGGTACACATCATTCATTTCATTACTATTCTATTCTATTTTTCTTACATTTCTAAGGAATTTCCTAGGTCATTACATTGAATTATGGTTTTACATTTCATCTTGCATGTCATTATCTTTTCCAAGTCTAAACTTGGTAGTGAATCCCTCATTAGATATCATTCAACCCCTAGGATAACCCTATTAATTGCAAGATAACAATCTGCTTTGCATTGAGATATCTAGGGTTATCCTTGAGTGGAATATCTATTTGAAAGTGGGTGCGAATACATACATTCATCATACCATCTCATACATTTTAATAGGTTCCACAAATCAATTTTAATTTTTTACAAGGATTGTTCTATTATAATCTTGAAATTTCAAACAACTATAATTCTATAGAAATTAACACTTTAAGTGGTAATTATTTACTTGAATCTATGAACTTAAAATTTAATAAATAAATGATACCAAATATATACTAAGCTATTGATTATTGATTTTTATTTAATAATCACTAGTAATTGAATTATCATCCAAGGCTATAGATCACTATGAAATTACATAACATTTAACCCAAGTTTTAATTCAAAACAATAACTAAGTTACTATTTATTGAAACTATTTTATTGGATGAAATTCATTTTTCCTCTATTCAAAACCATTTTAATCCTTTCAAATTAAAATATAACTTTCCAAATTTGTAATGCAAATTAAAAGAAGTATTATTTAAATTCAACTAATTAAGTCTTTCTAACTAAAAACTAGCTTGTAACTAAATATATTCATTTTAAATGATTTTCTCTTTTCTTTGCCGCCTTTTTAATTTGTAATTAGATTGATTGTTTTCTATTTCTCTTTCATGACTAGTTCAAAGATTTGTTTAATACATGGTTTCATTTGTATACACATATGATTCATCATTATGTTACATTATTGAAAGTACAAAAAATAGAGAACTTGTCTACCAATTTTCATTCATACTTGATGGAAAAATATAGATATATGTTTCAAATTTTACAATTGAAAAAATAATATAACGTCTATATATATAGCGATTAAAGATTTCAAATATAGTATTTTTTTTTAATTTCTATTTTTGTAATTTTTATATTCTTTTTAACATCATATTATTCTAGATTAAACTAGAGATGGTGACCTTTCAAACAGATGACGTTGAAATGTTTATGTTCACATTTTTTGTTTAGTAAATATTTAAATACTTTATATTATGTGGGAGGGGAATGCCCTCGAGGTCAACGCCTCCCCAGATCCCTACAACTCCCATAGTTGTTAGAGTTAATAGGTAGTATACCATTGTCTCTCGCACTTTCTTTGTTCTTGACACATAGTTTTCTGTGTCTTAAATGGTAGACTAGTGGGTCCAATGTTGTTTTGGATTCTTACTTTAGGTATCATGCTATTTAGACCTTATGGTGTATGTTATGTTAGATTAAATCCTTATTCACATTTAATTTAGCATAACATACTACATCAAAAAGATTAAGAAGAGACATGTTAGATCATGGAGATATTTATTGAATAGACTAACAAAGATTATTAAATAAATCACATTGTAATCTAACACATAAATATAAAATCTAAAGATGCTCATATATATATATATATAAATTTTTAGTACATCTCATCAATAGTACTATGTCACTATGGCCTATGAATGTTAGATCCCTTGGGATCTGGTGTCCATGCCTATCAATAGATGGTGGTGTGTGATCAGGATCTACTCATGGTAGCTATCTCCTACATAGTTTGTAATGCCTCACATGCTTCACCCTCGCATATTAGTGCATCAATATGCTCTCACTCTATGAAGTCTCTATCTACGTGGACTCTAACATTCTCTCTCTATAGTCGCTTGACCTATGATTATAAGATAGCCTCTCTCTCAGTTTTTTGAGCTACTTGAGCCTCCTCTAACTCAACCTCCAGTGTTGATACCTAACCCTTAGCTCGATTAGTGAATTTGGATACACTATTGAATGCTCCCTTGAGCCTCACATAAGGCTCATATAGGTCCATGCACTACACCATGAAATGTGGGGGCATGTACTTTATGATAGTAGCCTCATCTACAAGAAGGGGTGGCACTATCTCACTAGCTACACATCGAAAGAGGTCATGGGGATCTATCACGGGCCCTACAAGATAGAAAGCATAAGAATAATCACCATACATCATCATAATATACATATAAATGGGCATGATATACATAAAAACATAAAGCATAATAATAAACATGATCACCTAGGTCTATAACATGATCCATAGGAATCTTGAATACCCAACTGCTCTCCCCATGCTCTCAAACACTGGCATGTGCAGACTATGACCTCGTAACCCATGTGGGAACTATATCTCTCCACTCAGGTCTAGGAGGACTAGCCTCACCTCTGTCATTGTCCTTGCTCATAGGTTTAGTCTACTCATCCTCTATCTCCTCATCATCCTCCTCTCCCTCATAGTCGCTATCTTCCTCTGACTCCTCATCCCCATCTCGAAATAGGTCTACTATATCTATCCCCCTACTCGACTCTCTGTCCTCCTCCCTGGGATTTGGTAAAGGTCCTACAAAGCCCATAAGATAGCCCATAGGAAAAATAGGTCTTGGCTGAACTAAATCCCACCATTCATCATACTCCTCTATCGTACTAATGTAGTCAATGTCAGAGACTGGGGGTACATCTATATACTCCTCCTCTGCATCACTCTGGAAAACATCATTTTTTGTTAGTCGTTTAAGGTCCCTAGCTCTGCAGGTGCTCTGTATTGATTGTCTATATGAAGACTATAGTACTGCTCATCTCTATACCTACCTAAACTATCTCATGATGCGATTGTAGTAGAAGGGTCTCACTACATGATCACATCATCCCAACAAAATTTTATCCCTCTACATCTTCCTCATCTGTCCTATAGTGTCTAGCTAGAAGAGCTCCATTAGATAAGGTCTGCATATAAAATCCTCCTCCCTCAGCCTATCAAATCTAACCCTAAAAAATAGTACATCACCATGCTTCCACACTTGTCTAAGTGGATAACTGAAGGCCTGTGCATATCCCACTGTGGTGGCAATCAAAAATCCTCTTAGTCTAGTTAGGTAATGTGCTCCAAGCACCAGGTTTGTAGTAATGTGCAGTGAAGGATGTTGTTCACCTCTCCATAGGTAAACCAACTCAAGTCATAATATAGGTGTTCCAGTATGCTCTAACCCCATGCAAATATGACACGGTAGTCCTCCATGTCTCAGATCACGTGCACTAGTCCCCCTCTAGATGTGCCCCGCAACCATTGAGAACTAGTACTAGTTCTACTATGAAAATCATCATGCGTCTAATGAGTGGTGATTGTGCATGCAAAAGTCATGCAAGCTCAATTTTTGTTCCTTTGATTCTATGATGAACATGTCCTCAAAGCTCTTGTTGTGTGCTAGAAAATCCCTCTTGCCTTGGATGGGCACCCACAGTATCCAACACACATCCTCCAATATGATAGTCATATCTACTATAGGTAAGTGAAATGTGTAATTATTTGCATCCCATCTCTTCACCAGTACCATTAACATGGCATCATGGTATCACATCATTGGAGAGAGATAGGCCCAATTGAGGCCTATCTCCTGAAGGATCTACATGTCCTCCTCAGGTAGTTGATCAACTAGCTCTCATAGATGGTTGAACGTTCGATCGCCCAAGTGCTGGCATGACTGAGGTGCAGTTTGGCATGGAAAAGAAGAAACATGTCATTTAAAAAATCTTAAAAACTTAAATTTGTGCTTTAATGGTCAAAAAGTGTACTAAAGTTGTAGAAAATTAAGGGTTCTAGACACTTTATTCCTTAATTGGGACACTTTGCAACAATCTAGAAAAATAAGAGAAAATCCCTCCCTAGACTCTAAATCCATCTAAAAATTTCATAAAAACATAAAAAATTGACTAAATCAAAGTACAAAAAATGCAAAATCCACTCACTATAGGCTATAGCTTGTCATGTGCAACCACCTCCCATAGTAGCTCGATCTGTGGATGTGTGGATGAGTGTCCACTCGGCATGATGGCTCACTCTAATCCAAGATCACTTTGCAAGAAAGGTAAAAGATAAAAAGAATATGAATTACATTTCATTTATCTTTATATGCATGCATATTTAGGTCACTTTATTTTAAAAAGAAAGAAATGATTTTTATTTAAACTAACATATTAGAAGCTAGTGAACTACATTCTCGATGTTGTCTGTTGCATTGGAATCATGGTTCTTCTCTCATTCTCATCAAATGTCTATCACCAAGTGCCATGGTACTTGGAAATTCCCTAGATGATAGACTTGTGTAGTTCAATGTGGTTGGATTTCTACCTTAATTCCACCTTCATAAAACAAGCAAAATCAAGGGGGGCATACATCCACTTGCGAATTCAATTTTCTAGGTAAGTTAGATAAGACGATTATTTTTGAGCTAATAATAAATCTATGATGCAGGATGTGGATCCTAACATTGTGGTTTTTTAGGTAACTAAACTGGGGGCTTCATTCTCCCTAATGAATCCATACAAGTATCCTTTTATAAAGTTACTTTTTGAAGTACTTTAGCTTGCATATGCACGTAGTGTCATATGGGTGCTAAAGTGGGGGCTAAATTTAGTGTAGAAAAATGCATACCTTTACATTTTCACACTTAATTTGGACCTATTTTAGCACACATTGCATTAAAATCCCTTTATTTCACTTATTATGGGCCCCTAAGACCCCTTTTGGTGCATTCTGAGGCATATTTCAATTGTAAACCTGACCAAAATCCACAAACAACCTTTAATCTTGGAAACCCACCTTTTAAAATTGCAAAATAATCCTAGTGGGACCAAGATGCCCTTGGTGGTGTCTTAGATCCCCTTAGTGGTTCCAAGACACCACTTAGGATGTCTTAGTCCCAAGGGCTCTATTTTTGGGAATTAAGAGCGAGAAATGAAAATATTTGATTTAATTTTGCATTTTCTCGTCCTTTGGGATCTAATAATCAGGATATTAGATAAGAATGCCTATAAAAGCAAGATTCACACCCATTTTCAACTAAGTTGAAGAAATTTGTGATAAGTGAAACAAATTTTGATGTAATTTTGAAGGAGAGTTTCAAGAAGCAAGGAATTGAAGTCTTAGAGCAACCTTCTATTGTGCTTTTGTAGGTTTTTCAAGTCCATTTTCAAGTCAAAGTCTAGCATTGCCAAAGACTAATTATGGATGCCTATGGAGGATCATGAGAGATTATAGGTTGGAAGATGAAACTAGCCATACTTCCAAGCCTAAGGACTTGTTTCTTGAGTGATTCCATCTTCCATTGTTGTTCTATTTTTTTCCTAGGGAAGGTATATTTCATGTTTGTGGCTTATTAGGGTGATTAGAGATCTCCTTTGTAGGTGATTTTTATTTGTATCTTAGGAATTCTATTCTAACACATTTGAATAGGGTTTCTCCATGTTCTAGCTTGAATAATCTTAGACACACTTAAGACTAGGGCTTACTCACATTTCCATTTTTCATATCTATGCATTTTCATCAAGGTTTAATTACCAAACAAGGGGTTTGAGCAAGGAAAACCCCCATAAACAATCAACCAAATTTCCTTTATTTTGTTGGTTATTTACAAGTTTAGATCTAGAGACTTGGTGAAGAAGGAAGTACAGATAGTGAACCTCAGGATTGTCTTCAAAAATTGTAGAAATTAAAATTGGGACTAAGACAACAATAAGGGTGTCTTAGTCCTCCCAAGGGTATTTTGCAGAGATTCTTTTGAATTTTGTTTTGATATCTGAAGATTCCATATTTCCCCCAAAAAATAGTAGTAGTACTAAGACAAAAGTAAGGGCATCTTAGTCCCCCCTAGCATATTTTGACAACATTTTTGCATTTCCAGAATCCTCATCACATATCCAGGCTTCCCAGGTACACACATCCTAACTTTCTATTACTTATTTTTTCTCATTTGCACTCATTATTTAGTTTACATTACTAGGTTTTGTGAGTTGAATGTTAAGTTGTCTTTTCCAAGCTTTTGCTTGGTGGTGAATGCTTCAAAGCATAAAAAACCCCTCCTAGGTCTTCCTTGTTGAGAATTGACTCACCTTTGGGTTGATAGTCAATCCAATTTGGGATCCTAGGACATTCTTGAATAACAATTGGGAAAGAGTGGTGTTTTATGACCTAGGCCATAAAGCATTGCACCTTTTCCCCATTGTTCATTTTGGTGAACCCAACATTTTTGAACATTTATTTTCTAATTTGGAGTTCATTAAACTCATAGATCTAGGTTGCATTCATTCTTGCATTGCATCATGCATTAGTAAAAGTGCATCTAGAGTTTCTCATATTTGCATTAGTGAAAGTGCATAAAGGTTGCATTTTTTCTTTCTTGCATCATCTTATCTCATTGGAAAACTTAAAAGTGCATTTTCAATCATCCTAATTTCATTTAGGAACATTGTTATTGCATTCAAAATTGAAAAAATTGCATTCAACTTTGTATTCAATTGCTTGTCATTAGTTACTTTCTCTTGCATTCATTTACATAGTTTTCTATTTCTAAACATCAAGTTCCTGTGTAGGCAACCTGGGAACACTGTTATCAACTCAAATTTTGTTGATTTTCTAAAAAAACCCTTTATTGGGACTAAAATGCCCTTACTGGAATCTTAGTGCCTCTATGGATTTTTGGCTCAAAACCTTGTCTGAGTTATTTTTTGTTTGTTCCAATTTTTGGAATGTCCAAATTTCATCAGCAAGACCAAGATGCCCTTCCTAATGTCTTAGTCCCTGTGGAGTTTGAGGTTGCAGTTTTCAAGGTTAAACATTGAATTTATGTGCTTTTGTTTGTTGTAGTTACTTTTCTATTTCAGTTTGTCAATTTACTATTTCATGCTTCTTCATAGTTCATGCTTACTATTGATTGATAAAGATAGATTATAGTACTTTCATTTTATTAGACATATATTTCATTTTACATTCATTAGAAAGCAAAAAAACAAAAACCAAAACCATTAAATCTAAACAAGCATACATTTAAGGTTAGTATGTCAAAAGCTTTTTTCCAAGTTAGCGTAACCCTCAAGCCTTTTAGTAGTGATGACTTTGATATGTTAGATGAAGCCCTTGCGGACTTCATCTCGCAAGGTTCGTCCATTAAGGCTTGTTCAAATAAACCTAAACAAAGAGAAGTAAATGTCATTCAACCTCAATTTATCCTTTATCCACCTTCAAACAAACCTCAACCTACAAACAAACCTATCCTTATCCATGAAGCACCTAAAGAGAATGTGTCTCAACAATCGAGTTATAATACTATTGCTCATACATATAACATAAGGAATAATAGACAACCTCAACCCAATCCCGTTTCATTACCATTTCCTAATCCTTTATTGCCTACAACTCCTCATTTACCATCGTATAGTGGAAAGGAGTATGATCTTGTTGAAAAAATTAAGAATACTCCCAATAATATTTTCTTATGGGATTTTATTCAAGCTTCACCTAGTTACCTCACCATTCTTTAAACATCCTTACAACGAGTTGTCATTTCTCCTAGTACAAATGCAAACGATGTGGTAGCTCTAATACAAGGAATGAATACAATTAATGTAGACATTACCTTTCATCAACATGAGCTCCCTCCCTTGGAGATGAGAAAGAAATATGATGCATTCATGATAATAGCCAAATACAACAGCATGGGAATAAAAAGGACCCTCATTGATAATGGCTCAACTCTTAATGTGTGTAGTTTGAACCTTTTAGATAAGCTAGTAGTGGATAAATAAAAAATAAAACCTTATTCCTTATAAATTAGAGGATTTGAAAATGTAGGAAAGTAGTTGCTTGATGTGATTACATTACCAATTATAGTAAAAAAGGATACCTTACAAACTCCCATTCATGTTATGCCTCATGACCTTTCATACAATCTTCTTTTAGGAAGACCATGGATTCATAGAGATGCATGTGGTGCCTTCCGACTCTTCATGCAAATATCATGAGTATGTTTATAAAAAAAGTTATACCAAATTGAAATGGACCCGAGGCTTGAAAGTTGTTTTACAAATTGAAAAAGGAACCACTAGTCCTCTAGAAAAATGAATTCCAACATAAAAAATAGAACCTATGAAAGAGGAAACACAAAGAGATGGCAGCGATTGTCAAAATTATCAAATGATGATTGTGGTTCCTTGGAATTCACACCTTCATTTATGGGAGTATATAATCACAAGAAAAAAAGGATGAACAACAAAAGGAACCCAATGATTATGGGTGATCCCACAATGTGGTTTGTTTTTGGCCAAATTTGGACACTAAACTATTTTTTAACACCATTTTAGGGTGATGATCCGTATACAACATAAATTTTTCCATGAAGGATAAAATTCTATTTTTTAAATTTAGTTGTAACTATGATATCTAGTGTTCATTTGGTTTCATAGTGTTTTATTGAATATTTTTTCCTTAATAAAGTTTGAAGTCAAACCAATTACAATTTGGACATAGGCGGACTATATACAACATAATTTTTTTTGTATATGTATCAAAATTCAAATTTTTTCATTGGATCAAGGACTTTAATATCTAGTTCATTGATACTTTTCAAAAAAATTGATAATCACGCTATTTTTGCACAGTGTAGAACAAAGGCTTGATTTTTGGTGAAAAACCTACATTCACAAGAAATAAAAATAAATGCAATAATCAAATTAAATTTATTTAAAATTTTTACTTTTTGGGAAGCTTATAATAAGGACTACATACTCACAAAGAAATAAATTTTAAATGAATTCATTTGATCCCCCAAAAGATAAATCAAATGTGGTTCTTTATCAGCATTTTGATGGGTGTAAAGGAGACTCTGTTATAGGTATGGTTTACCCAAATCTGGCGGGTTACATCCAGGGGGTTTGATCTAAGGTGGTTTGATCAAACCCTCTTCAGTAATTATCCTTTAAATGGAACTTTTCAAGGCTTAAATCATTATATTTTCTAAAAATATGTGATTTCAGCGAAAATCAAGATCTTCGAGAAAGTGTAAACCAGTATTGTGGGATCACGCTTATGTCAACACAGAACTCAGGAGAAAAATCACAAGCATCTATCTCATCTACTCTTGAAGAAGACACAAGCTACACCACAAGATTCGATGAGAGATTATCAACAACCACCAAACCCAAAATAAATGGAAAAATTTTATGGGAGAGTTTATG
This sequence comes from Sequoia sempervirens, assembly GCA_007258455.2. Taxonomy (NCBI): domain Eukaryota; kingdom Viridiplantae; phylum Streptophyta; class Pinopsida; order Cupressales; family Cupressaceae; genus Sequoia; species Sequoia sempervirens. The sequence goes on along the minus strand of VDFB02353493.1, from coordinate 313,075,435 downwards.
AACTTATGAAGCAATTGGGTTATAGTGGGAAAGGATGTGGAAAGAAAGAACAAGGAATTCATGTTCCTATGGAACCCAACACATAAGAAATGAAAAATGTTTTGGGATACTATCCTTCTAAGATAATGAAAGAAAATAAGAGATCTTCATTAAACATCAACACCATTATTTGTAAACCAAAAATCAATCTTACCTTGAAGCATCTGAAATTGCTTTATATGAATTCTAAACCATCATGGGAGTACTTTGAAGATGATGATGCCTTGAAAAAAATTCTAGGAGTTTATGATAAATCATCTACTCCTCAAAAGAAAAAGGCTACATGTGCTATGATTAGCACCAAATAAAAAGATGGAGAAAAGGAGAACAGTGAGATGGACATGAATAATGAAGAATACAACCCTGAATTTCTGAAATCAAACGCACCTCCTTTAGGGGATACCATGGATATAGAAATGGACATCAATGATAAAGAGAAAGTGATTAAGATAGGGAAATTCCTTGATGATGGAGAACAAGAGGATACTGCAACTTTGCTTCATGACTTTCCTGAACTTTTTTCTTGGACTTATTTGGATATGTCAAGAATTTATCCAAAGATTGTAACACACAATATAGTCCTTGCTGAAAATGCTAAGCCTGTTAGGTAGAAGATTTGAAAAATGAACCCTAAAATAGCCTTGCTAGTTAAGGAATAAATTGAAAAACTCCTTGAGGCTAGTTTCATAAGATCTATAGATTATTCTCCTTGGATCTCAAACATTATCATAGTCACAAAACATGACAATCATATTAGGATGTGTATGGATTTTTTGTGATTTGAATAAAGAATCTTTAAGAGATGACTTTCCCCTTCCTAATATTGACATGATAGTAGACTCGACTGTGTGACATGCTTTGTTGTCATTCATGGATGAATTTTTTGGATAAATCAAATTTTCATCAACCCTCAAGATCAGTATAAAACAACATTCACAACTATTTGGGGAACATTTTGTTGGGTTATGAGGCCTTCTGGATTGAAGAGCATGGGCACAACATATCAACGAGCTATGACACTGATATTTTATTATTACATACATAATATTTTGGAAGATTATGTTGATATTCTAGCTAAATCTTTAACAAGACAAGACAATGTGAATGTTCTTTGAAAGATTTTTGAGTGAATTCAAAAATACAACATGAGATTGAATCCAAAAAGGTGTGTCTTTAGTGTAGATAGTGGAAATTTTTTAGGTTTCAACGTATCTCATAGAGGCATTGAGGTGGACACAAAGAAAATTGATGCTATAGTTAACATGCAACCTTCTAGAAATATCTCTCAATTACGTACCTTACAAGGAATAATTCAAGCCATTCGTTGTTTCGTAGCATCCTTAGCAGATTGAATATTACCATTTACACATCTCCTCAAGAAAGGCGTACATTTTGATTGGAACAAAGATTGTAAATAGGCATTCAAAGGTTTGAAAGATCATATTGTCACGCCACCTATTTTACAACCTTCCATGCAAAACAAACCATTCATCCTTTATACATTGGCATCAACCCATGCTCTTGCAGCATTGTTGGCTCAACAAGATGAAAAGGGTAAAGAGCATCCTTTTTATTACATTAGTCAAATATTGATTGATTATGAGAAATGATACACAACAATAGAAAAGCAATGTTTGGCTCTTGTATTTTCTACCAGTATGTTGCAACATTACTTATTGAATGTTGACATATAAGTGATGACAAAGTTTGACTCTTTAAGACACCTTTTCACTAAAATAGACTTACCAAGATGCTTAGCTAAGTGGGTAATGTTGTTAATTGAGTTTGACCTTAAATTTGTTTCACACAAAGCAATTAAGGAAGCCTTGACAGACTAGTTGGTTGATGCTCCTCCTTCAACATTACCTAGTAATGATTCTTTCCTTGACGATAATGTGCTGACAATCAAAGAAAATACATGGGAATTGTACTTTGATGGATCTAAGTGTAGAACTGGCTTGAGTGTGGGGGTTATAATAAAACCACCCACAAAAGAGCCTATTCCCTTATCATATCAGTTAAACTTCCTATGCACAAACAACAATGTTGAGTACATGAAGCATTACTCGTTGGATTTTGTGCCACTCTAGTTATGGGCGCTAGAGACATTTAGATATTTGGAAATTCACAATTATTCATCAAACAAATAAATGGAACATATCAAACAAAGCATGAAAAATTATCAAAATGCGAGGATTTCACAATGAATTTTTTAGAGAAGTTTGAATCATTCACCATTGATAACATCCCTCGAAAAGATAATCATCATGTGGATGCAACGACAAGTGTAACTTCTTTTATATCCCCTCAAGATCCTTCAAAAGACTTCACCTTCATTGTGCATACAATTATGAAACCATGAATCGAAGATAAAGAAGATGGAGTGCTAGTAACAACCATTGAAGACTCGAGTGAATGGTATGCTAGGATATTCAATTATTTGAAAGACAGTACCTTTCCTGAGCCAACAAATAAAAAACACTCGCTCTCTTCTTCAAAAAATTTCATCTAGATATATCATCTTGGTGGACATTATATATAAAAGGTCCTTTGATGGCCTTTTACTTAGGTGTCTCAAGTAACCCAAAATCCCTATCGCACTTGAAGAAGCTCATGCGGGTGCTTGTGGGGGGAATTTCAAAGGAAGATCATTAGTTGAAAAGATAATCAACATGGGATATTATTGAAAAAATATGGAAGAAGATTGTTTTGAATACATTAATAAATGTCACAAATATTAAGAACATCAAAATTTAATTCATGCTCCTACCTCCAAGCTTTGTGCACAAGTTTTTATTTGGCCATTCTTGGTATGGAGTTTGGATATTATTGGAAAAATATCTCCACATTAATCTGTTAGACATACGTTTATACTCACAACAACCGATTATTTCATGAAATGGGTAGAAGCTATTCCCTTGTGTTCAACAATCGCCGATGTAATATGTCATTTCATATTGGAACACATTATTGCTCACTTTGGAATTACTTTCGTGTTAGTTTCAGAAAATGGTACACCATTTAAGAATAATGATGTGAATAAGTTCTTGGAAATGTTTAATATGCAACATCGATTTTCAACACCTTATTACCCACAATCTAATGGACAAGCTGAATCAACTAACAAAACTCTTGAACAAATTCTAAGAAAAATAGTGAACAAAAATAATAAAGACTGGCATACAAAATTAACATACACATTATGGGCTTATTGTACTAGTATCAGAACATTAATGGGAAACACACCTTACAACCTTGTTTATGGTGTCAAGGCAATTATGCCCCTGGAGTTAGAGATTCCCTCCTTAAGAATCACTCTTCAAGGGCTAATTGATGACAATGATTATAGGGAACAACAATTACACCAAATTGAGATGCTCGATGAAAGGCACATAAACACCCTCGAACATCTTGAAGCTTACCATAAGAAAATTCAATGAAGTTATAATGACCATGTCATCCATTTCTCATTCAATGAGGGTGATTTGGTGTTATACGAGAACCAACAAAACATCAATGCTAAACCAATAGGGAAAGGAAATTTTAACCCTAATTGGTTAGGACCTTATGTAGTTGAAGAAAGTTGTGCATCTAAAGCATACCTAATATCTGAAATAAATGGTACACCTCTTTGGGAACATATAAATGTCACGCATTTGTGTCGAGGTATTGTACCTATCCTTTCTAAATAGGACAAGTTTTAAAGCAGCGTTGTTAGAGTTGATAGGTAGTATGCCATTGTCTCTCGCTCTTGCTTTGTTCTAGACACAGTTTTATGTGTTTGGAATGGTAGAGTAGTGGGTCCAATGATGTTTTGGATTCTTACTTTAGGTATCATGCTATTCAAACCTTATGGTGTATGTTATGTTAGATTAAGTCATGAGTGTATTTAATTTAGCATAATATACTACATCAAAAAGATTAAGAAAAGACATGTTAGAGCATGGAGATATTTATTGAATATTCTAACAAAGATTATTTAATAAATCACATTGCCATCTAACACATAAAAATAAAATCCAAAGATGCTCATATATATATGTATATATCAAAAGTTTAAATACATCCCATCAATAGTACGATGTCACTATGGCCTATGACTGTTGGATCCCTTAGGATTTTGCATCAACACCTATCAAGAGATGGTGGTGTGTGATCAGGATCTACTCATGGTATCCATCTCCCACATAGTCTATAGTTCCCTGCATGCTTCATCCTCGTGTATTAGTGCATCCCCACATTCTCACTCTACATGGTCTCTATCTGCTTGGAGTCTAACATTCTCTTTGTAGCCACTCAACCTATGACTATAAGATAGCCTCTCTCTTAGATCTCTAAGCTACTCGAGCCTCCTCTAACTCCACCTCCAGTGTTGATACCTAACCCTCAACCCGATCAAAATGTTTGGATACTCTATTGAATGCTCCCCTGAGCCTCACATAATGATTGAACAGCTCCATGCATTGCAACATGAACTATGGGGGAATGTACTTTGTGATAGTAGCCTCATCTACAGGAAGGGGTGGCACTATCTCGGTATTCACATGTCAGAAGAGGTCCTCAAGATCTATCACGGGCTCTATGAGATAAAAATCATAAGAATAATCAACATACATCATCATAATATACATATACATGAGCATGATATACATAAAAACATAAAGCATAATAGTAAATATCATCATCTGGGTCTGAAGCATGATCCGTAGGAATCTTGAATGTCCTATTTCTCTCCCCATGCTCTCAGACATTGGCATGTACAAAATGTGACCTCGTAACCCATGTGGGAGTTGTATCTCTCCACTCGAGTCTAGGACTAGCCTCACCTCTATCGTTATACTCACTCGTAGGATGACTCTGCTCATCCTCTATCTCATTGTCATCCTCCTCTCCCTCATAGTCACTGTCCTCCTCTGACTCCTCATCCCCATCTAGAAATAGGTCAGCTAGATATATCCCCCTACCTGAATCTCTATCCTCCTCCCCCAGATTTGGTAAAGGTTCTGCAAAGCCCATAGGATAGCCCATAAGAAAAATAGGTCCTAGTTGAACCACTTGCCACCACTCATCGTACTCCTCTATCATATTGACATAGTCAATGTTGGAGACTGGGGGCACATATGTATCCTCCTCCTCTACATCACTTCGAACAACATCATTTGATGTTAGCCATTTAAGGTATCCAGGTTTGCAGTCGCTTTGTACTGACCGTCTGTATGAAGACTGTAGTACTGGTGGTCTCTATACCTGCCCAAATTGTCTCATGACGTGATCATAGTAGAAGGGTCTCACTATGTGATCACATTTTCCTAGCAAAAATCTATCCCTTTGCATCCACCTCATCTATCCTGTAGTGTCTGGAAAGACGAGCTCCATTAGATAAGGTCTCCATACAATATCCTACTCCCTTATCCTATCAAATCTAACCCTCCAAAATAGTACATCACTATGTTTCCATGCTTGTCTAAGTGGATAAATGAAGGCCTGTGGGTATCCCACCATGGTGGCAATTGGAAATCCTCTCGGTCTAGTATAGTTAATGTGCTCCAAGCACCAAATATGTAGTAATGTGTAGTGAAGCATGTTGTTCACCTCTCCATAGGTAAACTAACCCAAGTCATAATATAGGTGCACTACTATGCTCTGACCCCATACAAATATGATGTGGTAGTGATCCATGTCTCAAATCATATGCACTATTCCCACCTCTAGATGTGCCATGCGACCATCAAGAACTAGTACTAGTGCTACTGTGAAAATCATGATGTATCTGACGAATGGTGATTGCGCATGTAGAAAAGTGAAATATGCATGAATAAACATCCCATCTCTCTGCCAGTGACATCAACATGGAATTGTGATATCACATCATTGGGGAGAGATAGGCCCAGTACAGGCTTGTCTCCTAGAGGATCTATACGTCCTCCTTGAAGGTAGTTTATCAACTAGCTCTCGTAGACAGTTGAACCTTCAATCACCTAGATGTTAGTGCAACCAAGGTACAATCTAGCATAGAAAAGAAGAAAAATGTCATTTAAAACATCTTAAAAACTTAAATTTTTGCTTTAATGGTCAAAAAGTGTGCTAAATTTGCTCTAGAATATCAAGTAATTAAGGGTTCTAAATGCTTTATTCCTTAATTAGGACGATTAGCAACAAAGTGGGACACTTTGTGACAAAGGGACACTTTGCAACAATCTAGAAAAATGAAAAATCCCTCCTAAACTCTAAATTCATCTAAAAAATTCATAGAAACATAAAAAAAATTGAAAAATCAAAGTATAAAGTGTTGGTGTAATTAATCAATTATTACACTAGCATAAGTTTACTTAGGTCTTGCATTTAATTAATTAAGTCCTAGGTTGCATTATTAGATAAATCATTTAATAAATGGGATAATATTCCCTTCCTTATTTGTAGGAGATAAGATTCCATCTAGAAGTTGAGTTGTCCTTCTAGACTTATCCCCTCATTTAATGATTGTTACCATTAGGGTTCACATGTTGTCACATGTTGTTAGATCAAGACACATGTCAACATCTCATGCATATTAGGGTTTACCTATTGCCTATATAATCAGGCATCTTGTACATTTGTAATATCAAGATATCAATAATATCATATCAATATCATATCAATATCTGAATCTCCATTGTGCATGCCTAGTTGCAACACTTTCTAGGTGGTTGATTATCTTTCCTGGCTTAAAGGTCCTACATCGAAGACTGCAGCTTCAAGGACTGTGCATCCATAATCCCAACACAAGAAAATCCACTCATTGTAGGTTGTAGCTTTCGTCCAATGCAAGCGCACTCCCATAGTAGCTCGATCTGTGGACATGTGGATGAATAATACACTTTCCGGGATGATGGCTCACTCCATAAGAAGGTAAAAGATAAAATGAATATGAATTGCCTTTCCTTTATCTTTATATGCATGCATATTTAGGTCACTTTTTGCTAAAAAGAAAAGAAATGCTTTTTATTCACATTAACATATTAGGAGCTATTGAACTCTGTTTTCGATGCCATCTATTATGTTGGAATCATAGTTCCGCTCTCGTTCTCATCAAATTTCTATCACCTAGTGGCATGGTACTTGGAAATTCCCTATGATAGACGTGTGCAGTTCGATGTGGTTGGATTGCTATCTTGATTCCACCTTTGTAAAGCAATCAGAATCAAGGGGGTATACATCCACCCACGAATTCAATTTTCTAGGTAAGTTAGATAAAGAAAGTTATTTTTGAGATCTTGATGAATTTGTGATGGGATGTAGTTCCCATTGTGTTTTTTCTAGTAATTGTGGTTGGATTGCTATCTTGATTCCACCTCTATAAAGCAATCAGAATCAAGGGGGGCATACATCCACCCACGAATTCAATTTTCTAGGTAAGTTAGATAAGAGGATTATTTTTGAGCTACTAATGAATTTGTGATGTAGGATGTAGTTCCTGACATTGTGTTTTTTCTAGTAACTGTAGTGGGGGCTTCATTTTCCCTAATGAATCCATATGAGTATCCTTTTATAAAGTTACTTTTTGAAGTACTTTAGCTTGCATATGCACGTAGTGTCACATGGGCGCTAAAATGGGGCTAAATTTAGTGTAGAAAAATGCATACCTTTATATTTTCACACTTAATTTGGACCTATTTTAGCACCCCTTGCATTAAATTTCCTTTAGGTCACTTATTATGGGCCCCTAAGACCCGTTTTGGTGCATCCTAAGGAATATTTCAATTGTAAACTTGACCAAAATCCACAAAAAACCTTTAATCTTGGCAACTCACCTTTTAAAATTTCAAAATAAGCCTCGTGGGACCAAAGATGCCACCTAGGATGTCTTAGTAGAGCTCTATTTTTGAGAATTAAGAGCAGAAAATAAAAATATTTGATTTAATTTGGAATTTTGTTGGCCTTTGGGATCTAATAATCAAGTTATTAGATATGATTTCCTATAAAAGTAAGATTCACACCCATTTTCACCTAAGTTGAAGAAAGTTGAGATAAGTGTTCAAGCAAGTTTTGAAGCAAGTTTGAAGGAGAGCTTCAAGAAGCAAGGAATTAAATTCTTGGAGCAGCCTTCTATTATGTTTTTGTAGGTTTTTCAAGTCCATTTTCAAGTCAAGATCTAGCATTGCCAAAGACTAATGATGGATGCCTATGGAGGATCATGAGATATTCCAGGTTGGGAGATGCAACTAGCCATACTTCCAAGCCTAAGGACTTGTTTCTCGAGTGATTCCATCTTCCATTGTTGTTCTATTTTCTTCCTAAGGAAGGTATATTTCATGTTTGTGGCTTATTAGGGTAATCAGAGATCTCCTTTGTAGGTAATTTTCATTTCCATCTTATGAATTCTATTCTAACACATTTGAATAGGGTTTCTCCATGTCCTAGCCTGCATAATCTTAGAAACTCTTAAGACTAGAGCTTACACACATTTTCATTTTCAGATCTATGCATTTTCATCAAGGTTTAAACACAAAACAAGGGTTTGACCAAGGAAAACCCCCATAAATAATCAACCAAATTTACTTTGTTTTGCAGGTTATTTACAAGTTCAGATCTAGAGACTTGGTGAAGAAGGAAGTGTAGACAATGAACCCCAAGATCACCTTTAGAAATTGTAGAAATTCAGATTGGGACTAAGACAATAGTAAGGGCATCTTATTCATCCCAAGGTTATTTTGCAAAGATTATTTTGGATTCTATTCTGACATCTGAAGATTTGGCATTTCCCCCAAAAAACAACGGGACTAAGACAACAGTAACGGTGTCTTAGTACCCCCTAGCATATTTTGACAACTTTTTTTCATTTCTAGAATCCTCATCACATTTCCATACTTCCCATGTAGACACATCCTAACTTTTTGTTACCTAATTTTGTCATTTTCACTCATTATTTGGCTTACATTACTAGGTTTTGTGAGTTTAATGTTAAGTCATCTTTTCCAAGCTTTTGCTTGGTGGCGAACCCTTCAAAGCCTAAAAGAACCCCTCCTAGGTCTTCCTTGTTGAGAATTGACTCACCTTTGGGTTGAATTCCAATCCAATTTGGGATCTTATGACATTCTTGAATGAAAATTGGGAAGGAGTGGTGTTCTATGACCTTGGCCATAAAGCATTCCACCTTTTCCCCATTGTTCACTTTACTAGGAAAAAGGAGGTGATTATGATTTATATGAGCTATTGAGACAACAGCTAATGGAGAATTTGAAGCAAAGAAAAGAGAAGACAAATTCATTCAAGTATGGTACTTTGGTTGTATGGTTAATTTTCTATTTCTTAAGAGAACTCCCCGAGACTAAAAGTGAAGTATGGTAGAAAGGTAGATATGTTGTTCATCATATTAGAGATTTTCAACGAGGTCTTGGTGATACAAAGAAATAAGATGGGGCTCTTGAGGATTTTTTTGTATTATTTTTGAAGAGGATGCATGAAAGAGAAAGGATCCCTAAAAAAATGGTGGAAAAGTACAAGGATGAAATCATATTATTACTATCAACAGATGAGTACATCATACAAGTAGTAGAACCAAGAATAGTATGGATCCCAGAAATGGGATATGAGATTACTAAGTAAGAAATTACTAAATTTGTGGACTACATGCTTAGAAAACCTAAGGACACCACAGGTGGAAGATATGGCACATATAAAGAAAAATCAATGGAGGTGCATATGGAGAAAAGGAAACCAATAATAAAGAAGGTTGAAAATATTTTTACATAGTTTGTAGAGGACATGGGCTTCACAAAAGAGCAAGTGGAACAACCAAGAGTAATGGTTGGAGCTCTACAAAGCTCATCAGGCACAAGAATATCTGGTAGAATATCTACCACCCCTCCTACTATTCAAAAGTACTCTGGGACTAAGACCCCTATAGGATAAAAGAGAAGAAATTGAAAGTCCTCTAGTGAAGGAGAAGTCTCCTACGATTGTGCAAAGTACAAGGCCTAAGAAGAAGAAGAAGAGTACTTTAGTAACACCACATGTAGGTCTTGCTAAGAAGAGAACAAAACAAAAGGTAGTACGAGAAAATACCATAAGTGTCAATGTTGAAGAGGAAGAAGAAGAAGAAGAAGAAGAAGAACACCAATTAGTTCATAAAAGAAAAAGTGATGCTTCACAAAGTTTAGCAAGTTCAAATAAATGAAAAGTTGATGTTATTGATACTAATGAAGAAGCTAAGGTTGAAAAAGAAAAAGAAGGCTTCAGAGTAGAAGTGAGAGAAAAGAAGGAATAGGATAGCAAGAAGAAGACTCTAGATGAAAAGAAAAAAGCAAAAGAAAAAACCTTTGGTAAGAGCCCGCAACCTTATGAAAGTTGAGGCACTTTGTAATGGTATTGTACAACATGGAATGTTAGTAGAGACTACGAAATTATACAATGAAGATGATGAGGAAGATAAGGACACTATTGTAGAAGTTATCATTAAACATATTGTTATCATTAAGCATATTGTTGTTTTACAAGTTGACATGAAGAGCATTGAAAAACAAATTCCGACAAAGCTATGGAATGTCTTGTTGGAGAGAAGGAAAGAAGCTATATAAGAAGAGGCTAAAATGAAAACATATGCATTGGAAATATTGGTGCTCCTCTCTCAAAGGAAAATAAAGCCACATTGGCTAAGTTGTACAGAAAATAATTTAGGACAAAGCAAAGGGTGACTACCCTTATGGGAAGAGACAAAAATGAGATTGAAAGGCTCTTGAAGGAGATAGTGGATAAGGTAACAAATCTAGCACAAAGATATGGAATGAATTCGTAAAGAAAAGAATATACTTCTCTGAAAGTTAATACATGAGAAGAAGCACCAAGTATTGACATGCTCAACATGAGCATGTAACAGATGAAGGATATTCTCAGGATATTGTTTTTCTAGAAGTGGAAGAAATAGAGAAGAATGTTGAGGAAGTCATGATTGGAGAAGAAATTGAAAATGAGGATATTCATCCTTTGGTATTTGAAGAGAATACAAATCAACCTGTTGTTGAAGATAATGCAAATATTGATGTTGAAAAGGAGAGTGATGATGTAGAAAAGAAAGATGACCAGGAAAATTATAAGGATGATAAGGAAAAGAATGAAGATGCATCCAGAGATGCAAAGATAGAAGTAGAAAAATAAGTAAGCTCTGATAAGAAGGAAAAGGATTTGAAGGAAAATACTATGGAGTGTGTGAAGACTACTGGTGAATCCTTTGGAACCTTAGGATATTCTTTGAAGAACTTACTAAGCATGCAACTCAATTTCAAGCTTGTTGTATTAGCTCAATTGCTACAATTACCTATGCAATAGGGGAATGTGGACCTTGATAAGATTTCCCCCCTCCACAAGCTTCATTTAGGAGATGTATTTCATGAATATTCTAGAAAGGAAATAAAAGAGACTCATCAAAAGAGTGGAGAACTAATGGATGAAGTAGTAGAGGCTCTTTAGGAGGCCATACCTGATGCAAGCATTGACAACTCACTCTCTAGTATGGAAAATTTGAAATTGCTAATTGATTATTTCAAAGAATATGCTTCTAGTCTTAAAGGAAAAATTAAAAATGAGGTTGAAAAGAAGATAGGTAACAAGAAGATGATGAAGATAACTGAGAGGTGTGCCCTTGCACACAATAATTTTCAAGAAAGCCTCAAGGGTGCACAAGATTGTGTGGATGAAGGAAAGGCCCTATTTTAGTTTTGTATGAAGTGGATTAGAGCCACAAGGAGCATCAAAGATGAAATGGACTCAATTGAGTCCTAGAAAGATAGAGCTTCCAATGCATATGATCCTGCACAAGATCTAGATGGAAGCATAAGATCAGAGATTGAGGACTTGCATGAGAAATAATTCCAACTGCAAGGATAGAAAGAGAAGATAATTACGTAGTTTGGGAACATCAAGGACTTGTTAAACTCAAAGTTCACATTAGTTTCTACTGCCCTAAAGAGTGCTAAGAAGGCTACCAAGATCAATGTAGTACCCAACACTCTAGAAGAAGGAGAAAATTTCCTAATGGAGTTAGAGACCCAATGCAGGATGCTTGACATAGACAAGAAGATCTAGGAAGAGGGGAAATGGGTTTGGAAAGCCCATGTTGAGAGGCTCAAAGAGTCAACCTCCGTTGGTTGACTGTATTTCTACGTTTTTTATGCATTTTTCAATTTATTGTTTTAAACTTTAGTGTATATATGTGGACAATATACAGATTGTTTCAGTAAAAAAAAATTATATGATTTTGGTGCATAACATTCTTAGGGGGAGTTACTTCAATTATTAGTTTGTATATATGAATATATTTGTCAAAGGGAGATATGTTGTAAAGAAATAATTGGTACATATTCCCTTTTCCCTCGATGTCATTTATGGGGGAGAGTAATTTTGGAGGTAATTGTGGCATGTTGCCATCAAGGAAAAAGGGGGAGATAGTTGAAAGATGAGTATTTTTTCATTAATACTATTGTTGGCAACATGAGCATGTGGGATGAGCACAAGGTACATAGAGTTGTACATTGCAATGTTATCATTGATTTCAACATTGTACCCAGGTAAGAAGATCATTGTCTAGATCAATTTGGGTGGCTTAGAAATCTTTTAGGATGTTTGCATAAGGAATTTTTCAAGAAGGTTTGATCTAGTGAAGACAATTATGTTGGAAATTTACTAAGTAACAATTCTAGTGATTTTGTGTATAGGGGATCCGATAATGGGGTCTACATTGGTTCGATATTGAAGTTTTTCCTTTTTGGTTCTAGTATAATGTTTTTGGTTGCTAGAAGTATGTAATTTCAAAATTTCACCTTGGTTTGGCTCTTGGTGTGAAAGTTATGAGTAAAAGAAGTTCGGCTTGATAGTTATAGGTATTTTCTATTTTTGTGTGCATATGATTTGGATAATCTACACTTCTCCATGGATTGGATTTTTTCTCTACTGAATAGAGGAGATGTTGACATATGTTAGATGAGTGTGCATTCTAGTTGGTATGGTGTTTGGAGGTTTGTGTGTCGAAATGTGGATGTACAGTTGGTAAATTTTGAAATTAGGTCTTATGTGGTGTTGAACTAATAAGTTTGAAGGTACATGAAGCTCAATTAAGTATTAAAAGGTTATGTGGGAGATATTATAGGTCCATGTTGACCTAATTGATATATTACAAGCCTTGGTTTATGGCGATCAAGTGAAATATTTTGAATTTGATTTGACAAGTCATATTTTTCATATTTTGAATGGTACATCTGATTAGGCCAACCTAATCGATGTTCTAAGTGTTTGTGAATGATTTGGATATAAATATAAGATTATTTTGAAGGTGTAATAATATGTGACATGTGATAAGAGTTAGTGAATGTGATTTGTGCAAATTTAGTGTGAATGTAGAGTATATCAGAGTGTTGATTCAAATTAGTATGAAGAGTTTTGAGTTTATATTTTGAGCTTCATTAGAACTATATTTCTGGCATATGACAGATGCAACTATAAAATTTCAAATTTGGTTAGTGAGCCACACTCTCTTCCATCGCTTATTCCTCAATGGGTAGTGAATCCACTTGGACAATGAGTCCACCTATAGTGAAAAATTATATAGTATACTATAACTAGTTATAATATATTGTGAGCTAATCCTTATTGTGGTTTTTCCCATTTTGGGTTTTCCACAAAAAAATCTTGGTGTTCATGTGTTATGTGATGTTGGATATTTGCATGTTTTCCTCATTACTAAAAATTAAATAATTTATGTGTTGCATGCCTAAATGTTTAAATGGTTTAAAAGAATATTGATTCACGCCCCTCAATATTCTGAGTGTTCAACAAAACTAACTCATAAACATAGAATTCTTAGGTTAAGCTTAGATTATATGAAAGGTATTTAATATGAAAATATTAATAAATATTTTTTAATAATACATTTATAAATAATTAATTCAATTAATTTATATATTAATAATAGATTTACATTATAAATATAAAGTATTATATTTAATTTTAAATTTATAAATAACAAATTTTATATATAAATAATCATTATAATTTTTATTTTTTTAATAAAAAGGAGGATCATTAAATTTTTATTAATCCAAAAAAATAGAACAAAGTAGAAGAATAGAATAGACCCACCAGGGGTCAAAGAATCACAACAAAGCCATAAAGAAACCCTAAGAAACATCTCATATCCTCCATAACCAAATCCTCCAACAAGTGGGAGAGGTCTTCTGGAAGACTTCCCCAATCCTCCGTATTCAAGGTTTCCATCCACTGAAATTCCCATTTAGCTAAGCCATCAACCACCTTATTCCACTCCCGTGGGATATGGAAAAAGGTGATAGAGTCCAAAATACCACCCAATGAAATGATTTGCTTAACCATCAAGGCTAGTTGCCAATGCACACCATCCAATTGATGCTTATTCAATAAATCAATTACCATCTAGGAATCGGATTCATAGATTATGTTTCTCCAAATAAGGGCACAAGCTCGAGCTTCAAGCCCAAAAGAATAAACAAATCCTCTATAAAGCTATTGGTTTGTAGCCCTCTATAAGTCAAAAAGAACTCTACCGCCCTTGAACTATCTCTGCTAATTCCCCTAACCCTAGCATGCCAAGGATTGCCTCTAGAAGACCCATCAGTGTTGATTTTCAACACCCCAAGAGGAGAAGGGGTCCAAAATCGACATCTCTAGATCTTGCCTCTAGCAAACCGCCTTGACCTAGGCTAGGGGCCACTCTTATCACAACTAGAAATCCCCAAAACCTAGGCCATACTCATATCACCTTGGTCCATAGATCCAGAAAAATCACTCCTAGATGCAAGAGTCTCTTGAAGAAATCCCAAGATTCTCAACCAAAGTTGATGCACTTGAAGCTTCTTATTTAGAAAAATCCTATGATTCATTCTAGCCAAATATTCCAAATAATCATTTTGGGACTAATTTTCCAAGTAATTTGAAGGAAAGAGGTCTTAGCTAGAAGATTCCTAAATCATCCTAGAAGTCAGCCAAAGAGGAGGCATGTCTGCATGGCAAGTTCAAGGCTCCTCACCAAGAATGCAAAATAATTTGAACCCAAGGACACCGAAAAAATAAATGAGAAGCACTTCCCTCATTGCAATAGCACATGACACACATAGAAGGGCCTTGAAATCCTCTCTTCCAAAGATTCTCCCAAGCGAGGGACTTATTTCTTATCACTAGCCAAGAGAATAAGTTACACTTCAGCTAATAAAACTTATTCCAAATTTGTTTCCACCAAGGGACCCTAACACACCAAAAAAAATTCTTGTCCAACACCTGATAGCCTAAGGCAACCAAGAATTTACCTTTTGGGTTAGGCCCTCAGGAAATCACATCCCTCCCCAGAAAGGAGTTACAAAGCCTTCCAGCTAAAATAGTAGCCAATTCCTAGCAATCCTCCATCGATCCTCTTGAAGACCACTCATGAGGGTCCTTCCACCTATACATAGTAACCTAATCAAGAACATGAGAGGACTTGAAATTAGCTACCTTACACCAACCAACATCATGAAAAATCCTACATAAAGCTTATAGATGAGGGTGAGATAACATAATAGGAGGATGTGTTGGAATGTGATGATATTGATTGTTGTCATTGATGTTAACATATCTTGATTAAGGTTTGGTTTTGATTCATTGGTGATCCGGATTGGTGTATTCTAGACGTTGTGTTGTAATGATCTATCTTTGATCGTGCTTGTCCTGATTTCATTCATTTTGCAACATAATGAGATACACTCCTATGGGTCTGAACCGATCTAGAAATTGGCTAAATGTGCTCTGGCACATTATTTGCATTATAACATGTATATTCTATTCCTTGGTTCTAGATATCATGGTAGCATGTTGATTTGAGTGAGGAGGTTCTGATTGGTCCATGTTTCATTCCCTTCCAGCGCGGGAATGTTTTGTGGTGAACTAATTCTAATTGTGTTTGGATGACTTAGGAGATTATGAAAACATTGTGTTTAGTTGACTTAGGAGTTTATCGAAGCATGGAATGGTATAAGTGAAAGTTGATTATGTTTGATGAAAGCAACTGTGATGAATGGGAATCCAAAAATCTAGAGATATTGAAGAGTTCAAAAGTATACAATCGAAGGCAACAATTAGTGAGATTCTATTTGGTGTCATTGTTGGTGATAGTGATTTCAGTGGTGGATTCCCTTTCATCATTCTTCTGGCAGTGAGCCTTTCTATCTTTGGTTGTAATTAGCGAGTAGTGAGCCCACTGATAGTGAACCTTACTTGCAGTGAGAGATTTGGTAGTGAACCCTTGTAAAAAACACCTTAACCAATGTCACCTTAACTAGTGTTTTATAATTGAGAATTAGCATTCTTTGTGGTTTTTCCCTTCTTGGGTTTCCACATAAATTCTAGTGTTCATTGTGAAAGGTGTTGTTATTTTCTTTCATGTTCATGTATATTAGATTATTATCTAATTGATTTAAGTGTGCTATGAATTAATTAAAGTCAAGAAAATTGCTTTAGTTAGAGTTTATTGTGAAAGGCCAATAGGCTTCCAAAGCAGTAGGGAAACATCTACAAAATGTCTCTTATCCAAAACTCTAAAGGAAAATGTGGGAGACACACCCAAACGAGAACCCTAGAGGGAATCTCCTCCATAGAGTTGAATCCTGCATGCCATAGTTCAATAAAGACTCCCACCTAGTTGTAGAAATATAGTCCTCCATCAAAAGACCTTTTTTTTGTCTGATAGACAAGAAAAATCCACTGTTGGTTATTTTTCCAGCAGAACCTTAAAGTCCTCTAAAGGATAGCCAACCCTTATGCTCAAGAAACCTCAAGGTCAGTGGCCAATGAATGAGAGCTTGATTTGTAACCTTTTCTCCCTTGCACTTTAGGCTTTGTTAAACCTGGGAGGGTAATCCCAATAGTATATTTATAGATACTTGTGTTTCAAAGTATCAAATACATTGTAAACAGATGGTTCTCCTCAAATTGTTTAAAAGACACAATACCCTGAAGGTTTGGCTGACCTTTATGGTAGTGTCTAATTCAAACATGAGATATGTATAACACTAAATTCCACACCTAGACAAATTGATATTTATAAGTAAATTGATTTATATTTGTGATTTGTTGTTGAATTAATCAATTAAATGTAACATGAATAGCATACTTAGATCAGTACCTCATCCTTGGAACGAAGTTAAATTCAACACCTATACAACCTGATAACATTTTAACACACAACATCATCTAAGCTTTGATAATATTGCATTATAGTACATCAACATTTTATTCTCCACCACAACTTCTTATCAAAATCCTAGCACTTAGTTCACATGAATCTACAACTTCATTCAAGCATTTATATTAATTCCTTGAATTAATGGGAAAGAACAAAACCACACACCCAATGGAAACCAATGGAGATGAACAAAAAAATCATTGATTATATTTATTCATAACTCATAAAAAAAGCACATAGGAGAGAAAATGGCTTTGAATTTTCACCATTCTGTATTACTTTGCTAGTATTGCTTATAAAAAATACATATGTATTGAC
>VDFB02353493.1:313017275-313050182 GCA_007258455.2 Sequoia sempervirens | reverse complement strand
TATCTCTCTTCATTTTCTCTATTTCTCTCTTTATTTTCTCTCTTTCTCTCTCTATCTATTTTCCTCCTAAGTGTGCAATGGGCACATTGAAGAGGTTTTAAAGGTGAATTATCATATCCTTAACCAAATGACATGCCACCCTAAGCATAACTCCCTAGGATGTGCTATATTGTTTATAGGGAGAATAAAGATGATTATGATAAATTTGTAGTGGTATAGGTGTTTTTTCCTAGATTTTATTTTAGGGGCTTGATATTTTAATTTAAGTCATGTATTTTCTTGTATTATTAAAAAGACATATATCTTTCATTTTAGTTTTAAAGTTCTTATAGAAATTGGAAAGGAATTTATGGCACTACATATCCGTTAATGTTAATTTTCTAGATTCTAACTTCAATATCAAAATTTTAGTTTATAGTGATTTTTGTCCTTTGGCTCATTTCTAAGAAAAAATATTGAAATTGGTGGCTGATTTTTCTCGGGGAGCTTTTAATTTTGATATTGATTCAAATTAGAGAGCTCATAATTTATTTTGAGGGTTTTATATCTATGTAATTTGGAGATCTATGTTTATTCATTATGTTTATTTTATTTCATCCTTATGTAATCATATTATAAAGGGGAAACTATGTATAATGGGGAGATGGTATCTTAAAGCACTTATGTTGGCTTCATCATTTGCCACATCTATATGGTCTTGTTTCTTAGCCAAATTTTTTTTATAAAAAAATTGTTTGATATTCTTGAAATCACTGTGTAATAGGATTTATTGGTTTACACATTGATTCAATAAAAATTAGAGTGTCATTGTACACATTAAGCATCCTTGTGACCAAAGTTTTGGAGATATATGAAGATCATGAAACTCAACCATTCCTAAATGATCCTATTTTAAATTGAAATACAGAGCTAAAATAGAACCTATTGCTACCATGACCTCCCCAGACCATCAAATAGTTATTGTTAGTCCTTGAATTTGGAAATTTGTCAAGTTTTTTTTATAAATTAATTTAATATTCAACCAATCCCTCACTTGGAGAAGCCAAAGTTTTCCAATGTATCTATAGTGGGATAACTATCAAACAATCTTTGACCAATTTTCGTACTAAATTTTAAAAATGAGTAACTACAGGGTGTAAAGAGGGTGTATCCTTTAGCACATCATCCTCTAACTAGTAATCATGCCAACATCTAACCATAATCCCATTTCCCAGTTTCCATTTGATATCTATAATGATACGCTTACAACAAGATCCTCTGAAATTCTAGATGTTCTAGACGAAAGGGAGATTTAGCGTATTCCTAGAAATTTTGTCTAGGTCATTTTATAAATAATTTAATTGAAGAGCCTTACTCCAATATATGTGTTTTCCTCATAAATCCTTCAAGACAACTTTGGCCCCAAAATTTTATTCATATACTTGTAAATTTTGAACTTGAGGCCCCCTTTATTCTTGGGTTTCTAGATCTCCTCCCATTTGAAAAGGTCGTATTTTTAACACAATTTCATTTCCACTCCAAAGAAAGATATATTGAGTATCTTTGAGATCCTAGTTATTTTACTTAGGATATGGAAAACTAAAATGACATAAATGGGGACTAATGTTAGAGAATCTTCTATTACGGTTATCCTACTTTCTATATTAATCCATTTTCCTTTCCATGATCCCAACTTTCCCTATAAACTATAAACCATATTGTTCATTCCACTTATGAAGATATTTTATCCAAGAATGGTATTCCTAAATATTTATTGGAAGCCTTTCTACCTTGAATCCTAGAATATTTAAAAAAAAATATAGATTTTTCTACAATAACTTTCTACCTTGCTACTTCATATTACAATAAAATTATTAATATATACCTTGTTGAACACTAGTTGCAGCCTCCCCAAAAAGTAGAGTATCATTGATAAATTGGATATGAGTGATGTTTCTTATACCTCCAAATACATGTAACCATCTCAAGTTCTTGACACTAGCCTCTTTCTTTAGTGCTATTCCCAAAACTTCTACAACAATAAGGAACAAAAAAGGGGAAAGAGGGTCACCCTATCTTAAACCCCTTTTAGCATTGAATAAATTTATAGCTATTGACATCAGTAAGGATAGAGTACCAAGCAAAGGAGATGCATCTTATACCCAGTTGCACCAACCCTCACACAAACCAAATTTAAGCATGGACTTTATAAGGAATTCCCAAGAGATTCTATCATAATATTTATTAATGTCCAACTTAAATATAATTCCTTCCTTTTTCCTTGTCTTGATAAAGTAGATAGTCTCATGAGATAAAACTATATCATCTAATATTTTCTTACCTTTGAGAAATCCACTATGTTCCTCTAAGATAAAACTCTCTAAGCATTTCTTAAGGCTGCTAGGCACTGCCTTTGTTATAATCTTATATACACTATATTACATAGAGAAAATGGTCTAAATTCATCAAAATATAGTTATTTTTCTTAAGAATAATACATAAGTAAGTTAATCTCCATATTTTAAAAATCAATCTTCTACGTTTGTACTCCTCTACTACCTTCCACACATCTTCTCCAACTATGCACCCAAATTTATGAAAGAAATTGTCTTGAAAACAATCTAGACCTAGGGATTTTATCACTCCTAGAGAGAAAGTGTCATTGTTTATTTCCTCCATGGAGAATGGTAAGAATAGTTCCTAATTTTGAGAATCAAAAAATACTTTTGGAACATTACTAAGTATGACTTCTTGTACTACCTAATTGATGGGTGAGACCAAATCAAGAAGCTACTTAAAAATATTGGTACCTTCAATCCTATTTACTTCCACATCATCCACAATTGAGCATGAGGGGAGTAATATACTCATAATTTTTTTGTTTCTCCTTATGATATTAGTATCTAGGTGAAATAAAATTAGTATTGTGATCCCTTTCACTTAATCACTTGATTCTAAACTCAAGTAATGACAAAAAATTTCATCCATTCTCATAATTTCTCCATGTTCATCCAATTTTTTTTTTTTTGAATCTCTTAGCACAATAAATAAGTCATTCAAGGAATTATTAGCCTCCACAGTACTTAGGGGAGATTCTGAACACTCACTTTATTGTTAATAGGGTTCCCCATTCCGACCTTATTCTATTTTTTTCTTGTCACTTGATCTTAGTCAAATTTTTATATAGAATGAACGTTTTATGTCATGTAACTTCTATCCTCCATGAAGCGTCTAAAGTTTCTTTAAAACTAGGATGTTTGAACCAAAAAGCATCCATTTTGAAGGGGTTCCTTGTATGTTTTTGGTTCTTGATTAAGTGCAAAGAGATATAGGTTAGTGATCCAACCCTCCACAATGAATGACCTATGAGTGTAAGCTTACAAAGGTAAGAAGTTGTAGACACGTAAAATGTACCGATTGACATTGTGCATCTAATCCCGACCACTAGTCATCATTTCATCCTGAATCATCCCTCGGTCTAACCATTTAATCAAATTCCCCTATCTAATTAAGTTCATCAATATTCCTCTCTTAATTAAATAAATCAATTATCTAATTAAGTCACCTCTTCTCGATAATTAAATTAATCATTTGATCTAATTATCCCTATTTAATTAAATAATTAATTTTATGTAATTAAATCTCTAAAGTCTATCTATTAAATTAAATAAATCAAAACCTTATTTAATTTAATCTAACATCATCTCTTTTAATTAAATAAATCAAAATCTTTATTTAATTAATCTCTTATCACATTCTTCTCATTATTTGATTTAAACAACTCTATAAATCTAAGTCAAATAAGTCACATCATCTAATCTCCTATTAAATTAATTGACCCTTGATTAATTTAATTCTAATTCATGTCCCATCCTCTAGCTTTTCCCACTTGCACATGAAAATAGATTTAATTGATTTATTAAATCTCTATTTTCCTCAACAAGGCATCTTTTGGAATATTACTCCAAGTTGACACGTACATCCAACAAGGCATTTACTCCATCTTACATGTCCTTTTCCTTGAGCCAAGTGGCATGTATTGCATTTTACCTTCCCTCTTACATGTCATTTCAACAAATTCAAAATTCAAAAATAGGCATTTATTGGCACAATCCTCAAAACTTGCACATCTTGCATCCATTCATAGATTGACAAGTGGCATCTTGCCATTTCTTAAATGTTAGTCCCAAATTTCTCTATTTTGGACATTCATTCTTCAATTGAATCTATAAATAAAGAGCTCATCCCTTCATTTTGATCATCCACAAATTATGCAAAGTTATTATGCTCAAATATTTAGCCATTTCCACCCATTATCATTGAGTTTTTAGCTAGGTTATGCAATTTTTTAGCTTGGATAACTCACCATCCTTCATCAAAGTGGATCACTCATCAACACTCATCAATAAACATCAATCTTGCATCATAGGAATTGGGAAAGGGACAATTTTCACATCAAATTGGCACCAATTCCCCCATGGGATCATGAGTTTGCTAGTTTAATTAGGATTCAATCTCTATTTTGTTGTTTTCATTGTGTTCTTCATTGCTTTTTTCCTAATTTGAACTTGGTAAATGGATTTCATGGGGAATCCTTGTTCTAACTTGCATTTGATAATCTAATGTTTTTGTTCTCATTGTTTACAATGGTACTGCAATGAGGACCATGCACAACTACTATTATTTTCTTCCATTCTTACATTTTTCAATAGGTGTGCAATGTAGACCATCTACAAAACCCTTTTGACTCCATCATTCATTTGCATTTCTTCTCCTTCTTTCTACTATGTTCATTCTTGCCATTATTTGAAACTCCACTATGTTCATTGTTTTCATCCCTAAATTTAAAAAAAAAAATCCAAATATACTACACAAGCATATGATCAAAATTGGCATTGAAAATCATGCTTCTTCATATTCTTTTTGGAGGTGACATTATCATTATCGACATCAACATTAATCTTTGGTTTCTATAGTATCAACATAAATTGAAGGCATATTCATAGATGGAAATCCTCTCATTTATCATAGAGAAGTTCGATAATTGGGGGATCATTGGAGAAAGAAAATAAGCTCTTCCCATATCTTCTTTGTTTCTCTTCCCCCTTCCTTTATTTTATGGTTAGATATTTTAACATAGCAAACAAATATGAAGTTATTGCAATGTATGCTAGTATCCTTAGATCATCATTCATGGTGGGACGCTTTCTATTTTCAATGTTATGGGGAGTTTCCATAGATAGATATGGCCACAAGCCTATTATAATCATTGGTGTCATCTCTATAATCATATTCAATATCTTGTTCAGGATAAGTGTAAACTATTGGATGGCCATTTCAATAATATTTTTGGTTGGTTCCTTTAATGGCTTGATTGGTACAACAAAATCATATGCTACGGGGTTAGAAATTGTGACAACCACATGGGGAATTGGGTTGATTATCAGTCCATAAATTCAAGGATTTTTAGCCCAATCTACACAAAAATATCCATATATTTTCTCACATTGAGCCTTGCAATTCATAGGTAGCAGAGATCTCTATTTGTAAATAGATGATGAAACTTTTCCTTCCAATCTCTGGACACTCATATTTGTAGAAGTTTGGAGCAGAATCAGATGTAGAAAGAAGTTCGGGTTTATAATTTCTTGTTTTTCTCTATTTCAGTACTAAGGGAAGGTGTTAGAATTTAGTACATGACATAGTTAATAGTTAAATAAATTAAGTTTGGGTAGTTATATTCTTGTAAATAGTTTTATATGGGAATAATAGCTTTATAATGCAAATACTTTGTAATATTTTGTAGAACTGAATGTGATTGACAGAATATTGATTCAAGAGCAATCTCAATTTTTCTCTCATTTTCATTAGTTTGTTTGTTTGTATGTCTTTCTATCTTTCTTTATCTATGTCTCTATCTCTCCCTCCATCCCTACCTCCCCCTCCCTCCCTCCTTCCATCTGTAATTCTCTCTATCTCTCCCTCCCTACTTCTCTCTTTCTCCCTCCCTCCTTCGATTTGTAATTCTCTTTATCTCTTGTATCATCGTAAATTGTCACCCATGACAATTTCACCTTATGTTTGGTCCCCCCTTAAATTATTTGACCTAATTGTGTATTCAATCTTCTAAATTATGTATTCTATGGCCATTTTTGACAAATTTCAAGGAATTAGAATAAAAACTCAATTGCACTCATTTAAGATATCGTCCTCAACTCCAAAAAACCCAAAAAATAGGGTTGGGACACTCATGCCCTCGGCACCTTTTTTGGCTCAAAATTAAAATGTGTCAGTGTCAATAATTTAAAATTTGTAATTGTATAATCTGAAGTCAGCCATCGGGATTTATTTTTGGGGAAATTGAATAAATTCCTATTTAAATATGTAGTTATTGCATCATTTGAACATTAACAAGAGATATCTAGGAAATCATTTGATTAATTATTATCAAGAGAATTATTGAGCAAGTCAAGAGAATAATTTTAGAGCACTATTATAGCAATTCAATATCATAACATCATGTCAAATTTTATGTGAGTTTATGTGTGTTCATGTTATCATTGTTTTGTGAAGGATAACACTTTTGTAGGACTTCAAGGAAATTCAAGCAAATATATCAAGAAAGATCCAAGATCCTTGAAGTGATGTGTATGACTTCAATCCTTCAAGGAATCCATTAAAGGGTGGTGAATAGTATCATTTTTTCATTCACCATTTCCTTCCTTTCTCCTATCGGTTTATCATTGACATTGCCATTGTGGAAATGGAAACACTTACATGGGGTTTGATTGAGGAAAGCCCCTAAAATGGACTAGCATTTCTCCTCTTTATGAATGTGTAAATTGTAGGTTGGAAGAAGATTGAAAGGATATTGAAGGAAATTTGTTCATTTTTTCATTTGTTGTCATACATCTTCTCAAGCTATGAAAACTCAATTATAGAAATATCTGGAAGTGTTCTAGAATAGATCCAAAGGCACAAATTTGAAGCTTATATTTGACATTAAAGGACCCCGAAAATAGATCTGAAAAATTATACAGGGACACTCATGCCATGGGCATGTGTGTCCACCATTTTCTACTCCAAATTTGAATCACATATGCATAGTATCCTGCTTTTCTCATTTTTGTTGTCTGAATTTGTTTGCAAACTTTTGTACTTTCTATATTTTCATCAAAATAGTAAGTTGCACTCTTAGCATAGTTATATCATTGCATTTCATCATTAGGGAATTTCCAGATTTGGTTAAGGATTGGTTGACTCACATTTCCAATTATAATTCAATCTCATACCTTGTCCAAATCCATCAAACCTTCATTCCATCATTACATTTCCAATTCATCCCCTATCCAACACACAAAACCATTGAAATTTGGGAAAGGTGTCAAAAACCAAAAGGAAAATCTCTAAAGTTCCATTTCACACTGTTTCATCTCTCCTCTCCCTCCCTCTTTCTACTTAGCTCTCCATCTCTCTCCCACCCTCCTTGTCTCTCTCTACCTCTTCTCTCTCTAATTCTCTATATCCCTCTCCATCCCTCCTCACACCTCTCTACTTCTCTCTATCTCACCTATCCCTCTCTACTTATCCCTCCCTCCTCCATCACCCTCTCTCCTTCCTCATCTCTCACCTCTCTCCCTCCTCTCTCTTCCCTCACTATTCTCTACTCTCTCTCTCTCTCTCTTCTCTCTCTCTCTCTCTATTCCACCTCTCTTTCTCCCCCTCCCTCCTTCCCTCTCTACTTCTCTTTATATCACCTCTCTCTATTTTCCTTCCATCTCTATTTCTACCTATCTCACCTATCCCTCTTTAGCTCTCACTCTCTCTATATCCCTCTGCTCCATCCTTATTTATATGTTACCTCTCTCTCCCCCTTATTCCCTCTCTACTTCTCTATATATCACACTATCTATCTCTCATGACTTCCCTCTACTTCTATCTTTCTCACCTATCCCTCTCTTTATCTGACTCCCTCTCTCTTGCTCTCTCCTTCCCTCTCTACTTATGTCTAACTAACCACTCTCTCTCCCTCTCTCCCTCTCTTTCACTATCTCCCTCCTTCCTTCCCTCTCTCCCTCTCTACTTCTCTCGATCTCACCTATCCCTCTTTATATCTACCTCCCTCCACCTAGAGAGAGAGGAGGAGGGAGAGAGAAGTAGAGAGGGAAGGAGGGAGGGAGAGAGAGATAGATTGGTAGGTAGAGGGAGAATGGAGATAATGAGAAGTAGAGAGGGAAGGAGGGAGAGAGAGGTAGTTATTGAGCTCGAGGAAGAGAGAGTTAGATAGAGAGAGATGTAGAGAAAAGGATGTATATAGGGAAAGAGACATATAGAGCATAAGGTATATAGATAGAGTGAGATAGAGAGAGAAATATTAAACAAGCCTATTGATTACTAAAATTTAACTAATTTTTAAAAATTATTTGATCTTCCAAAACCTAGAATCTGCAATATAACTCCTAGAGATCTAAAACCATTCTCAAACATCCTAAAACTATATACATGAAATATAACTTAATGTATAAGAAAGTAAATGCCCATATATAAATTTTAGTTATAGCTTATATGTTTATTTCATGTATATAGTCTAATAGGAAGAGAAAGAGAAATACACTTTTTTTTCATAGAAATGTGTTCATGCTTTTGTGATGCATTTTTATTCAATATTTTTCCTTGGGAATTTCCAATCCTTAGGGTTATATTTTCCTTGGGCTTCCAACCCAAAGCGTTAAATTTTCCTTGGGCTTCCAACCAAAAGCATTGAATTGAAATTTCAATGTCCAAAGAAATGTTTTATAAATTGTAAGAAAATTATACAATCTTGAGCATTCTCCATATCAAGCTTTCACATGTTTCAATGTCAAGTCAAAAATACCATGATAATGTTAATCTCTCTATAAAATTTCTAAGCATGTAATTTTTAACAAGTTTTGAGTATGTTAATGTTTTTATCTTTATTTCATGTACATAGTCTCCCTAACAAAGAAAGAGAAAAAGAAAGAGTTCACAAAAATGTATTGCAAAAATTCATGCTTCACATTTGGCAAGTGTCAAATTTGGTGCTAGCCAAATGGAGCACTTCATTTGGTGCTCGCCAAATGGTCATTTTGGGTAAAAAAAAGTGGCATCTTTTTTGTGTCATAAATTGGTACATGTAGCTTGGTTTGAAGGACTACTAGGGTGATGCCATAATAATGGGTTACACTTTCTAGGACATCCTAATTTTTTCCTTAAATCACATATTTTTAGAAAATATAATGATTTAATCCTTGAAAGATTCCATTTCAATTATTTTAATTAAAGAGGATTTGATCAAACCCCCTTAGATCAAACCCCCTTGGATAGAACCCCACTAGTTTTAAACCATACCTATAATGGAGTCTCCTCTACACCTATCAAAATGTTGATAAAAAAACCATTTTTGATTTACCTTTTTGGGGATCAAATGAATTAATTTAAAATTTATGTTAAATTGTAAGTATGTAGTCCTTATTATAAGCTTCCCAAAAAGTATAATTTTAAATATATTTAATTTTATTATTATATTTTTTTTATTTCTTGTGAATGTAGGTTTTTCAAAGAACATCAAGATCTCTATTTCACACATATGAAAAAATATGAAAAATAGAGAATAAAAATTCTAAAAAATATATGTCCTCTAGGTATTGATGTCCTTATTCAAACGAAAAAAGAATTGAATTCTGATACATACAAAAAAGGTTATGTGCCTAATAATACACCTATGTCTAAATTGTAATTGGTTTAACTTCAAAACTTAATTAAAAATATGTATTCAATAAAACATTATGAAACCAAATGCATCCTCTAGATATTGTAGTTACAAATCTAAATTCAAAAAAAATAAAATTTTATCCTTTATAGAAAAAGTTATGTGGTTTATAGTACACATCGCTCTTTAAAAATGGTGTTTACTATTAGAAACAAGTTATCAAAGGAGATGGAAAAAGAAACACATTTTGATTCTAAAAATTATATATAAATAGAATCTATAAACAAAATGTCACAAATGATTTGTTTACATCATCTTCAAATTCCTCATGGTTTAGCAGCTATCGGTGTCTAAAAGTGAAGATTTAGTTCAAAATGTTCATTTCAATGTCAAGTTTGGATAAAAAGTGTAACCCACTATTGTGGGATCACCCACCAATTTTAGAAAGCTTATATTGTAAGAATGTCAGGTTCACCAAAATGAAACATAGAAAAATGTATGTATGTATGGGTGTGTGTGTGTATAGGTTCACCAAAATGAAATGATGATCTAGAATACTTACACTTTTCCTAGTTTCATTAGAAAAAGAGATCTCCCAAAGATAGAATTGGCTTTCAACCTTGAGGTGAGTCAACCCTGTTAGGAGGATTTGTTGTTTTCTCATGAAAAAAAATGACATAAATGATTGAATTACACTTTTAGGAGATAAAATTAATAAACTTAATAAACTTAAATGTGAGACCTAATACATGAAATGCAGAGTATTATGATTGTAGAAATAGAAAAAGCAACTTTCAGGTAGATCTGAGAAGGGTAGAATGGAAGGTACCTGGCACCAAAAGTGGGTTTTGAACACTGCTAAAGGACAAATTCACCCTAAGGCGAATGGATCTCTGTACAAGGGTCCAAAGTTTGCTTTTATAGTCCTCTAATATCAGATCTTAGCTTCTAATTTCTCTATGTTCCATTGTCTGAAAGTCAAAAATAAATTCTAAATTTGAGTTTTTATGTCTTGACAACAATGTTGACAACTTTGACAACTTTGTAAAATTGCTCTTTTGATCAATTTTCAATCCTTCTTCACCTATAAATTTTCACATGAAAAGAGAGGGAAAAATACTTGTTTTCAGGTGAATGGGGGTTTTCCTTAGTCAAACCCCATGTTGGTAATTAAACCTTGATGATGAAATAATGATAAATGGAAGGAATTGATGAATGGACAAAGCTATGTCACAACTCACAAAACCTTTAATGGCTACCCTTAGAGGACTAAAGTCTAACACATCTCTCTAAGGTCTGGATTTTGCATGAATTGTCTTGATTGGATGCTTGATTTGATACTTGATTTGATGCTTGAATGCTTGAAACCTACATCACAATGTTAGCTCCAAAACATGACATGAACACACATGAACTTTGACATGATATGATTTTGATTGCTATTGTATATAACTGATAAATTTTCTCTTCAATTCTCTTGAAAATAATATTTTCTCTTGTGAAGTATCTAAAAAGTGTGTTAGATTTGAATTGATAAAAGATCTTCTATTTATAGGTGTTTATCTAATTTTCCAAAAATTAGATTCCACAAGCCGAAATTTCAAACTTGAATTTGAATCGTTAAAAGGCCATCAAAAACATATTAAAAATTGGGTCCTAGTACTTAAGGAGGACCCATTCACCCTTGGTCTTGGGACCTAAATCTAGAACACACAATTTCCAAGGTGTTTTAATTAATGCTTGCAATCATGTAATACAAGTTTCCCTTTTAAAAAATGGGAATAATAAGGCTTTGGAATACACAATTTTGTCAATTAGAAGATTAATTAAGTTCAATTAATTAAGGGATCCATACATAGTGTGAAATTGTAAAGGTATACAATTTTCTACACTACAATTATTAATTATATTTTTTTATCCAAAGTGTGTTTCTCCAAGGCATACGTGTCTCATACATCCTTGCAAACATTCTTCTTTCATATCTTGCAATCCCTTATTAATTATGACATGCTCATTTTTTAATCCTCTCTTTAAATAAGATGGAATATGTATGTTGATGAATTTGGTGTGACATAACCATTCAATTTTATAAATCAAACACAAATAAAAGAGGATGACAATATTGCAATATCATTTGATTCCAAGAACATCTAAGGATACACCAAAAAAAAATATTTTTGAAAACATATCAAAATAATCTCATAGTTGAGTGTATGGTGTGTCTTTTAATTTATACCAACTTTCTCTAGGGAATTGACTAATTATCATCACAATATGAGGTCATTGATTTTTTTCTTTGAACAATCAACATATACTTCTTAGTATGAAATTTAAAAAATAAGTATAGACATGTAACTGTGCATTGACATTGGAATGCATAGTCAATAGAAGACAAGTATGTGCAGGAAGAAAATATTCACATAAGAAATACTGTGACATGACACAACTTGGCCTGTATTGCACAATTATTTTATATTAAATAGTTTTATTACATTATTGTTCATTTATCAAATTGTAACTATGTATCATCTTCTAGATTATATAAACATACTTATAATGTTTATCATTATGTCGAGAGAATTTCTATAATGACATCAAGGAGTTTCATGTTGTGAAAATTTAAATGTAAATACAAAATCATTAACTTAAATTTGATAACTATTTAAACATGTCAAAGTATTAATATTTAATAAAAAAAAATAATATTAATATTTAATATTAAATTTAAATATATAAAATTCAAATGAAATCATTTTTTTCCTAGCCCTCTTTCTTTTTTATTTCTTCCTTAAACACAAAATAAAAAATAAAAACTTTCATGTTTGAACGCTAAATAAATAATAAATTTTATTACTCCTAAATTTTTATTTTACTGTATATTACAAAAAATAAGTCTTCTGATATGGAATAGTTTCAAAGTAAAAGAAAATAGATGTATTTTTTTAATCTATTTGTATATTTAGAGTAGTTTAAATTTATAAATGTCTGAGAAAAAAATTAAATTTAATATAAGAAGTAAATAATTTGTTTTGTTTTCATTGAACTTTTTTTTATAGAAAAATAACTTTTCAAGTAAAAATAAAGTAATTAGAAAAGCTAGTAAATAATTTGTTTTGTTTTCATTTAACTTTTTTTAATTTGTAGAAAAATAATTTCTCAAATAAAAATAAAGTAATTAGAAAAATTATATATATTATAGAAAACAAATTGAAATAATTTATTTTGACAAACAATTTAACATTTTTAATATAATTATGTACTTAAAATGTGAGTTAAATAATTTATTAATATGATAGGTTAAAAAATATGCCTTAACTAAAAATATCAAACACCAAAAGATATGTCTTACATCATTAACTATATGTATTTAAGATATCTCTATTTTTTATTATAAAAATGAAATTTAATTCCCCAGAATGTATGAATATATTGTGGTTGTGTTTAATTAAAACTATATCTTTTATCTCATATAATATTTTAAATAAACGGATATGTGGATGCCTATCAACATTTGGTGAGGTGTTTGAAAATTTGATGTTTACTCAAAAAAATAGTACTATATCCTATTGACTTCTCTTATTTGACAGCAGAAGAACGCCGGAAAAATTGGAAGCCCTCAACTCTTCTGATATAAATTAGGCCTATTTCACCATCATCCACAGCAAGATCGTTTGTACAGGACATTCCAAGGTCAACCAAATTAATTTAAAACAACAATGGAATACTTGTGTAGTACAGAGGAGTAAACAGTACATGTAGTACAATCGTTAATCTCCCTCTTTATACATACATGCTTGGCGAATGTAAATGCCCAGAAATCAACAACTCTGAGAAGTCATACCTGCAACAATGTGGAGAAGCCACTTTCTTATTATTCTCGTGGGCTCACTACTTTCACTAATTGCAGCCCACGGAGGAGGCGGTGGATCATCCGCTGACCAGAATGGTGATGCCAAGCCCAACTTAAGAGCAAAATCTTTAATTCTGGTAAAAATCTGGTGTCTCATCATTGTTTTCTTTGGCACCTTCGCCGGAGGAATATCTCCTTACTTTTTCAGATGGAATCGGACGTTTCTTTTGCTGGGCACCCAATTCGCAGGAGGGGTGTTTTTGGGGACGGCCTTAATGCATTTCCTGAGCGATTCGGCACAGACGTTTACAGACTTGACGGACAAAACGTATCCCTTCGCATTCATGCTCTGCACTGCGGGATATCTGGTTACTATGCTGGGAGACCTGGTTGTGAGTTGGGTCTATGCCAAGCAATCAAAGAATACAGAAATTATCCCTGTCCAGAACGCTGTCCCGTTGCAAAGAATCGATGACGAAGGACAATCCACTGCACACGATGGCGACACAACATTAAGCTTTCAGGTCAGTTGGATATGAATGCAATTTCATGATTTTTCATCTTTGGCATCGACAAAACGGAATGGATTCTCACTTGACAGTAAATATTAATTAATTGATATTCACGATCAAATGTGAATCCAGTATGTAGATAGACATTGCAAGACAAAATGTTTTCAATTTCATGAAAAATAATACCCATATGTTAAAAACGTTTGAAACTTAATTCATCTACCACTCTAAATTTAAAAATTCACGGCCAACAATTCAAGTCAAGAAACTCATCTCCAACAATTCAAGTCAACAAATTCATCTTGTGGAAAATTCACCACTACCAATTCCTATCATATTGCTCGCAGTAAATTTTCCACGAGATGAATTTGTCATGACAATGACAATGAATTGTTCCATGACAAATTCATCTCGTGGAAAATTCACCACTAGCAATTCATATCATATTGCTGGCAGTGAATTTTCCACTAGATGAATTTGTTGTGACATGAATTGTTGACGATCAATTATTCAAAAATAAATTTATTGATGATGAATTGTTGACGGTGATTTGACTAAAGCCCTAAATTTCATCTACCACTCAATTAAACCTAATTGTTTTCTGACAATCTATTATTTACGCTAAAACAATCCAAACATGGCAGGAGGCGAAAGCTGCATCGACTGGTTCAGCTTCTGTAGGGGACACTTTATTGCTGATATTGGCACTGTGCTTTCATTCTGTCTTTGAAGGAATCGCCATTGGAGTGGCAGGCAAATTCTTTTATCTCTTCGCGTTCTATAAATTATTTTAAAAAACAAGCTTTAATCAAATTGCAATAGAAAGATAGGGGCTCTAAATCTCTTACATTCTCAAAGCAAAAATGCAATGTGTCGCAAATAGATATCCTCACTTAAATGCAATATCTTGTAACTTCGACTTTGGTCGAAATAAAATCAGCAAAATGTCGAATCAATTTATACCAGTTTTATTATAATCTTGATTGGTAAAGGATTGGTCTCTGGTTCAAGTCTGAGTAATATTATTTTTTCAGCGGACAAGCCATATGGCAGCTATTTATATTAAAAAAATGTCTCTTTTTGGCGCAGAGACGAAGGCGGATGCGTGGAGAGCATTGTGGACAGTGTGTCTGCATAAGATATTTGCAGCAATTGCAATGGGCATAGCTCTGCTGCAGATCCTTCCAAACAGGCCACTTTTGTCATGTGCAACGTATTCCTTTGCGTTTGCGATATCCTCCCCAATTGGGGTTGCAATCGGCATATTAATCGATGCAACTACAGAGGGACGGGTTGCCGATTGGATTTATGCAATTTCAATGGGTTTCGCCTGCGGAGTTTTCATTTACGTGGCAATAAACCATCTCCTCAACCAATGGAGAAAACATCATAACTCTCAAAAGGCTGAGATTACATTTGATAAACCATTTTACAATTACATGGCGGTTGTTTTGGGGGCTGGAGTGATTGCAGTGGTGATGATTTGGGATTAAGGTTAGTCTTGTGATTCTCATATTCACAGTTAAATTTAGAATGTTGAGGCGATTGTGGTGGTGACCATACTATGGTCTATTAAGTAGCAATAAATAAATAAAGGTGTGGGTGCAAATGTTTTGTATATCATCTCAGTGATTAATTTACAGATTTTTTGTAAGATAATATTTTTAAGGTTAAGTTTGTGTTTCTCAGATTCACAGTTTTCTTTCTTTGTAATCTACAATGCACTAATTTAAAGAAACATTTCTCTCTAATGCACATAAATATATATTTTGAATCACACAAGCTGGAAGCATTCATTACAGGGTCCTTTAGAATCTTTCTTTCCATTGAAGGTCATTAGAGGGTCCTTTAGAATATTTCTCTCTTTCCCGTGAGGGTCATTACAGGGCCTTTAGAATCTCTCTTCCCTTCCCTTGAGGATCATTACAGGGTCCTTTAGAATCTTACCTTGAGGGTCATTACAGGGTCCTTTACACTCTTTCTTTTCCTTCCCTGGAGGGAAAGCTTTAACCAAACCATTCGGTGCCACCCAAATCTGCTATCTAACATCGAAATGATTTGTCTAAAGAGTTTTGAGCACTTACAGAAGGTGCATTGAAACTGCATTGCATTTTATATCAAACCGATGGAAGATAGTTGGGCATTCTTTGTTCCGGTTTGTTGCGTTTGTTTGCAATTACCTCAACAAATTAAATTTTATATTAGTGAACTATTGAGCCCAACTGCTCCCTCAAGAATCTCTTTTCACATTTGATTTTCATATTTCATGTATTTTTTGGGGTTACTCCCTTCTTGCTTTTCATATTCATAATGATGTTTCGTTGAAGGCTGTAAAAAGGTGAATATGATTGGTAAGTGGTCTACTTTTCTTATTGGTAGATCTTCAAGTGGAAGTGGTAGTTGTTGATGATGGTTTTGGAATAACCAATATAAGTAGAAAGATGGACTTTCTAATTCTAAAAGATGAAAGATCTTAGGGATAGATCAACTTCAAGTTCCTTTTATGTCAGGATTTGACATTGTTAGAAAGTTAAGTGGTCTATATGATTTGTTTAACAAGACGACATGATGGATAAACCACAAACTAAATAACTCTTTATAGTTAATGTTTCACATCTACTTAATTGTAAATAAATCTTTCAGTTCTTCAACAAATTTACCTACTCTACATCTATAATAATCTTACCCTACTTCTAAACTACCTTTGATCTAAATCTAAATCTAACAAATTATAAAAAATCAAAAGAAGTTAAGGTTTTAAAAAAATATATATTAAAATGAATCATAAAGTAAATCAAGACAATGATCTTAAAGCATAAAGTTTACATAGTCCATGATAATAAAGCAAATATTTCTAGATTGAAATTGCATAGAAAAATTTACATCAATAGTTTGGATCATACTCCATGATCCATCATCATGATGAAATGTAGATATAGAGAAGAATGGAAGAGTGTGGTTGCAGACTTGGAAGGATTAATAGGTGAGGGATTTGGGATGGCTAGAGGACAATAGGTCTAAAAAGTAAATAAAATAGAAGAATATATTAAAAGATAAAAAAATCAAAATTAATAACGTATTAATATTATGTACAAACTAGTAAATCAAGAGATCAAATCACAAGCACAACGAACACAAGAAATGTATGTAGTCAACCAATGTATTAGGCAACAAAGATGTACATAAATAGGAGATAGGCAACCAACATCCATGAAATGAGGATAGGACTCCACACAAGTAGAGTGATGGTGATTTGTGTACCATGAATGAAGGAAGACGCATCGAAAGTGAGTCGACATCTCTCAAGACACCTATCAACATTGACACCTCATTGAGAGAGGGTCAATGGGATTCCTAACTAGGCTTAAGTAAGCCAAGTGTATGCATAAAGTGAAATATATACACTAGCACCCCCCTTAAGCATAGCTTAGGTGAGCATTAATGAAATGGGTCTGAGCTATGATCCTGGTGAGGTACCCATGTACAATGCAAAAGAAATGAGTCCCAATGATGAAGCTCGATAAGGCACTCATGTAGAATGCAATCTCTGTAAAAATGGAGTAAGATAGAAAACCTAGTGCGAAAAATATCCTCCAAAAAGAGAGAAGATGAGGAGAAGACTAGAAATTCCCCCCAAGAATGATGTTGCTATTGATGTAGACCACATGCCAAGAAGAGCTTGTAGATGAATGAACTTTCTATCAGTAAAGGGTTTGGTGAAGATGTCAACAACCTGCTCGAAACACTGACAAAAGACTAAGTTGATGATCTATCCATGAATCAACTCTTGAATATAATTCATATGAATCTCTATGTGTTTGGTTTGCTAATGTTGAACCTAATTCCTGCATATCTAAATAGTGCTTTGGTTGTCACAATGGATGACTATGGTTTCGTAAAAGGAATATCAAACTCAGTAAGAATTCCCTAAAGCCATATAGCCTCAGTAGTTGAGTTAACATCCCCCTTGAACTATGCCTCTATGGATGATATAGCAATAGCATTCTACTTCTTAATAGACCAACTGATAGGAACTGAACCAAGTAAAAAACTGTAACATGATGTGGACTTGTGATGCTCAGTGTCACCAGCCCAATCTAAATCTATAAATCCAACTAAGACAACTAAAGAACCAACTTTATAATGAATCCGAAACCAAAGATACCATGAAGATAATGAAAGATCCTCTTAGTTGCTTTCCAATGCATCTCATGAGGTTCTTGCATAAATCTCGAAACTATGCCTACTACATAGGCAATGTCTAACCTAGTACGAGTCAAGTATATAAGACTACCAACAAGTTACTAATATAATGTAACATCAACCAATGATGTAGTAAAGGAAGTTCCAAGCTTGACTCCAAATAGAAAAGGAGTCAAAGGTGGTTTGAAAGTAGTGATGTGAAACAGTGCAAGTAGATCAAGAGTATACTCAGGTTGTGCAAGAGTAATCCTTGAAGTTGACTATGAAATCTCAATGCCAAGGAAGTAGTGCAATATAAACCAACAATATCATGTCAAATCT
Organism: Sequoia sempervirens; assembly: GCA_007258455.2. Classification (NCBI taxonomy): domain Eukaryota; kingdom Viridiplantae; phylum Streptophyta; class Pinopsida; order Cupressales; family Cupressaceae; genus Sequoia; species Sequoia sempervirens. The sequence goes on along the minus strand of VDFB02353493.1, from coordinate 313,031,587 downwards.
ATCCTGAAGTGGTGTCTTCACTACTACAATGGCATATGAAGTATTTCTCATAATCAAAAGATCATCAACATATAAAACGAGTATCAAAATTGAATCATCATACCATAATAGATACACATCAGGATCTAAAATGAATCTAGTAAAACTTGAATATAGGAGGTAGGAATCCATCTTGGCATACCAAGATCTAGGGGCTTGTTTGAGGCCATAGAGAGATTTTCTAAGTCTACAAACTAAGGATGAATCTTGAACAAACCCAGGTGGTTGTTCCATGTAGATTTCCTCCTCAACGTCTCCATGAAGAAATGCACTCTTCACATCCATCTGATGTACATCTCATCCATGTGTTGTGGCTATAGCTAGTGTGAGTTGAATTGAAGTCATCTTAGTAATTGGTGCAAAGGTTCTATATAGTCAATGCCTACAACTTGTGAAAAACCTTTGGCAACCTACCTTGCTTTTCACTTCTCAAATAACCCATTTGTTGTAAATTTAGTTCAATATATCCACCTACATTGATCTGTCTTCCTTCCCTTAGGAAGTGAAGTCGAATTCCAAGTGTGATTTGTAATCAAGGAATCATATTCATCATCTATAGCAATATCCCAATCCAATATGCTTGATGCCTCTTTGAATGTATGTGGATCAGAAATTGAAGAAAACAAGGCATGTACTCCCCTTGAAAATTTACTTGAATCTATCTATCATCTATTGGATCTTGTACCCCTATATTTTCCCTCTACAGAGTGTGAAATGTAGGTGAGTCTAGTGTGGATATGTCAACTTCCAATGCAATACCCTAAACTAGATGAAGATGAACCCTCATCACTTTCATCACTGTGAGAACTAAAAGAAGAAGATATTGCACTAGAAATCTGTTGAGAAGGATTTGAATTATTAATACTATAATCAAGATTTGGTGAATACACAATATGTTGAGAAGTTTTAATAAAAAACTAATGTGTGGTAGGGTGGAGTAGGCGATAGCCTTTTACACCATCTAGATATCCAACAAAGATGCAAGGTTTGGATTGTGGATCTATAGCCTTGTAATGTTCTTGGAATGTGTGCCATGGCATGGGATCCAAAAACTCTAAAATGATAAACTACTATTATCCATCCTTTCCAAGCTTCAAATGGAGTGATACCCTTCAAGGCTTTATGTGGAACTCTATTATGTTTGTAACATGCACAGTTGACTGCCTCTACCCAATATGATGGTGTGAGGCCCTTAGAGTGAATCATGCAATTAGCTATCTCTTTTAAAGATCTATTTTCTATTCTGCAACACCATTTTGTTGGGGGGTATAAGGAACTATGTGAGCACATCTATCCCCTCTAATATAAAAAACTGTAGACTCAAAATGGTTGTTGGCATACTCACCCCCATTATCTATTCAAAGAACCTTGATGACTTTCCCTCATTATTTTTCAGCTATAGCTTTGAAATCTTTCAAAAATATTCAAACACTTCTAATTTTTTCCTTAGGAAGCAGACCCATGTAAAACTTGATAAATCATCAATAAAGGTAAGAACATATCTAGCCTTTGTAAAAGATGGATGGAGAAAAGCCCCTAAAACATCAATGTGAACAAGTTCTAAAACTTGTGTTACCCTCCATGATTTTCATTTTTCAAATTTTGTTTCTAGATGTTTTCCAAGTGCACAACCTTCACAAAGCCCTTTAGAAAATTTAACCTTAGGCAGTCCCTTAACCATATTCTATTGACATAGTTGCTCAAGATCGCGATAGTTAAAATGGACAAATTGATCGTGCCATAATTTTCCAACTTCATCTGAATGAGTTAGTAGTGCTTTTGGAGAAATATCCTTGGAAAAATTGGAGAAGGTATGTAATCAAGATTGGTGATTTTCCTCCCCTATTGCTACCAAATTGTTACTTTGCAATTCTCTTATCTCAAATTAAATTGGAGAGAAGCGTACTGTCATGACATTCCCTAATGAGTTATTTGATACACTAAAAGGAGATTAGTTGATAGTGAAGGTACACTTAGAATATTTGAAAATGTTCCTCCTTCAACTTCAACAAACCCTCTCCCTTTTACCAATGCTGGAGTATCATCACTTAAGGTGATTGGGGACATACTTGATTGCTCTAAGCATGAAAAGACAACCTGTGAAGAACCCATATGGTGTGAATCACCAGAGCCTATAATTCATGATGGAGATAAATATGTTGTTGCAACTAAGGCTTTTCCCTTTGATTTCTCTTTGTCCTTAGTATTTTCTTGAGTTGATGAAGATGTCTTGATAGAATCGGGTACCCCTATATTATTCTTTTTGAGAATTTGTTGTAGAGACTCATTTTTCTCCTCATGCATTAATGTTCATCATGTCCAATATTTTTACAATAGGCACACTTAACTCCCTTTCTACTTTGAGAGTCCATTTTGGAGTTGTCAAATTTTCCTTCCTTCTTAACTTCCTTAACCTTTTTAGTGTTCTTCTTCTCCCCTTTTGAAGTTTGTTGTGTTTCATTCCCTCCAAGTAGGGCTTGAGGCTTAGTAGACTTCAAAGTACCCATTTGAATTAAATTTCCTTGCTCCCTTGTGAGATTAGCGATAAATTTATCAAGTGTGGGCATTGACTATGAGGGTCCAAGAGCCCTTTTAGTAGAGTAGAAAGTTGACACAAACACAAAAAAATTTAGACCTAGGTTGGAAAGTACAAAAACAATTAATTGATCCTCTTTCTTGTCAATTTCACAATCTTTTAATTGCAACTTAAAAGATTTAAATTTAGTGAATAAGTCTTGTAAAGTTGAAAAACTCCTAGGACTAAGACCTAAGAGTTGATTTTCCAGATTTGTGGCTTCTAAATTCATCTATTTTCTCAAATAGTTTGTTTAGAGCTTCCTAGACTTGGTTGGGCATTTTCAAGTTCTCAACATGAAACAACAATTCAGGAGACAAATTTAAACATAGGAATAGGAAGCAAAATGCTTGAACACACTTATAGAAAAAAAAAATTTGTCTTTAGTTGTTGTAGGTTCATTCTTTGTCCCATGGTTACCCTATATAAACCTTTATTCTTAATCACAAGAATTACTTTCATCTTCCAAACTTGATAATTGAAAGGTGTTAGTTACATTAGACTCCATGCTACTAGGTTGAGATAGTTGCTTGTAGAAATGAAAAAATGAAGAACTTAGAAATACGCCCATAAGTGAAGGAAAAAAACAACACACACAAGCAGTTCATGAGGAAGTGTGAAAATAAACCATACACAACACCCCCCTTGATTATTTTGTTTCCCCTCAATTTAGTATTTTATAGGAGTGATTGGAGGCATAAACTAGAACTTTGTAGAATGAGTGTGATAGTATGCTCTTTGGATTCATGGTGAAAAATATGTACTTTTACAAAAAAAATGACAATCAAATTTGAACTATTGAGAAAAAGTTATGGGACTTTGAAAATTTTCCCCAATTACAAAATATTGTCTTCGACCAAAAAAAGATTGAATACTATTCTAGTGCAAAATTTTAGAATAAGAGAGGGTATAATGGAGCAAATTTAAGCTCCCTTGAGTTGGAAAGAACCAAGGGCTAAATTTGCATATGACTAGGGGCTTAAAATTGTCGGGGCATATATAGCAAGAACAATTCCACTTCCCCTCTCATAAAATTTGACAGCCATTATAGCCGTTAACAGCCATTGAACCCCCAATTTGATCCGTCACTGGTCTAATTCAATGGCAATATCCATCACAAGTTAGAATAGGTAATGTTGATGCCAAAAATTGACAAGGTAACAACCTTATGGGAAACTCAGTTAAAGGGGGGACCAATTGTGCTAAACTGAGTAAGCTTTGGGTTTTTAAAGAAGTCAACTTCTTCTATGTTTGGGGTTTTGGAATGGGAAAAGGAAACAAATATTAAAAAAATAAAGATCTAACTAAGACAATGTGCCAAGATATAGATATAGGCACGGTAAATATATATTTTGGATCCAATTTAAGGAACCATTCAACAATTTACTAAGTCCCAAAATAACAAAAATCAAAGATGAAAACCTGAATAATTTATTCAATAACATAAAATAACTCCCATACACATTTACTGAAAGAAGAGTCAAAGACATGGTCTAAATCAGCAAATTTATATTGAAATCATAGAAGTTCTTGCAAATAAACAACTCAGTACAGTAATGGCATAGTATAATGTTTTTTCAAATAGCTAAACAAAAAGGTCGAACAATGGCATAGTCTGAGAGTCTTATACAATAATCTAAAAAAAGTACAAAAGGCCTGGTGTCTTTTCCCAATTTTTTTTGTATCTTTTGAACTTGGCCAACCGAACCTCCATGGCTCCATTTTCTTCAATCTCTAAGGATTTGAGTATTTGTAGTGTAGGAATCTGCATGGAGATAGGCAATAGTGCTTCTTTTCTGTACACTAGCTCATACGGCGAAGTCTTGAGGACTTGCTTAGGAGTTATGCAGTCTGCACATAGCACTACCTGAAGGTTCTTGTGCCACTCCTTTTGATGTTCCGACCTAATTCTTTTAATGAGTCAGATTAAATTTTTATTAGTCAACTCGGCCAAGCCATTCCCCTATGGGTAATAATTTGATGATGTTTCTAAATATGGCATGCACGAGTCTGAATTGATATACCTTAGAACCCAAGAAAGATTTAGTGTTGTTGAAGATGATGATCTTTCGTGGGCCAAATCTCATTACTAGCTCCTCAAGGAAGTTCACAATCTCTGCCTCCATCACATTCTTCAGGGGCATGGCCTCGGTCCATCTACTAAAATAGTCTATGGTCATGAGGATCCATTTGTTTCTGGCGTTGGAGGCGGAATTAATCATCTTGATGAATTCAAGGCCCCATTGTGCGAATCGCTCATCGACCACTATTAGATTGAGAGGCATTGCAAAAAAAATTCTTCTTCCTATGAAGAATTGGAATTCTTTGTGGGCTTTCACCAAAGAGTATGATTCATTGAATAGCATAGGCTAGAAGTATCTAGCGCACATAATTTTGATGGTGGTGGTTTTCGTAGAGAATTTTCCACCTGCGGGACTATTGTGGAACTTGTGTCAAGAATTCTTTTCGCTTGCTCTGTGTGATACACTGCAGTAGAACGCCATTGAAGTTCCTTTTGAAAAGGAATCCTTCAATGAGTGCATATATGTTTTTCTGCAGTCTATAGAATATTCTCTTCTAAGAAGGAAGGCTCCTATAGATATTTTCCAGTATGCATGAATCTTACTCTGTCTATTAGCCAATAGCCTTCAGACTCAAGACTCATTTGTTAGAACTAGCTCTGGTTGCTCCTCTTTAGCTGCCATTTCCTCATTACATGCCAAATATTTGCATAGTCCTCTTCCTCAGATGGTCTTTGTAGGTATGACCTTAATGTCATATTCAAGGATCTTAGTGATCCAATTGGCCCTTTTTTCAGTGATCTCTCCTTCCATGATATATTTGTGCACACTAGAATGTGTGACATAAACAACCACCTTGTTGCAAGATATGAGGTGTCAGAACTTCTTGAGTCCCTTAATAATGGTGAACACTTACCTCTCAACAAATTTCTACTTTGTCTCATAATCCTTTAAGGCCTGGGAATGAAATGATATCCAATGTTCTCCCTTTCCTTCATCATCCTTTTGAGTTATCATAGTAGCAATGTTGGATTTTCTACTCAATACGTACATTATAAAGTCTTTTGATAGGTCTGGATTTACCAGTACATGAGCTAAAGAAATAGCATCCTTAACCTTATCAAAGGATTCTCTAGCTTCCTTTGTCCATTTGAATAATTGATCCTTTTTTAGCATTAGGGTGATAGGTCTAATTATTCTTGCAAAATCATAAATGAATTTTCTCACAAAGTTTACCTTTCCCATAAAGGACTGGACTTCCTTCTTGTTGACCGGTAGGGGAAGAGCTCTCTAATTTCTTTTACCCTATTTGGATCAATTGCAATTCCTTCTTTGGACACTACATGTCCTAATAGTTTTCCTTGTAGCACTTTGAAAACACATTTTTTTGGGTTTAGGGATATCTTGAACTCTTGGCATTTTGTGAAAACCATTTCTAGGTGATCAAAGTGATCATCCTTAGATTTAGAGAATACAGTTAGATCATCCAAATAGATTAAGATAATCTTGTTGATCAATTCTTTGAAAGCAATATCCATTGCCAATTGGAAGGTGGCTCCCACATTTGAGAGGCCGAAAGGCATTTTAGCATATGCAAACATTCCCCACTTGGTAGTGAATTTTGTTTTGTGCCGGTCCTCTTCTTCGACTCAGATCTAGTTATAACTAGAGAAACCCTCCAGTAGAGAAAACATTTCTAATCCTACCACTATTTTCAAGATTGACTCCATAGAAGGCAATGGGTAGTGATCCTTCAGGGATGCTCTGTTTAGGTACCGAAAGTCAACACATAGGTGGATATCTCTGTTCTTCTTTCAGACCGGAACTAGGTTGGATACCCATGTGTTGTGCTTGATCGAGAAGATGATCCGAGATTGCATTAGCTTTGTCATCTCTTGTGCCATTAGTGCCTCAATCTTGGGATTCACTAGCCTCTGTCTCTAGCGGATAGGTTTTTCTCCTTTCGTCAGTTTTATAGTATGCTGGATTATTTTGGGATCATATCCCTTGAGGTCATCATATGACCAGGCCACTACTCCTTCATACTTTTCACAAAAGTTGATGAGCCTTTCCTTATCATGATGCGGAACATCTTTTTTGACCTTGACCTTCCTTCCATCTTTGACCTGAAGATCTGCATAGTCACTTTTGTCTGCTACAAACTTTCTCTTGTCATTTCTTGCATCATCACAATCGAACAAGTTTTCAAGAGTGACCAGTCCCTTTGGAAGCTTGTTGGACTTCAACTAAATGATTTGTTCTTTTTAGGCCTCGACAATCTTTAGTTGGAGTTGCTCGACGAACTATCCTGACTGTTGGATGAATATGAGATGTGTTCATCCCTTTTGAACACTTTCCAGCTTTGATCATTATCTAGAATTTTTGGTTGGAAAATCACTCACACAGAGTGTATGTTATGAATCAGGTTAGAAGTAGGATAAAATTGAGATCTGATTGCTGCCATGCGATCCGTATCTACATTTTTTTTCTGGGTACTATCTAGATATTGAAAGCTTCAAAGCTCTCGATCAGGTCCCAAACTCTATTTCTATAGGATCTCATGTGAACATTCTTGGTTGTGAAGATCCCTCAGACTTGATTGATCACTAATTTAGTGTCTTTGAACACCATTATTTGCTTGATTCCCATCTGCTCTACCAGGTTAGACCTTGCACTAGGCATTAATATTCAACTTCATTGTTCAAACAAGTGAACTGGAAGTGGAAGGACTAGAGTTTCTTTTCATTGGATGGGGATGTCAAACATATCCTGGTTCCTATGCTAACTTTACATCTTGCTCCATCAAAGTGCAACATCCATAGCTCTGAGGCTTGACCACTCTCAGATTCCTTTATGACCATTGGAAGCACTTGATCTTCATAATAGCTGACATAGGATCCCAACCCAATGGCATGATAGTTTTTGAAAGGATCAGTGTCTATATATTCGCTTAAGAGGACCTCCTCTAAGTCTATCAAGTCTTTGGTCACTTTTTCATCCTCTAGTAGCTTGGTACAGTATGTTTCCTCTTTAGTGAAAGAGGTATGAGTCGCTTCAAAGTTGATCATGGCTTCATTGACTAGATGTTCTGAATGTAGAGTTTTGGATATTATTTTCATTTTAGCTCCATGCTTGGTCCTAAGGATCAAGTGTGACCAATCTAAAGAAAGATATCCACCTATCTTTGAAGTGAATTCCTGGGATAGGAAAAGGTTGAACATGGGGGGAATGTCTATGATTACGGTATTTTATGGAACTGTGATGCTAGGGCAGGACAACAGAGTCAAGGGAAGGTCCTTGATGACACCTAGGGTTTCAACCTTATTCCCATCAAGCTACATAACCCCCTTTTTAAAGGATCATAGCTAAGTCCTAAGGCTTCAGCTATCTGCTTGGGCATGACTGTGGTGCTAGCACCAAAGTCAATCATTGAATTATGCAATATTTTCTTCCCCACAATAAGAGTTAGGAAAAAGGGTTTTGGTTCCAACTTATCTCTAACCTCAGTAGAGGCTTCCTCTGTACTATTTGTGAGAAATTTAGCAGGAGGTGATGGATCAATGGCCTTTCCCTTAAGTGATTGCTTTGTTGGCTCAATGATTACATCTTCTCGTAGGGTCTTCTGTAGCAATGACTTCTTCCCCATAATAGCTAAAATATCCCAAAGGGACACATTAGCAAAGGATTTTTTAATTGTTCCACCACATTGAATGGTGGCAAATTTGATATTTGAAGGCTTTTGTTCCTTAGCCCTAGTTATAACAATTTTCTTTCACAGCTGAAATTATTGTGCAACTGTGGAGTTACTAGGAGTATGGTCGAGGGAACTTTTGAGTTGCGGGACAAATATTTTTCCTGTAAATCTCATCTTTGAGTGAGTGTTGTAATTGGACTACACTTGAGGGGTTTTTGATGTGGATGCATTGTTTGCAAACGCCGCCTCTTCTTCTTCCATCCATGAGAAGAGCGCATGGTCGAGAGCTATATCTATTTCTTGTTCTAGGGACTTCCCCTACATTTGCACAGTATCATATTTTCCATCTCAAAGAGGCATATACATAACCTCTAGGGTGTGACGTTGTACCTTGGCTGCATTGTTCTAGCACCTTTTGTTGTAGGTTGTTGCACGAACAGTTTTGGGGCATATGTGCATCACCACAGGGGAAACACCAAGGGTTGATGTCGTCAACTAAATTGTTTTTCCCTATTGTTATCTCCCTACTCAAGCTTGGGTGAGAACCTTGTAGCAGAGTAGGTACTAGTACTATTTGATTAGTTGTTTGAGCCTATGAATTTGTGCTCAAGCCTTCTTGGAACTAATTTTGCTGGTAGGAAGATCTTCCGCCTTGATAATTTTTGTAGGTTGGCTTCAAAGGTGTAGATTGGTTCTTCTTGATGGTAGTTATTTCGTTGGTGATAGTCTACAACATTTCCTTGACATCGCTCATCTCATCCTTTGAAGAGTCGTATGTAGAAACAACATTATGTGGTGCATTAAGATATGTGTACATAGATTGGGACGGAGCAGGTGCATTGGTAGATGCTACTTCTTAGGCGAAAACTAATATTTCTGGAAATATAGGCATAATGGGCCAAAGTGGCAACTTCCTGACATCTATCAGATTGTTCTCTGCCTTGATACTGACGTTGTATGCATCTAGTAGAGTGGTCCTGCCAAGAGATTGGATCATCATCGCAATGTTGGCTAGTGGGTGAATAATAGCCTAAATTCTTTGCCAAGTTATGTGAAACTGGGCGTTGAAGTCAGTCATGGCTTCATATGGGGCCCACTTTACGATCGCCAGTTGATGATATAGTGAAGAATGATCTCCATCATTCAAAAATATTTCATAGAAAGGATCTCTGAGCTGATCCTAGGTACTAATAGTATTAGCTTGTAGAGTGCAGTACCAATCCAACACCTTACCCCTGAAAGAGGCTGTAGGAAACCTTAGCGCTATATTTTGGTTGGTGACTCTGTGCACCAAACACACGTCTGCCACATCTTGCAGGTGTTCAGATGGTGTTTTTGATCCATCCCCGGTGAATTTTAGTATAGCTTTTAAAGCAGAGGTCGGGATAGGGGCCCAAATGGTGGGTGCTGCTAGTGCTACAAGGGGACTTCCGGCATCCCATGCCACATAATTTCTATTTGCAATTGGAAACATGGCTAGTAGAGGCATTGGAACTTTCACCGGATGGGTTCTAGTTCATACTATTACTAGTGGTGGCACTAACAAGCTAGGATTATTAGCTATTTGAGATCTAGTAATAGGTCGATGGCTCATACACCCACTATAGGTTTAGGTACATTTAAGTGGTCCCATAGGGCATGCTAGAAAAAGAAACTGATGATTCCAAAAATTGACAAGGTAAAAACCTTATGGGAAACTTAGTTAATGGGGGAACCCATTAAAATAAATTGAGTGACCTTCAGGTTTTTAAAGAAGTTAGCTTCTTTTGTGTTTGGGGTTTTGGAATGGGAAAAGGAAGCAAATATAAAAAATAAAGATCTAACTAAGGCGATGTGCCAAGATGTAGATATAGGCACAATAAATCTATCTTTTGGATGTGATTTAAGGGCCCGTTCAAAAATCTGTTAAGTCCAAGAATAACAAAAGTCAAAGATGAAAACCTGAATAATTTATTCAATAACATAAAATAACTCCCATACACATTTACTGAAAAGAAGATTCAAAGACATGGTCTAAATCAGCAAACTTATATTGAAATCATAGAAGTTCTTGCAAATAAACAACTTAGTATAGTAATGGCATAGTATAATGTTTTGTCAAATAGCTAAGAAAATAGAAAGGCCAAACAATGGCACAATCTGAGTCTTATACAATAATCTAAAAAAAGTACAAAAGGCCTAGTGTCTTTTCCCAATTTTTCCTGTATCTTCTGAACTCATTTTCGGAAGGAAGAAGCAGTATATATAGAAAATAATCCCACCGCTAGGAAGTTAGTAACATAAAATATTCCCTCATCACGTGCAGTGATGCCTATAACAATGATCTCCCATACCCATTGCAACAGAAAAGATTTTAAGCATGGAATGTGGTCACCTTCGAACCAAATGCATCTCCTCCAAATGATGGCAGTGGTCCCAGGGTACAACAAGTAGAACCTTGTGTAGACATGTGTCGCTCAATCATGCAGTCAGTTAGGACATGTGGTGATAGGTCGGGGCCTACAGTTCATTCATCCCTCCTTGCAATGAAAACCCATGCAAGGAAGGCACGTGGAGAATTCCTTACTACTGGCATTAATTATGGGGTCCTCTCAAAAGTGTACACGGATCAATGCTACATGGCACGTGGGAGGAGCACAATGGGGAAGTGAAAGAAGCAGGATTTTAAATGCCCATGTTACTGACATGCAGATGCATGGTGGGGCATTCCAAAGAAACAAATGTTGAGGGAATCATTATGAAGAGCTCTTGGCAGAAACGTGGAGGCAGCAGTCAGGCGAAGCCTTCAAAAAGGGGCCCAAGGAGATTCAAATGTATGGGGCACGAGCCGGACTTAGCAAAATACAAACAACTCGAAGGGATCTCGAGGAAATTTATATTCACTGGTAATATCTATCATAGGTCTCATAAATGATGTAAATTGTCTATCACACCTCTTTGAAGAGTATACAAAATTTCCTTCAACAGGCACATATCAATTATCATCACTTCCTCTCTACTCCTTACTTTTTATAGATAGTTGAATTATACTATAGCTTGTTCCTATTTCAATTATATGAAAAAATCTATTTATTATTTATATTTTTCTATTATAGGTTTTTATAGGAGAATCATACCAAGGATCATACATGAAGAAATCAAGAATAATAAGGGACTTTACATGGATCTTAAATGGTGCAATCATGGATGGAGGGTCCAGAAAGAACTATCCAACCATGTAGCTTAGAGCCAACACATCAGAAATAACATAATATATTGATCATAAAAAGTGAAATTTCATTGATTAACCAACTGGAAATCTTACATGATCATATGCAAAATAATTAGGGCTCACAAGCCTGTTGTAGGGGAATTACAACATTACAACTAGCCAAAGGCCTTATTCTAACAACTGATCCTAAAATACTTGTGAACTATCTATCTAACTATCGATGACCAATTAAAATGAATAAAAAATGATCTTAAATATGATTCTCTAGCTCCAATAGTGGTCCACATCAACCTCGAGGGTTCACAAATCCTAATGAATGATCAAGCATGTAGGTTGGCCTTAAAACACAAAAATAATCCTTCGTGAGATGAAAAAAACTATGGATATCCAAGATAAATCTCATTGGACCCAAAATACTTGTATGATGTCACATTAAGCTCTACACACTCTAGAATAGGTTCACACAACAATTATGGACCAGGTTGACCTCAAATGCTCTGACTATAAATTATAGTAAAATTCTAAGAGCAATAAATTTATGTAAATAAATGCAAATCTCTTGAAATCCTGGTATGGGGTATGTGCAGGATCATGATGGGCCAAAAAATGGCGATATGATGGGTATGTGTAGGGTATGTGGCTGACGGCTTTTTTTTACCCAAAATTGATGAAACAAAAAGGGTTTTTAAAGGAGATTCTCAGCTTTCCACCAATATAAATTATGCTTTACTTTGAATTTAATTAAATAACTATTATTCATTTTCATTTGAATTATGACTAAGTCCCATTATTAGGCCGACAAAATCTATAGCTTCTAAATGGTATCACATTTTAATCAAACATGTGTCACATCTCTATGCTTCCACATACTATAGGATTAAAAATGAATTTCATGAAGCCTTTGACCTTGCCAAGGTGGTCGTGACATATGAGTTTTTATATTTTTAAATTTATAATAAAAATTCATAATTAGTTATTTACTTGGAAAATTACAAAAATATGCATCACATCGACATGATTACTTTACTTATATGAAATCTTATAAAAAAATATTATCATTTTATCATGGGTTAGGGTGGTCATAGAAACCTACTCTTTCCTAAAAGTTTAAGTATTGCATTGAAATTTCAAAATTTTCAAATAGATTTTCTTTTATAAATAAACTTGGGGAAGTTTAGAAACTACATTCAATTTCAGATTCTATTCTTACATATTTTGAAATAATTATAGATAAATCCATTCAAATTTCTTTTGCCAAGTTGTAAATCATTTTCTAACTTCTGCCACTTAAAGGCCTATTTTTTCCATGATGCTCCTGCACATACCCTATGATGTAGATGACCTTGTGTAGATACTATATCTTGCTCTATGAGATGAGAAACGATAATGTGGTGGAATGCGAAATGAAATGGGGGTGATCCCGCAGTACTGGTTTACAATTTTTGGCCAAACTAGACACTAAATTGATTTTTTCTAACTAAATCTTCTCGTTCAAGAACCTATAGTGGCTAAACCATGAGGAATTTGAACATGATGCAAACTGGTGATTTGTGACATTTTTTCTGTAGATTCTAAATATATTTTTTTCAAAAATTTTGAAATCAGATTGCACTTCTTTTTCATTCACCTTTGAAAACTAGTTTTTATCAGTAAACACCATTTTTAAGGAGTGATGCTCACCGTATACAACATAACGTTTTTTCTATGAAGGATAAAATTCTTTTTTTTTTTTTAATTTAGATTTGTAACTATGATATCTAGCACTTTCATTTGGTTTCATAGTGTTTTATTGAATATTTTTTCCTTAATCAGGTTTCAAAGACAAACCAATTACAATTCAGACATAGGAGGATTGTATACAACATAACTTTTTTTTTATGTACTAAAATTCATTTTTTTTTACTAGATCAAGGACAACAATACCTAGCCTACACATATTTTTCATAATTTTATTTTGATAATATGATTTTTTTCACATGTGCAAAACAAAGAGCTTCATTTTCGATGAAAAACCTATGTTTTATCAAACTAAAAAAACAAATTCATAATAAAACCAAAACATATTGAAATTATATTCAATGGATACCTCATTCTAAGAACTACCATCATCTTCTTCGGTCTATGAAGTCTCCTCCATTTTCATCCTCAACTCGAGCTTCGAAGGGAAAAAAGTTGTATATTTTTGGTGTCAGAGGGGGGGAAGGGGGGAAAAGAGGGGTTCGAATGAACCAGGGTTTGCTTGAATCCCCCCTTCTAGTGAACCCACCTTTAATGCAATTAAAAAAAACCATTAAAGGGGGTTCGCTAGAAGGGGTGGGGTTCTAGCGAACCCCCCTAGTTCTAGAAAACCCCCTAAAGTGTTTTCCATACAAAAATGCATTTTTCTATCCTCAATGGAATTGTAAACCAGTTTTGTGGGTTCACCCATGGTGAAACTTCTATAGACTGAAATGCAAGAAAATAATTTTTTTTGGCTGATATAGTATTGTTTTACAACTAGGGGTGCTCCTGCATCAAAAACTTGGGGTTGGAAGAAAAGTGAGTCCCTCACTTTCCAGGGGCTAGAGGAAAACCAAATTGGTCCACGTTAGCTTGAAAAATCCATAATCAATCATCTGCTAGTCTAGCTTTCCATTTTACCAGGTACTCCTTGTATTACTTTTTCCTAGTGCTCCTTTCAGTTCTAGTATCCAAAATTTGTTCACTCTCCTTCGGTGATTGATGTGGTAAGTGGTCCTTCAAATCAACTTCGCTACTACTGGCACTTGATTT
>VDFB02353493.1:312930643-313017175 GCA_007258455.2 Sequoia sempervirens | reverse complement strand
TTACTAGGAACATGAAAGATATCTCACATACATGTTTCGTTGTAGATAAATTTTAAAATATTTGTATTCTAACCCTAAATCAACAATCCAATACTTCATTATCACTCAAGATGTAAATACCAAGACAAATAGACTAGTGCCTTCATTGATTGGGCAATAGAGTCATACATATTATGACTTATCATTCATAAATGATTTGAAACTGATAATTATGGACTATTTCCATAATGACTTGCATTATGGAAACTCTCTGCATATAATTCATCAATTCTTACCAAATTCTCAGTAAATCACTACAAATCCATGACCTCACTTAAACATTTAGTTGATTCATTGAATCAAAGAAAAAATGAAGACATGCATTCAAATGAAACATTTGAAGATGAACCAAATATGCTTGATATTGTATTCAAAATTTGTAAAGTGGTTTACAGAGAAAAGCATATGAACTATATATGAAATTTACTTTCGATATCAGTAATTTCTACATAACTATTTAATATTTTCATATGTAAAGTTCAAAACCCAAGACAACCTTACTATCCTATTCTCTGGTATTCCTATATTTTCTACCCCTTACATATCAAACTTGAAGATTCAAATTTTTTAGCACACCTACAAATGAGCCCTGAATTCCCTTTTATAGAACAAGGGAGCCAACAAGCTTCAGGCTCAAAATGTAGATACATTACAAAAAAATCATTTCATATTGCATTTTAGTTGCATTTCCAAAATTACCCACATGATAATTTTGTTAAGAAGAGGAAAGAAAAAATCTTCACAGTTGTCATGAGGAAGAAGAAAAGTGCTGCCAAAATCTTCCTCCACCACCAAGTAAGCAACAAAACCAACACCCAAACCACCATGAGGGCACATAGTCAATGTCCAACACCTCAAAATTTTTCCACGCACGCAGAGAGAAAAAGACAACCAAAAAAATCATTTATCAACACAAAAATTTCATTAACCACCACCTCTCATGAACCGGTCTTCTATTATCAAAGAATATGCACTCCTACGGTACACATGGCTACCTATGTTGTAAGGTTAGGATGAGACTCAACCTCAGCTTCAATTTCCTATTTTAACATTGGCACCATCTTGTCCACCAAGGCCTCGATAGCCAAAGGAGGGACAGATAGCACCTCTCGGGCCATGGATAGAGACCCACCTGCTGTCGCATGGTACCAGCGATAATTGGAGTATGTCTCTGCTTCGCTGTTGAACAAGTTGCTAGTAACATCAATAGGAGAGTTATTTTGGCCATACGATCCATGACCATACCTAATTTTCCTCTACACATTGTCGAATGGCCCAACAACTTCCTTCCCTTTCGTTGCCATCACCTCTGAGCTTATAGCTGGGCTTTCAGTCGGCGACTACATCTAGTAATTACAGGTGAAGATTCCTCACCATGGACGCTCTTGTGAATACTTTGTGCCATCTCTAGGTCTATTCCATGAGACTCCTACAGATTTAACCTAGCAGACCTTCACATTGGGACAAATGGGGTGCCAGCCTTACTCGTTTTGCTAAAATAAAATCTACACTTGAATTTTGGATTTCTGCACAGACTTGAGGACTTAACAACTCAATTTCTATGATGAAAATAACAACTCATCACTTCTATTTATTGAGCAAAGTGATGATATCAACCATGAATGATTAATGAAAAACACACACATAAACTAAGCAATTCGTTGGTAGGCATACTATCACCATTTAATTCCTAGGTGCATGGAAATCTATAGATCACACTTCATGATTGCCTACAATTAAGTCTCCACATGCACAGAGATCAATTTGATCGCACCAGTAGAGAATATGTCATTAATGTCCATTGGTTGAAGAATGAAAATGGCTATCACGTGTTGTGTTATCAACTTTGAATATAGGCAATCGATCTCACATCAAGATGGCAGATCAAGTGGATTTGTCTAGGTTCACAAAGTTTGAAATCCAGTGGTGCTTCATTGATGTGTCCTCAGCCAATGGCGTTAACCCACCTCAGATGGAAACTTTTCCATCAATGGGATCCATCTATCTCACAAAATGGTGTGATATGATCCACGTGTCGATATCTCGCTAATCTCACAACTTTTAACAAGTGTTCACTTTCTCCTTGCAAGCTAGTGGGGAATGGTGGAGATTATCCTTGCCATTTGATCTCAGTCGTAGGTTTAGAACCATGGGCCATAAGCCTGATAGTGGAGACTGGGCCCCACGTCTGTATGAAGACACGTGTCTTCATCTCACTATTCTCACAACAATTAAACTGTCATCATTTATCACCCATGAGCTGGCGGGGTACGGTCAAGATCTCTTCCCACAGCCTCAAATCTCAAAACCTTCACACAAGAAGGTTAGCATTTAATAAAGGGACTTGGTTAGGCCGATAGTGACATGACCCTCACAATCTAATGACTTAAGCTTAAGTCATCGGGGAAATTTAAAACCTGACTTTAGGAAATAGTTAAGGTCGATGGGATGACTAGGTGACCAGTGCTCTTAACCAAAGGGGTCGGTAAATGAACGTGCATTGTGGCTTAAGTAATGACTTAACAAACCAGTGACTGGAAAAGCATGTCAATGAAGAGTTAGAAGACTCAAAGGATTTTATAAGAAAAAAACCTACTCACACATAGGGACAAGGGTTTATGAAGTACCAATGAGGTCTATGAGCTGCTTAAAAATTGGAAAATTTTGGAAGCTCCATCATCTTTGAGGCATTTTGTTAATTAAACAATTGACTTACCTTGTGTATATTTCCACATTTTGTATACACATATATATGAGAGAAGTTATAAGTATGTAAAATAATACATCATTTCTCAATCCTTTTATGTGGATGTGCATACCCCTCTCCAAAGCTTTCATTTTGGTATAGCATGGGGGATGTTGGAAAATGTAGTGGAATTGAGTTTTACACCTAGAAATTACATATGCTTAAAATTTTCTAAAGCCTTTTCAACAAATCCATTTTGTGCATATCCTACAATCATTGTAGTCCACGAGGAAATATCTCATTGAGGTATTTTGTCAAATGGTTCTACCAAGCAGCTGATTTCCTTGTCTATGCTACCAAATTTTCCATACATGTCTACCAAAGCATTTTATCAAACAACATAGACAAGAAAATTAGTTGTTTGAAGAAATTCCTCAAAGAAATGGGGTCTCATGGTGATGTGCATTTTTTCAAATAGTTGATTGAATTGTTTATGCTACCAAATTTTCCATACATGTCTCTACAAAAATATACTCCTCCCACATTGATAGATCTTTGAATCTATTTTGGTTTTCATCTCTATTTCTAAACTTACCTCATCACTAATGTTGTGATATATTTTAAATGTTTCATTTATTAGTCTACCTACAAGTATTGTAGCCCTTCTCTCCACTATTTCAAGAATCTTTATTCAAGGCTATTTTAGCAACATGGGGAAAGGTGTAGCCTATCTTGCAATCATGGCATGCCACATGACCACATTTATTTAAGGAATTGGATCCATAAATTCATGTGAGCATTGGCAAGCTAGTGATCTCTCTAGCTTATCAATGTGGTAGAGTTGAAAAGGTAGGGGTTGTTTGAAAAAATTCCTCATGAAATGTGGTTTCATGGTGATATGGAAATGTGGTCTCATAGTGGTAGGGTTGACAAGGTAAGGGATATTTCAAAAAATGCCTCATGGAAATGTGGTCTCACTGTGATATGGAAATGTGGTCTTATTGTGATATGGAAATGTACATCACAGTGAGACCACATTTCCATGAGGCATTTTTTCAAACATCCCCTACCTTGTCAACCCTACCACATTGACAAGCTAGTGAGCTCACTAGCTTGTCAAAGATACCGCATTTTGATCATTGTGAGACCACATTTCCATGAGGCATTTTTTCAAACAGCCCCTACCATGTCAACCCTACCACATTGACAATCTAGTGAACTCACTAGCTTGTCAAAGGTACCACATTTTGCATATATGTCTACCAAAACATTAATTTCAAAAAATTCACATGCCTTGTCCATGCTTCCATTTTGAGCCTATCTTGCAATCATGGCATACCACATGATCACATTTCTTTAAGGAATTGGATCCAAAAATTCATGTGAGCATTGACAAGCTAGTGAGCTCACTAGCTTTTCAATGTGGTAGGGTTGACAAGGTAGGGGTTTTTTGAAAAATGCCTCATGGAAATGTGGTCTCATAGACTAGCTTGTGAATACGGTAGGGTTGAGAAGGTAGGGGTTGTTTGAACAAATTCCTCATGGAAATTTAGTCTCATAGATCACTGTGAGGCCACATTTCCATGAGGAAATTTTTCAAAAAGCCCCTACCTTGTCAACCCTACTGCATTGACAAGCTAGTGAGCTCACTAGCTTTTCAATGCTCACATGAATTTTTGGATCCAATTCCTTAAAGAAATGTGGTCATGTGGTATGCCATGATTGCAACATAGGCTAAAAATGGCATGTGAATTGTTTGAGATTAATTTTTTGGTAGACATTTATGCAAAATGTGGTACCTTTGACAAGCTAGTGAGCTCGCTAGCTTGTCAATGTGGTAGGGTTGACAAGGTAGGGGCTATTTGAAAAACTACCTCATGGAAATGTGGTCTCACGATATCATTGTGAGACCACATTTCCATGAGGAATTTTTTCAAACAGCCCCTACCTTATCATCTTGAGACCACATTTCTATGAGGCATTTTTTCAAATAGCCCCCTACCTTGTCAACCCTACCGCATTGACAAGCTAATGAGTACATCACTGTGAGACCACATTTCTATGAGGAATTTTTTCAAATAGCCCCCTACCTTGTCAAGCCTATTGCATTGACAAGCTAGTGAGCTCACTAGCTTGTCAAAGGTAGCACATTTTGCATACATGTTTACCAAAACATTATTGTCAAAAAATTCCCATGCCTTGTCCATGCTTCCATTTTGAGCCTATCTTGCAATCATCACACGCCACAAGACCACATTTCTTTAAGGCATTCCATCCAAAAATTCATTTGACCTTTTTCTATGCTAGAAATACTCTTCTATTGGATGATTGTAAGTATTTTGTATGGATCCTTGAATGACATATATTTCATTTATTTGTATGGATTCTTTTTTTAGGAGCTAATATTTGTGTCTTTTCAATGCTACAAGTAAAATTATATGTCATTCCAAGGAAATGAACAAGGAATAAACTGACACAAGAAGAGTATGAAACTAATAAAGCAAAGAAAAAAGAATGGATGAGGGAACATCATCAAAAGAAGAAATTGGATACGATTGATGAAAACAAGCCAATTGAAGAGGAACCACAACCATCAAAAAGAGAAAAGGCATTGGCGACACAAAGGGCACAAATGTGAAAGAATCGTGCTAAAACATATTTGAATATTGTAGTTGGAGACACACCCTCTACCACAAGTGAATACAAAGGGACACTATCTACCACAAGTTAATATGGAGGGACACCATCTACCACAAGTGAATATGGAGGGACACCAACCATTGCATCTCAAGTTGAGAGTACATCATCACTCACATTTGAAGAAGGAGGTACACCATCATCCTCATGTCAACCTCAAGGTATGTCATCTATTCCACCCTCGATTGAAGGTACATGATCTAGCCCATCTCACTTAAATATTGATGAAATTCCTAATGTTGAGATGTATGTACCTAGGCTCAAACACCACCTAGAATTTCGCATATAAATTCAAAATTTTTGATTAATATTGATGAGAATATTTTACAGCCAATAGAAGGTAAGATTCCACAACCCACTTGTAGAAGATATGCTGATAAGATTTGGAAATTCTTCTTTGAAAATTTAAATGAGATTGCAAGATGTCAACTATTTGTTGAAATGATGCGAGGTATAAAGTATAGAAACATTATGAAGATTCTTGGGTTGAGAGCATCAAATTCTTCAAGTGAAAATACTATTGTGAAGAATATAATGGATGCTTATGAGACTATGGGTATGACCTCATACTCAAAAGATAGTAATGTCACCCGACGTGTCATTACATCGACTTTGTTAAGTAATAAAATAAGGAGATCTCGTCTCATTAGAAAGACGAGTCAAAAATTGAGAATTAATAGAAAAACTTTATCAAGAGCCATTCAAAGGTGCCAAAGAATTGAGGATACTGATTCAACTAAATTATAGGAATTCTCGGAGGGATTCCCACAAAAAGATAAACAAGTTATTGAAGCATTGAGAACACTAATTGAAGAATATTGGAAGAATAACACAAGACCATCTCTGAATCAAAGGGATGTGGTAAGAAGGAGAATCGATAGTCGAAACCATGAGCCACATCCAAAGCATTTTTTTGATACGACTCAAACACAATTTTTTCATAAATTTTAAGAGGATTATCCTCAAATTCAAATTTTTCAAAAATATTTTGAAATTCTTAAACCTTTTTATGTCAAGATAAATCACACACGCACTACTTGTAAATTACATATTGAATTTTCTAACCATTATGATGTTTATCATTCTATATGTTTAGATTTGCATACTAACGATGTTTTGTAGGAATATAGCATGCATGCCCCACCAACATCTTCAAGAGAGTTCTTATAAAAAAAATTATGTGAAAGAGAGGATGGCCAAATATTCTATAAGAAACTATGCTTGGATGGTTCATGTCAGCATTGCAGTGGCTTGCAACGTATGTTGGTATGTCAACATATGGAAGGCACACATGTGGTTGGAAAGCAACTAGAGGAGTTTAGGAAGTATAAAATAGTGGCATACGTTACAAAAGATTGTAATCAAGGAAAAATGTGTGACTTGGCTACTCAGAAGATGCCAGTGTATTAGTTTATGTCTACATTTCATGATAGTATAGTGTATGAGTATGCAAGGAATACCCATAGAGCTCGATGGTTGGACTTACCATTCAATTTATGCAAGGACACCTTTCCAGTTGATAGCATAGTTTCAATGGTTGAATTTGTAGAGAACTACACTCTACAGCCACAACGTGAGGTGAAGTCACAATATTACAAATCCACACAGGTTTCTATATTTTTGCACATAGTGTTCATTCATGTAGTTGATAGTACAGAGGACCAAAGGAAGGTATTGAGAGAGTACCAATTTTATATTAGTGATTATCACACACATTCTCTAGAGTTTGTGCAAGGTTACTTCTAGTCATTCTACAATGATTTGGGTCAGGGGGGAATAGCATACAATTAGCATATAATATAGTCAGATAATTGTGTAGCACAATTCAAGAACTCACGGATGTTCTATTGGTTGAGCAAGATGCATATCATTACAGGAATTCATCATATGTGGAAATTTTGTGAGGCTAAGTATGGAAAGGGGGAGCATCATGGTATAGGAGCATGTGTCAAAAGAGCATTAGCACGAGAAGAGTTAAAGTATAAAGACAATGCAAATTTTATAGATGCAAAATCAATCATCAAGTGGTGTAATGCTTCGATGGGTCTAGGTAATGAAGGTAAGTCCTTTGTTCATATATTTTTTTAGTTGATAGATGATACTAACATTGCACCATATGAGGATTGTTGTACACTGAAAAGATCGAGTGAGCTACACTCTTTCCTTAGCTCAAATACAAGTTCATGGAGTATCCATATGCAGAAGATGGAATGATTTTGTTCTTCATGTACAATGCAAGCCTGGGATGAGTACAAGTCAAAGGAGTGGGTTTATGAATGGTGGTTAAGTTATCTTAGCCCACTTCACACATATCACCCTTCAATGACATTGGAACTGACAAAAATGAAATCATCAATTGACTTTGACCACATATCAGATCTAGTTTAACTAGGTAATATGTCTACTTGCATAGTTTTTGAAATTCCTATTATCTTACTAGCTAGTGCATTTGTAATGTTGACTAATTTGATCTAATTTGTTGCACATATCAATGTAGGGAATGTTTATGTAGTTATTGTAGATGAAGACAATGAAGAGGGAACAAATTATTACTTTTGTCATTGTGTTGAGGCCAAAAAAACATTAGAGGCTCCAGTTATAGATGGAGAAAACATCGAATACACTCTAGCCTCAGTGGTTATTATTGGAACATGGCTTAGAAGGTACCCACACAAGAGTGTTAATGTTTGGTTGTTTCAAGACTTTGGAATGCATCAGAAGATTCTTCATTACCCAAACCTTATCATGGCATACAATGTTCATTTGATCAAATTTGGGGGTAGACCTTTAAACAAGACCTTGTGGAAGGTGAATGAGTTTGACCATGAGGCAATACTTGACACAATAAAGAGTAGAGCAGACCCAGATGGTTCATTCGATTAATTTGTAAGTATGCACATTGGTTCTTATTAATTTGTAAGTATGCACATTAATTTGTATGATGCCAATGGTATCATCTAATGTTTATATCATGTATGTAGGTGATTGATGAAGTTATCAGACTTGCAAATGTAGCACACTTTATGTTTAGAACTATGAAAAAGGATAAAAATTTCAATGGTATTTCATTTTTCCTCAAAAATATGCAAAAAAAATTTATGTAGGATATTCTCAATAGATTAGTAAACTAAGTGGAAGATTAAATTGGGTTTTTTTTATAACAGGTTACAAGTTTCCAAGAGGTTGGAAAGTAATAGTTTGGTTACATTCTATTCATGTTGATCCTCATTACTTTGAGCACACTCTAAAGTTTAATCCTAATAGATGGGAGGTATGCTTGATATTCATATAAAAATTACTTTTTAAGATATTCAATGGACTATATTGACGAGTAATAAGTTATAAGATATTGCATAATTTAGCACACAAGTTTTGGATTATTAACATATCACATGTTTATTTGAATTGATTATGTGATTATGTGATTATTAATATTTACAATCTCTTTTCTTTGTTTAAGTGGGAGCTACTAAACCAAAATGAAGTTATAAAGTATATACTAAATCCAAGACTAGTCGATGGTACTAAATTATTCATTTGAAGATAACCTCATCATGACCACCTATGATGTAGACATTATAAAAGTGTGTGTCAAGATTAGCGAGGGAGTTTCAAACTATTCATTTGAAGCTAACCTCATCATGAGAACCTATGATGTGGACATTATAAGAGAATCCAAAATGTATGAGTGACATTGTAAAACATCTATGAGAATGAAGTACCTAAGGCGTCTTTGAATCCTATTTTTACTTATTGTAAGAGAATCTTATAAGCTGAGTTTGTGTGCATGGAAATGAGGCACATTGATTGAATATTTGATTTAAGTGGGGAGTTGGAATTCACATTGGTTGATTTGTTTCTCATGATTTTGTATTACCACTTGATAGTTTTGAGAAAGCATTGTGCCTAGAGGAACAATCACTTGGGATTCATATTGGTGTATGAAGCATAATAGACAATTTTAGCACACACATAAGAATTAGGACTGCCAAATAAATCACATTTTATTGTAAACATCATATTATTAATATAGTGAGTGTAATAACCATTGATGGTTACCAATCATTATTTTTCTTCTTTTATTATCTCCCTACTATAACTAGCACCACTTGACTAACTTATTATACAAAGTTCATTTATTAAAACAAATCAACCTAATGATTATATATCAATATCAATATAGCATACCATCTATTTACATAAACATTTAAGAAGTTCAATTTGTAAACATTTTTTATGCATAATGTCATAAATAATGTCAACATGTCATAAAAATAATCTCATTTACAAGTAATATAAGCATGTATGACTTGTTAGATGTTGTTCAAGTAACATGAATTAAATCAAGTACCCCACAAGTTCTTCAAACATGTTTTCCAACTAAAAATTCATGGCTGCCCTCAAAAATTTGTAATTGAGTTTGGGATCTAGTTCCCTACTGCCTATTTATTGCTACCATCAAACATTTGTAATGATATTTACTAAAATTTTGAAATTTATTGTTGCCCTCAAAAATTTGTAATTCATGCAACGTAATCCCTTAAGAATCCAATTTGGAAAAGGACGGCTCTTTGATATCTTGTTACCTAGAGACCGTGTCATTTATGAGCATTCTATTTGAGGCATCAGGATCATGTAGGGCCTCTCTATAATAACCTCTCTCATTTTTTGTTATATCAAAGTCATTTTCCTGTGGTGTCTAGTTTTCAAATGATGAAAAAAGTGTCAAATGAAAGCAGTGTAAAGTTGCAAAGTGGTGCAACTTTCATCCTGCAACTCATATGACCAAACAGACTGTTCCAATGCATCTGGATGGGTACATTTACACTAGGCATGGTCCTCTTTCACACTCAAACACATTGAATCACTCTGAGCTCTACGTTCAACCATATCGATCCCTTAAGAGTCCAAAGGGAAAAATGGCTGCAATCTTCGACGAGATATTACTCAGAAATCATGACACATTAAAATTCTTTGTTTGAGGCTACAAGATCACATTGGGACCCTCTACAATAACCTCTCTTGGTTTCTTTCATCTCAAAGTCATTATCCTATGGTGTCTAGTTTTTTCACTTGATGGAAAAAGTGTCAAATGCAAGCAATGTAAAGTTGCAAAATGGTGCAACTTTATTTTTGCAACTCATGTGACCAAACGAACTATTCCAATGCATCTTCATGAGTACATTTTCATTAGACATGGTCCTCTTTCACACCCAAATATGCCAAATCACTCTGAGCTACATTCAACCCACTCGATCCCTTAAGAGTCCAAAGTGCAAAATGGCCACAATCTTTGATGAGATATTACTTGAAAATCGTGATTCTTACAAACTCTTCATCTCAGGCTTTGGGATCATGTTGGGACCCTCCATAATAGCCTCTCTTAGTTTTTATTGTCTCGGAGTCATTTTCCCGTGGTGTTCAATTTTCGCTTGATGGAAAAAGTGTCAAATGCAAGCACTATAAAGTTGCAATGTGGTGCAACTTTTGTTTTGCAACTCGTGTGACTAAACAGACTGTTCCAACAAATCCCTATGGTACGTTTATGCTAGGCATGGTCCTCTTTTCCACCCAAACACGTTGAATCACTTCAAGCTATGTTTAATTGGCTTGATCCCTTAAGAGTCCAAAGTGCAATATGGTTCCAATCCTCGATGGGCTATTTCTCAAAAACCGTGACACTTACAAACTCTTCGTCTAGGGCTAAAAGATCATGTTTTTTCCCTCTACAATAACCTCTCTAAGTTTTTGTTATCTCGGAGTTTTTTTTCTGCGGTGTCCAATTTTCACTTGATGGAAAAAGTGTCAAATGCAAGTAGTGTAAAGTTGCAAAGTGGTGCAACTTTTTTTTTGCAACTCATGTGAGCAAACAAACTATTGCAATGCATCCAAATGGGTACATTTACGCTAGGCATAGTCCTCTTTTGCACCTAAACAAATAGAATCACTCTAAGCTATGTTCAATCTTTGATAGACTATTACTCAGAAACCATGATGCTTACAAACTCTTTGTATGAGGCTACGAGATCATGTTGGGCCCCTCTACAATAACCTCTCTCGGTTTTTTATATATTGGAAGAATTTTCCTGTGGTGATTAATTTTCATTTGTGAAAAAAGTTGTCAAATGCAAGCAAGACAAAGTTGCAAAATAGTGCAACTTTTGTTCTGCAACTCATGTGACCAAAAAAACTGTTCCAACGTGTCTGGATGGGTATGTTTATGCTAGGCATGGTCCTCTTTCACATGCAAACATGTTGAATCACTTTGAGCTACGTTCAACCAACTTGATCCCTTATGATTGCATGCAAAACAAAGGAAAAGAGAAATATTCACACGATAGTTGACAAGTCTCAAATTTCCACACCAAAAACATATGATTGCATGAAAGAGGTAAAACATTTGGGTGTCAAAATAGTTGAGGAAATCCTAAACCTTTTTGTCATCGAATGGGTTATGATCTAATTACTATGTGGATCTCATACTTAAATTGAATTGATTATAAGTAATTTCTTCCCTTTATCCCTTTTAAATTCTTCCTTGGATTCCATATTGAATTAGCACATAATTAAATGATACATCATTGGTGAATCATTTTTGGAAATATTGAAGTTTTTTAGCATCAATTGACAAAGTTGTTTAGCATCAATCAATAAATATTCAAGACAAACCATGAAGGACAACAATGATAAATGCTAGAGATAACTAATTAATAAGTATACATGTGAATAAGTGAAGCACAAGTACTCAAATACACATAAGCCTTGAAGTATACACATGAATACATAGTATACACATTAATACAAAGTATATGCACAAATACAAGGTATATGCATGAAAACATGTAAGTCGCATAGTATACATTGGAATACATGTAAGTCACAAAGTATACATGTAAGTTGTAAAGTATACACTTGAATACACATAGCTCATATCTATTGAACCATGGATTTATAATATAAATATGGACACCATCGATAAAAAAAAAAAATTATTAACCAAAAAGCCATGTAGGAATACATCAATATATGTCTATATAAGTATAAAATATATACAAAATAGCCATATAGGCTTACAAGAATGTCATATAGGAATACAATGTCAAATATATGCAATACAAAATCTGTCCAAAAATGCCATATAGGCATACAACAAAGAGCTCTAGAATCAAAAGTCATTGTTGTCCAAGCTCTTGAAACAAACTCTTGCCTTTTGTTGGTCGGTTGGATGGCGATAAGTTTGTCACTCATTTACTATGAGGTCAAGGAGTGCTCCTAGTGCTCCTCGTAGGGTTTATTTCTTGATCAAGCCTTACCTGTTACAATAACAAGTAAAGACATTAATATATAGAAACTACATTATAAAAATGATATATATAACAAAATCATCACTTACTGCCATCTAACGATCACTCTCCTCGAGGGAAATATTCGCATGCCCGTGTTGTGGGGTGTTGAAGCCCTATAGAAACCATCCAAAGAGAAATTAAACTATGAATCAATAATGGTTTGATTTTTCACTAACTAACATCTATAAAAATGAATGTAAATTGAAATTTAGTAATTTTCCTCATACCCTCACGAGAGGCATCGAGGAGTCTATTACAGAAGAAACACCAAGCTCCATTTCTCTTTGAATATCTAGAGGTGTTTCTGCTTGCAACATCTAAAAATAAAATAATAAATTATTCAATCACCAAAATTACAATAGTGATGCACGTCATGGCTTATAATGTATTAGATAATGAAAAAAATTTTGAGTACTTATAGAATTATATATTTCTTAAAATCATGCTCACTATTTTCCCTTACCATAGCTTGTTGGAAAGAACGTTAATTAGGCTTTTAGCCATAGCAGCAAGGAAGTGAACTGTTTGATAAAATGCTTTGGTAGAAATGTATGGAAAATGTGGTAGCATAGAAAATGCGATGAGCTATTTGAAAAAATGCCTCAAATAAATGTGGTCTCATGGTGATGGAATGGCATTCCATCACCGTGAGACCACATTTCTTCAAGGCATTTTTTCAAACTACTCATTGCCTTGTCTATGCTATTGCTTACTATTATGCTTGGATAGATTCTTTTCGAGCATCCATAGTTTGTTGGAAAGCACCTCTTTTAGGCTTTTAGCCATAGCAGCAAGGTAGTGAGTAGTTTGATAAAATTCTTTGGTAGAGATGTATGGAAAATGTGGTAGCATAGAAAATGTGGTGAGCTATTTGAAAAAATGCTTCAAAGTTCAATGTGGTCTCATGGTGATGGAATGGCATTCCATCACCATGTGATGACATTTCTTTGAGGAATTTTTTAAAACTAATCACTACCTTGCCTATTCTATTGCTTACTATTATGCTTTGATTGATTTTTTCCAAGCATCCATAGTTTGTTGGAAAGCACATATTTTAGGATTTTAACCATAGCAGCAAGGAAGTGAACTATTTGATAAAATGTTTTGGTATACATGTATGGAAAATGTGGTAGCATAGAAAAGGTGGTGAGATGTTTGAAAAAATGTCTCAAATAAATGTGGTCTCATGGTGATGGAATTCCATTCCATCACCATGAGACCACATTTCTTTGAGGAATTTTTTCAAACTACTTGCTACCTTATCAATGCTATTGCTTGCTATTATGCTTTGATAGATTTTTTCCAAGCATCCATAGTTTGTTGGAAAGCACCTATTTTAAGCTTTTAGCCATAGCAGCAAGAAAGTGAACTATTTGATAAAATTCTTTGGTAGACATGTATGGAAAATGTGGTAGCATAGAAAAGGTTGTAAGCTATTTGAAAAATGCCTCAAAGAAATGTGGTCTCATGGTGATGGATTGGCATTCCATCACCATGAGACCACATTTCTTCGAGGAATTTTTTCCAAATTACTCACTACCTTGTCTATGCTATTTCTTACTATTATGCTTTGATAGATTTTTTTCGAGCATCCATAGTTTGTTGGAAAGCACCTTTTTAGGCTTTTAGTTATAGCAGCAAGGAAGTGAGTAGTTTGATAAAATTCTTTGGTAGACATGTATGGAAAATGTGGTAGCATAGAAAAGGCGGTTAGCTATTTGAAAAAATGCTTCAAAGAAATGTGGTCTCATGGTGATGGAATGGCATTCCATCACCATGAGACAACATTTCTTCGAGGAATTTTTTAAAACTACTCACTGCCTTGTCTATGCTATTGCTTACTATTATGCTTTGATTGATTTTTCCAAGCATCCATAGTTTGTTGGAAAGCAGTTGTTTTAGGCTTTTAGCCATAGTAGCAAGAAAGTGAGTATTTTGATAAAATGTTTTGGTAGACATGTATGGAGAATGTGGTAGCATAGAAAAGGCGGTGAGCTATTTGAAAAAATGCCCCAAAGAAATGTGGTCTCATGGTGATGGAATGTCATTCCATCAACATGAGACGAAATTTCTTTGAGGCATTTTTTCAAACTAATCCTTGCCTTGTCTAAGCTATTGCTTACTATTATGCTTTAATTGATTTTTCCAAGCATCAATAGTTTGTTGGAAAGCACCTATTTTAGGCTTTTAGCCATAGCAACAAGGAAGCGAGTAGTTTGATAAAATGCTTTGGTAGACATGTATGGAAAATGTTGTAGTATAGAAAAGGTAGTGAGTTGTTTGAAGAAATGCCTCAAAGAAATGTGGTATCATGGTGATGGAATGGCATTCCATCACCATGAGACCACATTTATTTGAGGTAGTTTTTCAAACTACTCACTACCTTGTCTATCATATTGCTTCCTATTATGCTTTGATATATTTTTCCAAGCATCCATAGTTTATTGGAAAGCACCTTTTTTAGGTTTTTAAACATAGCACCAAGGAAGTGAACTGTTTGATAAAATGCTTTAGTAGAAATGTATGGAAAATGTGGTAGCATAGAAAAGGCGGTGAGCTATTTGAAAAAATACTTCAAAGGAATGTGGTCTAATGGTGATGGAATGGCATTACATTAGCATGAGACCACATTTCTTCAAGGAATTTTTTCAAACTACTCATTGCCTTGTCTATGCTATTGCTTACTATTATGATTTGATAGATATTTTTTCCAAGAATCCATAGTTTTTTGGAAAGCACCTTCTTTAGTATTTTAGCCATAGTAGCAAGGAAGTGAACAGTTTGATAAAATGCTTTGGTAGACATGTATGAAAATTTTGGTAGTATAGAAAAGGAAATGAGCTATTTGAAAAAATGCCTTAAAGAAATTGGTCTCATGGTGATGGACATCACCATGAGACCACATTTCTTTGAGCCATCTTTTCAAACAACTCATTGCCTTGTCTATGATATTGCTTACTATTATTATTTCATATATTTTTTCCAAGCATCAATAGCATAGACAAGGTAGTGAACTATTTGAAAAAATGCCTCAATAAAAAGTGTTCTCATGGAATGCCATGACAAGAAAATGCAATTGGAAACTTCTCCTAGTTATTACTTATGCTATGTGAAGTAATTGCATCACTGCTTATGTTGGCTTTCTAAAAAACTATATATTGCAATTAAATTTTTTCATGTATCAACATCTAGTTATTAGTTATGCAATGTGAAGTAATGCTTTGAGTTTGAAAGATGTGAAATGAAATGTAATCAACAATATGAATATAAAATACACAAATCTATTAAGTACAATTCATTAGTTAAACTCTTTATTCTATTACCTATGTGAATGTTTGTCCAACTCCACTAGCATTGGGAGGTGTTCCCACAAAACCTCAAATATTAGCCTATTCAAAATCAAAAATAAAATATTAGAATACTATTCATATAACAATTTTATTCACATGTAATAAATTTATAATTGTTTACTAGTTACATACCTCAATGGTAGATGTAGTGGACTAATAAATAGGTGGAGGGCCAGTGTATCTAGTATCAACACCGTGACCCTAAAATTTTATTACAATCATTAAACTAAATTAGTTAATCTTGCATTTGAAAAATGAAATTTAATAAATTCAATTCAATGAACATGCTAATATTTACTTGAGTATCGATGTTGAAAGCCTCATTCAAAATGTTAGTTGTCATCGCCATCTTCATAGTTGCAGATGTATCCTACGCAGTAGTCTTTTGAGTGTCTGTGGGGTCATATGTACAAGTTGGCCCGTAAATCTAGCAAGAATGAGGTGGAAGCTTACCCCTCGAATACTCCCCTGGATGGTGTTGTACTACAGGACTGGCATGCTAGATGATACTCTTGGTCAAAGAGCTGATAGATTGCAAAGTGTCCACCTCAACATTCTCTTTTGCGATGGAAGGGATAACGGCATGCTCATGAGCCGACCTAGTGAGAGCCCGTCTCCCTTGCCGTTGAGGATCCTATTGTGCACTAGGTTTATCCTATGCCAACACTCCACCTCTCCCTTGAAATTCCCTCATATCAAAATAGTTGGGGATTTTGTTGAGGATGAGCTCATAGTAGAGTTTCCTCAAGATATTTTGGGGGACTTCACAATTGTTGCATGGTGGATAGTCAAAAACCATGTATCACCTATCCCAAAAAAAATTCCTAATCCCTTAGTGGTGGCACCAATGGATAGGAAACCTCTTGGAATTAAGGTCAACATTTTGATTTGTGTGTGGATCAGTGAATAGTGAGCACAAATCATATTTTATAATTTTTTCATCTTTTACTTCTTTATATGATAATTTATCTGCATAAAAAATCCCTCCATGCCTGCCTCCTATCTGCCCAACCACTTAATTTTATGTTGATTGCATCTACATGTTTTAACATGTATTGAAGTGAACTAGCAAGTGTTCTTCTTTCCACGGTTAAACTTATAGGATCGTTCAACCTCGTGAGTAACTCCTCAATCTATTTTTTATTGTTTTCAATTACCCCCATTAAATTATGTTGAGTGTCAAGAAGATGTTGAGGAATTGGTGGAGGATTTTGTTGTGGTTGTTGAGGATTTTGTTCATGTTCTTTTTGATGTGGTTGTTGATGATTTTGATGAGGGTTTTTAGGTTCATTAACATCTCCTACAAATTAAACAAATGAATATCAAAAATAGCCTAAAATTACCTATTTAACAAGAAATTCACAAAAAAAACAAACAATACTTACTTGTTTGACCTCCTCATCAATGTGGCGGCATCCTGGTGATGAAATTCCATAAAATCGATGAATAAATTGCAAGTTTAGCTCCTTTAAAAATGTGAGTGCGCAAATGTAGGGTTTCTTGGTCACGGACAACAAAAAAATAGTGAAAATGAAATGATGTCGTTTGCTTTTTTTGTTTTAATAATCTATAATGTGCTCATTTTATAATGTGATTTCATTATAGGCTCGATGTGAACAATCCTTTAGCTCGATCACACCAAGCCATAACACAAACATGTTATAACATGGTCACATTATAGCCTATCAAATTATTTTTGAAATTTTGGCCACAATTTGGCCCCCATCTTTTTGCACCTACCCTAATTTCTTTCTTGTGCTATGATTTATTGAATTATTGTATGAAAAATCCACTTGTGGTAGAACTATGTCCCAACTTACTGCCTTATGTCCAACCAAACATCTTAACAAGTTACTTGAACTTCTATTTACTACCTCTATTTGTTCATCTATTTGTGGGTGATATGTAGAACTCAACTTCATATATGTCTTCATCTTCTTCCACAATGTCCTCCAAAAGTATCTAGACAATGAAACTGGTGTCCTTGTCTAAAACTACACTCTTAAGCAATCCATGAAATCTCAAAATCTCCTTGAAAAATAGGTCAGCAACATGCACAACATCATTAGTCTTCTTGCAAGGAATGAAATGTGTCATCTTAGAAAAAATTTCCACTACTACCGTTATAAAATCATATCCTCTCTATGTTCTTGGTAATCCCAATATGAAATCCATATTGATATTCTCCTAAGGTCTCTTCAATGATATCAAAGGTTTATACAGTCTAGTATTCTAACTATTCCTTTTTGCTACTTGACAAATTCTACAACTCTGAACATACTTCCTCAGATCCTTATATATATGGCCCAAAATAGTGTTAAATTACCAAAGCTACTATCTTTTCCACTCTAAAATGTGATGCTAGTCATCCACTATGCTTCTCATTAATCAGATTCTCCCTCAATGAACTCCTCAAAATACACACTTGATTTCTATTGAATAACATATCTTCCTGAATGAAATAGTCCAACCATTGGCTCTAGTTTGTCACCACTAGTTCCTTACATGCTCTCCAAACTTTAAAAAAAATTGGATCATCTGCATACATGTGCTTTAGTTCTTCAAAAACCCAATACTTCTACCCTCATTTCTCTTAGCAAATTCCTTCTCCTAATCAATGCATCTACAACTTTATTTGACTTGGCACTCCTATGATTTAACACAAAAGTATAACTCTGCAAGAACTCAACCCATATCATATCTCTCTTATTCAACTTCCCTTGACTTTTCAAATACTGCAAAGCTTGATGATCAATATACAACACAAACTCCTTAGGAAAAAAATAATGTCTCCACTTCTTCAAGGCTTGAATTTGGCATAGAATTCTTGATCATAAATTGAGTATCTTATTCTAGCATCATTCAACTTCTCACTAAAATAAGCTATTGGTCTCTTGTCTTGTCTTAGCAATGCTCCTATTACATTTCCACTTGCATCACAATCAACTTGAAATACTTTGTCAAAATTTTCTATTTCTAACATAGCTTGCTCTATCATCTTTTGCTTCAACAATTCAAAACTTATTTGTACTCTAGATGCACACTTAAAGTCTTTCCTATCTCCTCTCATTGTTTCAGTCATAGGTGTGCAAATGCTACTAAATATTTTATTAAACTTCTGGTAGAAACTAGAAATACATGGAATGATCCTACCTTTCCAATGTTTACCGATGTAGGTCAATCAACAATTGCTCTAACCTTATCAGGATCCATCTTCAATCCTTCAACATAAATGAAAAAATTGGCATATACCAACTTTGTCCTCATTAAGCTACACTTCTTGATATTAATCAACAACTTCTCCTCTCTCAACCTCTACAACACTTGTTTGATGTGCCACAAATATTCTTCTTTGATCTTACTAAAAATTAGAATATCATCTAGATAAACAATGAGACACTTACCCAAGATTTTCTTCAGTGCCCCATTCATCAACCTCATGAAAGTGCTAGGTGCATTGGTAAATCCAAAAGGCATCACTAACCACTCATACAACCCTTCATTAGTATTAAACATGATCTTCCATTCATCTCCTTCTCTGATTCTAATTTGATGATACCCACTCTTTAGGTCAATCTTTATTCAAAATACTTTTCTCCACTTAAACAATGCATAATTTTATTCATCCTTGGAAATAAAAATCAATACTTGATTGTGATCCTATTGATTTCTTTAGAATCTGTACACATTCTCCATTCTCCATCTTTCTTTGGTGCAAGTACAATAGGTACCACACATGGGATTAATATTTCTTTGATCAATTCTTTCTTCAACATCTCTTCTATCTATCGGTTCAATTCAACATTCTCTGTTAGTATCATTCTATATATGTGCTACCTTGTTTGGAAAACTTGCTCCCAATATTAGATCTATATGGTAACTAATGCTCTGGACTAGTGGTAAACCATTTGGTATATTCTCTGATATGATGTCTTCATACTTTATCAATAGTTCTTCTACTTTTTTTTGCAGTGGATCTTCACCCTTTATCTCTAGATTACCATCCTTCTTCAAAATCAATGGAAAACACACATTTTCATGCCTCAATCCATCCAAAAGCTTCCTTCCATCTACAAAACATAGTCTAGTAGTGCTACAAACTTTACTTTTGTCTTCTTCCTCTAGTGGTATCAACTTAATTCTCTTGCCATTTGAAGTTATAGTATAGGTATTCTTTCTTCCATCATGAATTGCTTTCCTATCATATTACCATGGTCTTCCTAATAGTAAATGGCATGCATCCATAGGAATAATATCACACAATACTTCATCATTATATGATCCTCTATGAAATTTCACCAAACACTGCTCATTCACCAATATCTTATGTTCATCCTAAATCCATACTATCTTACAGGGGTCTAGCTATTTCAATCTCTTCAAATTCAACTTGTTTACCATCTCTTCTAAAACTAGTTTGTCAGTGCTACCACTATCAATGATAACTTTACATACCTTTCCTCCAGACTTACATTTGGTTCTGAACAAACTCTTTCTTTGTGGCGGTTCCTCAGTCACATATTCATGCATCAAAGCTCTTCTCATTACTAGTGATTTGCTTCTCAGGTTTCCCAACTAAATTAGGGGATCCAATAGGTTGTTCATTCACATAAGTAGCTCTTTCAATATGCTTAGTTTTCTTTCTGGTGCTTCCTTGATGACATTTGAATGCTCTATGTCCTTCACCTCCACACTTGAAACAAGTTCCTCTGAATGGCATCTTCTCAAATCTTCCTTCATCCATCCTATAGCCTTCATTGTGGTAAGAATTATGACCTCCTCTAAGGTAGAAATTTTTATCTTCTCTTCCTTTACGGTATGAATTTCATTCCTCTTCACTATGGTAAGGTTTTCCATCTGTGTTATACTCTGTATAGGGTCTTCTTTCTCCACTCATCTAGAATATTCCTCATGCACTTATTTTTCTTTGTTTAAACTTCTTGTTTAGCTTCTCGTTGACTTTCAGTGCAAATTGGCATGCCTCTTCAACTATTTCATCCTTACCAGAATTAGCTCTTCTTGGCTGTTTGTTCTCATTTCATTGATGTATCTTGCAATCTTTTATTTGCTTGCTTCACTATGTCTAGTCCTAATGATCATCTTGTAGAGTTATTCAATATATTCTTTTACCAATATCTCCTTTTTCCTTAGGTTTTGTAATATTTTCAACAATTCAAGCTCATAATTAGTAGTTATGAATTGATTCTTCAACTTTGTCACCATCCTATCCCACTTTATGATCCTCTCCTTTCTGCTTCTATTTCTATCCAATTGAACTTATTTCTGCCATAAAGCAACATGTCCTTTCAACTTTGTTTTTGTAAATATCACTCTTTCCAGATCTTAAATTTCCTCATATTCAAAGAATTCTTCAATATCATCGATCCAATCAATCAATTCATCCAAGTTTAAATTTCCCACATAATTTTCAATTTCAACTCTAGGTCACTTACCAATTTTGGAAATAGCTTTCAACATCTTCACTTGATTTGGTTCTTCTTCTTCTTCACCTAGGGATTCTTCAATTTTATTCATAGCTTGATCTAGAGGTCATCATCACTTTCATGCTCATGTCTAGGGTTTAAACCTCACCTTCTATCTTCTACACCCACATCTAATCAGACTCACATTGCTTGCATCATCTATAACATTTCATCCATTCTTCCAATGACATTTTCCATAGCAAGAACTCTCTTTGGTGGCATCTCTTCCCTTGGATTTGGTGCAACTGCCTCATTTCAACAATCTGGCCATAAGGGTTTCAATTACTTCGTAGTTGGTGATCGGTTGAAAATGCATGTAGTCTGCCTTAGGTTAGCAATTTTTTCACCACATGGAACTGAACTGTAGATATCTGGGTAGAGCTTATAGGCTACTCTTGCAATCTTAGGAATGTTTCACCTAAAAGGAGAGAGATAAATCCCACTCAAAAGTCGAGGTGGTCCATTCAAATTATGCAATGTATGATGTTATTTAGACTAAATGGAATGAAATAAGTGCAATTCAATGATCTATTTGATTGATCATGTATGAAAAACCTAAGATTTATGTAAAGTTTGAAAACAAAGTGATGTTTGCAAAAAGCTTGAATTGATGAAAGAAAATGCACATTAAACTAAACATAAAGCAGAATCTCAGAATGTGTGCACCTAATAAGCTCAAGAGGACTAGAGAGCAATCTAGAAATCTGACAAAATCTGATTTTGAGCTGACTAGGACTCATTCACCACCTTGGGCGAATCAGTCCCAGGTTAGGATTTTTCTACACAAAATCTGATTTCTATCAATTGGGTGTCTAGATCTACATCTAACTCAAAACTGCACCATAGGAGGGACTCATTCACCATGCATGGTGAATCAGTCCACTTTCAAATTTTTGTAATTTCAAATCTTTATTTTGCACCTTGACACTTGTATAGCACTTTCTAATGGAAACCCGAGTCAGGATCTCAAAAAATTAATTCAAAATAGCTTAAAATTGTTTTTTTAATGGGGGGTTTTCCTTGGTCAAACCCCTAGTTGGGTAATTAAACCTTGAATGCAGAAAAATCTACATAAAACCCTAGCCTTAGATGTGTTAAAGACTAGGAAAATCTGAAGTATGCTAAAAAACCTATTCTATTGTGCAAGAATAAGAAATGCAATTGCGATTTGAATGATGCAAGATATCAACCCTAGAAATCTCACAACACATTAAAAATGGAGATAAAATGACATGCAAAT
This sequence comes from Sequoia sempervirens, assembly GCA_007258455.2. Classification (NCBI taxonomy): domain Eukaryota; kingdom Viridiplantae; phylum Streptophyta; class Pinopsida; order Cupressales; family Cupressaceae; genus Sequoia; species Sequoia sempervirens. Next base: position 312,994,334 of record VDFB02353493.1, on the reverse strand, counting down.
GAAATGTAGATGAGATGCAAACCTTAATATGAAGATAGAGTGAAAATGGAAGATAAAATCACTTTGAAACCAAGTCTTTAGGTGTGATTTCATGGCTAGTTGCATCTCCTCAACCTAGATTTCTCCATGATTCACCATAGGCATCCATCATCAACCCTTTGCAATGTTGAATCTTGACCTAAAGAGTGAGCTTCAAGACCTCCAAAAATCTTAGTTTGCTGCCCTAAAACTTCAACTTTACTAATGAAACTCGTTGTAGAAGACTAGACTTTAGAAATTACTTTTGTGAAATTACTAAAAGATGTGTAAAATGACTTAAAATGAGTATTTATAAGAAACAACACCTAATTTTTCCATTATTTAGACCTAAGAGGTTGACATTCACAAAAAATTTAAGTAGAATTAATTAAATTCCCACTCAAAATTGAATTTTCCCTCAAAACAGACTCATTTGCCACCCATGGAAAATGGGTCCCACCAGAGGGGACTCATTTTCCCAAGGTGGTGAATGGGTCCCACTACTAATTTTGGAAGGTTAGATTTCAGGATATGAAAGAATTAAGTGTTGTTTTTCAGGTTTTAGGTGATTTCTCAGGTGAAACGGGCCTCTAGATCAAAAATAATGGGTCTTAGGGGTCTATAAATGTTGTTTTGAAGGATAAATGATGTAAGGGGACTCAAAAGTGGGTCTACTTATGCGTGAAATTGTCTCTTTTCTCAAGAGGGTCCAATTTTCTATGGTACATTTAGCCCCCACTTTAGCACCCATATGACTCTATGTGCATATGTAAGCTAAAGGACTCTAAATGATGCACTTTATTACATAAAAGGATACTCATTCACAAGATGGGAGAACGAAGCCCCCAATGTAGTTATTTACAAAACCACAACATTAGGAACCGTATCCTACAATACACATTCATTAATTGTCCAAAAATCCTTTTTTCCAACACCTAGGAATCCAATTCAAGGGTAGATGTATTCCCCCCCTTGATTCTGCTTGCTTTAGGGAGGTGGAATCAAGGTAGAAATCTAGCCACATCGAATAAGAAACATCATATCGTAGGGAATTTCCAAGTACCATGCCTCATAACAATAGATGAATGATGATTTTGGGTGTTGAATCAAAATTCCAATGCATCAAATGGCATCAAAAATAGATTACCCTAGCTCCTGTTATGTTGATTTAAAGAAGAGATACTTTATTAATTCTTAAAAGAAAGTAACCCTATTTTAATGCATAAGAGTAAAAAGAGATGAAAATGGATTAAAAGAGGTAAAGGGGAGTAAATGGTTACTTACTATTCATTTTACCTTCTTGTAGCTTGAGAGTGATGAGTGAGAGAAGAAAATGTCAAGCAAATGAGATTACACACCTTTGTGGCTGGATGAGCTTCGTGAGAAGGTGGCGCGCAGCGAGCTATATTATGAGGTGAGTCGATTTTTCAATGTTCACCTTGTGATTTTGTAATAATTTAGTGATTTTAATGCATGGATAGGTTAATTTAGGGTCTTGGAATTTTTTTTTGCAAAGTGTCCCCTTTTTTTACAAAGTGTCTCATTTGTTCGCAAAGTGTCCCTTTTGTTCACAAAGTGTCACGTTTCTTTGCGAAGTGTCCTAGAAGGGTTCTAAAGTGTCTAGGGCTATTAGGAAAGCACAATAGATGTACTTTAGCACACTTAGATGAATTTTAGAGTATTTTGTTATGATTTTGATAGGTCCCCACCCAGTCACGATAGTGGCTAGGGGGAAGGCAGCTCACATTTCTAAGAAATCATGCTCTAGCACTATCAGCAGTAGAGACAGAACATTTACAGTCAGTAGGTATCTATTGGGAATATCTTATGCCACCTATGACATACCATGATTCCATGCTTATTTCCCTATGTGAGTGTTGGGATGTCAATACTTGTACATTTCATCTTCCCACTGGGGAGATGACTATCACTCTTGAGGACATACACTGCATTCTCCAAGTTCCTATTATGGGAGAGCGAGTATATTTCCAAGGGGGTTCATTTCATGAGAAGAAGAGGGACATGTAGTATTTCCTGGGTGGACTTGTGCATGATGAGTAGGTTAGAGCGCAGATCGAGCTCCCCATGTTGCTATATTCACGAGCTCCTATTGTTAGATGAATTATGAAGCACATAGTGGCTCTTGTTCTCAATCTGGATGGACAAGTGACACACTTAGATGGAGGACCAATACATTTGATTCAAGGGATGTATGAGTAGAGGACAGTCTATGCTTGGGGCCACTACATTTTAGCACACTTATATTATGATCTTGGTCGATCTGTATTTCAAGAGATCAACAATATGGTGCATTGTACGCTTCTGCAAGTGTGGTGCCTTGAGCATATCACATGCACTAGGCCTGTTGGATTCCCTTGTGCTATAGCTACAGGATATCCATGAGCATTCAGCTATCCATTGCAATGCATGTGGCAGTACGGGGATTTACACTTTTGCAGGGTGATATTTGACTTGTTGGAGGGAGACAAGATCTTATGGAGACCTTATTTACTCATTCTATAGTGGCCAAATCCCATAGGACAGCTACGGAGGATGCAGATGGATAGGTATTTAGTTGGGAGGAATGACTATGTTGTATGACCTTTTTACTATGGGTGATTCATGCGACATTTTGGACAGACACCACCGAGGGCATGCCCCTTCATTAGATGATCAGTGTGGAGTACTCAGAGGCTAGGCGATACTGTGCGGCTTACTATAGATCATGTTCATGAGAGTGATTCTAATGATTCAAGCCATGACCACCCACCAACATCTGATGTTGATGATGTCGGTAGCACATATGAGCATGAGGAGTGGTGGTCATTTACACGACTAGCTCTTGTGTTCCCCATGGATGTCCCTATAGGCAATGCAAGACTAGCACTAGATGAGGGAGATGAGCCAGAGGATAGAGTGGAGGATGTCTGGTATAGGCCAGCAGACATTTTTACTAATGTGATTGATCATGAGTACCAGTCAGATGTTGATCTTGACTATGAGGACCAGGATGGAGGAGAGGATGAGGAGGAGGAAGATTATGAGGAGGATGAGTATTACAAGGAGGAGCTACCCCTAAGTGAGGGTGATGAGGTAGCTATTGAGGATCAATACAAGCATGGAGAGTCCTCACACATAGAACTAGATCTCCTGCAGTAGCTATAGCAGACATCGACACCCAAAGTCAAAGAGAGGCTAGCACTTCCTCCATGTCCCCCAAAGAGGATGAGGTTGGAATTCCTCATTCGACCTGAGACATATAGGTGATGACATTTGATTTTACGCATGTACTTGAGTATTTTATGCTTTATACATATATATATATATATATATATATATATATATCATGATGATGTTTATTGATTGTGTACTTTGTCTATCATGCAGGAGGGATGAGAGACTGGCGAGAGTTCTATCATCAAGCTACCATGGAGATAGTGCCTACATCCATCAATGAGGAGGAGATGGATCCTAACTACGTGCCCCCACTAATCGTGGAGGAGGAGCTAGAGGCACTCAAACCTTTTGCAAGGTTACAGGAAGCATACAATAGCGTGAGGAGATGACTCTATCAAGCTAAGAGTGCAGGACAGACATCACAGACCTCAACAGAGGTTGAGACACTGCATGCAGAGCTAGCACAGGTACAAGCAGAGAGGGATCAGATGGCAAAGGAGTGTCTTGTGGCTGTTGGTCGAGTACAGGGTTTGTAGAATGCACTTAGACTTGGCAGTTCATGGTCACAATCACACACGATGTCCAAGGACTGGATCTTGAGTGCTAGAGCCCAAGGGGTTTAGCTCTCATAGACCTTTGTGATTTTGTATATGATATTGAGATGTACATATAAAACTTTGATATATATATATAGACATGCGCATTTGGTGTTATTATGATGTGTCTCTTTGTGGTTTTAATGTTAAATGCAATCTGATTAATTAAATGACTTATGATAAAAATATTTAATTAATGTATGCATGATTTAACATGATTAATGTGATCTAGTTTAAAACATATTTCAGTTTTATTGTAGATACAACATTTGTTTATTAAAAGATAATATGTTAAATTTAAATACACCTATAACTCATATAAGGATCAACTTAACATAACATAAAGGTGAATAGTATGAATCCTAAAGTAATTATAAAATGAACTTAAATAATTACCTTAGTGTTCAAGGCAAACACAAAATTAGTTGTCAAGAACAAAGCAATGTGAAATTTATTTAGAATGACATCAGATAAATTTAGACAACACTGCTTTAACAATCATACTATTCAAAGGGGTCAGAGATAATTCCGACACAAATGTGTGGCATTAATAGGTTCTTTAAGGGGTGTTCCATCAAGTTGCATTAAGACATACACACCAAACCCATAATTGCTATCAACTATGTAAGGTCCTAACCAATTAGGGCTAAATTTATCTTTATCTTCTTTGTCAACACTGGTATTGCGTTGATTTTCAATAAGAACAAAATATCCCTTACAAAATGATCTAGGGATGACATATGTGTTGTTTTTTCATTGTAATTATTTGATGTGAGCTTGGAGATGTTCGAGAGCGTTAATGCGTTGTTTGTTGAGCATCTCAAGTTGGTGTAATCATTGATATTTATAAGTGGCATCATCAATAAGGTCTTGGAGAGAAATTCACAATGTAGGAATCTCTAACTCCAAGGGCATGATTGCATCAATGCCATAAACAAGGTTATAAGGTGTAGTACCTATGGATGACCTAACACTTGTTTGATAAGCCCAAAGCACATAATATAGTTGTGTATGCCAATATTTATGATGTTTGTTGATAGTTTTCTTGAGGATTTGTTCTAGAATCATATTAGTGTTTTCAGCTTGTCCATTGGATTGTGCATAATATGGTATGGAAAAGTGATGTTGAATGTTGAACATGTCAAGAAATTTCTTAACTTCGTTATTATTAAATGAAGTTCCATTATCTGAAACAATAGTAGAAGGAAGCTCAAAGTGAGCAATTATTTGTTCCAAAATGAAATGACAAATCACTTCAACATTTGTACAATGAAGAGGAATAACTTCCACCCATTTCGTGAAATAGTCTGTTGCGGTTATGATAGAAAGAGAGAGGTGAGATTTTACCAATAAGATCCAATCCCCATACTGAAAATGGCCAAATGGAAACTTGGGCATGGAACTCAAAAGCAAGAGCATGGATAAAATTTTTATGTTCTTGACATTTACGACATTGTTTAACATAAGTGAAGCAGTCATTTTCCATATGTCTCCAATAATAACCCATACGGATAAGTTTTTGCACTAACATCCATCCTCCAAAATGACCTCCAGAGGAACCAGCATGAGCCTGTTCAAGTGCCATAGGGATTTCAAAATCCTTAAGACATCATAGTAAGAGACCATTGAAAGATCTTCTATACAATGCATTAGCAAGGATCACGTATTTAGTTGCTAGCTTGCATAAACACTTTTGAGTATTTGTTGTTGTAGGTTCGGGAATGGTACCATCTTTTAAATAGTTGTAAATTGTATCATACCATTTGCACGAGTCATCTTGAGTTATTGCCAAAATTTCTTTTAATGAAGTATCAATCGAAGGTTTCATGATGGGATGGATAACAAAGGTGAAATATGTAGAAGGGTCATGTGGGGATATAAGATAGATCGCACTCACCATTGCATCTGCATGTCGATTGTCTTTTCATGGGATGTTATCAATGGTGAATGATTCAAACTTCTCTAACAATTTCTTTGTAAGATTTTTTTGTTTTGATAACTTGTCATGTTTAGTTTGATATGTACCATTAATTTGTTTGATGACTAATTGTGAATCACCAAATATCTTGATATGTTTAGCATCCATTGTTAAAGTAGCTCGCAAACCTGCAATCAATGCCACATACCCAGCTGTGTTATTTGTGCATAGGAAATTTAATCAATAGGACAAGGGAAGAGGTTTTTTATCAGGTGGAATCAATACAACTCCAACACCAAAACCTGTTTTACACTTAGATCCATCAAAATACAATTCCCATGGTTTAATGTCAGTGGTCAAGACATTATCATCAAGAAAGGAGTCGTCATTAGGTAGAGCAAGAGGAGAAGGAGCATTAGCTAAGTGATGGGTTAAGGCTTGCCATTTGATTACTTTTTGTGAAAAAAATTTAAGGTCAAACTCCGTTAACAACATTACCCACTTAGCTAAGCATCCAAAAAGATCTGTTTTGTTGAAAAGGTGTTTAAGAGGATCAAATTTTGTTATGACTTGTATTTCAGCATTTAGTAAATAATGTTGCAACTTACTAGTAGCGAATACAAGAGCCAAGCATTATTTTTCAATTGGCGAATATCGAGTTTCATAATCAATTAAGGTTCGACTAATGTAATAAACAGGGTGTTATTTTCCATGATCATCTTGTTGAGCCAACAATGTTGCAAGAGCATGGGTAGATGCGACGATGTACAAGATAAATGGTTTATTTAGCACGGTGGGTTGTAGAACAAGTAGAGTTGCAAGTTATTATTTTACAATCTCAAAAGCCTATTTACAATCATCATCCCAATCAAAAGGTACACCCTTTTTGAGAAGATGCATGAAAGGTAATGTGCAATCAGCTAAAGATGCAATGTAATGATAGATAGCTTGAATTCAGCCTTGTAACGTTGGCAATTGAGAAATATTTCTAGGTGGTCACATGTTAATAATTGCATCAATTTTCTTTGTGTTCACCTCAATGCCTCTGTGAGATACGATAAACCCCAAAATTTTACCACTATCTATGCCAAAGACACACTTTTTTAGATTTAAGCACATATTGTATTTGTGTATTCGTTCAAATATTTTTCAAAGAACATTTACATTGTCTTGTCATGTTAAATATTTAGCTAGGATGTCATCGACATAATCTTCCAAAATTTTGTGAATGTAATCATGAAAGATTAATGTCATTGCTCATTGATAAGTTGTGCTGGCATTCTTTAGACCGAAGGGCATCACAACCCAACAAACTATTCCCTAAACAGTTGTAAAGGTAGTTTTGTATTGATCTTGAGGATTAATAAGGATTTGATTATAGCCAGAAAATCCATCCATGAATGACAACAAAGCATGTCCAATAGTTGAATCCATGATCATGTCAATATTAGGAAGCATAAAGTTGTCTTTTAAAGAAGCATTATTCAAGTCACGAAAATCTGTACATATGCTAATACTATTATCAGGTTTTGCAACTGTGACAATGTTTGAGATCCAAGGATAATAATCAATAGGCCGAATGAAGCCTACATCAAGGAGTTTTTTGAGCTCTGTTTTAACATGCAAGGCTATTTTGGATGCATTTTTCTTATCTTTTGACGAATAGGTTTAGCATTTTCAGTGAGAACGATGTTGTGTGTCACAATTTTGGGTCGATTCCTAGCATATCAGAATATTTCCAAGCAAAAATTTTAGGAAAATCATGAAGTAAAGTTGTAGTGTCTTCTTGTTCTTCATCGTCATGGCACTTCCCAATTTTAATAACTTTTTCTTTATCATCAATGTCCATTGGCACATCAATTGTATCTCCTAAAGGGAGCACATTAGATTTAGGAACATCAGACTCATAGGGTTCTTCAATGATATCACTTTCTTCTTGCTTGGTAACAATCATAACATGAGGAATTCGTTTCATAGAAGTAGGAGAGGATGTGTTATCATAAACTCCTAACATTTGTTTCAAAGTTTCATCACTATCAACATACTTCGATGAATGTGTTACATTCATATCAAGCAATGCAGGATGTTTAATTGTGAGTTGGTGTTTTGGTTGACATGTAATAGCGTTGATGTTCAAAGATGGTTGTTGAGTAGCTTTTCTCATTTTAGAAAAAGAATATCCCAATCCAGTTTTTGTCTCTTGTGTATTAGGTTCAATAGGAACACAAATACCTTGTTCATGTTTTCCACACCCTTTTCTAGTATATCCTAATTTTTTTACAAGTTCATATCCTTTTCCATAAATTCTTTCCATTTTTGTCATATTAGGCTAGGATTGATAATCTATCTCATCAAAATTTGCTATGTATGTTGCATTTTCATCCAAAGTGTAGGAGATAGATGTTTGAGAAGATTGTTTGGAATTTTGAGTTGACGTGATTGTGGGTTGTTCTTGTTTCTCATTTTTCTTTTGTGTGATTATGTATTTTCCCATAAATGAAGGTCTAAATTCTAAGGATCCACAATCATTACCAAATAATTTTGATATTGATTCCTCATCGTTTCATTCAATTTCAAAAGGGTCTATGTTGGATATTGGAATTAATGTTTTCAGAGGACTTGTAACTCCTTTTTCAAGGTGCAAGCAACTTTCAGGCTTGGGGTCTATTTCAACTTGATAAATGTGATTTTGATAGACATATTTCATGATACGATGAAGGGTCGATACTGCATTCATCTCATGAATCCATGGTCTACCTAAAGGAAGATTATATGAAAGATCATAAGGCATGACATGAATAGGATTTTTTAAAGTAGTTACCCCAACCGTAATAGGTAAAGTAATTATCCCAAGTGGTTGCTTTATTTTATCGTCAAATCCTTGAATGGATATAGAATCAGGTATTATTTGTGACTTGTCAACACATAATCTATCAAGGAGATTCACACTACACACATTACGGGAAGAACCATTGTCAATAAGGGTTCATTTGATACCTATGTGATTGAATTAAGCAATTATCATAAAAGGCCTCATTTTGTTTGCACAACTCTAAAGGAGGGAGCTCATGTTGATGGAAAGTAATGTCAAGATTAGTTTGATTCATTTTATGGATTAAAGTTGCCACATCATTCAGAGTTGTACCAAGAGGAACTATAATTTGTTTTAAGGCTGTTTGAAGAATGTTGTGGTAATTTGGTGAGTTCTGAAGTAAATACCAAAGGGAAATCTTTGTAGGAGTATTCTTTAATTTTTCAACAGGATCATAGTCCTTTGTGTGTGGGATGAAGTGAGGAGCACTAGGTGGGTTGGGTAATGGTAAAGAGGGTGGGGTTGGTTGCGGTAGTTGCAAATTGTTTCGAGTATTATATGTATGAGAAATAGTAACATTACTTGATTGCTACAACACATTGGTTTTCAGAGGGTAAAGAGTGTACTGAGGTTTATTGGAAGGATGAAGTTTATGCAAGGGTGGGTAAAGAATGAGTTGAGGTTGAATCACATTAACATCCTTAGTTTTAGATTTCTCACAACAAACCTTAGTGGATGATTCGAGTGAGATGAAGTCCTAAAGGGACTCGTCTAACAAGTCCAAATCATCACGACTAAAAGGTTTGAGGGGTAAGTTATCGTCAATTGGTTGAAGCTGTTTAGGAGAAGCATTAGAGGTGTTAACGTTCATTATCGTGAGTTTGTCACAACAAATCTTAGTGGATGACTTATGTGAGATGAAGTCTTGGAGAGCTTCATCTAGCAAATCAAATTCATCACAACCAAAAGGTTTTAAGGATACTTTATCGTTAAGTGATTTAGGTTTCTCATTACAAGCATTAGAGGATGAATTGAGTTAGAGGAAATCCTGAAGAACTTCATCTAACTTGTCAACATCATCACCATTAAGAGGTTTGGATGAGATATTGTTTCGAACTTGAATCATTTGTTTGAAGGTTTGGTTTGATGTTTCTATTTTTTCATTTTTATGTATTGATGAATTTGATCTAAAAGAACTAGGAACAAAAACTGAAAAGGAAATTTGCAAAAATCTAAAACTATCCATAAATACCACGAAAGAAAATAAAGTTTATGCTAAGGAAACATAAAAGAATTGAACTATAATAGAAAAGAAACTACATAAAATAGAAATGTACAATGTAATAAACTAAAATCTAGAAATTTTGATTCAAAAACTATAGTGGGATCGATTTTCCTAGGTTGGCAAATGAGTTCCAGGGGAGGAATTTTTATGTTTTTTTCTAATTTTTTTGACTTTTCTAAAGTTTTTTAGGTTAGTACAATGCAGATACAGATTGAAAATGTAGAATGTTGGAATAATTTAATGAAATGAAATACAATAATGAACTCTAAATGACGCTTTCACTAATGCAATTTTAAGAAGCCTTAAGATGCAAAATAATGCAAAATGACAAGGCAATTGAGTCCTAAGATGCAAATATAAATGCCAATTAGAATGATATGATTTTCAATATGCAGGTTCACCAAAATGAACCATATATTTTTGGGTAGGGCTTATATGATACTCTTGCACTCTTAGGAATGTTTCACCTAAAAGGAGAGAGATAAACCCCACTCAAAAGTCTAGGTGGTTCATTCAAATTATGAAATGTATGATGTTATTTAGACTAAATGGAATGATCTATTTGACAGATTATGTATGCAAAACCTAAGATTTATTTAATGTTTGAAAACATAGTGGTGTTTGCAAAAAGATTGAATTGATGAAAGAAAATGCAGATTAAACTAAACAGAAAGGAGAATCTCAAAATGTGTGCACCTAATTTAAGCTCAAGAGGACTAGAGATCAATCTAGAAATATGACAAAATCTAATTTTGAGCTGACTGGGACTCATTCGCCACCCTGGGGAATCAGTCCCAGGTTAGGGTTTTTCTACACAAAAGTTGTTTGTTGTCAATTGAGTGTCTAGATCTACATCTAACTCAAAACTACACCTTAGGAGGGACTCATTCACTGTGCATGGAAAATCAATCCACTTTCAAATTTCTGTAATTTCAAATCTTTGTTTTGCAGCTTGACACCTGTATAGCACTTTCTAATGGAAACCTGAGTTGGGATCTCAAAAAATTCCTTCAAAACAACTTAAAATTGTTTTTTTAATGGGGGGTTTTCCTTGGTCAAACCCCTAGTTGGGTAATTAAACCTTGAATGGAGAAAAATTTGCATAAAACTCTAGCCTTAGATGTGTTAAAAACTAGGAAAATCTGAAGTATGTTAAAAAACCTATTCTATTATGCAAGAATAAGAAATGAAAATGTGATTTGAATGATGCAAGATCTCAACCCTATAAATCTTACAACACATTAAAAATGGAGATAAAATGACATGCAAATGAAATGTAGATGAGATGCAAACCTTAATCTAAAGATAGAGTGAAAATGGAAGATGGAATCACTTTGAAACCAAGTCTTTAGGTGTGATTTCATGGCTAGTTGCATCTCCTCAACCTAGATTTCTCCATGATTCACCATATGGATCCATCATCAACCCTTTTCAATGTTGAATCTTGAACTAAAGAGTGAGCTTCAAGACTTGCAAAAACCTTAGTTTGTTGCCCTAAAACTTCAACTCTACTAATGAAACTTGTAGAAGACTAGACTTTAGAAATTGCTTTTGTGAAATGACTAAAAGATGTGTAAAATGACTTAAAATGAGTATTTATAAGCAACAACACCTAATTTTCCCATTATTTAGACCTAAGAGGCCGACATTCACCGGAAATTTAAGTTGAATTAATTAATTTCACTCAAAATTGAATTTTCCCTCTAAAAGGACTCATTTGCCACCCTTGGAAAATGGGTCCTACTAGATGGGACTCATTCGCTCAAGGTGGAAAATGGGTCCCACTACTGATTTTTGAAGGTGGGTTTTCGGGATATGAAAGAATTAAGTGTTGTTTGTTGGGTTTTAGGTGATTTCTCAGGTGAAACGGGCTCTAGATCAAAAATAATGGGTCTTATGGGTCTATAAATGTTGTTTTGAAGAATAAATGATGCAAGGGGACTCAAAAGTGGGTCTAATTATGCATGAAATTTTCTCTTTTCTCGAGAGGGTCCAATTTTCTATGGCACAAGAATCCCTTTAGGACACACAAACTCACTCTAATACCACTTGGTGCAATCACAAATGAGGGTCCAAAAATAACTATCTAACCATGCAACTTAGAGTCAACATAGTAGAAATAACATAATATATTGATAAAAAAAAAAGAACTTTCATTAATTCAACAATTGGAAGTCTTGCATGCATCATATGCAAAATAATTAGGGCTCACAGGACTGTTGTAGGGGCATTACAATATTACAACTAGCCAAAGGCCTTATTCTAACAACTGATCCTAAAATACTTGTGAACTATCTATCTAACTACTGATGACCAATTACAATGAATTAAAAATGATCTTAAATATGATTCTCAAGCTCTAATAATGGTCCATGTTGGCCTCAAGGGTTTACAAACTCCAATGAATGATCAATAGTGTAGGTTGTCCTTAAAAAGTGAAAAAAAATTGAAGTCATGAGATGAAACAAACTATGGATCTCCAAGATAGACCTCCTTGGACCAAAAATTCTTATATGATGTCCCATTAACCTCCACACACTCCAAAATAGGTTCACACAATAATTCTGGACTAGGTCGGCCCCAAATCTCTGACTGTAAATTATAGTGAAATTTTGAGAGTAATAACTTATTGTGCAAACAAATGAAAATCTCTTAAAATTTGGGTATGATGTAGATGACCTCATGTAGATGCTATTTCATGCTCTGTGAGTTGAGAAACAACAATGCGATGGAATGAAAAATGAAATATTATAACTAGAATATAGACTAAAATGCAAGAAAATAAATGTTTTTGATTGATACAGGATTGCTTTATAACTAGGGATGCTCCTGCATCGTTAAATATATTTTATGTCTGTTTAGATTTTTACTTTCATACTGATTGAGAATGTTAATATACTTTAAATATATACTGATGCTATATTTACATGCACATCAATCTTGGGATAAAATATAATGGTGAAATTTGCATACCAATGACATTTCTCTTTTAATTTTATAACCACATTAGTGGAATCTATCAAATACAATTATAGATCCATACATGAAACTATGCTAAATTTAACTCATGGGCCGCTCACTAGCCATCACCATTTACTCTTAATTACACTTAATCCTACACATTCACCATTCATCTCTGATTTATTACATCCATACATCCATCCAAAGTTACCTTAATACTTTTGCTCCCTACCTTGGGGTGATCCCACAATACTAGTTTACAATTCCCTTCATGAATTAAATTTGCAAAAATGCTCTGAAGAACTTTTTTTGGGGATTTTAGGGGTTCACTCGAAGGGTTGGGGGGGAGGGATTCCATGAACTCAAAAGGGGTTTTCCTCGAACCCCCCTTCGAGTGAACCACTTTGTGATGTCATCCCCTTTTTTGGCACATTTTTTATATGAAAACAAAGGAAAATTGCAAAAAAAGGGGGTTTCAAGCGAACCCCCCCTTTGAGAGAACCCCCCTTCACTCGAAGGAGTCTAGGGGGGTTCGCTTGAAGGGGGGTTTGCTTGAACCCCCCTTTTCTGCCCTTCTCCCTCTCCTCTAGCAATTTTCTATAAAAAATTTCCTTTTCGAGCTTGGGTTGAAGATGAAAATGGAATCGACTTCATAGACCCAACTAGATGATGGTAGTCCTCAAAACAAGTTATCCATCAAATATATTTTTAATATATTTTTGTTTTATTATGTATTTTTTTAGTTTAATTAAGCATAGGTTTTTCATCAAAAATCAAGCTCTTTATTCTGCACATGTGGAAAAATAGCAGATTATCAAAATTCTTTTTGAAAAATATCTATGAACTAAATATTGATGTCTTTAATCCAACAAAAAAATTTATGTGTTAGCAAGTAAACATATGTTTAAATTGTAGTTGGTTGACTTCAAAACTTAATTATGAAAAAAAAAATCAATAAAACACTATGAAACCAATTGCATGCATTAGATATTGTAGTTACGAATCTAAATTTGAAATAATTAGAATTTTATCCTTCATAGTAAAAAAATTGTGTTAAAGCAAGTACACATCACTCTTTAAGAATGGTGTTTACTGTTAAAAACTAGTTTTCAAATGAGATGGAAAAAGAAATGCAATTTGATCCCAAATTTTTTTTAAATATATTATTTAGAATCTACAAAAAAAAAATCACAAATCACTAGTTTGCATCATCTACAAATTCCTCGAGGTTTAGTAGTTATAAGTGCCCAAAAGTGAAGATTTAGTTAAAAAAAATAGTTCAATGTCAAGTTTGGCCAAAAAGTGTAAACCATTATTGTGGGATCACCCCTTGTGATTATCATTTCTTGACCAAGTTCATTTTGATGCAACTCAAGATTAGTATTAGAACGCATGGAATGAACATTAAATTTAAATTCAAACTCTCCTCCCCTCCCTACTAGTTGCTATGAGCTAACTTGGTACATATTTTTGCAACACATTATTTTTTAGTATCTAAATAAATTTAATGCATCATTCATTCAAAAAATATGTGTGAAATCAAGAAAAAAATATTAGTGTACATTTTGATTTATTATGGGACAAAGAATTAGAATCTTCATTATCTTTATATAAGCCACATGCATGCTTGTATATGTTGTTTTTGAATATTTTCTTAGAGTCATAAATTCAACCCATTTAAGGGTGTGAACTCAAAATTAAATTGACCCTAGTGATCCAATAGGTTTCATTAATACTTTTATAAACTTTATTGTCCTTACTAGTTTATTAGACATTAGCTATTAATTAGTATCAGTCAAGACTATGTATTGGAGTTCAAATCCATAATAGTCAAGACCAAAATTGTGACACTAAGAATCAACCCTTAGATATTTTTTTATACCTCTTCAAATTTAAAGCCATTCACCTAAAATAAATCTATTAAATTTTTGGAAATCTTAGAATCCATTTTTTCCATTTTTAATCATTAACACCATTCTATTACAATAGATTTTTTATTTAAGTACTTAATTTCTCTAATTTAATCATCTTATTTATTACTATTATTTTTTCATCTAGATTAAATTCCCCTTACTTTTATCATCACATTTATCACTATTCATTTTTCAACTATATTAAAATTAATTAAAATTACTTTATGTTTATTGATTACATTTATCTAATATTAAAATTATTTTGTGCTTATTGATCTCTATCCAAAAAGAATTGAAATATCCATGTTTATCTTTAAATGAGGTACATGGAAACTTAAAAAGAGGTTGAGTATATAAAAAGATGCCATATGATGCATAAATCTTGTTAAGAAATTAAATGAGAATGAAGAGAATTTAAAAGACACCAACAAAATTTAAGATTCATCATATTATAACGCTTCTATATATATATCCTACAATTTGAATTGTTCTTTACTTATATTTTTTAAAAATTATCTAAAAATATTTTTTTGGAAATATCTCACCATCTTAAAACCTATTAATAAAAGGAAAAGTAAGGTTTAATGGCTGCCCCTAAAAATATATATAAATTAAATAATATGTTCTTTTGCATATCAAATATTTTGAAAGATTCGATTCCAGTCTAAAAAAAAATAAAAATAAAAATATTTTGAAAGATCAAATCGAGCAAAGAGGAAAATGTTGAAAAAAAACAGATCAAATAAAAAAGCTTTCTCCTGAACTGAAAAGAGTTCCGTGAAGAGAGCCATGCCACCTGCTTTGTAATTCAAAAGACTTGAAAGATGAGCTCGACGAAGACCGCCTGTACGTTCATGATGTCGTTGAATTGGATGCGCTTTCGCCTTGAGAAATCGATGAGCTCGTCAGGGGTTAGATTATTATTATTTTTCACACTCCATCTTTGTTTTTTTAACAAATTTTCAAGCTCTTTTGACAAATTAGGTTTGTTAAATGGGCATAGTGCATGCGTTTCAAATCATTATAAAATAGCTCTAATATGCACTTTCAATCAAATCTATTCTGTACTTATCCTACGATCATTACAGTTAGCGAGGAAACCTCTTCGAGGCATTCTGTCAAACAGTTGGCATACCTTGTCTATGCTTCCAAATTTTGCAAGCGTATCTACCAGAGCAGTTGCAACTATAACATTTGACAAAAATCACCCTTCCTTTATGTTTCGATGGATGTCCATACCCTTTTCAAAAACTACCATTTTGGTAGAGGCAGGGAGGATGCTAGTAAAAGTTTTGGAATTTGGCTTTACACCTGCCAATTGCATTTACGTGATAGTTTCTAAAGCCTTTTCAAAAAATTCATTTTGTACCTATCCTGCAATCATGGCATCCCATTTAACCACATTTTTTCGAGGCATGCTGTCAAACAGTTCAAGTGCCTTGTCTATGCTTCCACATTTTGCATACATGTCTGCAATAACATTTCCAACTATAATATCTGACATAACTCCCCATCCATTATTCCTTAATGGTTGTCCATACCCTGTTCCAGAGCTCCCATTTTAGCACAGGCTGGGAAGGTGCTGGCGAAGGTTGTAGAATTTGCCTTTACATCTGTCATTTGCATTTGCTTGAAAGTTTCTAAAGTGTTTTCAACAAATCATTGCATTCTATGGGATGACCTCCCTTTCAGACACTCTGTCAAACAGTTCACGTGCCTTGCCTATGTTTCTGCATTTGTCATACGGCAGTTGCAACTATAACATGTGACAAGAATGGGATGACCTCCCTTTCAGACACTGCCAAACAGTTCACTTGCCTGCCTATGTTTCCGCATTTGTCATAAGGCAGTTGCAACCATAACATTTGACAAAATTTCCCCTTCCGTATTGATTTGATGGATGTCTACACTCTGTTCCAAAGCTCCTATTTTGGCACAATCAAGGATGCTGGCAAAGGTTGTCGAGTCTGGATATATACCTGCCAATTGCAAATTGTTTGAAAGACGGTGCCTGGCCTAAGCTCTGTTTTTATAGGTTTCATTTGAGATATTTCTTACTCCTGTAAAACAGATATATTCATTGACAGTTTTCATTGACAGTATTAGGCAAATTCACCCTCAACAATTCATCGTCGGAAAATTCATCACCAATAATTCACTGTGGAAAAATTCACCACCATGACAAATTCACCTCAAGTAAAATTCACCACCAGCAATTCACCATCATGAAAAAATCGCAAACTTTTAATGCGATGAATTTTCCATGGTGGTGAATTGCTGGTGGTGAATTTTCCTTGAGGTGAATTTGTCATGACGGTGAATTTTCTCCTGGTGAATTGTTGGCAGTGATTTTTCCCTCGGGAATTGCTGGTGGTGAATTTTCCTAGAGCCCAAAAAACATATATACAGCTATTTCTTAGAAAGCATGCAAGGACATACAGAATATATATGCAGCAATTAGAAGGAAAAAGAGCTACGAAGGCATGCACAATGTATCTATAATCACTATGGGAAGATGTCAAAATCCTAATGATATGCACAATGAATTAACGTTAAACCAACTTCAATTGCACCCCCAATTAATTGCCTTAAAAATAACAGTATAGACTATATGTTGTCTAAAGCTCGATTATACTGAATACCCTTTAAAGAATTGAAAAGAGAGCACCATTGGCATTAGAAACACAAGTAAACTCTTTACAATGAAGCATTCAGAACTGCAGATATACTTCAAAAAGTCAACTAGAAAATACAAAAATTGCAACTGATTTCTTAGATTCAATGATTACAGTTAAATACTATTAATTAATTGCTATTTTTTTAGCAAGAGATTTTTTCTACTGACTGATAAAATGTCAGCTGAGTTTACTAAGGGGAGCTTCCCAACCACCAGAAGGAGTCCCTGGGGTAGGCAGGCCTGTTGTTTTCCTGAAAATTCAGACCAGATAATCCACATCCAGAAGCAATAAATACTCTAAAGTCAGTGTTCTGAGCAGTACCATGTAGCAAATCTAAGTCCAACCTAACTTTGTGCAATGGAAGCTCAAGCAAAAATGTTATTTTAGGCCCAAAATCATGTGATGCCTAGTGCTATGAGGGGCCCAAGATATCTACAGATGTCTCATGTATGCTTGGCAATAGCGGAAAGGGTGGCTCTGCCGAGGGTTTGCACAGGGATTTCCTGCTCTTTGAACCTAAGGGCTTAGATGTGACAATTGCTACAGCTGATTTTGTTGCTGTGGCTTCGGTGGTTGCCAGTAGCGGGGAATTGCCTGTTTCATCGAAAGATGCAATGCAGTCGAGATTGGTGAAGAAGAGCTTTTCTTCCCTTGTTCCTTCATTTGTTTTGGGGTCTATTCTAGGGGTTGCAGATGACTGCTACAATGAATCGCCCAAGGCTCAAACCCTCCAAGGTACTCCTTTCTCTGTCTCTTTGACTCCGGTTGCAGAGGGTAGTGATGCGGTGCTCAAAATCTTTGATTTCCTTGTGGAAAAATCTTCATCCAATCTGAAAAAACCCTTGGTTGGGAATTTTCAGTTGATTTTTTTCAGAGGTTGACCGTTGGACTAAGAGAAAATGGACTCTTTGAGACTCCGTCAAGCTCTTGCTGCTTGCGAAGGGTTTCTTTTTATTTGTTTTTTCCCTCCATGAAGATTGTATCTGTATTCTCTTAGAGGGACCTTGGTTTTTTTTTGGTAATTTTGGTGTCTTCCTTAAGAGGTGGCATATGGACTTTGATTTAGAAAATAATCCTTTTAGGACAGTTCTAGTTTGTGTGAGACTTCCTAGTTTACCACTTGAATATTAGGATCGAAGATATTTGGTTAGGAATTGCAAGCTCTTTTGGCTAGCTCATGATTGTTGACAATGTGAGAAAATGCAGAAAACAATTGTTATTTGTAAGGTTTTGCATTAATGTGGATGTGGAGGTGTTTCTTTCTTCAATCATTTTATCCTCTAAATTGGGAGATTAAGTGCAATGGATCAAATATGAGGACTTCATTTTTTTGCAATCATTTTCAATTGAAAAGAAAAATAAATTGAGCAAAGAAAATAACTAATCAATTAGCATTGTTTGAAGGAAAAATATTATCAAAGAGAGAGTAGCCAAACCAAGCACCACCAAATGCAAAGGAGATACAAGAATTTGATAAGGAGAAAAAACAAGAGAAATCCCCAATATTATGAATGGAAGCAAAATGCCTAAGAATGATACAAAGAGAGAGAGAGCACTTAAGCCTTAAGCTTGCTTGAATGAAGAATGAGAGGAGAGGCACTTCAATATATAGAGGTGAGAACAAGAGTTAGAATTAGAAAGTAACTCCCAACTCAATGAATGCCACCATTCATCTATGTGTGTGTGAGTTGTCAAGAACCTCTTAAGGAGGTGTCTAAAAAAGAATTAAAAAACAAATAATTATAATTAAAGAATAACCTTTACCAAGTAAAGATTAATCTTCTAACACCCTTCCCCCCCCCCTTAAGCTTTACTTGTGGAGTTTACATCAAACCCTTCAATGGCTTGTAATCCTAGATTTTTACAATGAAAGAGAAATTTATCTTTACCAAGGGCCTTGGTGAGAATATTTGCCACTTGATCTTCACCTTTACAATACAAAAGAGAAATTTGCTTGTCTTTAATTTGCTCTCTAATGAAGTGATGTTGAAGAGCAATGTGTTTGGTCCTTGCATGAAAAATTGGATTCTTGGTTAAAGCAATGGTACTTTGATTATCACAATATAAAGGAGTATGATCCATTTGAGGTAGACCCAATTCTTCAAGTAATCTTCTTAACCATAATGCTTCTTTGGATGCATTTGTACAACCTTTATATGCAACTTCTATAGAACAAAGAGAAGTAGATTGTTGTTTCTTACTATTCCATGAGATTGCACCTTATCCAACAAAGAAACAATAACCACAAGTGGATCTCCCATCATTGGGATTACCTCCTAAATCTGAATTAGTATAACCCTTTAAAGAAAAATCACAATTTGCATCATAAAAAAAACCAAGATTAAGAGTACCTTTAACATATCTTAAAATTATTTTTGCAACTTTAAAATGAGTTTGTTGCGGTTTAGACATAAATCTAGAAACTAAACCAACACTAAAAGAAATATCAGATCTAGTAAGAGTTAAATAATTCAAACTACCAACTAATTAGCTATACAAAGTAGGATCAACAAAAGGAGTTTCCATATCAACCATTAATTTAGTTCCTAATTCACAAGGAGTAGAGACACATTTTGCATCATTCATTTTAAATCTATCTAAGAGATCTTGAACATATTTTTGTTGAGAAAGAAAAATACCTTTAGGTGTTTTCCAAATTTATATACCCAAAAAATAATGTAGTAGGCCCAAATCAATCATTTAAAATTGTTGAATGAGTTGAGACTTAACATCACTAATTAAATTGTTAGAACTAGAACTGATAATTAAATCATCAACATATAAAATAATAATCACAATATCATTTTCACTATGCTTAATATATAAATTTGGATCATTTTTACTCCTAATGAAACCTTGAGATAGAAAAAAAGCATTAATTTCTTAGAATACCATTCTCTAGGAGATTGTTTTAAACCATAAATTGATTTATTTAATTTGCAAACAAGATTTTCATTACTTTACTTAATGAAACCCAAAAGTTGAGACATATAAATTTCTTCATGTAAGTCGCCATTTAAAAATGCACTTTTAACATCCATTTGACGAATAGGCCAATGCATATGAGAAGCTAAAGCAAGAACTAATTTAATAGTTGGCATCTTAGCTAATTGAGAAAATGTTTCATTATAATGTAAACCTTTAATTTGAGATCTAATCCCCTAACAACTAATCTAGCTTTAAACTTGCTAACTTCAATGTTATTTGCATTAACCTTAGTTTTATACAACCATTTGCATGAAACAAGATTCTTACCTTGAGGTAAATGAACTAAATCCCAATTTTTATTAGCAATTAAAGTATCATATTCTTCTTGCATAGCCTCTTTTCAATGAGGTTGATCTTTAGCTTGTTCATATGTTTGAGGATCATTTGAATGAATAACGTTAGACATCAAAGCATAATTACAATAATTTGTCTTTCTAGATTGATTCATTCTCGCTAAAATATATTCACTTTCTTGCATAAGTTTAGTAAACCATTTAGGCTTTCTTTTAGATGTAGTAGTGCCATAACTAGAAGAAGAATCATGAGGAGAAATTTCAACATTTTCATCATCACTATCACTATGAGTAAGAGATGCATTAGGATGGTTAAGAGAAGATTCAACTTGAGGATTATCCTTCACAATAATAACTTTATTTTGAGAAGATTCAATATCATGCACTTTAGAACAATGATGAACACCATTTTCAGCAATGCATACATCTCTAGCAACTTTAACTTTGTTAGTAAGATGATTATAAACTCTATAATCTTTAGAATGTTCATCATAACCAAAAAAAATATGATAAGAAGATTTAGGATCTAATTTTTGCCTCTTTTGTTTAGGTTTGTGAACATAAGCAATTGAACCAAAAATTCTTAAATGCTTAAGATTGGGCTTCCTACCAGACCAAGCTTCTTCAAGAGTTCTATCCTTTAAAGTTTTAGTAGGAGTCCTATTAATAATGTAAGTATCACAAAACATAGCTTTTTCCCAAAATTTATAAGACATATTTTTAGCATGTAACATACATCTAGCCATTTCAACAATAGTTCTAGATGCTTCCTTTCCACTACACCATTTTGTTGAGGTGTATAGGGAATATTTAGCTCATGCTTAATACCAAATGATTTCAAATAACTATTAAAAGCATTAATCACATATTCTTTACCATTATCAATTCTAAAAATTTTAAGTTTAAAACTAGATTGCCCTTCAACAAATTTATGAAATTCAGAAAATATATCAAAACCTTGATCCTTACTATGAAGAAAATAGATCCAAGTTCGTCTAGAATAATTATCAACAAAATTAAGTGCACACCTTGATCCTTGGATGAAGTTATTCTCCATGGGTCCCAAAAGGTCACTATGAACTAGGTGCAATTTATGAGTTTCCCTCCTTGATTGACCATGTGGAAAGGGATCCCTGTGCATCTTACCACTCATGCATCTTGTGCATACAATTTTAGATGGAACAATACTAGGCAATACATCTACCATATTAAGCTTTTGCATCAAGGAAATATTGGTAGCATTAATATGACCAAGTCTTTCATGCCAAGCATTAAAATCAATGGTAGATATTAAAGAGCATCTAGATTGAGCAAACTCATAAAATTTGAACAAATTATCATTGTCTAATTTAGCATTAGCAATGACCTTTTTTGTTTTGGATCAATAGCATAGCACATATCTTTATAAAATTCTATTTTATAATCTTGACAAAGCTTAGCAACTGAAAGCAAATTTGTCTTTAATTCAAGAACATATAAAACATCATGCAATTTACCATTAGGAACATTCACATCTCCAATTTCTTCTACTTTACAAGTAAGATTATTAGCAAGTTGAAGAGGAACATTAGACATATCAGGTTGCATAGACTCAAAAACTTCTTTATGTGAAGTAATATGTTGAGATGCACCTAAATCAATAACCCATTCAAGAGGTTGAGAAATATTATAACCACAAGTAAAAACACATCTAGATTGATTTGCATTGTTTTGAAACTTATGATTATTAGACTTATTTTTTCATTGATTATTTTGCTTGATAGGATTTTTCTCATTTTTCTTCTTAAAACAAGTATTTTTCCAATGACCACCCTTATTACAATAAGTGCAATGAGGTCTCTTAGAAGAGTTAAACTTTCTAGGATCATTGCCATTATTATAATGAGGTTTAGTATGATAATGTTGTTTAGAATGATGATGCTTAAAATTTTGCTTATGATTAGACAAAAAACATGTGCATTAGAACTAAGATTGTCAAACTAAATTAACTTAGCTTCTTCCTGTCTTAATAAATTACTAAAAATATCATAAGTTAATTGAGTAGCTAAAGAAGGAATAGCTAATTGAGCATGAATATTAGTAATAAATTGTTGAAATTGCCTAGGAATATATTTTTTAAGAATAAGAAGAATTAATCTAAGATCTTCTAATTTTACTCCTAAACCTTGCAATTGACCATTCAAAGCATCAAATTTAATAGAAAATCATCTATAGATTTGAAATCAAAATACCTTAGATCTTCAAGTTGGTCTTGAAGTTGAATCTTTCTAGATTCATTTGAACTATCATAAATAGTCTTGATTTTGTCCCAAGCTTCATAGGATTTTGTGTATGTCCCAATGTGAACATATAGTTTGGGTGACATGAAAATACCTATGAGGCCAAGGGCTTCCTCATTTTTTAGCCTCCATTTTTCTTGATCATCCTTGGATGCAAACAAATCAGGTTCCGATTTGGAATTCGTAGCAACAACCAAAAGATTTTTAAAACAAAAAATAAAAGAGATGTGAGTTTTCCAAGAATGATAGTTAGAAGAGTTTAATTTAATTTCAAGAATTAAAGTTGACATTGTAAATAAATTTAATTGCACAAAAAACTTTACTAAAATAAATACTTTACAATTGAGAAAGAAAATAATACTAATTGAATCTGAAAGAAAAAAATTAGCCCTCTAAAATTAAATTTAAAGTCTTGAAAATATATATATATACCGCTTTGAATTGAATTAAATCTTTTTTTAAAAAAACTAATAAATAATACTAAGTTAATAAATATTTAATAATCTTTAATATGATTAATAAATAATTTTAATAAATTTTAAATCTAATATTAAAAGAAAATTAATATAAATCTTTAAAAAATTATTTAAAAAGTTAATATTATTAATGAATATTAATAAACTTTGATGATTTTAAAATAAAATTTTTAAATAAACTTTAAATTTAACTATAAAACCTCTAATATTAAAAGAAGATTTTAAAAAAATGGAGATCCTCTTTTTAAAAATATTAAAACCTTCTTTTTTAAAAAATTAGAAATGGGCAAACTTTTTAGAAAGATGGGAGGGTTTTAGAATTTAAAATAAGCTTCTCTTTGTTTTTTATTGAATAATGTTGAAAGATTAAAAATAAATTAAATAACAGTTCAACAAAGGGACTAAGAAGAAAATGACAACCAGAAAGAACTGAAGCATACAAAACCAGTTAAGAATTGATGAATGACAACCACTAGTGGCAAACCTCAACTAAGAGGAAAAAAAACAAAAAACCAACTGAAAGTTACAGCCTCAAACCACATCTGGAAATTCATCATAATCACTTACAAACAACAGCTAGAAACACATTATCATTGTTGAAAGTAGCAGCAACATTACAACAATAACACATGAAAATTTCACCAACTTCCAATTACAAAATAGCAGCTGAAAAAAAACTTATACTCGAAATTTAAACAAGGTTTGGAGCTATCTAGAACAACGAATGTCTCCTTCATAAAGCTACAAAAATTTATATTTGACCTCTTCCAAAAGCTTGTTGTATTTAGCATCCTCACACAACTGAACACTCAAAGAAACAAATTGTACCATGATGTCAAAGTAAAACTGTAGCATTTCTACTTTCTAATGAGTAATATGATTAGAAAATATAGCTAAGCATCTACTTTTCTAGATATGAAGCAAAATAGTTTGTCTCATAGTATCAACAACCACATTATTGTGAAGCCCATAACCCAACACTGTTTCTTTCCAACACAACACATGCTAAAAAAATTGCAAGAATGGAAAAGGTGTTGTCATTGATGTCAACTAGTCAATTGGTTATCAACTGATTGATGTTGTCATTAGTGTCATGGATACAAGTTACTGGTTGTATATGTCAAGGATATTGAGAAAATTGTAATGAAGATATGTTGCAAGTGTTCAGTGGTTGCTCCGGGTTTTGCTTTGGGATTTTCTCCTATGTTTGTGTGGTTCAGATATGTTGATCATGGTTGTTGGAAGCTGAGTTATATCCAGATTTTTGGTTGTTGATTCATTGTACAGTGTGAGTTATGTTCATCACTTGTGAACTGTGGTTTTCTGTGTTTCTGGTTGAGGTCCAAGAGAAATGTTGTTGGTCCATATTTCTCTTTGTTAAAGTCTTATGACTTGTGGTTCTAGAGTTGAGTTGTTTTGATTGTATTGAAGATAATTTTGGTATCTTGAAGGTTCATGCTTAATTTTTCTATGTGTTTTACACTGGTTTGGCCGACCTTGAACACTATCTTCAGATTTGATGAAGCGTGTTGAATCTATTTGGGTCCTTATGAAGTGTGTGTTTGGGTCACCCTCATTCTAATTACACCCTAGGATATTTTGGTGCCAACCTAATTGGAATTGAGTTTGGATGGCCAACTTTGGATATGTTTCAAAGTTGAAGATGGTATAAATACAGGATGAGTTAGTGTTGATAAAGCATAGAAAGAGAAAAGAGAGATAATTGCAAAGAAATGGAGTAGATAGATGCGAGATAGATGTGAATTAGTGTGTGTGATGCGAGTGTGGTAGATTAGCGTGAAGCCTAATTGTTGAGTTTCCAGATGTAGTGAACTGAAGGTGTACTCTATCATTCATGCATGTCTACAAGTGGAGAAAATTGTGGTGGATTTCTCCATTGCATTGAGATTGTCTTCTCTCTGTAATTTTTCTCTTCTATCTTCTTTGTATCTTTGTGGCAATGAGCCCTCTGGGTTGTTAGCCCTATTAGATAGTGAGTCCTTGTTCCAGACAGTGAGTCCTTGTTTTGGCAATGAGCCTTGTTTCTCAAGTAGTGAGCCTCTTGTAATCAGTTTTGATATTCTCTATAGTGTGAGTTAATCCTCATTGTGGTTCTTCCCTTATTGGGTTTTCCACGTAAATCTGGTGTTATTGTGTTTATGTGATGATTTTTTAGTTTTTGCAGTAGTAGTTAATGCTTAATCAATTAAGTAGTGTTAAGGATTAGTTCTGGTGAATGAATTAAAGTTTAATCCATGACAACTAATTCACCCCCCTCTCAGTTGTCTTGTTCAACAATTGGTATCAGAGCTTAACCGCTTGAGGAAGGTCTAGGATGGCTGGAAAAATGACTTATGATTATTTGAGGTTCGATGGAACTAATTATGCTATCCAAAAAATATTGATGGAAGAATATATGGATTATTGTGGATATGATGTGGAGAAAGCTTACAAGAATCCTTATACTCCTCCTGCTAATGATCTGAGTATGACTAATGAGCTCAAAGCACATGAAGCAAACAATAAGGAAAAGTACATTTTGAAGAATAGTCTGGTACATTTTGAGTTGATTAAGGTTCAAAATCTGAAGACTACTAAGGAAGTCTAGGATGCTTTGGAAAGGGCGCATGAAGGTGATGAAAGAGTTAAAGAGGAAAAATTATAGAATTTGGAGACATAGTTTGAGCTTCTACACATGTCTGAAGATGAGAATGTTAAAGCTTATGTATAGAGATTGGACGAGATATTGGCCAAAATGCGAGGACTTGGTGCTACTATAGATGAAACCAGGATTGTAAAGAAGATTCTTAGAAGTCTCCTTGATGCTTATAGTGAGAAGGTGTGTGCTATTGAACAAAGTATAGATTATAAGACCTGCACTAAAGATTTGTTCTTGAGATTTATGACATCTTATGAGATGAGGAAGTCGAATCTAAGGAATGGATGCAAATTAGAAACTGCTTTTAAGGATACAAAAGTTGAAGATCCGAATGAAGAAAATTTTGATGAAATAGAAGCTAAATTTTTGAGAAGGATGAGGAAAGGCTCTGATAAGTATGAAGGTAAGTTACCCTTTAAATGCCTTTAGTTGTGGATAAATAGGTCATTATGTTGCAAAATTTTTTAAAAGAGCTAAGAGGAATAAACAAAGATATGAGAAAGAAAAGAAAGGAAAGAAGATCAACAAAGCATATCATGTGAATGAGAATACTAGTATATCTGATGAAGATTTTGAGTATGAAGATCCTAATGACAATGAATGCTTGTTCTTGGCTATAAAGGATGAACCTACTTCTGCTAATTCTAAAAAATAGGTGAAGGAAAGCCCTCTAGAGAAGGAGAAAAATGAAGGTACTGTTATCTCTGCCCTACATGCTAAAAAAGAAAATAACTATTAGGTTGTTGACAATGGTTGTTCACATCACATGACTAGTGATAAAAGTAAGTTTGTTAAACTTGAAAAATATGATGGAGGCTTGGTTATGTTTGGAGGTGATACTAGTGCTAAAATTTGTGGGATAGGTTCAGTAAGTTTTGATGGAAAGCATAATACTAATGATGTCTACTATGTTAAGGGTTTAAGGAATAATCTTTTGAGTGTTGGATAGATGTGTAGTAAAGGATATGATCTTGTGTTTAAAGATGAAAGATGTGAAATCTGAAAAGGATCTAGAATATTGATTGTTGTAAGAAAGAAATTTGAAGGAAATATCTATCAACTTAAGGGTGTTGATGGATGATGCTTTATGACTCAAATTAATGACAATTTATTATGGCATAGGAGAATGTGTCACATGAATTTTGATAACTTGGCAAGGATTAGTGCAATTCAGGCTATGAGAGATTTACCAAGAATTACAAACCCTATTAATGTTATTTGTAGGAATTGTCAGTTTGGAAAGAAAGAAAGAAGTCATTATAGATCAAAGGAATGGTCTACTACTAGACTACTGGACTTAATTCATACAAATCTCTATGGTCCTACAAGAATGATAAGTCTACAAGGTGAAAGGTACTTTATGCTTTTGATCGATGATTATTCTAGATATACATGGGTTAAATTTCTTAGAGAGAAATCAGATGCATTAGATAGATTCAAGACATTCAAAGCTATGGTTGAAAATGAAGTGAATTTGGGGATAAAATGTTTAAGGTTTGAAAGAGGTGGAGAATTCACCTCCCATTATTTTAATATGTTTTGTGAAGTGCATGGAATAAAGAAACAATTATCTGCTCTGAGAACTCCTCAGCAAAATGGAGTTGTTGAAAGGAAAAACAAAACAATTCAAGAGGTTGCTAGATCAATGATTACTGAGGCTAGTTTACCAAAAGTATATCAGAGATAAGCTATTCATACTATTGTGTATGTATTCAATCAAGTTCAAGCAAAAGAAAATAGTACAAAGACCCCCTATGAGCTATGGTTTGGGAGAATTCCTACTATTAAGTATTTCAAGGTATTCATTAGCAAATTTTATATCAGAAGAGATGAAGAAACTTTAGGAAATTTTGATGCAAGAAATGATGAAGGAATTTTTGTTGGATATTCTACTAATAAAAAATCCTACATATGTTTCAATAAAAGACTGAGAAATATTGTAGAAAGTGCAAATGTCAAGGTTGATGAGACAATGAAGAATTCAATTGACATTAATGGATATGTATCTGATGAACCTGATTATGTAAGAATAGAAGAGATTGTGGAAGAACAGGAAAAGCATGAGCAAGAGAAGTAGAATGAAAATAATGAAAGAGAAGAAGAAGCTTTGGTGGTGTCACCTAAGACACCTAGATATGTGCAGAAGAATCATTCAAAAATTCAGATTATTAGAGATAAGACTAAATGAGTATTAACTAGAAGCAGTGCTACTGCTGAAGTTAATATGTGTTTATTTTTTTAGATTGATTTGAAGACTGTAAGTGAAGCATGTAAAGATGAACTTATGCAAATTGAGAAGAATCAAACTTGGGAATTGGTCCCAAGACCCGTAGACAAAAACATTATTCGATCAAAGTGGGTATCCAAAAATAAGTTGAATGAGAATGGAGAAGTGGTTAGAAACAAAGCAAGGCTTGTGTGTAAAGGTTACTCACAAGTACAAGGAATATATTTTCAAGAAAATTTTGCTATGGTAGCAAGAATGGAAGCTATAAGGATGTTCTTAGCATTTGTTGCTCATAAAGACTTTAAGGTCTATCAGATGGATGTCAAGTTAGCATTTTTGAATGGTGGGACAGAAGAAGTGGTTTACATGGATCAATAAGAATGATTTCATTTGTCAGATCAACTGGATATGGTGTGCAGATTGAAGAAAGCCTTATATGGATTGAAGCAAGCTCCTAGAGCTTGATATGTGAGGTTAGACAGGTATGTGATTCAACAAGGTTTCAACAAAGGTATATGGCAGATAGTAATCTTTATTTTAAGATTGAAAATGACAAAATCTTGATTGTAGTTTTATATGTTGATGACATTATCTTTGGAGGAAATGAAAATATGTGCAAGATGTTTATGGAAGAGATACAAAAATAATTTGAAATGTCTATGTTTGGAGAGATGAATTTCTTTCTTGGGCTATAGATTAATCAAACAGAGAAAGGAATTTTTATTTCACAATCTAAGTATGTGAAAGAGATGTTGAAGAAGTTTGGAATGGATGGTTCCAAACCGATATGTACTCCTATGGTGACTGGTTGCAAATTGGATAAACATGGTGATTCACCTAAGACTGATCAAAGCAAGTATAGATCTATGATTGGTGGACTATTGTATTTGACTACTGCTAGACTGGATATTATGCATGTTGTTTTAACTATGGCTAGATTTCAAGATCCTAAGGAAATACATGTTGTTAAAAGAATATTCAGATATTTGAATGACACTCTAGATTATGGATTATGGTATCCTAGAGGCATTGGTTTTACTCTAAGTGAATATACAGATGTAGATTGGGTTGGATGTGTAGGTAGAAAAAGTACAAGTGGTGGTGCATTCTTTCTTGGTTGTAGATTGGTGGCATGGTTGAGTAAAAAGCAAGATTCAGTCTCCTTGTCTACTACTGAAGCTGAATATATTTGTGTTGCATCTTGTTGTACTCAAGTTCTATTGATGAAATATACATTGACAGATATCATAGTGGTGTATGTTGATCCCATTTCTATCTTCTATGATAATACAAGTGCAACTAACATTTCAAATAATATTTTGATGCACTCAGGAACAAAGAATATATCTATTAGGTATCATTTTTTGAGAGAGAAGGTCATGGAGAATGATGTAAATCTTGAGTATGTTCTGAGGAAGGATCAAATTGCTGATATATTTTTGAAGGATCTTCCTAAAGATACTTTTGAGTATCTTCGAGAGAAGTTAGGGGTCATTTCCCCTCCTTTCTTGAACTAGATGCATATGGAGATGCATCAGTTTGGTAGATCTATGGATCTATCTTTCTTCTAGAATGATGTTTTTGGTGGCTACCTCTTAGGGGTAGCAGGTATTGTTAGGTGTTGTCATTCAAAGTATTCTATTTTTTTATGTCAAGGGGGAAATCAATGTAAAATATCTTTTTCCTTTTCCATTGATGTCAAAGGGGGAGAGGAAGCAAGTGAAAAAGGAGAGGAAGCATGTGAAAAAGAGAGGAAGAAAACAAACAAAAGAGGAAGAATATAAAAGGCTATCTACTAAGGGGGAGAAACAAAAAGGAACAAAAAGAAAAATCTTGAGAAGTGTATTCAGAGCTAGTATGGTGTCTTTGATGGTTTTTCACATCATGTGTTGCCATCAATGACAAAGGGGGAGATTATTGCAAGAATGGAAAAGGTGTTGTCATTGATGTTAACTGGTCAATTGGTTATCAATTGATTTTGTTGTCACTAGTGTCATGGATACAAGTTATTGGTTGTATATGTTGATGATATTGAGAAAATTGTAATGAAGATATGTTGCAAGTGTCCAGTGGTTGCTCTGGGTTTTTCTTTGGGATTTTCTCCTATGTTTGTGTGGTTCAAATATGTTGATCATGGTTGTTGAAAGCTACTATATCCAGATTTTTGGCCATTGATTCATTATATAGTGTGAGTTATGTTCAGCAGTTGTGAACTGAGGTATTCTATGTTTTTGGTTGAGGTTCGAAAGAAATGTTTTTGGTCCATATTTCTCTAAGTTAAAGTCTTATGACTTGTGGTTCTAGAGTTGAGTTTTTTCTATTGTATTGAAGATAATTTTGGTATCTGGAAGGTTCATGCTTAATTTTTCTATGTGTTTTACACTGGTTTGCTTGACCTTGTGTTGAACACTATCTTTGGATTTGATGAAGTGTGTTGGATCTATTTGGGTCCTTATGAAGTGTGTGTTTCAGTCGCCCTCATTCTAATTCCACCCTAGGATGTTTTGGCACCAACCTAATTTGAATTTGAGTTTGGATGGAGGACTTTGGATATGTTTCAAAGTTGAAGATGGTATAAAAATAGGATGAGTTAGTGGTAATAAAGCATAGAAAGAGAAAAGAGAGATAAGTGCAAATAAATAGTGCAAATAGATGCGAGATTGAAGTGAATCAATAAGTGTGTGTGATGCAAGTGTGGCAGATTAGTGTGAAGCCTAAATTTTGAGTTTCTAAATGCAGTGAGTTGAACGTGTACTCTATCATTCATGCATGTCTGCAAGTGGTCAAGCAAATTGTGGTGGATTTCTCCATTGCATTGAGAATGTCTTTTCTCTATAACATTTATATTCTATCTTCTTTGTATCTTTGTGGCTGTGAGCCCTACAGGTCGTTAGCCATGTTGGACAGTGAGTCCTTATTATGGATAGTGAATCCTTGTTTTGGTAGTGAACCTTGTTTCTTAGGCAATGAGCCTCTTGTAATCAGTTTCAATATTCTCTATAATGTGAGTTAATCATCATTTTGGTTTTTCCCTTATTGGGTTTTCCACATATATTTAGTGTTATTGTGTTTATGTGATGGTTTTCAAATTCTACACTAGTATTTAATGTTTAATCAGTTAAGCAGTGTTAAAGATTAGTTCTGATGAATGAATTAAATTTTAAATCTATGATGAATGATTCAATCCCCCCTCTCAATTTTCTTGTTCTTAGTTGTCTTGTTCAACAAAAAATAGTAGCAAAAAAGTTAAATATAGCCTTCCATTTTTTCTTAGCCCAAAAATAGTCCCAAAAAATATGTTTTACGCTTTCATTATGTTTGCAAAAAGGACACATGGTTGGCTGAATCTTTAAATACTTCAATCTTTCCCCCACCCAAAGCTTATGGTGCACCACTTTCCAAGCAAGGATTTGAGCACTTGATTCTTCTTTAGACCTCTAAATACGAGCACTTAGATTCCTCCATTTCTTTTCTTGAAATCTACACCTCCATTTGATATTAAGTCTTGGGTTTAGTTCCATACTAGGAAGGGGTTTTAAGTAAATATTCTTCAATGAAAAGCGAAAGAATGGATATCTCTCAATCCATATCCAATCATTGAAGAGATTGCAGTGTAGAGGAGTGCAAAGTTTCATAAGGAGATCCATAGGCACCAATGGTTTCACAAAAATCACAAAACTCTTAAACCTGTTATTTAAACTAAATGAATTTTTGAGGCTTAGCCAATCCACTGAGTCAAGGGAATTGAAATCCCACAAGTCACCAAAATGTTGCAAACCTTTCTTGAAAAGATAGTGAGCCTACTTAGGGAAGGTAATATCCAAGGGTTGTCCATGATATTATATAATTTTGTTCCACCAAATAGATGTTGTGAAGCTAAAACCATGCTGAAAGGAGTCCTTCCAATTTAGAAATCTGCAAACTTGTTGCCATGACCTCCAAATAGATTGCAAAGGGAATGAAGCTTCAATATGAAAGAAGGGGGAAAGTAGAATTTTATCTAGCCATCCCACACCTTGCCATTTGTTATTCATAAAAGGAAGAATAATGCGGTGACAAACTAAAATCTTCCATTGTTCCCCCCCAGAGACAACTATGATAATCCATTTTTCTTTTAAACAATTCTCATGTGTCTTAGGATCTAGAAGACTCAAACCCCCTTTATTTTTAGGTTTTATACAATGTAACCAAGAGGATGATCTAAAACCAACCTTTCCATCCCAGTTAGTCCACAAAAATTGTTGAATAATTTTGTTTAAATCATTGTAGCCCTTTTTAGACGACATCTAGAAAGAGGAGAAGTAAACATGAGAAGCTAAGAATATTTTGTTTACCACTTGGATCTTTCCAACTAGAGAAATAAAATTATTCCACCAATTGAAAATTTTGTTTTTTAGCTTGGTTAAAAACCAATTCCACATATAAGAGAATGTAAACCCCATTCCAAAAGGTATGCCCAAGTATCGAATAATTTCCCCATGTCTAATTTTTTTCCATTCTTTCAAAATCCAATGTGGGACCTAATCAGAATGAATCATAAGGAATTTGGTTTTGTGATGAGCAAGCTTGGAACCAGAGACAGAATGATACAACTTTAGAACAACCAAGATGTTACTTATTTTTGTTTTAGAATTTTGCACAAAAAGCATGTTGTCATCAGCAAAGTGGGAATTAATCACCAGTGCATTATTTGGAATTGAAATACCTTTGATCAAATTCATATGATTAAAGTTCTGTAGCAAATACCCAAGTGTATCAGGAACAAGCACATAGAGAAATGGTGAAAGAGGGCAGCCTTGTCTGATAGAATGTTGTAAGGGGAATGTATCCATCAAAGAATTATTGATCGCCAATTGTGCATTTGCATCCTGAAACAAAATTTTAACATGTTTTCATATTTTGGTACCAAACCCCAACCATTGTAACATTTTAATAATAAATCTCCACCGCATTCTATCATAGGCTTTATCGAAGTCAAGTTTAATCAACAAAGCATCCTAACCTGAATGTTGTGCCCATTAACAAGTTTCCCATGCCAAAATTAAATTTTCAAGAATATATCTTCCCTTTAGGAACCTATTTTCTCATATCTAACTATCTCTCTAGCCACTAGTTTAATACATGCAACTAGGGCTTTTGGAATAATCTTATAAGAGGTGTTAAGCAATGTAATAGGATGTTGTCCAGAAATAGGATCACAATTTTGTCCCTTTGGAAGAATTTTAATTAATCCTTTATTAATATTGGGTCCTAATGAACCATGTTTCAAGGCTTCCAAATAAACACGATAGAAATCATACTTAATACATTGCCACATTTTTTGGTAAAATTCAACAAAAAACCCATCAAACCCTTGACTTTTATTGGAGCCATTTAAAATACAATATGTTCCAAATCTTCTATAGAAAGATCCCGATCAAGGAATTTATTAAATTCATAATCAACCTTCCTTGGAATGTGATCCTTAATAATATCTTCCAATAAATGTTGAACATCTTGCCAATGATGATCCTCCCTGAAAATTTTCTCATAGAAATTATAAAACAAAGCTTTAATTTCTTTCGGGTTAGTGAGAATCATCCCATCCTCATTTTACATTGCTCCAATATATTCCTTCCTATGTTTATAATTTAAGTAATTGAAGAAGTATTTAATACCTCTATCTCCTTCCTTAATCCAATGCAACCTAGCCCTAATTTTAGCCCCTTGTCCCTTATACACATCAAGGTTTCCTAGCTAAGTTTCAGTAGCAGCTACAGTTGCTTGGATATAAATATTTGTGGGCTTTGAATTAAGCCTCATTCTATGGAATTCTAGATTCCCTTTGAGAGATTATCTTTACGCTTTCACTTCCATGCCAATATTTTCCCAAAAGAGCATAAAAAACCAACACATTGAGTAATAACATATTTCCACTAATCCCTATAAGATTCCCCTTCTTATGGTTTGGGAATGGACTTCCAAACGCCAACCAATGCAGCAACACAAGAAGGAATTTTTAGATGTGAAGTATTCAATTTAAAAGGCATCTTATAATCCACTTTATGAGTGTCATCCTTTGAAACAACATAGATAATAGGAAAATGATCTTAGAGGCAAGTAGAGTAATCAACTTTAACACAACACCCAGTAGAGTCTTGAATTAACTATAGATTAGGGGAGATATAAAACCTATCAAGTCTGCTAAGTTTTCTATCACCACCCAACTGATAATTATTCCAAGTAAACCAATTATTTTTATGAGTGAAATTATTTTTATGAATAGGATCTATAACTCCCAAAGAATTTTGGCAAAAAAGCCATTTATCAAATTCCTTGTTGCTTAGTTTTATAGATCTTGACCGATTGCGATCAGTATGGTGTTCCACCATATTAAAGTCACCTCCAATAACCTAATTAGCATGAGGTAAATTCTTGTTCATCCACTCCCATAATTCACATCTCTCTTTCGTAATATTAGGAGCATAGATAGAACAAAAACCAATGGGATGTCCATTGATGAACAAAAGAGTCCACACACAACTATGTGAAGGATCCTCTCCTTTATCAATGAAAAACTTGTCTACCCAAGGAGCCAAACCAATAATTTTCCCTCCTCTTCCTTCTCTATGTGATGTATGAAGAAAAATATAGTCTCTCCATACATTGGATAAAGAAGAACCAAGTTGAAGACCATTGAGTTTAACTTCTTGAAGAAAGAAAATGTCAGGTTTCAATTTAACTATAGCTTCCTTAACTTCAAATTTGCAATGAGGGAGAAAAATCCTTGTAACATTCCATGAATGAATTTTATAATTCATGATTATGTAGAGCCAAGAAAATACTCCTCAAGTGTAGAAAAACATCAAAACGGTTAGCAATTATAATAGTTTAATCATAAAGACTATCAGCTTTTGTCACAGGAGTAGGAGACCTTGATCTTTGCTTCATAGTATATGGAGGGGCTCCTTTACAAACAAAGGGAGATGGGGATCTTTATCTTGTAGGTGGTGGTATGGGAGCACTCTCAGCATTTCTTGCAACCTGGTGAGAAGAAGATGAAGGGTATATAGGAGAAGACGTATGACCATTATGAGGTTCAAGAGATTTTGATGGTTCCTTCCTTTTCCTAGTAACCCTCCAACCATCTATCATAACAGTATCTTTGTATGAAGAAGACTTATTATTATTTTCATTATTCCCATCATACACATCTTGTTTCAACTGAGACACTGAAGGAAAAACATAAGGATGAACATATGTTGACAAATGTTGTGAGCTAGGCAAAGCAACTGTTTGTGGCTGAATATATCTATTTTTCCTTATAGGATAGTCTTTGATAAAATGGTTGTCTTGATGACAAAAAAAATATGCATTGGGCTTGTTCAAGTACACCAATGTCTAATAAGCCTCAAACTCTGAGCTTATTAATTTAATATTTTTTTCGTAGTTGAATAGTGAGGCCCGTTTCTACATAGACTCTAGGGTGAACTTTGAGACTTGAAAATTTGTCTATGTTATTTTGCACCATAAAACTCTACCAAGTTGTGAAACAATTTCTTTGAGAAATAGTCTAAAAGTAAAATTTAAAAAAGGTAATTCAATTCACATCAGATATTTAGATCTAGAAGGACCTTCACAATGAAAGTCTAGTGTCCAAGCTTGCAAGTAACAAATTTTTACACATATGACCCAAGTTCCATACTGAAGCACAACTTGTGCATGATTAACTGATTTAAATTTACAAGCAACATATCCCTTCCCTAAACTTCTCAAGGATTCAATCTCCCATCCCCTATTTTCCCAATTTATTTTGGCCCATTTGTAAAAATTGGCTTCAGATGGGATACCTCTTGAAAAAAAGAGAATAAAAAATTTATTCTGACATTCAGTTATGCAATCAGCTACATCATCAAGAAGTACAAATTCTACAATTTTACCTATGTCCTAAGATTGATATTCCTCCACTGTATCATAATCTTCTTCTTCCTTACTTGTCTCGATGGGCTTGGCAACCTCATCTCCAACCAACACATCATTACTCTCTTTCACTGTCATTCAACTGTCATCCTCAGCTTCTGAGTGAGACCCACCATTTTGTGCTTCTATTTTGAGCCTCATCAAGACCCACTCAAATCTAGGTAATGGGTTTGTACAGAATCACGCAAGGGAACCAAAAGAAACTTTGGATTACACAATAAAAAACCCTTCCTCTCACTCCTCAATAGCCCTCAGAATTTCACTAATAATAAAACAAGATAGGGATTCTTTAAATTGATGCTACCACAAATATCAAAAAGAAAACTACCAAATAAAATGGTGGCAAACAAACTCCTCCGCCCATAATAGCTCCCTCTATAACCGACTCACTGAAAATCCTTTAGAAATCACTGAAAATGGATGCTCAATAGAAGCTTATCGAGTGTTAGGGTTTTGAGCATTCTTCTATGGCATTACTTTCCTCCAATCCAAGACACAAACTTTCCCCTTTAAAATAAGCTTTTAAATATTTTAGGTTTTGAAGAAGAGGGGCAGCTAAAAAGGATGAAAATTTAAGAGATTAAATAAAACAGCTTAAAGTACATACATATAGAGAAGAGTTTGGAGCAGTGAACTCAACAAGTTCTGAGGAAAAAATAAAATGAAGAAGCATATTTAAGGTTTGAAAAAGAGCTACGACAGAGGTGGGGGAAGCTCAGGGTGAGAGTTGTATGGCTACGGCCCAAAAATATATATACTTAAAAACTTAATAAAGTTTAGGGTTAGGTTTTTTTATATGAATTTATTAGTAAATAAAAGGGGTCGAAGCCTAAGAGAAAAATATTTTTTTTGTTTGATTTATTTATATGAAACCCTTAAAGAAAAAATAGTGTTAATTTTTTAAAATAAATCTATTAAGATTTTTTCTTGAATTGGGGTTAGGGCCCAAAGGAAAAAAAATGTTTTTTTAAAGAAATTTGAACATGCAGAATATAGTGAATTTTTTTATAGATTTAGACAAACTAATGATTTAAAAAAAAAAGAAATATAGCCCTTTAGGGTTTCTAAAAAATTGCAAAAAGTTAAATATGCATGTAAATTATATAGCCTAAAATTTGAAAACAAAAAACACTTAGAAATCTTTAGATAAGAAAAACCTGCACAAGGGTTAGGAAAAAAAAAATTAGATAAGAATCTCAAGATTAAACTTTTGGATCTTCTCCTCCTCTTACAGTGCCTCCAATGGTGTGCCTTTTAAACTTGGTAAACCTTCAACAATGTAGCTCACAAAGATTAGTAATACCAAGGCTCTGATACCATGAAAGGAAAAATAAATTGAGCAAAGGAAATAACTAATCAATGATAATTTTTTGAAGGAAAAATATTACCAAAGAGAGAGTAGCCAAACCAAGCATCACCAAATGCAAATGAGACACAAGAATTTGATAAGGGGAAAAAACAAGAAAAAAACCTAATATTATGAATGGAGGAAAAATGCCTAAGAATGATACAAAGAGAGAGAGAGAGAGAGAGAGAGAGAGAGAGAGAGAGAGAGAGAGAGAGAGAGAGAGAGAGAGAGAGAGAGAGAGAGAGAGAGAGAGAGAGAGAGAGAGAGAGAGAGAGAACTTAAGCCTTAAGCTTGCTTGTTTGAATGAAGAATGAGAGGAGAGGCACCTCAATATATAGAGGTGAGAAGAGGAGTTAGAATTAGAAAGTAACTCTGAACTTAATGAATTCCACCATTCATCTATGTGTGTGCGAGTTGTCAAGAACCTCTTAAGGAGGTGTCTAAAAAGGAATTAAAAAATAAATAATTATAATTAAATCTGAATAACCTTTACTAAGTAAAGATTAATATTTTAACATCAATTATTGATTCATGGTTTCCAATGCCTCTCATTGGTGTAGGATTGGAAATCATGTTTTTCTAGAGAAAGAAGGTGGGCTTGTTCCTTTATAGGTTGACTTGGAATCCCTCGAAAAGGAGGTGAATGTCACTCTTCTTGACAAAAAAACTGAAAATGTCATTCTTGGTTCCATTTCCCTTGTGCAAAGTTATGTGAAGGAGCTTGGTAAGAGGTTGTTTCCTAGAAGGGAAATGCCTCAAGGGGCCCAGTCAAGCTCTAGCTTGCACTCCCCCACCCCCTTTCTCCCCTTAGATTCTTCTCTTGGAAACTATAATAGAGAGCATATAGTTTGATTGAAGGTAAGGATAAGGCTATTGGTAAGGTCCAAAGTTTCTTCATGAAATTCAGCTTCAAACTATATTGAATGATGAATTCTATAGTTGTTTTCGAGCTTGTGTCTGATTCAGTTTTCAATGCCCTTATTGGAGGACCATTGTTGTTGGTTTATTGTTCTTATGTTGAGTTTTTGTTGTTTGCTTCTTGTAGTTGTTTTTTATTGTCTTTTTGTTTTTTTTTCTTGTCTCTTCTATTATTGTTTCTATTGATTACATGGTTTCCTTTTATTGCCTTTTGGCCTCCTATCTTGTCTCTTTTGTGCTTGTTTTCTTCTATTTTTATTTTTTATCAAAGTAAGTATGGGTTTTGAAAGGTCCTAGAACCTTTTAAAAGGAAAAATATATTGCAATAAGAACAACAAGACAACAAAGGACAACCAAGGAACAACAAAGAAACAACAACAAACAGGACACTACAAAACCATTACAAATAACCTTGACCTAAATTTAGGGTGGTTTAAAAATTGTTCTAAATGATTTTTGTTTAACCACAATAAAAGGATTATTCTCTAAACTTTTTTTCTTGGAACCAAAAACAATCATAAGACCACAAGCATAATCCTCTTCTAGTCCCGAAGCTTTAAAATAGGAATTGAACATTGTACTATCAAAAGGAGATTTCCCTTTATTTTCTTCCTTCTGCACCTCAACAAAGGATGTAATGGACTCCTCTATAGTACCAATAATATGTTCCTTGTGATGTTACCACACAATTTACTTTCTTGTTGGTTATAATCCTAATCCCTACCCTCATTTATTAATCAGTCTTACAAGTTTTGTGCATTGAATGAACTACAAATTGAAAACAATAATTCTCTTATACATCTGGAGTAAATTCAGATATCTTGCATTTAGTTGGGTGCTAGAAAACTAACACGCATAGATAAACCAACTTACAAACTGAAACTAGTTTGGAAAAAAATGATCTAAGGATAAATATTCTTCTTAAAATCTAATTACATTTTCACATCTATGGATCTAATTATTTCTTAGGATTCAGGCCAAATTTTTATGCACCAGTGTCTACCAAACACTCTGATAATGACTCTACACAATGAATAATGGAGTGAACTCACAATATTTGACTTAATGTACCTTCTAGGGTTGTTATGGACACACAATGATAGAAAATTTTTGTTGACAAGTTGGTCGCAACTTTGCAAAGGCTCCTCCAATTCCTAGATCTAGGAACAATAAGCCCAAATGTAGCCTCAAAATTGTGCAAACTCTCTTCCTTGGCCTCTCTAAATGCCCATTGTGGTTGCTTTCCAATGCTAGTCTCCACACCTACAATGAAATGATGTTGTTGTGATTTGGTTCACAACTGTAGGGACCTCAAGGCAAAGCAAGTCTTGGGTTGTTGTTGATATGAATGTTTTAATTCTATGGAATCCCTACAAGGTCATAGTCCTGGTGCAAATCTACTATGATATGTTGATTCCTAGGTGTTGGATATGTTCTAGTTGGTAATTGTTAGGTAGGCAGAATTTTATTCCTAGGTAAGGTGCAATCCTAAAATGATGTGATTTCTCCACACTTACACCAACAAAATTCAAAGAAAATAATAATTAGTGTAAAATATTGAGCATAGGGTTTTTGTCCTACCCCAGGTGGGCTACGAACTAGGCTTTTCATCCTAGATCACAGGATTGGAAATAACTCCATAATTTTTGTAGTGTCAAAAATTATCACCCTTAACAATTTCACTTTTTTTCGCCCCCTAATTTATTGGACTTAATTAATCTCCTAATTTTCCAAATTATGCATTCCAAAGCCTAATTTTTACTATTTTTGAAGGATTACAAGCATTGAAAAAATGCATCCAATTGTTATTTTGCTCTCGACTAAGTGTGTCTTGGAAATTAGGACCATGACCCATTCACCCATGGTCGAATGGGTCCCACTTCTTAGTTGGGACCCAAATTTAAATATGTTTTTGGTGGAATTTTAGCGTGGACAAAATTCAAATATCAAGTGTCAGCTTTTGGAATCTAATTTTTCAAGAAATTAGTATTACACATAAATACCTAGTTATTTTATCATTTGAAAACTAACAAGAGAAATCTAGAAAATTATTAGAAAAATTATGATCAAGAGCACTATTAAGCAAGTCAAGTGTAGTATTTTAGAGCTTTATTGCAACAATCCAAGATCCTAACATCATTTCCAATTCTATGCGAGTTTATGTGTGTTCATGTTCATGTTTTGTGAAGGCTTAACCTTTGTTGTAGGTCTCCAAAGCATTCAAGCATTCAAGGAAAGAAACATCCAAATCCTTGAGGTGATGTGTAGGACTTTGAATTCCTTCAATGAAGCCATTGAAGAGTGGTGAATTGCAACATTTTGCTCATTCATCATTCCTTCCTTTCGATTATCATTCCTATCAATGACATTGCCATTCTGGAAGTTAAATTTGGTCGATTAGTGCTTTGATTTATTATTATATTAAAATAAAGATTATTAATGTTAAAAGGCATTTTGATAATTAAAATAGATGCTTTAATGTAATTGAGGTATTGATTAAATAAAATATTATTAATGTCTTTATTTAGTTTAAATAAATTAAAAGTATGAGTAATAAAGAAATATAAAAAATAAATATATTAACTAAAACATGGTGCAATTAGAATTAAAGAGGTAATGTTAAAATTAATAAATTAAATATTTTAATGGTTGATTTATTATGTGCAAATTTTGAAGTATGATTAAATAATATAGTTATGAGGTAGTTGTCAATAGTAGGAAATAAATAAAATAGTTAAGTAATAAAAGAGCATGTAGTAATGGGCATTGAGTAAATAAATTGGTTATTTTGCAAAAAACAAGGGGACTTTATTAGAGATTATCTAAAAACTATTTTTTGTTATTCTTTGCTGTGAATATTTTATGGTTCTTGAAATCTTTTCTTGGGGCTTTGGGGGAAGCTTTGGAATTAGGGATTGCAGTGTTCATCGAGATCTTGGAAGTGTACTAAAGTTGCAAGCTGGGATTAGTGAGCTCTACTTCAAACCATACTCCAACAAGCGTGGGAAAACCAGGTTCCTTATTAATCTCTATTCTAAATTTGAAGAAAATGGAAATGGAACAATTGTGCTATTTGAAATAAAATAATTTCTTGTTATATTTTGGATTGTTCTTCTTTCCTATCGATTTGTATCACTTGATAGTTTTGGAAGCCTTCTCAAAAAATTTACCTTGTGGTAGTAGCTGCTTTATTAGGATGAATGCCTCTTTGCATTCTAGCACATGAAGCTTGCTTCTTTTGTGAATGTGTATTGTGTTGATTCTTGTGCCTTTGATTTTTCTTTAACCCATTAGCTCTGACTCGTTGAGCACCTTATTTGTTGTTTGGCTTGCACTCTTTGTCCTCTGCAAATTTTTCCTCTGTGTTCTATGGCTTACCATAGTGGCCAATACTTTGGATTCATTTTGGAATTTGTCATTACCCAATAATCATATTATTTTTCTATTCTTATTTAGGCTTAGGTCTCAATGCATTCATTGTTGTTTCTAATTCAATTTTTTTCTATATGCAAGCTATGTATACTGTAATGTCCCACCACACAACCCTAGGGGAAGTTGCAAACTACTAAACAAATGCACAATTTTTATTTTTATTTTTAATTATAAATACATGTATGATTACAACACAAAGTCAACAATCCCCTAAGGTTACGAGGCAAAGATTATTTAAATAACCAATAAAAACAACATGCATGAAATGAAACATAACAACATTCACTTAAATAATTATAGCACATACATTCCATACATGAGATTTTCATTAAGACCATGAGATCCTTCATGGTTACCAATAACAGAAGTTATATAATTACAATTACATCACTCATTCCCAGAATGAGGTAGATCAATAACATGATTGCTTATTACAATTTCCACCTCGATAACAATGAGGGGTAAATAAAATACAAGAGCAACTAACATAATTGAAACCAAGGTAGCAACTAGATGCCACAAACTCTCCAACACGAAAGTCTCATCCATAAGCAAACGCCAAAAACAACAGAGTAAGGTGCATGTTCCACCCAACCAAGTGATACCCGAAGGCTCACCCCCCATGCTACGAGATAGTAACAAGGGTTTCAGGTCAAGACCAACAACCTCTAAACATAGGCAACATGACTCAACTGAAAAAGGATACGAACATGACATCACATGACACAAAGGTTACAATGCTTCCATATTTTAAGTAAATGAACACATCACGAATACAACATAGTGCTGACTTAGGAGAAGTGTCATCACAATGTCGCATGGGATATCCTGGCAAGTCTTCCTAGGTCCCAGCCCCCATCTCGGGATATCCTGGTAACCTCTAACGACTCTCGGCCCCACATGCAAACCAATGCGGAATCAGTTATCTTTCGAAGGGACAAGATAATGATCTTGCAACTCCAAGCCTTCTCGTCTCATCCCAAGTCTATACAAGCACTTGCGTCCATGAGAGAGGCAAAATTAATCTTTTTAAATGTTCGTACCACCTATACTAATTAATTGGTTTAAGTTTTCATTGAATTAACCAACTTACATCGAGATCTCCTGGCACCACTTTGTGTGTCAGCCCTCAATGCAAGCCACTTCTCTAAGACAACACGAGGAACTATGCCAACACCAAAAGGGTACTCAAGTACGACCTAGGGATAATGAATCCCTAAACACGACATGAAGTAAACAAAACCCGTCCAAGATAATCAGATATAACACTGGACACAAGTACGCACTACCCATGGCAAACAAGGTTGATTGACATGTCGACAACCCCAAAACACATAACAGATGATTCAATCTGGAAGACTTACGAGATCTGATTCAAATCCCAACAAGAATGAATGCCCCACGATGAAAGGAAGCTTGCAAACAATAAAAGGTATTCTACATTAGGATTTCGTAAATCCAATCATTCATCGCATTAGTGCACTTAATCAAATTAAATAAACTATGTTCTTGCACAATCACATAAGAGAGGTCTAACACGTTGGGAATCTTTTCTTAATCTAGACTTAATCATTTAATCATAATGCAATTTTTCATAGTGATAAAAAAAAATCCTTTTACAATTAAATCGTTTAAATGCAATCTCGATTTCTCATTTAAAAAAAAAACTTATAACAATGATATTTTAAATATCATTATTTTTAACTTTTACCTCAATATTTTAATTCCCACATCAAATCATGCTATTAATATTTATTTAAATTAAATATATATACATATAATATATATGATATATATATATAATAATTAAATATTATATATATAAATATATATATTACATTATATATATATTTATTTAAATAAATATTAATTATTTAGTAACATTATAAATATATATATATATATATTTTTTCATATAACAAAACAAATATATATATATAATAAAACAAATGATATATTATGAAATATATTATAATATATAATAACATATATTATAATATATATAAAATAAAACAACACGAATTGAAATATCAAAGGGCATGAATATCAAGGGAAGACTAGGACGTAGCTGTGAGCTACGCCCAGCTCAACCCTGGGCAACGCTGCCCATGATAGCGCCTCCCACAGCCGTGGGAGGAGCTGCCATGGCAGCGCCCCCCCAGGGGTGGGCTGGGCCAGCCACAATGCCGCCCCTTCCCCACAATAATAGTAATAAAAAAAAATCATTATTTAATATCTTATTTTCATTCGAATTTAGCCAGATTTTGGACAGGGAAACAAAAAAACAAACCCTGTTCTTGCTCTGTTCAGACATAGAAAATAAAATCATAAAAAGAAAACTAAATAATAAAATTAAACGAATTCATTCTTTTAAACCAAAATCTTTTCCATTTACTCCAATTCAAAATCAAAGGGAAAAAAATGGAATTTAACAAAAAAAAAACCCATATGAAATTTTATTTTTGTAAAATGAATACCCAAAATTTTGTTTTCATACCCAGATTGAGCATATTCAGAAATTTGTAAATTTCTCAAAAACAAAATTACAAGAACATTGAAATCAAATGAT
This sequence comes from Sequoia sempervirens, assembly GCA_007258455.2. NCBI lineage: Eukaryota > Viridiplantae > Streptophyta > Pinopsida > Cupressales > Cupressaceae > Sequoia > Sequoia sempervirens. Next base: position 312,949,828 of record VDFB02353493.1, on the reverse strand, counting down.
TTATTCCAGCAGCCATTTGAAGATTTTCATTTGAATTCACCATGTTTTGTTTCAATTTTCTGTTCCAAGTTTGATAATGAAATTTGGATTTCTTTGTTTCCACAACATTTTGAGAATTTCAGTTCAAGTTTAAATGGAGATTTTTGATGGGTTTTCCTCTGATTCAAAATTTAAATTCCTCAAACAGTTTGAACCATTTCAAAAAAAAACAAGATTTTCAAATAAGATTTACACAAGATTTAAAAAAAACTTGCACCTTATGTTTTCTCCAAGCTTCAAATCCTTCAATGGAGATTTTCCTTTTCCTTTTTCAATTCAGCTTCACCAATTTTTTTTTTTAATCTCCTCTTCCCAATTTCTTCCAAGAATTTTCAATGCAAGTTTGCTCTCCAAAATTACCAATTAAAATTTCAAAGAAAATCACAATTACCTTATGCAATTTTTTTTCCTCCAAATTGTCAAACCCCTAATTTGAGTTCACCCACCAAAAGTTATTGCTATTTTGGATATTTTCTTTTTTTGAAATTTAATAAACAATTTTCATTTTCCCACTTCAAATGCATAATATTTATTTAAACAAAATTCTATTTGCACCACAATGATAATTAAATTCCCTTTCTTTCACAAAATTGAATCTAACAATTACATTTAAAATCATTTTTTTTATTTATCTCAATATTTACTAATGCTAGCACAATTATTTTATTTTAATTTATCAATAAATAAATCTAATCTATGATTAGATTATTTTATTGATTAAATTAAATTAACTAATTGATAGTCACACGCTTATTTATTTTGACAAAGCAATTAAATAAAACAAACACCATTTCTTTTACAAATTTAAATACGCAAGCAAGGAGGGAAGAGGCAACAAAGAAATTAACTTATCCACACTAACAACCTGATGGCACACTATGGCTAGGGTGATGTCACGACACAGAAAACCTAGCTACTATCTCCCAATCATTTTCCATTGGACAAGGGACATGCTCAGACCTGTGGAACCAGGTGGAGTCAATGTCCTGTACTTGCATCCTGCACACAATATGAGTGTCGAACATGCATATATATATAAATATTAAAACACACCGTAAAGAGGAAATCGCGGAATCACAGGGTACTTGCATGCGAGTGATGTGATCTTGTCCCCTTCACTAATACAATATCGCTAACTGACGCCTCTAATCATCAATGGTATAATCAAAGCATAAAGCATCAATAATTCACATACATGATAATTTAATCCATAACATGAAATACTAATATCATCTAATTAAAGTACCATCACATCAAAACATAATGTTTACATCGCTTAACAATTAGCAATCAAAAGTAAGCAAGTTATAACCAACGTGCTAACAAAGCAAAACATACATAATGAACACTGTTCAATCAAAAGAACAAAATGGAGGGGTGTTACATCCTCCCCCCCTAGGGTCAGGCTTACTCCTAGAAGCCTGCAAACAAATAGGGATAAAGTTCCCTCATCCTAGCTACATCTTCCCAAGTGGATGATGAGTCATCCCTAGGATCCCACTGGATCCTAACCTGATCAATATCTCGCCCTCGAAGAGCGAGTGTTCTGTGCTCCACCACGGCCATGGGCTCCAAAGCCAGCTACCCGTCCTCTACCTACAAAGCATTCCAATCAAGGACATGAGAAATATCTAGATGGTACGGCCGAAGAACTGATACATGAAACACATCATGCACATGCGAGAGACTGGGTGGTAAAGCAAGAAGGTAAGCTACAAGACCAATCTTCTCGAGAATCTCGAAGGGTCCAACAAAGAGAGGTGCCAACTTAGAGCCTTTTCCATAATGGATTGGACTCTTTCATGGATGCACACACAAGAAGACTCTATCGCCTACAGAAAACTGACGGTCCACTCTATGCGCATCTGCATACTTCTTCTGCCTATCCTGCGCTGCCACCAAGTGCTCTCTAATCCTATCCACCTATTGCTCCATATCCTACAACATCTCAGGACCCAAAGTTACTCTGTCCTCTAGCCGATCCCAACTCAAGGGAGTGCGACATGGTCACCCATACAATGCCTAGAATGGAGCCATGCCGATAGAACTCTGAAAGCCATTATTATAGGAAAACTCTACCAAATAGAGATAGTCCTCCCATCATGTCTGCTGGTCCATCACATACATATGCAACATGTCTTTGAGGATCTGATTAACCCTCTCAGTCTATGCATCTGTCTCTGGGTGGTAAGTTGAACTAAAGTTCAACTGTGTTCCCATCGCATGTTGTAATGACGTCCATAGAGCTGAGGTGAACACTGGATCTCTGTCAAAGATAATCCGACGTGGAATACCATGCAACCTCACTATATCCTCCATGAACACTCTAGCTACAGATGATGCAATATAGGAAGAGCGCACAGGTGAGAAGTGTGCTACCTTTGTCAACCTATCCACTATCACCATAATTGCATCATGTCGTCTCAAAGAGTTGGGTAAACCAACAATGAAATCCAATGAGATTATATCCCATTTCCACTCTGGTACTAAATGTGACTGCAAAAGCCCTGCTGGATGCTAGTGTTCGACCTTCACCCGCTGACACTCAAGACATCTTGACACAAAATCCGCAATATCTCGCTTCATCCCTGGCCAAAAATATAACTGACGCAAATCTGCATACATCTTCTTCACCCCTGGATGGGCTGAATAAGGTGCACGATGTGCTTCAGTCATGACCAAATCACGAAGCTCACATGATGGGGGAACGTATATGCATCCCATGTGTCTCAATATCTCATCAGCATCTAGAGAGTATCCTGAATATCTACCCTCAAGGGGTCTTCCTACCTCTATTACCGATCTAACATCCTGATACCAACTGTCGGTTGGGAGGGCAGAAAGAATCTGACTCCACAAATCAACAATAAGAGTCAACTCAGATATCTCATGCCTTCACCTACTGAGGGCATTTGCAACCACATTCTCCTTCCCTTGGATATACTTCACCTTGAAGTCATATTCATAGAGAAACTCCATCCAACGCCTTTGCCTAGCATTAAGGTTGGGTTGCGTGAAGATATACTGAAGGCTCCTATGATCACTATGCAGCACCAACCTATGCCCAAGAAGAAAGTGCATTCATCTCGTCAATGCATGAACCACTGCCGCCAACTCAAGATCATGGGTAGGATAGTTTAGCTCATGATCCTTGAGCTTCCGTGACTCATATGCAATGACACGACCCTCCTGCATCAATATTGCACCTAATCCCTCCAAGGATGCATTTGTACAAACTACAAAGTCCCCTATAGGATCCGGTATCACAAGTATAGGTGCACTGGTCAACTTCCCCTTAAGACACTGAAAGGCTATCTCACACTTCTCAGAGCACTCAAACCTCTTTCCTTTCCTCTGAAGGGAGGTGATAGGATGCCTTAGCCTCGAAAAGTCCTACACAAACTGCATGTAATAACCTGCTAGCCCCATGAAGCTACGTATCTCGGCCACATTCGTGGACATAGGCCAATCTAAGATTGCTTGGATCTTTGCAGGATCCACTGAAATACCCTCCCCTGAGATCACATGACCAAGGTATTGGACCTCAGTCTTGAACAATTCACACTTCGAAAAGTTAGCATAAAGCTGATTATCTCGCAAGCACTGTAATACCTGTCGTAAATGCTCCTCATGTTCCTCCATTGTTCTAGAATATACCAAAATATCATCTAGGAACACAAGGACAAACTTGTCTAGGTATGTATGAAATACCCCATTCATAAGACTCATGAAAACTGAGGGTGCATTCATCAAACCAAATGGTACAACTGTGAACTCATAGTGACCATACCGCGTTCGAAACATGGTCTTTTGAATATCTGACTCGAAGATTCGAAGTTGATGATATCTTGACCTGAGATCAATCTTTGAAAAGATGGTAGCACCCTTGATCTGATCGAATAGATCGTCAATCCTAGGAAGAGGATACTAATTCCTGATGGTCACTTTATTCAACTATCGGTAATCAATGCATAACCAAAGTGAACCGTCCTTCTTTACGAAGATGACAGGTGCTCCCCAAGGAGAAACACTAGGGCAAATAAAACCCTTCTCTAGCAATTCCTCAAGCTGCAACCAAAGCTCTTTCAGCTCCTGAGTAGTCATACAATAGGGAGCTCGTGAAATGGGCTCAGAGCTAGGTACCAAGTCTATCTTGAAGTCAATGTCCCTCTGCAGAGGCATCCCTGGAATCTTGTCTGGAAAGACATCGAAAAACTCCTGAAGTATGGGGTGACTATCAAGAGAAACCTTCTCTTCTCCACCTCCTAGACCCAAATCATCCACTGTAACAGTGAACAATTGGCAACCCTGCCGCACACACCTTCTCAACTGCATAGCTAAGATGATCCTCAAAGAGATCGGCCTCTGAACCCCCACTACCTCTACCTCTCTACCAGATGCCCCAATGCATCTAATTGACTTACGTCGACAATCAATGACTGCACTATGAGCCTCTAGCCAATCCATTCCTATGACAACATCATAAGAACCCAATGGAATAACACGAAGGTCCAAGGTAGTCTAGAGAGGTCCAACCTCTAACCTACACTCTGGCACAAGGGAAAGGGATGCAACTTTTGCACCCGAAGCTAAATCTACCTACCACCTATCGACCTGCTTTACCGCATCCAGTCTACATCGTGTCACGACAAATGAAGAAACAAAGGAATCTAATGCTCCAGAATCAAATAGAATAGAAACTGGGTTACCCCTCAACATACCATGAGCCTCAACGACTGTACCCTAGTACTCTGCTTGGTGGTTGTCAACCGTTGGGAATACTCGATGCCCATGGCCTCCATCTCCTACAGTCGGTTCTGACACCGCTGGTCCCTGAGAATAACCTGATGCGCCCTTATTGGGACACATCCTCGCTATGTGACCCTGTTGGCCACACGCAAAACATCCAATGCCTCTACCGAAGCCCCTGCCTATACGTGGTGCGCTAGACTGCTGCACACTACCCCTGAAAGATGAATGAGAACTCTGTGCTGGCTGCTCAGAGTTGAAGTGTCTCATGTGCCTCCAACTCCTGTCCCCCTGCCTCTACTGGAAACCCTTCCATTTCCCCTGGGAACCCTGCTACTACTGCTGACCACTCTGAGATGGACCCTACTGAGCTCTAGAAGGTGCACCTCCCTGAGGCTGACCTCCTCGAGCACTAGTCCTAGCTGCTAAACAACTGCCCACCTGCACTCCTACATGACCACCTAAGGCCATCACTAGGTTCTCCTCAATGAGCCTGGCCTTGTCGACTGCCACTTTCATGGTCCTGGGTTCGAAAACCTGCACTCCACCACTGATACAAGCATTTAAGCCCCTGAGAAAATGTTGTACCAACATGCCCTTGTCATCACCTATGCTCACATACTGTTTGAGCTCATAGAAACGACGCTCATACATCTCTACTGACATAGTCATCTATCGAAGGGTGTGGAACTCATCCCCTCGATGTTGCCTCCAATGCTCAGAAAGAAATCTAGCCTGAAACTGCTCTAGGAACAACTCCCAAGAAACTGTACCAATATCCAGATGGAGCTTCTGCTCCTCTAATCTCCACCAAGTGGAGGAAAATCCCCTCAAGTGCATGATAGCGCACCTAGCTCGAGTGTTGCTCCCATATGGGTGCATAGCAAAACACCTAGTCAAGTCAATGAGCCATGTCTCTGCCTCCAAACCACTGCTTGATCCATCAAAAATGGGTGGTCGTGCTCTAAGCAAGTCCCTCATATGGGCTGCTACCTCTGAATTAGACTGAACTGGTACCTCTCTCTCTCTCTAACCACCACTGGCTCTACCTCTTGCCTAGGCCCAAGGCGAGCAAGGGTCTCCTCTAACAATTGACGCAACTGAGCGTCCTCGATCCTGGGTGGATCCGGATTCTGATTGCCATCTCCCTGAATATTCTGAGAAGCCTGTTGCTCCTCATGGTCGGAAACAAGTGGAACATGTGGAGGTGGGTCTTGCTGTTGCCTAATGTGACCGCCTAAACAACCCTGTCTATGACCCCCACCTCTTCCACGTCTGGGAGGCATTATCCTACACAGAAACAAAAAGGTATTAAGCACAACACATAATTAAAACCCACACAACTAAAAGCTTAATGGGCTCATCATAATCCCAGATTACCCAGTGTTTAAACCTAGGCTCTGATACCATGTGTAATGCCCCACCACGCAACCCTAAGGGAAGTTGCAAACTACTAAACAAATGCACAAATTTTATTTTATTTTTTCATTATAAATACATGTATGATTACAACACAAAGTCAACAATCCCCTAAGGTTACGAGGCAAAGATTATTTAAATCACCAATAAAAACAACATGCATGAAATGAAACATAACAACATTCACTTAAATAATTATAGCACATACATTCCATACATGAGATTTTCATTAAGACCATGAGATCCTTGGTTACCAATAACATAAGTTATATAATTACAATTACATCACTCATTCCCAAAATGAGGTAGATCAATAACATGATTGATTATTACAATTTCCACCTCGATAACAATGAGGGGTAAATAAAATACAAGAGCAACTAACATAATTGAAACCAAGGTAGCAACTGGATACCACAAACTCTCCAACACGAAAGTATCGTCCATAAGAAAATGCCAAAAACAACGGAGTAAGGTGCACGTTCCACCCAACCAAGTGATACCCGAAGGCTCACCCCCCATGCTACGAGATAGTAACAAGGGTTTCAGGTCAAGACCAACAACCTCTAAACATAGGCAACATGAATCAACTGAAAAAGGATACGAACATGACATCACATGACACAAAGGTTACAATGCTTCCAGATTTTAAGTAAATGAACACATCACGAATACAACATAATGCTGACTTAGGAGAAGTGTCATCACAATGTCACATGGGATATCCTGGCAAGTCTTCCTAGGTCCCAGCCCCCATCTCGGGATATCCTGGTAACCTCTAACGACTTCTGGCCCCACATGCAAACCAATGCGGAATCAGTTATCTTTCAAAGGGACAAGATAATGATCTTTCCATTCCAGGCCTTCTCATCTCATCCCAAGTCTATACAAGCACTTGCGTCCATGAGAGAGGCAAAATTAATCTTTTTAAATGTTCATACCACCTATACTAATTAATTGGTTTAATTTTTCACTGAATTAACCAACTTACATCGATATCTCTTGGCACCACTTTGTGTGTCGGCCCTTAATGCAAGCCACTTCTCTAAGACAACACAAGGAACTATGCCAACATCAAAAGGGTACTCAAGTACTACCTAGGGATAATGAATCCCTAAACACAACATGAAGTAAACAAAACCCGTCCAAGATAATCAGATATAACACTGGACACAAGTACGCACTACCCATGGCAAACAAGGTTGATTGACATGTCGAAAACCCCAAAACACATAACAGATGATTCAATCTGGAAGACTTACGAGATCTGACTCAAATCTCAACAAGAATGAACGCGCCACGATGAAAGGAAGCTTGCAAACAATAAAAGGTATTCTACATTAGGATTTCGTAAATCCAATCATTCATCGCATTAGTGCACTTAATCAAATTAAATAAACTATGTTCTTGCACAATCACATAAGAGAGGTCTAACACGTCGGGAATCTTTCCTTAATCTAGACTTAATCATTTAATCATAATGCAATTTTTCATAGTGATAAAAAAAAAATTCCTTTTACAATTAAATCGTTTAAATGCAATCTCAATTTCTCATTTAAAAAAAAAACTTATAACAATGATATTTTAAATATCATTATTTTTAACTTTTACCTCAATATTTTAAATCCCACATCAAATCATGCTATTAATATTTATTTAAATTAAATATATATACATATAATATATATGATATATATATATATAATAATTAAATATTATATATATAAATATATATATATTACATTATATATTTTTTTTTCATATAACAAAACAAAAATATATATATAATAAAACAAATGATATATTATGAAATATATTATAATATATATAAAATAAAACAACACGAATTGAAATATCAAAGGGCACGAATATCAAGGGAAGACTGGGACGCAGCTATGAGCTGTGCCCATCTCAACCCTGGGCGACGCTGCCCATGACAACGCCTCCCACAGCCGTGGGAGGAGCTGCCATGGCAGCGCCCCCCAGGGGTGGGCTGGGCCGGCCACAGTGCCGCCCCTTCCCCACAATAATAGTAATAAAAAAAAATCATTATTTAATATCTTATTTTCATTTGAATTCAGCTGGATTTTGGACGGGGAAACAAAAAAACAAACCCTGTTCTTGTTCTGTTCAGACAGAGAAAATAAAATCATAAAAAGAAAACTAAATAATAAAATTAAACGAATTCATTCTTTTAAACCAGAATCTTTTCCATTTACTCCAATTCAAAATCAAAGGGAAGAAAATGGAATTTAACAAAAAAAAAAAAGCCATATGAAATTTTATTTTTGTAAAATGAATACCCAGAATTTTGTTTTCATACCCAGATTGAGCATATTCAGAAATTTATAAATTTCTCAAAAACAAAATTACAAGAACATTGAAATCAAATGATTTATTCCAGCCATTTGAAGATTTTCATTTGAATTCACCATGTTTTGTTTCAATTTTCTGTTGCAAGTTTGATAACTAAATTTGGATTTCTTTGTTTCCACAACATTTTGAGAATTTTAGTTCAAGTTTAAATGGAGATTTTTGATGGGTTTTCCTCTGATTCAAAATTTAAATTCCTTAAACAGTTTGAACCATTTCAAAAAAAACAAGATTTTCAAATAAGATTTGCACAAGATTTAAAAAAAAATTGCACCTTATGTTTTCTCCAAGCTTCAAATCCTTCAATGGAGATTTTCCTTTTCCTTTTTCAATTCAGCTTCACCAATTTTATTTTTTTAATCTCCTCTTCCCAATTTCTTCCAAGAATTTTCAATGCAAGTTTGCTCTCCAAAATTACCAATTAAAATTTCAAAGAAAATCACAATTACCTTATGAAAATTTTTTTCCTCCAAATTGTCAAACCCCTAATTTGAGCTCACCCACCAAAAGTTATTGCTATTTTGGATATTTTCTTTTTTTGAAATTTAATAAACAATTTTCATTTTCCCACTTCAAATGCATAATATTTATTTAAACAAAATTCTATTTGCACCACAATGATAATTAAATTCCCTTTCTTTCACAAAATTGAATCTAACAATTACATTTAAAATCATTTTTTTTTTAATCTCAATATTTACTAATGCTAGCACAATTATTTTATTTTAATTTATCAATAAATAAATCTAATCCATGATTAGATTATTTTATTGATTAAATTAAATTAACTAATTAATTGATAGTCACATGTTTATTTATTTTGACAAAGAAATTAAATAAAACAAACACCATTTCTTTTACAAATTTAAATACGCAAGCAAGGAGGGAAGAGGCAACAAAGAAATTAACTTATCCCCACTAACAACCCGATGACACACTATGGCTAGGGTGATGTCACGACACAAAAAACCTAGCTACTATCTCCCAATCGTTTTTCGTTGGACAAGGGACATGCTCAAACCTGTGGAACCAGGTGGAGTCAATGTCTTGTACCTGCATCCTGCACACAATACGAGTGTCAAACATGCATATATATATATATATATTAAAACACATTGTGAAGAGGAAATCACAGAATCACAGGGCACTTGCATGCGAGTGATGTGATCCTGTCCCCTTCACCAATACAATATCGCTAACTGACGCCTCTAATCATCAATGGTATAATCAAATCATAAAGCATCAATAATTCACATACATGATAGTTTAATCCATAACATGAAATACTAATATCATCTTATTAAAGTACCATCACATCAAAACATAATGTTTACATCGCTTAACAATTAGCGGTCAAAAGTAACCAAGTTATAACCAATGTGCTAACAAAGCAAAACATACATAACGAACACTATTCGATCAAAAGAACAAAATGGAGGGGTGTTACATATACCTACATCTTATTGCCTTTTTCTTTGATTCTTGGAACTGACGCATCACTTTATCCTTGGAAGATAGATCTTAAATGGTTTCAAGAGGTCTTTTCTGTTGTATGTCGCTGAACTCAAAGGTATCTAGAGCCTGTCCTCTAACCATTTCAAACTCCTCCTTCATTAAGCCTTCCAATCACGTTGCTTGAAGTTTTAATGAGCCTTGAAATAAAATATATTTGCATACCTTGTTACATTCTTTTCATCACCGCCAGTATAACGGTGGATAAGTTAAGGGAATTTTGCTATGTCAAATTACATGGTTGGCGAATCATTCGCATAAGTGCTTGGGTGTTTGATTTATGATTGAATTGATGCCTTCCCCCCCTCCATACATTGCTATCGATGGAATTACTATGAACCTTAGAGTTGGTTGTATGCTGGTTTACTCTTGTATTCCAAGTCATGTAAATTTCCATGTGTATTTTGCACCAAGTAATCGCTATTCATAGTTTTCTTTGGGTATTTGATGTAATAAATGGTAATTGCATGTTAAAATGCATGTTTTATACTTCAATCTATTGTACTTCAACTCATGTAGAAATCGGCCTTCATTTGGTACATATATATATATATATATATATATATATATATATATATATATATATATATATATATATATATCGTGATAAAATGCATATATATATATTTTGTATATATATGTATATATATAATATGTATATATGTAATATATCAATGTACATATATACATATATATGTATATATATGTTTATATATATAATGTGATATATGTAATATATGTATGTATATAATACATATATATATATATATATACATACATACATATATATATATACATATAATATATATATATATATATATATATATTATATGTATATATATATATATATGTATGTATGTATGTATATATATGGATATACTGTTATAAATGGTTGGTGTAAATGTTTATAGAAACATTGTTGTATTTCAAATTATTATTCTGATAACAACATTAAACATTTTGTTATTTATTATATAAATATGTGTGTGTGTATGTATTCACATGTATGTGTTATGTTCTCTTGCTAAAATATCTTGTTGATTTGTAAATAATTGTATATGTAGAAAGAGTGAATTGGAGAGTAAATAAGAAAGAGTGTGTTTTTTTATATTTTAAAATAATTGGTAGTTTAATAAATGAAAACTTAGATTTAACTCTCCTTGTTAAATATGAGTGAGGATGTCTCTTATAATTAGTTGATCACGTAAAATAAGTGAGATGGGTAATTAGTAGGGAAATTGATTTTCTTATAGTTAGGCATTTGGAGAATTGAATTAGAATATCCTATGTAAATTATAGAATGATGATTGATTTATAATTATTTAATAAGGTAAATTGTTTATTATATTTAGATAATTGAAGGGAAAGCTTAGTTAAATAAATTAGTTATCTTTTGTTAATTAATGAGTATGGATTATTCCTTTAATTAATTGTAATGGTTATTTTGTCTTGGTCGTTTTGTTGATTGATTGCTTGTTTTGAAATATATGTTTAGATAAATGAATTAGAATATCTCTAGTCAGTAAATGAATGTTGGTTTATTTTGTAAATTATTTAATAGTTGAAGTGCCAATTCTTGAGAACACTTGTGATTGTTATCGTGGTTGCCATGTATGGCTTGTTTGACTATTTGATTTGAACACCGTGTTGTTCATTGGAAAGTGGGAGTGAATTTGATAATTGTTTGAAAGTGGGGTGTTATGGTGTAAGTTGTATTAATGATTGGAATTGTTTTAATGAATGAAGTCGATGATCCCCTTCTTGATGTTTCCACTCTTGTTTCCATACAGTTGTTGGTGAGTGTTATTTGTAAATAGCCTTTTTGTGATCATGATATTGTCATTTCTTCAATGGGGATTTATTGTGCATAGTGGTTAGTTGGACTTCCAGAGGTTGGGGAAAGAGTTTTCTTTATGATTGGCTTTTCATGTTGGTTCTTTGTGAACACTTGATTCTATTTTGGATTTATGATTGTGTGGGTTTTGGCCTTGCACTGTGGAATTGCTATTTGTGGAGACTTTGTGTGAGTTGGTGCATGCCTCGCTTTATGTGATTATTCATGTGGCTTCATATGTTGTGCAAGTTGGCTTACCTAGTTAGTGGACTATAGAGTCTTTTGTTGCTAGTACGGGGAGTGGCTCTCAATGGGGGTTTGATGCACAAAGTGGTAGGTCCAAGGTAACTCATTGAGAGTTTCTTTAATTAGTGATAACCTAAAATAAATTAGGGGGTTGGGTAGTTCACATTAATCAAAATAACACCTCACTCATGGATCAAGTGATTGTTTAGGATTGAGATGAGTGGGAAGGCCTGGAATGGCAAGATCAACTGCCTTTTCCTCTTGGAAGGTATGTTGATCCCGCATGAGTTTGTATGGGGGTTTGGTGGCCGGTAGAGGTGGCTAGGGTAACCCAAGATGGGGGTTCAATAGCCTAGGAAGGTTACACCAGGGTAACCCATAGCAAGCCATGTGATGACACTCCTCCCTATAGCAACCTATCATTCCCTTGTATTGTGTTCACTTTGTTGTTGCATATCTCTAGAAGTGGTGTCATTGTTGTGAGTTTTATGTGGTATTTGTATGTTGGAGTCATGTTAGCCTTTTTGTTTTGTGCTACTTTTATCTTGTTTGCTTTGGTGGTGGGACCTTATCATTATCTCCAACATGGGGGGTGGACCTTAGGGTTCCACATGGTTGGGTGGAATGTTCCATGCACTCCATTGGGTTTCCCAGTAGATGTTCGGAGCATGGATGTGGTACCTAATGCAAAGATTCTAGATCTTGTACCAGAATTGAGTTAGCATTGATGTTATGTAATGTAATCATTTCAATTGTATCTTATCATGTAATTGGTGTATCCTTCCCATTGTTATAAGAGAATCTTTGATGTAAACTTGTAAACAATGTAATGATCTATCCCATGTATGGGAAGTTGTATATGTATTCATTGGTTCATAATATGTGATCCTTAATGGTGTTGTATCTGTGGAAATATATATATATATATATATATATATATATATATAATGTAAAGAATGTGAATGAACTCTTGTTGAAGTTATTTTATGATGTATGTTTAGATTGGTTAATTGAGGTATTCATAATGCAGTCATGATACCCTAAAGGACATTGTTAGAACATATGTATGACTAGATGCATCATATGTTAGTGTTATATGAGTTGCATTTCATGTTGATTCACTTTTTAACAAAAAAAATTGTCATAAATGTTAGCTTGTTGTGTTGTCCTTTGGGGTTTCATGGTGGAGCATTACATTCTGCAAATAGGAATCAGGAGCTCAAATCTAACATCAAAGGATTCTAAAAGTAGTTTTAGGACCCCTCAACAAAGACGCATTCACCTAGGGGTGACTAAGTCCCTCTGCACATGTCAGATCCTACTTTTGGTGATAGGTACATATTATCTAACACTTCCCAAATCCACCTGCAATATATAATTGCAGTAGATGTACATCTTTAGAATATTGCATTTTTCATATTAGCTTATATAGTTCAATTAGTTCAATCATTCCAAATCATTTTCAATTCATTTCTAAGACTCAAAAGGATCATATTCAATTCTGATTGGCTCACCTTTGAGGTTAAAATTCAATCTATGTACCTTGTGGATTTGCATCCTAACAAAACCCTTAGAAAAGTGGAATTGATACTAGGTTCTTTGCATTTAGAACTCATCCCTCAATTCCTTATTTTTCTATGTTTCATTTTGATTTGACATTTGACACCATAACTTTATGATTTGGTAGTCTTTAAAACCCTAGATCTAGGCTTTGCATAATTTTTTTTTACATTTCTTGTTTAGGGTTTCATATTTTCATCATAAAAGGTCATAAAAATCCAAAAATATTGCATCCATATTTCATCATAACTTGCATTAGCCTGGGTCTTTAATTCATTTAGATTAAATTTTCATTTCAAACTTGCATTCAAAAAGTGTCATTTTGTTTCAAAATTGTCATACATTTGCATTTGCATTACATTGGAAAAATATGGAAAAATAGTCACTATCAAACTTGTTTGCAAATAGGAACAACTTAGACATTAATTTTTTTAGTTTTCAAAACCCTGAACAAGGATCCATTCGCCCTTGGGAAACCCTATCATTGTACAAGTCCATCAATAATATTTTTCACACTCATATGTTTTTGTCTTCTCAGTTTGTCTGTAATTGCATAGCTCAATTTGAAATTCATAATTGCATATATCTTAAGGTATTCTAGATTGTTCATTTGGTGAAAGAAAGTGCATTGTTTGTGTTAAAATTTTATATTCAAAAAAATTATCATTTATAGGTCTTTTGCATGTTAGAATCAGTCAATTATTACATTTTAGATCTGAAGTTTGCATTCAATTTTGTTTAAATATCTTAAACATCATTGCATACTTGCAACTTGAATCAAATTGGGATACATTAAGCAAATTCTAGAAATTTATTTATTATTACAACTTTTTGCAAGTAGAATCAACATTCCTAAATAGTGTAGTACACAATCAAAATTTAAATTTTCAGAACCACAAACTAGGGCTTAGACGCCCTTGGGAAACCATGTCCTACTTGTCTTGGCCAAACAAAATTTCTCTGAGATCTCTTATGTTATTGTGTTCCTATTTTCTCTTGTTGTCTATTGTTTGTTTTTGAATGTTTATTGTACTTATTTAGCAGTTTGGTGTTCATCTTGGGTGCACTTTTGGTGTTGTGAAACTTCCATGAATTTCACAACCTAGTGTCCTATTGTTAATACTTCAGTGAGATGTAGTTCTAGACTTATGGCATCTCGTGCTAGTTTTACACCCACTCTAGATCATAAGTCTTCTAACTCTTTCATGACTAGTGTTGTCAATACTCAATCCATATTGGACTCTATTCTTGGTGTCACCATACCAATGGCAACCTTACAAACACCTATCTATGTAGATGTTGAGACTATGTTTTACCATGTTCCTAAAGAAAAATTGAAAAAAATTGATAGAGACCTAGAAAAAATTCAAGAATTTGTGAGTGATGAATACATCACTAGTATAGCGGTTCCTATAATTGAAAACATGAGGAAACCGATTAATGATGGCCATGGATTAGAGGTTGTGTGTAGCCTATCCCATATAGTTGATAATAATTTTCCTACAATGGCTAGTTGTGCTCAAGCTTTGGGATACACTCAAAGTCAAGAAGGAAGTCAAGTCTCCCTCCCTAGAACCATAGCCTCTATTCCTACATACACAAATCCAACTATTGCTTCATCAATACAACCAAGCATTGGCATAACTTCAATAATAGATCTTTCCACTGGAAATCCTTATAGTTTTGGATCTTCACATGTCACACCTCAAGTTTCATCCCCACTCATAAATTTGCAACATAGTAGCCCACCTAATACATACACACTTCCACCATATTCACCTCATTCCAAAAACATGTCAACAGGTGCAACCACAATAGTGGTTTACAATTTCTGGGAGATCCTGATTTTTGCTGAAATTGCATATTTTTAGAAAATATAATGATTTAAGTCTTGAAATTTTCCATTTAAAGGATTCCAATTGAATAAGGTTTGATCAAACCACATTAGACCAAGCCCCCTTGGATAGAACCCTGCTAGTTTTAAACCATACCTATAACGAAGTCTCCTTCACACCTATCAGAATGTTGATAAAAAACCACTTTTTATTTACCTTTTGGGGGATCAAATGAATTCATTTAAAATTTATTTTTTGTAAGTATGTAGTCCTTATTACAATATTCCAAAAAAGTATAATTTTAATAAAATTTAATTTGATTATTATATTTAATTTTTATTTCTTGTGAATGTAGGTTTTTCACTGAAAATCAAGCTATTTGTTCTGTACATGTGGAAAAATAGCATATTATCAAAAAAATAAATTGAAAAATATGAGTGCACTAGATATTGAAGTCCTTGATCCAAAAAAAAGAAAAATTTAATTTCAATACATACAAAAAAAGTTACGCATTATATAGTCGCGCTATGTCTGAATTGTAATTGGTTTGACTTTGAAACTTGATTAAAGAAAAAATATTCACTAAAAAAATATCTAACCAAATGGAAGCACTAATATCAGAGTTACAAATCTAAATTTGAAATAATTGGATATTTTATCCTTCATGGAAAAAAAGTTATGCATTATACGGTGAGCGTCACTTTTTAAAAATGTTGTTTTTTGAACAAAACTAGTTTGTGAGGGAGATGGAAAAAGAAGTGCAATCTGATTCCAAAATTTTTGAAAAAAATATATTTAGAATCTATAGAAAAAATTTCATGAAACTCTAGTTTGTATCATCTTCAAATTTTTCATAGTTTAGCCGCTATAGGTGCCCGAAAGTGAAGATTTAGTTAAAAAAAATTATTTCAGTGTCCAGTTTGGCCAAAAATTGTAAACCACTATTGTGGGATCACCGAAGAGCAATGATTCTATCACAAACAAACCTTTGCAAAATGTGGCATTTCTTCAACAACAAATCTCAAGAATGAACCAAAACCAAAGTGGAAAACCATCACATTATATCAAAAGGATCTCATTGTCACTTGAAATATTGAAATCATAAATGCTAAAAAATATTGAGATCCCTCAATTTGACAAGTACAATGGTAAAGGGGACCCTAGCAACCACATATTAGCATATATCTCCATGTGTAGTGACTTTATTTTGAGGATAAAATCCTAGCTAAACTTTTCCCTAGGTCATTGAAAAACATGGCCTTGGAATGGTTGTGTTCATTACCTAATAACTCAATCCACTCATTTAATGAGCTTGTTGATGCTTTCATCAACCATTTCCAAGTCAACATTGGTCCTAAGATCAACATAACTAGTTTAATGAGATGAAAAAAAAAACAAGGTGAAAAGGTCATAGATTTCATAAGCCACTATCAGTTGATATTATCACAAGTTAATCTAACTCTTCCTAATGTGGATATCCGAAGAATGTTCATTGATAATTTACAAAAGGACATAAGAGAGAGAGAGAGAGTCTTATTGATGAAGTTTTCATCCTTTATACATTTATGTACAACTCTTCGTGACTATTAGAATTCAATTAGTAAGTATGAATAAGCATCTTCATTAGCTCATACTGAGAACTCCAAACCCATACATCAAAACAATTACCAACCATTCAAGAAGCCAAACAAGAACTTCATAAAGATAAGCACACCTCAAACAACTAATCATGTTGAGCCTCAAGTTGTGGCCATACGTCCAACTCCATACTAATTGAGAGAAAAAGATCGAAAGTTCACCTCGCTACCTGATTCCCTCCAAGAAAGTTTGCTACAACTTTTGAGTAAGAACCTAATCCGCTTGCCTTCAATTAGACCTATGGATACAACAAAACCTCTACCTCCAAGTTTTAATCCAAGTTCCTTTTGTCAATATCACTGCAAAAATGGACATGATACAAAATGATGCATGTGTCTTGAACATCAATTTCAAGACATCATTGATTCTAATCACATTCAATTGGGTGGCATTAATGATAAAGGAAATAAGTTTGTTGCCTCGCCTAGTCCAAATTTTCAAATATTTACCAATCCAATGATTAATCGTTCAACCAACTTTGTGCAAGCTTGTGATGTTAAGAATGATGAGATGAATATTGATACAAATAATGACATGAATAGTTATTACAATAATAATGAGTATGTTCTACAAAAAATGGTTGGTTTTGTAGATGTGCAACCTCGTAAGGGACAAACTAGAGTTACCTGGCATTGTTTTCACCAATAGTGATGCACTTAGACATGCACCTGATGGTCCTCTCTACATTGTTGGTCATATTAATGAAAAAACTATACATGGAATACTCATTGATCCTACATGTGTAGGGAATGTGATCATTGAGTCTAGTTCCTATTTTTGCAAGAGCTTTATCAAGATTTATATGAACAATCGAAAGCATGGATAAAAACTCATAACGGTTTTTCTTTCCCTATGATAGGTTCCATCACTCTTCCTCTAAAAATTGGACCGAAGCTATTATATGTCTCATTCTTCACCATCTTGTCATTGGACCAATCTCGTGTGAACCTAGGCTACCCATGGCTACACTCCATGAATTTAATATTGTTGATTATTCACAAGTGCATAAAGTTCCCCTTTGAAAATGAGATATATACAGTGCATCATAGTGGATTTAATCCTTTGTCTTCTTGTGGGAATTTTTCATTGGATTTATTTTGGCCTCAACCTATGAAACCTATAAAGCCTCGTGAATATTTATTTTTTAATTGATACCAAAATTTTAAGGAAAAGCGCATAACAGAGTCATCTCTTAATAATATTCTTGAGAATGATAGGTCTATGATTATTCCTTCTCCCTAGCCCATCATAGATTAACCCATGCTTGAACCAAAGAACCTTCCAAATAACCAAAAAAAATATGCAGCTATTCTTCCACCAATATCTTATAAGAGACCAAGAGTCAATAAAATGATTCCTTTTGTGCCACCATAGATAAAACAAGTGTATAAACCTAGAGAGATAGTGGTTTCACAACCCTCGATGATTCCTTTAGTTCCTACCCTAAGGGAATAAAATAAACCAATGGTTGATAAACCTGATCTTATCCTATCACAACTTGAAAATAGTGCAAGAAGAAACCAAAATGCTAAAGAGCATAGGCACAAACGTCATGTTATTGCTCGCCAATTGGAAGAAAAGATCAAAACAGTGCACGATAATCCAACACCCATGGAAATAAATCAAGAAAAAATCCAACTTTCACCCAAACAGGGCATGGAACCAAAACAATAAGTGAAACAAGAAAATTCAAATACAATTGTCATAAAACCTCCCATTTTGATCAATTTAGATGGTGATGATGAAATTGCTAAAATTGATGAAGAGGTGCATAATGATCAACTTAGTGAAAAGAGGTCCTCACTAGCTCATGTGCCTTCTAGTTTATGATTCACCTAACACATATCATACTTTTCTATTGTGTTTCATGAACAACCTTTTGTATGGGTCCTAGCATAACACAGCTTTTTAGTCGATACCCTCCTTTTGTATTTCATGTTGACATTGCGTGCTAGTGTATGTGGTCTTATTGCATTTCAT
>VDFB02353493.1:312867455-312930543 GCA_007258455.2 Sequoia sempervirens | reverse complement strand
CAAGATCTCACAAATATGAAGGGATTTATAATAATAAACACAATTAAATAAAAATGGTACAACACAATACAGATCAAAGAATATAGTTATACCCTCAAATACAACTTTTAAAACTAAACTAATTCTCACTTGACAACAGTCAAATCTGTTAACAATAAAACAACCATAAAATAGTCATATGAACTCGAAATCAAAATCTGTAAAATACCCATTTCAGATTTAGACGTCGCCCACTCAACAACGCGAAAGAAATTGACTAAAAATAAATAATAATTTCATAAAATGCAAAACAACAGACGGATTCCATAAAACCCTATTTTCGGTAATACTCGATTACAGTCAAATGACAAAATGAGTAACTTAACAACCAGATTTTATCCAAAATAAAATATTAAAAAAAAGAATATTAAAATTAATTTAAGCTATTTCAAACCCCTATAAATTTAAAATCTCAATCTTTCATTGACTGTTTACAGAGAGAAATAAAGATATTTGCAGTCATAGAGGAGCAACTTGACAGCAGTCCCGTGTTTCAACCATATCTCACAAACTACAATCTGGGTTTCTGAGATTTTTGGACAGGATTTAAACAACGAAATAAAAAAACCCTTTAAAAATCTCACCAACTCAGTTTGTAAATTTAGATTTATGAGCAACGCAATCAGACCCTTTTACTGGTAAATACCAAGAATAACAAATATGTATTGATTTTTATTGTAGAATAAATGTTTCATTCACACACAGAAATAAAACCATCCAATATTTATTTTCAAAAATCAAAAGAAAGAAATCAATCAAATCATTCATGCATACGAAAGAAAATTTTAACACAAGATCTGAAAATCCAACCTGGATCCAATGCTTGGGAATGACAGAAATTTGATGCTGAGCTCCAAAGTTTTCAACTTTCAAAACCCTCAAATTGCCACAAATTTCTCATTGCTCCTTCCTCTTTGCAAGCATAGAAAAATCTCTCCCGAAAAAGAATCCCAATCCAAATCCAACATGCATGCCAAAAATCTAATAACCCAACAGCACTGAAACCCTTTATCTCCTCACAGAATAAAGAGAACACTCTCCCCCCAAAAGACAACCTCCCAGCCCCCTTTCAACTTCCATTTTCGTCACTTTTCATAATGGAGTAATTAGGGTGGGTTCTGGACTCAAAAAATATAATTTTATAAAATAAAAATACCTCTCACCCATAAAGCTATCACATAGGAAATATTTTAAATCATTAAAATCACATAAAGACTCCATAAAACATAAATTTAGTGACCATTTTAATAAAATGAATCAAGAGACTAATAATGCAAAAATTATATCCAAACAAAAGTAAAATAAATATTACTCAATAAACAATAACCAAATACCAAATAATGATAATAATAAATAATAATTAAATAATTATTCCTCAAAATAATAACATAATAAAACATAACATAAATAAATGTCACTTATGGATAATATTATATCACACCTCAAACACATTAATAAAAATCATAACAATAAATATGATTGATTCAATATCTAACTTCACTCAAATAATTCACAAACTAAGGTAAAATATAAATCATAAAATAACTTTACATGAAAGAGCAACATTCACATCAAAAGATAAATAACACTGATCACAATTATAACAACACAACTAACCACGGGGTTTAACACCAACAGGTTGGGATCCAAAACTAAGGTTAGACAACAAAATCAAACAATCATATATCACATAAGAAACAACCGAATAAGTGCAACACTCCAAACATACGGTAAAGAAGATCGGACATTGTCTCATGACAACCCGAAAAAGTTAACACATTCTTCATCAATTGTTTCTAATTGAGAACAATGGTCAGGGTTAAGTTATAATTTGGGCCTAGATGTTATCTCCTCAACCACCATTGGGATTAGAGGCACGCTCAGACCTACTAATTTAGGTAGAGACGTAGCCTAGTACCTGTTCACTTAAACATACAAATTAGAGCACATGTGCATAATAGCTGAAGCACTAGGAAAGAGGCTCTAGCAATCGTATCTCATTCTCGTATGTCTCTCATACGTCCAATAGTACGATGCCGCCCTTTCCACTTATCCTAACAAACATACTACTGTATCACTTAGTTATCCAAATAAATCTCTGTATAATAACAATAACATAACAATATGCATCATACTCACCACAACACTAATAGAAGCTCATGCCCCATCTTGCAGCCACAAAGCTTGAACATAAATCAGTATATTTTATAATAATAAAAATAACCATAATCAAAATCATAATAATATGACAATACAATGATAATATACTAGAATCAAGTGAAAACTCCAAAGGTAACAAAACACTTTCATCACATCAATATGTCAATAACATACATCGTAATAATGGTCACGTCTAAACACACACATCATGATAAATATATATCCTTAAACACATAATAAATCATTTCCTAACATTTTTACTTAGTCCATAAATTCATGATATACAATATCAATTGTTTAACATCATTAGCACATACCTTTAAATGTCTCTATTATTTTACTTTCATTTCCAAGTTCCAAAGCCAAACTTCCTGCACATCCACTATGAGAATGGAGAGGCACTACATCCTCCCCCCCTAAAACTTGACTTACTCCTGGAAGTCACAGATTATGGTGGAAACATAAGACATTAATACCAAAAATTTTATTCTATATTTGATGTACATCCTCTTTCCGAATATCTTTGATCAAAATCACTATCTAACTACACATTAGAAAGTAATATTTTTCTATCTACATTTACTTAGAAATCCTTACATCTCTTATAGTATGATACTTGATTTTACACTAACAAATATAGCAAGCACTCCAATTAACTCCTTTTTCCATTCCTAATTTACAAAAATCTCCATAATCTTATGCAAGGAATGCACAAATTTTTATTTTTTTTAAATTAAAAAATACACATTGTCTCATGTTTTAGAAACTTATTTTCAATTACAATTTATGATTTCAATAACATCCACTCCATTTAATACCATAGATTGACAATACATTCACATTTAACATAGCATGGTTATCCCTCTTTTACATCAATAAGCAACAACACATAAGAAATATACATCTAACACATACATACACAATCACATCACTGAAAAAAAAAAAACATCACAAGGCTACATAAGGGTCCATCTGGACACCGGAAAGCAGCATACTAATCCATGATATATAATCCATGAGCCAAGAGCCAATATCCATCTCACATAATCCATACCTCACACTCAGAGGCTTGATGGTGTTAGGCCACATTCACATGGTGAGACCATCCATACAAGACTACAATGACCTACCTCTTGTTGTATAAGGTGGTTAGCCTCCAAGAGATAGTCATCACACATAGGTGGGTAGTGGGTCCTAGCTGTGTAACAGCCTCACATACCCCCATCCTCATGGTTCCCTACGTCTACTTCCTCGTATACACTCACCAAGTTTGCCTCACACATCCTTGGAGAGGAATCACAATACGACAAATGGCCGACATCGAAAACAATAAGGATAAATTAGTTTAGCCACCAAAGTCATAAATAAAAGAAAATAAAAATTCAATTTCAACAATAAAAAAAATTAATGTGCATAATTTCAACACTAAATCAAATGTAACCACAAGGGCTACGAGCAAATAAGATCACAAGGTGTGGCTAAACCATCACAATCAAATATAAACAAGGTGTCAGCCTTCACAATCACTAGAAACTCATCAATAATTATAAAGAAAAGTTCACAATCTTAGAAATTGCACTATACAACACTGCGTGACTAGATACTAGCCACCAAATGAGGGAGGGAACAACGTCAGGCTATACAATAGCCCCATGTGGTGCGGAGTGAGCACGCCATCCACATGTCCCAGAGTGTGCCCCTCGGCTACACCCTGCTTCGCGTCGTCACACGGCATGGACTAGCCAAGTGGCCCTCGCACTCCTTGGCTATCCGCATGGGATGTGCACCTCGGCCCCCATCCCGCATCGCATCTCAGTGCGGCATGGTCATACACCAGCCGGAGAAGGCACGCACTGGTCGTATGCCGCATGGCAGTGTGTCCGTGGCTCCACGGAAATAGGCACGTGCTAGACACACCCCGCATAGCGATACCTCGTGGAGAAGGCACACGCAGGTACTCGCCGTAGCCAGAGGTATACATGGCTAGGACATACCCATATACTAACCGACCCAAACAATGTCGAAAGCAAACATGAGTATTCCCTCTACAAGTGTGTGAGGCCCCATTACACTCATCACACAAGTAGGCTATCATAACACAATCTCATAGTGCACCTTCATGTGTCTATGCACGTGGCATCATGTCCTCGAGCCCAGCTCGCTACCATCAGCAACACGGCATCATCACCAACACTGTGTCAAAACATCAGTGGGGTGTGGCATCGTATCCATTACATCATGTCGGAACATGTGCGAATACGGTATATATAATGCATATATGAGTATATCAATATGGGGCTACTCGAGCTTCACCTCTCATACAGACGAGGTTGACTCGCTAATGTCAGCTCAACGTCCCTATGGACGGCCAGACAAATACTAACAAACCAATGCTGCTATACTCAAAACTGTGGGGATTAGGCTCACACATATGGATCAAGTACCTTGATCCATCATAAGGGGAAGTAGTGAGTACGTTGCCTCGGGATCGGTTGAGCTAAGACTACTCTGCGTCGCATTATGCGTACGCTGCACACTCCGCCCAAGGAACTTTGTGGCTGCTACTACCCCTTCACGGATTGAGGGACTGAAGAACCAAAAGAAAAGAATCTGTGAAACTATCTTTTGGCTACTCATATATAAATTTCAACCACACATGGGTTGGCCCTCAATCAGGTAACAAACATACATGAACACATAAAGGTATGGTTAATCCCACACCAACAAATACACAATTTTCTCCATGGATGGGTACACAGTATCACCATCCCATGGGCACACAAAGCAAGTACGAGGTATTCACAACACTCAACCAATGCACAGTTACTGGTTTCTCACATTTACAAGGGATAAAATTACATACACAATTCCATGAGAACATTTACTTCCATAATCCATATGATTCATATCATTACATATGTCAATAACCCTTTATCATCTTTTCTCTCACTCTACTCTTTTCCATATATCACAGGATGCTGATATGTTAATGTCAAGATTATCATGATCACTTATCAACTCCACTAAACAAGTTCTCATTCACTTTTATTCATTCGACATAACATTTTTATCCTTATAACATATGCATATGCAAACTGATTTATTTATTTATTTTTTTCCTCCACACTAAGAATTTTACATAAGTAGCATGAATTTTTAAATGCATCTAAGAATCATTAATACTTCCACACCATTATTCGTGTATCCGGAGTTCAACTAGTTATACACAAGTTATTCAAATTTTCACATAACAAAAGGACATCACATATTTATTTTTTTTTCAAAACACAATCCCACATTCTCTCAAACTTTATCTCAGACCAATACAAGTAACACTAAATATTTGCATAGTGATTATGCCTACTCAAACATCCATATCTGATACCTAAGCTTAATTGTTTCACATGTTACCCCCACATAATAAATTGACATGCAAGACATCCAATGGATAAATATTTTCTATTTATACAAAAGTAAGAAAGGAGAGACATTGTGTTATAGGTTTCAACTATACAAAACAACCAAGGTGTCCAAATACCAATACAATCATCATAATTTTTCAAAATAGAAATTTAGTTATATGCACTAGCATCTTATTTATTCCACAAAAATAGTCATTTCCAATAAAAACATATCATATCATATGATGCAAACTTATTCACATAAATTTATTTCCAAATACATAGATTAAATACCTAGCAACTACACTCAGTCTCATTCATAATTTATCTTTTATGCATGAACCATGAATAAGGAGTACAATTTCAAGAGAATATATAGTCCACCACTCAAGTAAATTCAAACATAATTTCTTTGATTCATAGTCAAGGTTTAAGCATACAAGTTTAAGACCTAAATGATTTTCTATTATAATGTTGTTTAATACTATTTATTTATTTATTTTATTAACTGTATGTGGGTTAGGATGAAGAAGAAACAAGATAACTTAATTCAATGCAAGCAATTTGCAAATGCAACATTTCCAAACAAAGCATCTATACAAAAGAAAAATAATTCATACCTTCTACCCAAATTTTAAGTACCACTCATAGACAACTTTTTCATTTATAAACATAGCTAAAAACAAAATTAAGATTCATTACATCACTCAACATGTATTATAACGATCACAAAATATCGACAATAATTCATTTATAAACCACCTACATATTTTCCTTAATCTATTCTAAGAACCATTTTACATGCAATATATTCTTAACATTATGAAAACGCACTAAACAACATATGAGTGTAAACACTCCTACAAAACATAGAAAAACATACGAATAGATTACATACTCAGGTCAAGACTTCCCTTTTAACCACATAGCATACATTTTCACTTACATAAAATGATTTAAGTAGCCAAACTGCACAAAATAGTATCTTTTCTTAATGCACATTTAGTCAAACAAAGGAAATCTACATGCAAACTTAATAACTAATTAATCTAAACCCACAAATATATCCCAATATTAAATTTACACTTTTAAGGAACTAAAAGTCATAGAAATGAAACAAGGTCACACAAGAAAAAAAAATATTTATAAACATATAAGGAATCACACCCAACAAGAGAATACACAAAGTGTATAATCTTCTATCTAACATCTCAACTAAACGTATAGATTAAAACAAACTATCTAACACAAGGGTCCCTACGACATTTTAATCACCCATCAAACATTCATCAGCACATGCATAAGAAAAGTTACTATAACAAGACATGGGCAACAACATTAACCAAAGATCTCAGTGCTGCAACACTGGCTCTGATACCAGATGTAACGCCCCGCTAAAGGGACCAAGTGGATTAACACAAAAGACCATCAACACCAAGCCAATTTTTTTTTAAAGAAACTAAAGTAACACTAACTAATGCAACTCAACCAATTAATATGAATGACATTATTACAAACATGATATTATAATCACATTATAACCTAAAAGTAATATTGAACATAACCCATTTGCACACCTATCCACCATGGTCCCCTAACGTCGCTACTAAGATACACCTACACTAATTAAGCCTAAAGAACATATTTGATACACTATGACCATATTTTACTAACACTTGAATGTAAATTAATCTCATACATCAAATTACATATGATAACATATCAAAATTATCTTCAAACCACATCTAACACTATGCCAATATAAATCTATTCTTAATCAATGTTATAAAATAAGTACATAAAGATATATCATATCTACTACTTAATTAAACTCATGCATTATAAATACAACATTTCTACATTAAACCTCTCTATTACATACTAAACAATAGTAAAAATGTGTATAATCAAGATTGTAACAATTCACTTACTTTTTCTTATACAAGAATGCTACCATGAATACGATTCATAAATCTAAGAGGTACATATGTATAAGATACACTAAACATATTTTTTTAATGAAAATATCACCTGCACATAAATTCAACTATAGAATGAAGCGAAAGGAAAGACTCTCCATGTTGCGCACGAATTGCACCACCTAAATCCCAATGGATGGTTCGGAAATACCACCCTACCACGTGGAACCCTGAGGCCCACTCCCTCCGTGCTAGGAGACAACACTAGGCCCCACAAACAAGCAAACAACAGAACAGAAATAACAAGTGGCTGACACTAAACATCCCAAGAAAACTACCAAAATAAGAATCAACCGAAAATTACAATAACTTCACAAATGCTTCTAGGTACTTCTATAGACCCAAACACATAACACAAATGGATAGAAAACTAAAAAAGTTTATCATTAAACCACAACACTACAATAAAGTATATTACATCAATCTCACAATATTATAACATAATAACACACTGTAGTTTAGTAATTCACAATCAAGACCAACAATGCACATCCCTGACATAATTGATCTTTACAAATATAGAAACTTCAATGCAAGATCTCACAAATATGAAGGGATTTATAATATGAAAATAGTAAACACAATTAAATAAAAATGGTACAACACAATACGGAATAAAGAGAACACTTCTCCCCCAAAAGACAACCTTCCCCCCTTTCAACTTCCATTTTCGTCACTTTTCATAATGGAGTAATTAGGGTGGGTTCTGGACTCAAAAAATATAATTTTATAAAATAAAAATACCTCTCACCCATAAAGCTATCACATAGGAAACATTTTAAATCATTAAAACCACATAAAGACTCCATAAAACATAAATTTAGTGACCATTTTAATAAAATGAATCAAGAGACTAATAATGCAAAAATTATATCTAAACAAAAGTAAAACAAATATTACTCAATAAACAATAATCAAATACCAAATAATGATAATAATAAACAATAATTAAATAATTATTCCTCAAAATAATAACATAATAAAACATAACATAAATAAATGTCACTTATGGACAATATTATATCACACCTCAAACACATTAATAAAAATCATAATAATAAATATGATAGATTCAATATCTAACTTCACTCAAATAATTCACAAATAAGGTAAAATATAAATCATAAAATAACTTCACATGAAAGAGCAACATTCACATCAAAAGATAAATAACACTAATCACAATCATAACAACACAACTAACCACGAGGTTTAACACCAACAGGTTGGGATCCAAAACTAAGGTTAGACAACAAAATCAAACAATCACATATCACATAAGAAACAACCGAATAAGTGCAACACTCCAAACATAGGGTAAAGAAGATCGGACATTGTCTCATGACAACCCGAAAAAGTTAACACATTCTTCATCAATTGTCTCTAATTGAGAACAATGGTCAGGGTTAGGTTATAATTTGGGCCTAGATGTTATCTCCTCAACCACCATTGGGATTAGAGGCACGCTCAGACCTACTAATTTAGGTAGAGACGTAGCCTAGTACCTGTTCACTTAAACATACAAATTAGAGCACATGTGCATAATAGCCGAAGCACTAAGAAAGAAGCTCTAGCAATCGTATCTCATTCCCGTATGTCTCTCATACGTCCAATGGTACGATGCCGCCCTTTCCACTTATCCTAACAAACATACTACTGTATCACTCAATTATCCAAGTAAATCTCTGCATAATAACAATAACATAAAAATATGCATCATACTCACCAAAACACTAATAGAAGTTCATGCCCCATCTTGCAACCACAAAACTTGAACACAAATCAGTATATTTTATAATAATAAAGATAACCATAATCAAAATCATAATAATATGACAACACAGTAATAATATATTAGAATCAAGTGAAAACTCCAAAGGTAACAAAACACTTTCATCACATCAATATGTTAATAACATACATCGTAGTAATGGTCATGTCTAAACACACACATCATGATAAATATATCCTTAAACACATCTAATAAATCATTTCCTAACCTTTTTACTTAGTCCATAAATTCATGATATACAATATCAATTGTTTAACATCATTAGCACATACCTTTAAATGTCTCTATTATTTTACTTTCATCTCTAAGTTCCAAAGCCAAACTTCCTGCACATCCACTATGAAATGGAGGGGCACTACACCAAGTATCGAATAATTTCCCCATGTCTAATTTTTTTCCATTCTTTCAAAATCCAATGTGGGACCTAATCAGAATGAATCATAAGGAATTTGGTTTTGTGATGAGCAAGCTTGGAACCAGAGACAGAATGATACAACTTTAGAACAACCAAGATGTTACTTATTTTTGTTTTAGAATTTTGCACAAAAAGCATGTTGTCATCAGCAAAGTGGGAATTAATCACCAGTGCATTATTTGGAATTGAAATACCTTTGATCAAATTCATATGATTAAAGTTCTGTAGCAAATACCCAAGTGTATCAGGAACAAGCACATAGAGAAATGGTGAAAGAGGGCAGCCTTGTCTGATAGAATGTTGTAAGGGGAATGTATCCATCAAAGAATTATTGATCGCCAATTGTGCATTTGCATCCTGAAACAAAATTTTAACATGTTTTCATATTTTGGTACCAAACCCCAACCATTGTAACATTTTAATAATAAATCTCCACCGCATTCTATCATAGGCTTTATCGAAGTCAAGTTTAATCAACAAAGCATCCTAACCTGAATGTTGTGCCCATTAACAAGTTTCCCATGCCAAAATTAAATTTTCAAGAATATATCTTCCCTTTAGGAACCTATTTTCTCATATCTAACTATCTCTCTAGCCACTAGTTTAATACATGCAACTAGGGCTTTTGGAATAATCTTATAAGAGGTGTTAAGCAATGTAATAGGATGTTGTCCAGAAATAGGATCACAATTTTGTCCCTTTGGAAGAATTTTAATTAATCCTTTATTAATATTGGGTCCTAATGAACCATGTTTCAAGGCTTCCAAATAAACACGATAGAAATCATACTTAATACATTGCCACATTTTTTGGTAAAATTCAACAAAAAACCCATCAAACCCTTGACTTTTATTGGAGCCATTTAAAATACAATATGTTCCAAATCTTCTATAGAAAGATCCCGATCAAGGAATTTATTAAATTCATAATCAACCTTCCTTGGAATGTGATCCTTAATAATATCTTCCAATAAATGTTGAACATCTTGCCAATGATGATCCTCCCTGAAAATTTTCTCATAGAAATTATAAAACAAAGCTTTAATTTCTTTCGGGTTAGTGAGAATCATCCCATCCTCATTTTACATTGCTCCAATATATTCCTTCCTATGTTTATAATTTAAGTAATTGAAGAAGTATTTAATACCTCTATCTCCTTCCTTAATCCAATGCAACCTAGCCCTAATTTTAGCCCCTTGTCCCTTATACACATCAAGGTTTCCTAGCTAAGTTTCAGTAGCAGCTACAGTTGCTTGGATATAAATATTTGTGGGCTTTGAATTAAGCCTCATTCTATGGAATTCTAGATTCCCTTTGAGAGATTATCTTTACGCTTTCACTTCCATGCCAATATTTTCCCAAAAGAGCATAAAAAACCAACACATTGAGTAATAACATATTTCCACTAATCCCTATAAGATTCCCCTTCTTATGGTTTGGGAATGGACTTCCAAACGCCAACCAATGCAGCAACACAAGAAGGAATTTTTAGATGTGAAGTATTCAATTTAAAAGGCATCTTATAATCCACTTTATGAGTGTCATCCTTTGAAACAACATAGATAATAGGAAAATGATCTTAGAGGCAAGTAGAGTAATCAACTTTAACACAACACCCAGTAGAGTCTTGAATTAACTATAGATTAGGGGAGATATAAAACCTATCAAGTCTGCTAAGTTTTCTATCACCACCCAACTGATAATTATTCCAAGTAAACCAATTATTTTTATGAGTGAAATTATTTTTATGAATAGGATCTATAACTCCCAAAGAATTTTGGCAAAAAAGCCATTTATCAAATTCCTTGTTGCTTAGTTTTATAGATCTTGACCGATTGCGATCAGTATGGTGTTCCACCATATTAAAGTCACCTCCAATAACCTAATTAGCATGAGGTAAATTCTTGTTCATCCACTCCCATAATTCACATCTCTCTTTCGTAATATTAGGAGCATAGATAGAACAAAAACCAATGGGATGTCCATTGATGAACAAAAGAGTCCACACACAACTATGTGAAGGATCCTCTCCTTTATCAATGAAAAACTTGTCTACCCAAGGAGCCAAACCAATAATTTTCCCTCCTCTTCCTTCTCTATGTGATGTATGAAGAAAAATATAGTCTCTCCATACATTGGATAAAGAAGAACCAAGTTGAAGACCATTGAGTTTAACTTCTTGAAGAAAGAAAATGTCAGGTTTCAATTTAACTATAGCTTCCTTAACTTCAAATTTGCAATGAGGGAGAAAAATCCTTGTAACATTCCATGAATGAATTTTATAATTCATGATTATGTAGAGCCAAGAAAATACTCCTCAAGTGTAGAAAAACATCAAAACGGTTAGCAATTATAATAGTTTAATCATAAAGACTATCAGCTTTTGTCACAGGAGTAGGAGACCTTGATCTTTGCTTCATAGTATATGGAGGGGCTCCTTTACAAACAAAGGGAGATGGGGATCTTTATCTTGTAGGTGGTGGTATGGGAGCACTCTCAGCATTTCTTGCAACCTGGTGAGAAGAAGATGAAGGGTATATAGGAGAAGACGTATGACCATTATGAGGTTCAAGAGATTTTGATGGTTCCTTCCTTTTCCTAGTAACCCTCCAACCATCTATCATAACAGTATCTTTGTATGAAGAAGACTTATTATTATTTTCATTATTCCCATCATACACATCTTGTTTCAACTGAGACACTGAAGGAAAAACATAAGGATGAACATATGTTGACAAATGTTGTGAGCTAGGCAAAGCAACTGTTTGTGGCTGAATATATCTATTTTTCCTTATAGGATAGTCTTTGATAAAATGGTTGTCTTGATGACAAAAAAAATATGCATTGGGCTTGTTCAAGTACACCAATGTCTAATAAGCCTCAAACTCTGAGCTTATTAATTTAATATTTTTTTCGTAGTTGAATAGTGAGGCCCGTTTCTACATAGACTCTAGGGTGAACTTTGAGACTTGAAAATTTGTCTATGTTATTTTGCACCATAAAACTCTACCAAGTTGTGAAACAATTTCTTTGAGAAATAGTCTAAAAGTAAAATTTAAAAAAGGTAATTCAATTCACATCAGATATTTAGATCTAGAAGGACCTTCACAATGAAAGTCTAGTGTCCAAGCTTGCAAGTAACAAATTTTTACACATATGACCCAAGTTCCATACTGAAGCACAACTTGTGCATGATTAACTGATTTAAATTTACAAGCAACATATCCCTTCCCTAAACTTCTCAAGGATTCAATCTCCCATCCCCTATTTTCCCAATTTATTTTGGCCCATTTGTAAAAATTGGCTTCAGATGGGATACCTCTTGAAAAAAAGAGAATAAAAAATTTATTCTGACATTCAGTTATGCAATCAGCTACATCATCAAGAAGTACAAATTCTACAATTTTACCTATGTCCTAAGATTGATATTCCTCCACTGTATCATAATCTTCTTCTTCCTTACTTGTCTCGATGGGCTTGGCAACCTCATCTCCAACCAACACATCATTACTCTCTTTCACTGTCATTCAACTGTCATCCTCAGCTTCTGAGTGAGACCCACCATTTTGTGCTTCTATTTTGAGCCTCATCAAGACCCACTCAAATCTAGGTAATGGGTTTGTACAGAATCACGCAAGGGAACCAAAAGAAACTTTGGATTACACAATAAAAAACCCTTCCTCTCACTCCTCAATAGCCCTCAGAATTTCACTAATAATAAAACAAGATAGGGATTCTTTAAATTGATGCTACCACAAATATCAAAAAGAAAACTACCAAATAAAATGGTGGCAAACAAACTCCTCCGCCCATAATAGCTCCCTCTATAACCGACTCACTGAAAATCCTTTAGAAATCACTGAAAATGGATGCTCAATAGAAGCTTATCGAGTGTTAGGGTTTTGAGCATTCTTCTATGGCATTACTTTCCTCCAATCCAAGACACAAACTTTCCCCTTTAAAATAAGCTTTTAAATATTTTAGGTTTTGAAGAAGAGGGGCAGCTAAAAAGGATGAAAATTTAAGAGATTAAATAAAACAGCTTAAAGTACATACATATAGAGAAGAGTTTGGAGCAGTGAACTCAACAAGTTCTGAGGAAAAAATAAAATGAAGAAGCATATTTAAGGTTTGAAAAAGAGCTACGACAGAGGTGGGGGAAGCTCAGGGTGAGAGTTGTATGGCTACGGCCCAAAAATATATATACTTAAAAACTTAATAAAGTTTAGGGTTAGGTTTTTTTATATGAATTTATTAGTAAATAAAAGGGGTCGAAGCCTAAGAGAAAAATATTTTTTTTGTTTGATTTATTTATATGAAACCCTTAAAGAAAAAATAGTGTTAATTTTTTAAAATAAATCTATTAAGATTTTTTCTTGAATTGGGGTTAGGGCCCAAAGGAAAAAAAATGTTTTTTTAAAGAAATTTGAACATGCAGAATATAGTGAATTTTTTTATAGATTTAGACAAACTAATGATTTAAAAAAAAAAGAAATATAGCCCTTTAGGGTTTCTAAAAAATTGCAAAAAGTTAAATATGCATGTAAATTATATAGCCTAAAATTTGAAAACAAAAAACACTTAGAAATCTTTAGATAAGAAAAACCTGCACAAGGGTTAGGAAAAAAAAAATTAGATAAGAATCTCAAGATTAAACTTTTGGATCTTCTCCTCCTCTTACAGTGCCTCCAATGGTGTGCCTTTTAAACTTGGTAAACCTTCAACAATGTAGCTCACAAAGATTAGTAATACCAAGGCTCTGATACCATGAAAGGAAAAATAAATTGAGCAAAGGAAATAACTAATCAATGATAATTTTTTGAAGGAAAAATATTACCAAAGAGAGAGTAGCCAAACCAAGCATCACCAAATGCAAATGAGACACAAGAATTTGATAAGGGGAAAAAACAAGAAAAAAACCTAATATTATGAATGGAGGAAAAATGCCTAAGAATGATACAAAGAGAGAGAGAGAGAGAGAGAGAGAGAGCACTTAAGCCTTAAACTTGCTTGCTCAAATGAAGAATGAGAGGAGAGGTACCTCAATATTTAGAGGTGAGAAGAGGAGTTAGAATTAGAAAGTAACTCTGAACTTAATGAATTCCACCATTCATCTATGTGTGTGCGAGTTGTCAAGAACCTCTTAAGGAGGTGTCTAAAAAGGAATTAAAAAATAAATAATTATAATTAAATCTGAATAACCTTTACTAAGTAAAGATTAATATTTTAACATCAATTATTGATTCATGGTTTCCAATGCCTCTCATTGGTGTAGGATTGGAAATCATGTTTTTCTAGAGAAAGAAGGTGGGCTTGTTCCTTTATAGGTTGACTTGGAATCCCTCGAAAAGGAGGTGAATGTCACTCTTCTTGACAAAAAAACTGAAAATGTCATTCTTGGTTCCATTTCCCTTGTGCAAAGTTATGTGAAGGAGCTTGGTAAGAGGTTGTTTCCTAGAAGGGAAATGCCTCAAGGGGCCCAGTCAAGCTCTAGCTTGCACTCCCCCACCCCCTTTCTCCCCTTAGATTCTTCTCTTGGAAACTATAATAGAGAGCATATAGTTTGATTGAAGGTAAGGATAAGGCTATTGGTAAGGTCCAAAGTTTCTTCATGAAATTCAGCTTCAAACTATATTGAATGATGAATTCTATAGTTGTTTTCGAGCTTGTGTCTGATTCAGTTTTCAATGCCCTTATTGGAGGACCATTGTTGTTGGTTTATTGTTCTTATGTTGAGTTTTTGTTGTTTGCTTCTTGTAGTTGTTTTTTATTGTCTTTTTGTTTTTTTTTCTTGTCTCTTCTATTATTGTTTCTATTGATTACATGGTTTCCTTTTATTGCCTTTTGGCCTCCTATCTTGTCTCTTTTGTGCTTGTTTTCTTCTATTTTTATTTTTTATCAAAGTAAGTATGGGTTTTGAAAGGTCCTAGAACCTTTTAAAAGGAAAAATATATTGCAATAAGAACAACAAGACAACAAAGGACAACCAAGGAACAACAAAGAAACAACAACAAACAGGACACTACAAAACCATTACAAATAACCTTGACCTAAATTTAGGGTGGTTTAAAAATTGTTCTAAATGATTTTTGTTTAACCACAATAAAAGGATTATTCTCTAAACTTTTTTTCTTGGAACCAAAAACAATCATAAGACCACAAGCATAATCCTCTTCTAGTCCCGAAGCTTTAAAATAGGAATTGAACATTGTACTATCAAAAGGAGATTTCCCTTTATTTTCTTCCTTCTGCACCTCAACAAAGGATGTAATGGACTCCTCTATAGTACCAATAATATGTTCCTTGTGATGTTACCACACAATTTACTTTCTTGTTGGTTATAATCCTAATCCCTACCCTCATTTATTAATCAGTCTTACAAGTTTTGTGCATTGAATGAACTACAAATTGAAAACAATAATTCTCTTATACATCTGGAGTAAATTCAGATATCTTGCATTTAGTTGGGTGCTAGAAAACTAACACGCATAGATAAACCAACTTACAAACTGAA
This sequence comes from Sequoia sempervirens, assembly GCA_007258455.2. Classification (NCBI taxonomy): domain Eukaryota; kingdom Viridiplantae; phylum Streptophyta; class Pinopsida; order Cupressales; family Cupressaceae; genus Sequoia; species Sequoia sempervirens. The sequence goes on along the minus strand of VDFB02353493.1, from coordinate 312,914,244 downwards.
ACTAGTTTGGAAAAAAATGATCTAAGGATAAATATTCTTCTTAAAATCTAATTACATTTTCACATCTATGGATCTAATTATTTCTTAGGATTCAGGCCAAATTTTTATGCACCAGTGTCTACCAAACACTCTGATAATGACTCTACACAATGAATAATGGAGTGAACTCACAATATTTGACTTAATGTACCTTCTAGGGTTGTTATGGACACACAATGATAGAAAATTTTTGTTGACAAGTTGGTCGCAACTTTGCAAAGGCTCCTCCAATTCCTAGATCTAGGAACAATAAGCCCAAATGTAGCCTCAAAATTGTGCAAACTCTCTTCCTTGGCCTCTCTAAATGCCCATTGTGGTTGCTTTCCAATGCTAGTCTCCACACCTACAATGAAATGATGTTGTTGTGATTTGGTTCACAACTGTAGGGACCTCAAGGCAAAGCAAGTCTTGGGTTGTTGTTGATATGAATGTTTTAATTCTATGGAATCCCTACAAGGTCATAGTCCTGGTGCAAATCTACTATGATATGTTGATTCCTAGGTGTTGGATATGTTCTAGTTGGTAATTGTTAGGTAGGCAGAATTTTATTCCTAGGTAAGGTGCAATCCTAAAATGATGTGATTTCTCCACACTTACACCAACAAAATTCAAAGAAAATAATAATTAGTGTAAAATATTGAGCATAGGGTTTTTGTCCTACCCCAGGTGGGCTACGAACTAGGCTTTTCATCCTAGATCACAGGATTGGAAATAACTCCATAATTTTTGTAGTGTCAAAAATTATCACCCTTAACAATTTCACTTTTTTTCGCCCCCTAATTTATTGGACTTAATTAATCTCCTAATTTTCCAAATTATGCATTCCAAAGCCTAATTTTTACTATTTTTGAAGGATTACAAGCATTGAAAAAATGCATCCAATTGTTATTTTGCTCTCGACTAAGTGTGTCTTGGAAATTAGGACCATGACCCATTCACCCATGGTCGAATGGGTCCCACTTCTTAGTTGGGACCCAAATTTAAATATGTTTTTGGTGGAATTTTAGCGTGGACAAAATTCAAATATCAAGTGTCAGCTTTTGGAATCTAATTTTTCAAGAAATTAGTATTACACATAAATACCTAGTTATTTTATCATTTGAAAACTAACAAGAGAAATCTAGAAAATTATTAGAAAAATTATGATCAAGAGCACTATTAAGCAAGTCAAGTGTAGTATTTTAGAGCTTTATTGCAACAATCCAAGATCCTAACATCATTTCCAATTCTATGCGAGTTTATGTGTGTTCATGTTCATGTTTTGTGAAGGCTTAACCTTTGTTGTAGGTCTCCAAAGCATTCAAGCATTCAAGGAAAGAAACATCCAAATCCTTGAGGTGATGTGTAGGACTTTGAATTCCTTCAATGAAGCCATTGAAGAGTGGTGAATTGCAACATTTTGCTCATTCATCATTCCTTCCTTTCGATTATCATTCCTATCAATGACATTGCCATTCTGGAAGTTAAATTTGGTCGATTAGTGCTTTGATTTATTATTATATTAAAATAAAGATTATTAATGTTAAAAGGCATTTTGATAATTAAAATAGATGCTTTAATGTAATTGAGGTATTGATTAAATAAAATATTATTAATGTCTTTATTTAGTTTAAATAAATTAAAAGTATGAGTAATAAAGAAATATAAAAAATAAATATATTAACTAAAACATGGTGCAATTAGAATTAAAGAGGTAATGTTAAAATTAATAAATTAAATATTTTAATGGTTGATTTATTATGTGCAAATTTTGAAGTATGATTAAATAATATAGTTATGAGGTAGTTGTCAATAGTAGGAAATAAATAAAATAGTTAAGTAATAAAAGAGCATGTAGTAATGGGCATTGAGTAAATAAATTGGTTATTTTGCAAAAAACAAGGGGACTTTATTAGAGATTATCTAAAAACTATTTTTTGTTATTCTTTGCTGTGAATATTTTATGGTTCTTGAAATCTTTTCTTGGGGCTTTGGGGGAAGCTTTGGAATTAGGGATTGCAGTGTTCATCGAGATCTTGGAAGTGTACTAAAGTTGCAAGCTGGGATTAGTGAGCTCTACTTCAAACCATACTCCAACAAGCGTGGGAAAACCAGGTTCCTTATTAATCTCTATTCTAAATTTGAAGAAAATGGAAATGGAACAATTGTGCTATTTGAAATAAAATAATTTCTTGTTATATTTTGGATTGTTCTTCTTTCCTATCGATTTGTATCACTTGATAGTTTTGGAAGCCTTCTCAAAAAATTTACCTTGTGGTAGTAGCTGCTTTATTAGGATGAATGCCTCTTTGCATTCTAGCACATGAAGCTTGCTTCTTTTGTGAATGTGTATTGTGTTGATTCTTGTGCCTTTGATTTTTCTTTAACCCATTAGCTCTGACTCGTTGAGCACCTTATTTGTTGTTTGGCTTGCACTCTTTGTCCTCTGCAAATTTTTCCTCTGTGTTCTATGGCTTACCATAGTGGCCAATACTTTGGATTCATTTTGGAATTTGTCATTACCCAATAATCATATTATTTTTCTATTCTTATTTAGGCTTAGGTCTCAATGCATTCATTGTTGTTTCTAATTCAATTTTTTTCTATATGCAAGCTATGTATACCTACATCTTATTGCCTTTTTCTTTGATTCTTGGAACTGACGCATCACTTTATCCTTGGAAGATAGATCTTAAATGGTTTCAAGAGGTCTTTTCTGTTGTATGTCGCTGAACTCAAAGGTATCTAGAGCCTGTCCTCTAACCATTTCAAACTCCTCCTTCATTAAGCCTTCCAATCACGTTGCTTGAAGTTTTAATGAGCCTTGAAATAAAATATATTTGCATACCTTGTTACATTCTTTTCATCACCGCCAGTATAACGGTGGATAAGTTAAGGGAATTTTGCTATGTCAAATTACATGGTTGGCGAATCATTCGCATAAGTGCTTGGGTGTTTGATTTATGATTGAATTGATGCCTTCCCCCCCTCCATACATTGCTATCGATGGAATTACTATGAACCTTAGAGTTGGTTGTATGCTGGTTTACTCTTGTATTCCAAGTCATGTAAATTTCCATGTGTATTTTGCACCAAGTAATCGCTATTCATAGTTTTCTTTGGGTATTTGATGTAATAAATGGTAATTGCATGTTAAAATGCATGTTTTATTTTATACATTAATATATATATATATATATATATGTATATATATATATATATGTATGTATGTATGTATATATATGGATATACTGTTATAAATGGTTGGTGTAAATGTTTATAGAAACATTGTTGTATTTCAAATTATTATTCTGATAACAACATTAAACATTTTGTTATTTATTATATAAATATGTGTGTGTGTATGTATTCACATGTATGTGTTATGTTCTCTTGCTAAAATATCTTGTTGATTTGTAAATAATTGTATATGTAGAAAGAGTGAATTGGAGAGTAAATAAGAAAGAGTGTGTTTTTTTATATTTTAAAATAATTGGTAGTTTAATAAATGAAAACTTAGATTTAACTCTCCTTGTTAAATATGAGTGAGGATGTCTCTTATAATTAGTTGATCACGTAAAATAAGTGAGATGGGTAATTAGTAGGGAAATTGATTTTCTTATAGTTAGGCATTTGGAGAATTGAATTAGAATATCCTATGTAAATTATAGAATGATGATTGATTTATAATTATTTAATAAGGTAAATTGTTTATTATATTTAGATAATTGAAGGGAAAGCTTAGTTAAATAAATTAGTTATCTTTTGTTAATTAATGAGTATGGATTATTCCTTTAATTAATTGTAATGGTTATTTTGTCTTGGTCGTTTTGTTGATTGATTGCTTGTTTTGAAATATATGTTTAGATAAATGAATTAGAATATCTCTAGTCAGTAAATGAATGTTGGTTTATTTTGTAAATTATTTAATAGTTGAAGTGCCAATTCTTGAGAACACTTGTGATTGTTATCGTGGTTGCCATGTATGGCTTGTTTGACTATTTGATTTGAACACCGTGTTGTTCATTGGAAAGTGGGAGTGAATTTGATAATTGTTTGAAAGTGGGGTGTTATGGTGTAAGTTGTATTAATGATTGGAATTGTTTTAATGAATGAAGTCGATGATCCCCTTCTTGATGTTTCCACTCTTGTTTCCATACAGTTGTTGGTGAGTGTTATTTGTAAATAGCCTTTTTGTGATCATGATATTGTCATTTCTTCAATGGGGATTTATTGTGCATAGTGGTTAGTTGGACTTCCAGAGGTTGGGGAAAGAGTTTTCTTTATGATTGGCTTTTCATGTTGGTTCTTTGTGAACACTTGATTCTATTTTGGATTTATGATTGTGTGGGTTTTGGCCTTGCACTGTGGAATTGCTATTTGTGGAGACTTTGTGTGAGTTGGTGCATGCCTCGCTTTATGTGATTATTCATGTGGCTTCATATGTTGTGCAAGTTGGCTTACCTAGTTAGTGGACTATAGAGTCTTTTGTTGCTAGTACGGGGAGTGGCTCTCAATGGGGGTTTGATGCACAAAGTGGTAGGTCCAAGGTAACTCATTGAGAGTTTCTTTAATTAGTGATAACCTAAAATAAATTAGGGGGTTGGGTAGTTCACATTAATCAAAATAACACCTCACTCATGGATCAAGTGATTGTTTAGGATTGAGATGAGTGGGAAGGCCTGGAATGGCAAGATCAACTGCCTTTTCCTCTTGGAAGGTATGTTGATCCCGCATGAGTTTGTATGGGGGTTTGGTGGCCGGTAGAGGTGGCTAGGGTAACCCAAGATGGGGGTTCAATAGCCTAGGAAGGTTACACCAGGGTAACCCATAGCAAGCCATGTGATGACACTCCTCCCTATAGCAACCTATCATTCCCTTGTATTGTGTTCACTTTGTTGTTGCATATCTCTAGAAGTGGTGTCATTGTTGTGAGTTTTATGTGGTATTTGTATGTTGGAGTCATGTTAGCCTTTTTGTTTTGTGCTACTTTTATCTTGTTTGCTTTGGTGGTGGGACCTTATCATTATCTCCAACATGGGGGGTGGACCTTAGGGTTCCACATGGTTGGGTGGAATGTTCCATGCACTCCATTGGGTTTCCCAGTAGATGTTCGGAGCATGGATGTGGTACCTAATGCAAAGATTCTAGATCTTGTACCAGAATTGAGTTAGCATTGATGTTATGTAATGTAATCATTTCAATTGTATCTTATCATGTAATTGGTGTATCCTTCCCATTGTTATAAGAGAATCTTTGATGTAAACTTGTAAACAATGTAATGATCTATCCCATGTATGGGAAGTTGTATATGTATTCATTGGTTCATAATATGTGATCCTTAATGGTGTTGTATCTGTGGAAATATATATATATATATATATATATATATATATATAATGTAAAGAATGTGAATGAACTCTTGTTGAAGTTATTTTATGATGTATGTTTAGATTGGTTAATTGAGGTATTCATAATGCAGTCATGATACCCTAAAGGACATTGTTAGAACATATGTATGACTAGATGCATCATATGTTAGTGTTATATGAGTTGCATTTCATGTTGATTCACTTTTTAACAAAAAAAATTGTCATAAATGTTAGCTTGTTGTGTTGTCCTTTGGGGTTTCATGGTGGAGCATTACATTCTGCAAATAGGAATCAGGAGCTCAAATCTAACATCAAAGGATTCTAAAAGTAGTTTTAGGACCCCTCAACAAAGACGCATTCACCTAGGGGTGACTAAGTCCCTCTGCACATGTCAGATCCTACTTTTGGTGATAGGTACATATTATCTAACACTTCCCAAATCCACCTGCAATATATAATTGCAGTAGATGTACATCTTTAGAATATTGCATTTTTCATATTAGCTTATATAGTTCAATTAGTTCAATCATTCCAAATCATTTTCAATTCATTTCTAAGACTCAAAAGGATCATATTCAATTCTGATTGGCTCACCTTTGAGGTTAAAATTCAATCTATGTACCTTGTGGATTTGCATCCTAACAAAACCCTTAGAAAAGTGGAATTGATACTAGGTTCTTTGCATTTAGAACTCATCCCTCAATTCCTTATTTTTCTATGTTTCATTTTGATTTGACATTTGACACCATAACTTTATGATTTGGTAGTCTTTAAAACCCTAGATCTAGGCTTTGCATAATTTTTTTTTACATTTCTTGTTTAGGGTTTCATATTTTCATCATAAAAGGTCATAAAAATCCAAAAATATTGCATCCATATTTCATCATAACTTGCATTAGCCTGGGTCTTTAATTCATTTAGATTAAATTTTCATTTCAAACTTGCATTCAAAAAGTGTCATTTTGTTTCAAAATTGTCATACATTTGCATTTGCATTACATTGGAAAAATATGGAAAAATAGTCACTATCAAACTTGTTTGCAAATAGGAACAACTTAGACATTAATTTTTTTAGTTTTCAAAACCCTGAACAAGGATCCATTCGCCCTTGGGAAACCCTATCATTGTACAAGTCCATCAATAATATTTTTCACACTCATATGTTTTTGTCTTCTCAGTTTGTCTGTAATTGCATAGCTCAATTTGAAATTCATAATTGCATATATCTTAAGGTATTCTAGATTGTTCATTTGGTGAAAGAAAGTGCATTGTTTGTGTTAAAATTTTATATTCAAAAAAATTATCATTTATAGGTCTTTTGCATGTTAGAATCAGTCAATTATTACATTTTAGATCTGAAGTTTGCATTCAATTTTGTTTAAATATCTTAAACATCATTGCATACTTGCAACTTGAATCAAATTGGGATACATTAAGCAAATTCTAGAAATTTATTTATTATTACAACTTTTTGCAAGTAGAATCAACATTCCTAAATAGTGTAGTACACAATCAAAATTTAAATTTTCAGAACCACAAACTAGGGCTTAGACGCCCTTGGGAAACCATGTCCTACTTGTCTTGGCCAAACAAAATTTCTCTGAGATCTCTTATGTTATTGTGTTCCTATTTTCTCTTGTTGTCTATTGTTTGTTTTTGAATGTTTATTGTACTTATTTAGCAGTTTGGTGTTCATCTTGGGTGCACTTTTGGTGTTGTGAAACTTCCATGAATTTCACAACCTAGTGTCCTATTGTTAATACTTCAGTGAGATGTAGTTCTAGACTTATGGCATCTCGTGCTAGTTTTACACCCACTCTAGATCATAAGTCTTCTAACTCTTTCATGACTAGTGTTGTCAATACTCAATCCATATTGGACTCTATTCTTGGTGTCACCATACCAATGGCAACCTTACAAACACCTATCTATGTAGATGTTGAGACTATGTTTTACCATGTTCCTAAAGAAAAATTGAAAAAAATTGATAGAGACCTAGAAAAAATTCAAGAATTTGTGAGTGATGAATACATCACTAGTATAGCGGTTCCTATAATTGAAAACATGAGGAAACCGATTAATGATGGCCATGGATTAGAGGTTGTGTGTAGCCTATCCCATATAGTTGATAATAATTTTCCTACAATGGCTAGTTGTGCTCAAGCTTTGGGATACACTCAAAGTCAAGAAGGAAGTCAAGTCTCCCTCCCTAGAACCATAGCCTCTATTCCTACATACACAAATCCAACTATTGCTTCATCAATACAACCAAGCATTGGCATAACTTCAATAATAGATCTTTCCACTGGAAATCCTTATAGTTTTGGATCTTCACATGTCACACCTCAAGTTTCATCCCCACTCATAAATTTGCAACATAGTAGCCCACCTAATACATACACACTTCCACCATATTCACCTCATTCCAAAAACATGTCAACAGGTGCAACCACAATAGTGGTTTACAATTTCTGGGAGATCCTGATTTTTGCTGAAATTGCATATTTTTAGAAAATATAATGATTTAAGTCTTGAAATTTTCCATTTAAAGGATTCCAATTGAATAAGGTTTGATCAAACCACATTAGACCAAGCCCCCTTGGATAGAACCCTGCTAGTTTTAAACCATACCTATAACGAAGTCTCCTTCACACCTATCAGAATGTTGATAAAAAACCACTTTTTATTTACCTTTTGGGGGATCAAATGAATTCATTTAAAATTTATTTTTTGTAAGTATGTAGTCCTTATTACAATATTCCAAAAAAGTATAATTTTAATAAAATTTAATTTGATTATTATATTTAATTTTTATTTCTTGTGAATGTAGGTTTTTCACTGAAAATCAAGCTATTTGTTCTGTACATGTGGAAAAATAGCATATTATCAAAAAAATAAATTGAAAAATATGAGTGCACTAGATATTGAAGTCCTTGATCCAAAAAAGAAAAATTTAATTTCAATACATACAAAAAAAGTTGTGCTTATATAGTCGCGCTATGTCTGAATTGTAATTGGTTTGACTTTGAAACTTGATTAAAGAAAAAATATTCACTAAAAAAATATCTAACCAAATGGAAGCACTAATATCAGAGTTACAAATCTAAATTTGAAATAATTGGATATTTTATCCTTCATGGAAAAAAAGTTATGCATTATACGGTGAGCGTCACTTTTTAAAAATGTTGTTTTTTGAACAAAACTAGTTTGTGAGGGAGATGGAAAAAGAAGTGCAATCTGATTCCAAAATTTTTGAAAAAAATATATTTAGAATCTATAGAAAAAATTTCATGAAACTCTAGTTTGTATCATCTTCAAATTTTTCATAGTTTAGCCGCTATAGGTGCCCGAAAGTGAAGATTTAGTTAAAAAAAATTATTTCAGTGTCCAGTTTGGCCAAAAATTGTAAACCACTATTGTGGGATCACCGAAGAGCAATGATTCTATCACAAACAAACCTTTGCAAAATGTGGCATTTCTTCAACAACAAATCTCAAGAATGAACCAAAACCAAAGTGGAAAACCATCACATTATATCAAAAGGATCTCATTGTCACTTGAAATATTGAAATCATAAATGCTAAAAAATATTGAGATCCCTCAATTTGACAAGTACAATGGTAAAGGGGACCCTAGCAACCACATATTAGCATATATCTCCATGTGTAGTGACTTTATTTTGAGGATAAAATCCTAGCTAAACTTTTCCCTAGGTCATTGAAAAACATGGCCTTGGAATGGTTGTGTTCATTACCTAATAACTCAATCCACTCATTTAATGAGCTTGTTGATGCTTTCATCAACCATTTCCAAGTCAACATTGGTCCTAAGATCAACATAACTAGTTTAATGAGATGAAAAAAAAAACAAGGTGAAAAGGTCATAGATTTCATAAGCCACTATCAGTTGATATTATCACAAGTTAATCTAACTCTTCCTAATGTGGATATCCGAAGAATGTTCATTGATAATTTACAAAAGGACATAAGAGAGAGAGAGAGAGTCTTATTGATGAAGTTTTCATCCTTTATACATTTATGTACAACTCTTCGTGACTATTAGAATTCAATTAGTAAGTATGAATAAGCATCTTCATTAGCTCATACTGAGAACTCCAAACCCATACATCAAAACAATTACCAACCATTCAAGAAGCCAAACAAGAACTTCATAAAGATAAGCACACCTCAAACAACTAATCATGTTGAGCCTCAAGTTGTGGCCATACGTCCAACTCCATACTAATTGAGAGAAAAAGATCGAAAGTTCACCTCGCTACCTGATTCCCTCCAAGAAAGTTTGCTACAACTTTTGAGTAAGAACCTAATCCGCTTGCCTTCAATTAGACCTATGGATACAACAAAACCTCTACCTCCAAGTTTTAATCCAAGTTCCTTTTGTCAATATCACTGCAAAAATGGACATGATACAAAATGATGCATGTGTCTTGAACATCAATTTCAAGACATCATTGATTCTAATCACATTCAATTGGGTGGCATTAATGATAAAGGAAATAAGTTTGTTGCCTCGCCTAGTCCAAATTTTCAAATATTTACCAATCCAATGATTAATCGTTCAACCAACTTTGTGCAAGCTTGTGATGTTAAGAATGATGAGATGAATATTGATACAAATAATGACATGAATAGTTATTACAATAATAATGAGTATGTTCTACAAAAAATGGTTGGTTTTGTAGATGTGCAACCTCGTAAGGGACAAACTAGAGTTACCTGGCATTGTTTTCACCAATAGTGATGCACTTAGACATGCACCTGATGGTCCTCTCTACATTGTTGGTCATATTAATGAAAAAACTATACATGGAATACTCATTGATCCTACATGTGTAGGGAATGTGATCATTGAGTCTAGTTCCTATTTTTGCAAGAGCTTTATCAAGATTTATATGAACAATCGAAAGCATGGATAAAAACTCATAACGGTTTTTCTTTCCCTATGATAGGTTCCATCACTCTTCCTCTAAAAATTGGACCGAAGCTATTATATGTCTCATTCTTCACCATCTTGTCATTGGACCAATCTCGTGTGAACCTAGGCTACCCATGGCTACACTCCATGAATTTAATATTGTTGATTATTCACAAGTGCATAAAGTTCCCCTTTGAAAATGAGATATATACAGTGCATCATAGTGGATTTAATCCTTTGTCTTCTTGTGGGAATTTTTCATTGGATTTATTTTGGCCTCAACCTATGAAACCTATAAAGCCTCGTGAATATTTATTTTTTAATTGATACCAAAATTTTAAGGAAAAGCGCATAACAGAGTCATCTCTTAATAATATTCTTGAGAATGATAGGTCTATGATTATTCCTTCTCCCTAGCCCATCATAGATTAACCCATGCTTGAACCAAAGAACCTTCCAAATAACCAAAAAAAATATGCAGCTATTCTTCCACCAATATCTTATAAGAGACCAAGAGTCAATAAAATGATTCCTTTTGTGCCACCATAGATAAAACAAGTGTATAAACCTAGAGAGATAGTGGTTTCACAACCCTCGATGATTCCTTTAGTTCCTACCCTAAGGGAATAAAATAAACCAATGGTTGATAAACCTGATCTTATCCTATCACAACTTGAAAATAGTGCAAGAAGAAACCAAAATGCTAAAGAGCATAGGCACAAACGTCATGTTATTGCTCGCCAATTGGAAGAAAAGATCAAAACAGTGCACGATAATCCAACACCCATGGAAATAAATCAAGAAAAAATCCAACTTTCACCCAAACAGGGCATGGAACCAAAACAATAAGTGAAACAAGAAAATTCAAATACAATTGTCATAAAACCTCCCATTTTGATCAATTTAGATGGTGATGATGAAATTGCTAAAATTGATGAAGAGGTGCATAATGATCAACTTAGTGAAAAGAGGTCCTCACTAGCTCATGTGCCTTCTAGTTTATGATTCACCTAACACATATCATACTTTTCTATTGTGTTTCATGAACAACCTTTTGTATGGGTCCTAGCATAACACAGCTTTTTAGTCGATACCCTCCTTTTGTATTTCATGTTGACATTGCGTGCTAGTGTATGTGGTCTTATTGCATTTCATACATGTGTGTTGCTTTGGGATTATGTTGATTTTCCATGGGATCTTGGATCTTGGGGGATTGATCACCTCCCTTGATCCTTATCTTTTCAACATGTGTACAATCAAACCCCTCTTGACACATATTTCTCTACTTTAGTGTGAGTTTGAGCATAAGTTCATACTCTCGCTAAAGTGGGGGCTAAATGTAGTGTCAAAAATTGTCACCCTTAACAATTTCACATTATGTTTTGTCCCCATGATATATTGGACTTAATTAAGCTCCTAGTTTTTCAAATTATGTATTTCAAAGCCTAATTTTTATCCTTTTTTTGAAGGATTACAAGCATTTAATAAATGAACCCAATTAGTATTTTTCTCTTTACTAAGTGTTTCCTACAAAATTTGGGTTAGGACCCACTCACCCATGGGTGAATGGGTCTCCCTTCTTAGTTGGGACCCAAATATAAATATGTTGTTGGTAGCATTTTAACATCCAAAATTCAAATATCAAGTGTTGGCTTTTGGAATCTAATTTTTGGGAGATTAGTACTATTGTATATAAATACCTAGTTATTTATTCATTTGAAAGCTAAGAAGAGAAATCTAAAAAAATATTAGAAAACTTATGATAAAGAGCACTATTGAGCAAGTCAATGGCAATTTTCAGAGCTTTATTGTAGCACTCCAAGATCCTAACATCATGTTCAATTCTATGTGATTTTATGTGTGTTCATGTTCATATTTTGTTAAGGCTAACCTTTGTTGTAGGTCTCCAAAGAATTCAAAATTCAAGCATTTAAGCAATCAAGAAAATAAAGATCCAAATCTTTGAGGTGATGTGTATGAATTCAGTCCTTCAAGGAATCCATTGAAGGGTGGTGAGTTGTAGCATTTTGATCATTCATAATTCCTTCCTTTTGATTATCATTCCTATCATTGACATTGTGCCCATTGTTGAAGTGGAAACACTTACACGGGGTTTGACTAAGGCAAGCCCCTATATGGCCCAACATTTTCTCCCTCTTTGAATGTGCAGGTTACAGGCTTGAAGATGATCAAGGAAATATTGAAGGAAAATTCTCCATTGTTATATTCAAATCCCTAAAAGTTTTCAAACTATGAAAACTCAATTGCAAAATTCATTGACGATATTCTAACAATTTTTCAACTAGGAATTAGGAGCTAAGATCCAACATCAGATGATTGTAAAAGAAGTTTCAAGACCCCTCATCAAATACCCATTCACCAAGGGGCAACTGAGTCCCTCTGCACATGATAAATCATACTTTTGGTGATAGGTACATATCACTTGACAGTTCCTAGATCCACTTGCAATTTATAGTTTCAGTTTATGCATCTTCAAAATATTACATTTTTCATATTAGGTTATATAGTTCAATTAGGTCAATCATTCCAAATCATTTTAAATTCATTTCTAAGACTCAAAAGGATTAGATCTAGGTCTAATTGGTTCACTTTTCAAGTTACAATTCAATCTATGCATCTTGCAGATTTACATCCTAATAAAACCCTTAGAAAAGTGGAATTGATATTAGGTTCTTTGCATTTAGGACTCATCCCCCAATTCCTCATTTTTCTATGTTTCAATTTCAACCTTCCAAAATGCCACACCATAATGTCCTTCACCCTATTAATAAATGTAGTGTAGGAAATTGTATACCCTTTAAAATTTCACATTTTGTTTGGGTCCCTTGATTTATTGGACTTAATTAAGCTTCTAAAATTTTCTCTTGTGAAGAAAAGTTTTCTCACTTACCACATGATGTTTTAAATATGGTAGATGATATGAAGACAAAGAAGGTTGGAAACCTAAACCCATTTTTGATAGATACAACATAGACTTCACATGATCCTTAAATCCTAGTTCTATGTTTTCCTTATATCCATTTTTAGAAAGGATTTTATACCCAAGCCCATAACATTATTCCAACTCAGATGAAGAAGTCTTATCTAAATGCTTATAAGAAGAATTGATTCTTTCACAATAATTTAAATCTTTTTAATTTTTTTAAAGTTAGGCATCACCAACACATGAGGGAAAAAAGGTAAAGAGCTTCCATCACCATCGAGGGGTGATGTTTTTGGATTTGTTGATATAGAACTAGATTGAGAAAATAAAACACAATACTCCTTAGGTTTGAATTGTGAGATTTTGTAGTCTCCCACAAATGAGGGTGTAAAATATAATGAACCCCAATTGTCACTAAAAAATGTATTTAAAGATGAAGTAATATCATGATAATTATCTGTATTTGAATTTTTAAAAATTTTGAGGTGAGATTTTAGACTCCCAATTAAAATGAGGTGTAAAATCTAACGACCTCGAATCATCATATAAAAGTTTTATTATTGGTGAAATACAATCATCAAATTATCTTCAACATGTATGGGCTCCACCTTTGAAGTTGAAGTCAAAGTATTAAGAGAGTTGGAAGTGTTATGTTCGACTTTAATTTGTGAATCATGACTTTGTTCATCCACTTTAACTATATATATCATGTTATTGTATTTATACTTCATCTCACAATGGAGAGTAGACGGGATTCCCTTCATGGCATGAATCCATAGTCTACCTAGGAGAAGATTATATGCAAGTGGTCCCAACATGATATTAATAGGGGTAGGAAAAACCACAAGCCCTACCTTGATGGGTAGTGTGATTGTCCCTAATGGCTACCTACTAACAGGGATAACTTTAAGAAACCCCCCCCCTTGACAAAGGTGTAAAATCCTGGCGAATCTTTCCTTTTATTTGAAAAAAAATATTAATTTTCCTGGTGAATCTATAGCACATTATTAAAAAAATTGTAAAATCCTAGCGAATCTTAATGAACAATTGGAAAAAATAATAATCACAGTGGCGAATCCTAGCGAATAATCACTAAAAATATTAATTACAATGGTGAATCTCTCCTTTAAAAAATTGCATAGTTGGTTGGCGCAGTTCCCCCATATTTTTTTGTCTTTTTTAATATTGAAGTAGGGGTCCAGGGGTGGCAACCACTGGTGAGGTCAAGGGGCAGCACTCCTTGTAGGGGTCAAGGGGGCAGAGCCCCTTTGTGGGGGTCGAGGGGGCAACGCCCCCTCACGGGGTCAGGGGACAGCGGCCTCGACACGCTCCTATCGCGATATAGGGGGGTCAAGGGGCAGAGCTCCTCACCACCAAGCATAAATTCACTATTGAAAATGCATTGGAGCACACATGGGTTAAGCATTTTTTTAAATTATCACTTTAAAAAAAAGACTATGAAAAGTGAAATTATGACCATTGATCAACTTTTTAATCGAATGGTTGTAGGTTGATTCCGTGACTTTATATGCATGTGCCTTTTAAAAGGCTTGTTGAGGCCCAAAATTTTTTTTGGGCCACATGATTAAATCTAATCCTGTGGCCCAAAACAAATTATGAGCCTCAATAAGCCTTTTAAAATGCGCATGCATATAAACTCACAAAATCAACCTGCAACCATCCAATTAAAAAGTTGATCGATGGCAATAAATAAAAGCCATATTCAAGGCTAAAATATTACTAAGATGAAATGTTAATATATTATTAGTGGCGATATTGCCACAAAATTAATGGTAGGAATATAATATTACTAACAAATATAATTAATAGTTGTAATTAGAGTATAAACTACTGGCGAATTAGTTCCAATGACAGTCATTTAAAAAATAATGCATAGGCGAATTTTTTTTTGTAAAAACCTAGAGATTCTACATCCTTTCTAGCTTGTACTATTCGCCATTTTTGGAGGTTTCGATTTCAATTATTCGCCAATTGGTGAAGATTTGCCACTAAAGTTTTCCCTGCCTACTAACATTATCAAATCCATGAATAGCAAGATCTTTAGGCTCTATAATAATTTTATCCACACCAATTTTATCTATGTAGTGTAGGAAATTGTATACCTTTACAATTTCACACTATGTTTGGGTCCCTTATTTTATTGGACTTAATTAAGCTTCTAATTTTCCAAATTATGCAAATTCCAAAGTCTTATTTTTCCCATTTTCTAAAAGGACAACCAACATTAAATAAAGTGTTTAATAATTAAATCACCATGGAATATGTGTGTCTTGGACTTATAGGCCAGGACCCATTTTCCCATAGGCGAATGGGTCTCGTTTAAGTGTCAAGACCCATTTTAGAATACGTTTTTGGAAGCATTTTAATGATTCAAATTCAACTTGCAATTGTCAAATTTTGGAATCTATTTTTTGGGAAATTAGATAAACACCTATAAATACATAGTCTTTTTATCATTTGAAATCTAAGACACATGATGAAGATATCCTATTAAGAAAATATTATTTCCAAGAACATAATTGAGCATTCAAAAGAAAATTTATCAATCTTTTATTGCAGCAATCAAGATCCTAACATCATGCCAAATTTTATGTGTGTTCATGTCATCTTGTAAAAGATAATATGCATCGTTGATCCTAACACATCCAATAATTTTAAGTATCCAAATCAATCAATCAAGAAAGATCAAGTTCCTTTGGAGAGATGTGTTTGACTTCAGTCCTTTAAGGGAAGCCATTTAAGGGTGGTGAGTTGTAGCAAGCATTGTTCATTCATTGTTTCCTTCCTCTTTCATTATCTTTCTCTCAAGGTTTAATTACCAAACTGGGGTTTGACCAAGAAAAACCCTCATACAAAATAAAATAATTTGTTCCTCTTTGTGTATGTGCAGATTTCATGCTGATGAAGAATTGAAGAGATCTTGAAGGAAAAAATTTCCATTGTTGAACAAGTTGTCATCATTGTTGTCAAGCCACAAAAATTAGGTTGCAAAATTTATTTCCAACTTTCTAACAGTGGGACCTGTGTCAAACAGAAGCCAAGATACAACATCAGAGGACTATCAAAAGTTATTTTGGAAGCCCTAAAAAGGATCCATTCACCTAGGGGTGAACCAGTCCCTTAGAAAACCTCAAAAACAACTTTTGTGATAGTTACATGTCATCAAACCCTTCTCAGATCTGCTTGCAAATTGTCATATTTATTTTTGTACATTTAGGAATATGCATTTTATGTATTAGTTTTTGTCATTCATTTAGTTTGAGTGCTTCAAATTATTTCAGTTTAGTTTCATATCTTTCCTATTGTCCTAAGGACTAAGATCTAGGTCTACTTGACTCACCATTAAGGTTGAAATTCAATCATTACACCT
Organism: Sequoia sempervirens; assembly: GCA_007258455.2. Classification (NCBI taxonomy): domain Eukaryota; kingdom Viridiplantae; phylum Streptophyta; class Pinopsida; order Cupressales; family Cupressaceae; genus Sequoia; species Sequoia sempervirens. Next base: position 312,897,584 of record VDFB02353493.1, on the reverse strand, counting down.
TGTGATCTCTTTCCTAATGAAATCCCTAGGGAAAGAAACCTATTGAGATTCCTGAGTTTTATAATCCCACACACACAAAAGTTTTGGGATCCCTTTCCCCACATTTCATTTTGGTGAACTCGACACTTTTATTTCATACTTTTATTATTTGGAGGTCCTTGAAACCCTAGATCTAGGTTTTTCATCTTGTTTTGCATTTCATTTAGGGTTACATATTGCATGTTTGTATCATTTAAACTCATAAAAATCAAAAATTATTGCATACATTCTACATAATAGTTTTCATTAAGGTGTGTTTCAATCATTTAGATTAGAGTTTCAGTCAAAATTGCATTCAAAAACTTGTCATTTTATTCATACATTGTCATACTAATTGCATTTACATTTATCAAAGAATCTGGAAAAAATGTCACTGAAGAATCTGTTTGGAGTTAGGAACTATGAGCTTAAATATCAATTTGAAAGGACTTATATTTTAAATTTTCAAAACCTTGTGCAAAGACTCATTCACCCCTAGGCGAACCTTCCCTTGTATAGGTGATTTTGCAAAATTCTGCACATATATCTATCTCTGTCTACTTCATTTTCCTGTACTTGTAGATCTCTATTTTAGTTTCAAAAATTGCATATTTCTGTAGATGTTTGTATTTAGTTCAATTCGTGAAAGAAAGTACATTTTGTAAGGTTAAAATTGACATTCAAAAATAATCATTTTTAGGTTTTTGCATCTTATAATCAATCAATTATCATATTTCATATCTAAAAGTTGCATTATAAATCCATTCATTTGACATTTAAAATAAAGTTTCATCATGGACATGTGTTATTGTAAACTATGGATGTCTTTAAATTCTTCGGTTGATGTTTCAAGTTGTGTGTTTGGTGATGATCCTAATACAATTGAATACATTCATGAGTCTTCACCTCCTAATGAATTTCATCATGAGATAGATACCTTAGGCCAAGATGAAGATATTATACAAGAATTCATACAAGATTGCTTGTGTACAACCTTGAGAACAATGCATCCTTCTATCCCTCCATGCAGCAACCAACACCTCCTATCATACCACCACTTGACATGTTCAACCTTTTACATCCCAAAATTGAATCACAAAGCAAACCTCAACCACCAACCATGAAGGAACTTATTCACAATAACAACATTGATACTCTTCTATCCTATGCCCATAAAGTTATCGATACACCCATCAACTTAGAAGAGTGTTATTGTAAAGGCTTTAGAATTTTAATCAAACAAATATGTGACATAATGAATGAGAATGAGATCCATAATTTACTAGAACAAAAACCATCAGAAGATACCAAGGGATTAGGATATCAAGATCCTCCCCCTCCACATCAAATAGTTGTTCAATCAAGTAAGAAACCCAAGCCCTATAAGCTTAAGAAAATATCATTTTTACATATTATAACCAAGACCAAGCAGACCTTAGATAAAATTCTATACCAAGGATTGATTACATTACCACCCATCTGAGAAAATAAAAAATGGAAATGTACAAACATGTCTTGTTGTGTATATCATAGAAATCTTGGGCATCTTACTAATGAGTGTCATGCTTTAAAGAAGGTTTTAGATGAATTTGATATTATCAATAATTGGCTAGCATGCACACACTTTGCTTCTTTCCATGTGATAGTTTTAGAATCTGAGCATACTCACTATTACATGTATTACACTTTATGTAACTAATTTTTCTATATTGCAAGGAGCACCATATCATCATCTTGCTCATCCTTTTCCTACATTTTAGGGGGAAATGGGTTAGGCAGCCTTGTCCTAGTATGGCACTTGTCATTGCCCCTTTGGCTAGTTATCCACCTTTCATAAATGATGAGCAAGATTGGGATGTAGATGACCTGCTTCAAGTTGGATCACATGTGACATACTTTATTTCTTTCTTTTCTATGTTCTTTGTGATTGCATGTATGTAATGTGATCCCTTGTATCGTGCTACTTGGTGTGTCTTTATTTTTGTGAGCTTTCTTTGGATGACCCTTGTTACTTTGTTGGTGCAATTATACAAAGAAAGAAAATTCATCATGAAATTCTTTTATTTGTATCTACATTCTTCTATCTGTCATAAATATTGTGTTTTATTTTTTTCTTATGTTTTCCTTCTTGGGATGATGCACAAGTTGTTGATACATCTAAGTCTCTTCCATTTTGACCCAAAAGCTTGTCTTTTCTTTTGCTCTCTATGTGTCATTCTTCCTTTGTGTTCATTGTTCTATGAGTATTTTGGGAATGATGATGGTTCTGAGCTCTATTATATCACTATAGCAATGACACACGCTAACCCTAAATCTTTGGATCTCTTATGTGTTATCTTTTGAGTTTTCATGTGGGGCAACCTCTTCTTCATGATGCGGCTTTATTTGGAAACATTTCATTGGAATAGAGCTTTCCAAATAATCTCATTTCCCTTTTATGAATTGGAATTTATCATTTTCTACTTTAAAGTAATTTCTCATAGCATGGTGTTTAGCAATTCCTTTAAAGTGGGGGCATACATTGGCAATATTTCATTTTGGCATTTGCACCTCCTAAGGTGAGTTTCATTTTCAGTTTGATATTTTGCTTCACTTTTGCTCACAAGAGTTGAGCTTAGTGTAGTGTTAGCATAACACTTTGATCATTTTGAGGCATCTTATCAAATTTATCAAGGAGTATAACTTTTGTTATGGTTGACATATGGGTACACATTTTTTGATGACTTTTCCCATGTGCCACATTTTTATGGGCACACACCTTGTGATGGCTTAAGTGTGTTTCTCATGTTTTTTCCTTTGGGGCTCACCTAGTGTATATCAGACTTCACTAGCCCTTGTGAATGTATTTTATGAATGTGGCATAATACAACTTGCTAGTCCATCTTTTTTCTTTTTGCATTGGCTTTGACATTGTATGCTTCTGTATCTTGTCTTGTTTCACATATCTTACATGCATGTGTATCCTTTGTACTTATGTTGGTTTTCCATGGGATCTTGGATCTTAAGGGCTTGATCATCCTCCTTGATCTTTTTCATCCTATCTCATTAACATTTATGCACATGGACCCCTCTTGACACATATTTGTCTACTTTAGTGTGAGTTTGAGCATAAGTTCATACTCTCACTAAAGTGGGGGCTAAATGTAGTGTAGGAAATTGTATACTTTTACAATTTCACACAATGTTTGGGTCCCTTAATTTATTGGAATTAATTAAGCTTCTAAAATTTTCCAAATTATGCATTCCAAAGCCTTATTTTTCCTATTTTCTAAAAGGAGAACCAACATTAAATAAATGCATTTAATAAATAAGTCACCATAGAATATGTGTGTCCTAGGTCCCCTTTAAGTTCCAAGACCCATTTTAAAATATGTTTTTGGTAGTATTTTAATTATTCAAATTCAACTTGCAATTGTCAGATTTTCGAATCTAATTTTTGGGAAATTAGATAAACACCTATAAATATATAGTCTTTTTTATCATTTGAAATCTAAGATACACAATCAAGATATGCTATTGAGAAAATATTATTGTCAAGAGCATAATTGAGCATTCAAGAGTAGATTCATTAATCATTTGTTGCAGCAATCAAGATCCTAACATCATCCAAGTTTATGTGTGTTTATGCCATCTTGTGAAGGAAAATATGCATTCTTGATCCTAAAGAATCCAAGCATTTCAAGTATCCAAATCAATTAAGCAAAGCAAGATCAAGTTCCTTTGGAGAGATGTGTTTGACTTTAGTCCTCTAAGGGAAGCCATTGAAGGGTGGTGAGTTGTAGCAAGTATTGTTCATTCATCATTTCCTTCCTCTTTCATTATCTTTCTATCAAGGTTTAATTATCAAACTGGGGTTTGACTAGGGAAAACCCCCATACAAAAAAAAACATTTTTTTTCCTCTTTGTGTATGTGTAGATTACATGTTGATGAAGAATTAAAGAGATCTTGAAGGAGAAATTTTGCATTGGTGTACAAGTTGTCATCATTGTTGTCAAGCCACATAAACTAGGTTGTGGAATTTATTTTTGAAATTTTGAAAGTGGGACCTGTGTCAAATAGAAACCAAGATCCAACATCAGAGGACTGTCAAAAGTTATTTTGGAAGCCCAAACAAGGACCCATTTTCCTAGGAGTGAATTAGTCCCTTAGAAAACCTCAAAAATAGCTTTTGGTGATAGGTACATGCCATCAGACCCTTCTCATATTTTCCTACTAACTGTTAGTTCCATTTATGTACATTCAAGAATTTGCATTTTATGTATTAGATCCTATCATTCATTTAGTTTGAGTGCTTCAAATAATTTTAGTTTAGTTTTAGATCTTTACTATTGTCTTAAGGACTGAGATCTAGGTCTGATTGACTCACCATTCAGGTTGAAAGTTAAATATTTACACCTTGTGATCTCTTTCCTAATGAAATTGCTAGGGAAAGACACCGATTGAGATTCCTATGTTTATAATCCCACACACATAAAAATTTGGGGATCCCTTTCCCCACATTTCAATTTATAAGATCCATGCTACAAACATTAAGACCTAATTCATTATCAATAAGAGTACATCTAACCCCAGTTTTATTAATTCTAACCATTATCATTAAAGCATCATGTTTGTTTTGGACCCTAATCAAGGGTAATTCATGTTGAGGGAAGGTAATATCCAACATTGTTGTTTGCATACAATCAAACAAGGTTTATATATAATTCATTTTTATAGAAGGTGAGATATCAATATTTTTTAAGCCTCTTGGAGCATCTTGTGGTATGTAGGTGATGTTTGAATCAAATCCCAAAGGGGGATATTGGCAAGAGTATTATGAAGTTTCTCAACAAGATCATATTCTTTACCACTACACTGAGGAGGACTAGGTAGGGGTGGAAGATATGGTTGAGGTAATGGAATGGATGTTGGCATTTGTTTTGGTTTCTTATTACTTTTGGTGTTATATGTGTCACAAACAATGTGATAACTTGGTTGCTTCAACACATCTTGTTGCACATGATTACTAGTGAGGTTGTTTTGCAAAGTTTAGGATATGGTCATGAGGTTTAAGGTCTTATAATGAGAGGTGGTTTAGGAAGTCCGATAATTAAAGGATTTTTAGGAGGTCTAATAATCAAATGTGGGTATATAATTTCAGCTTATTGGCAATCTTCTATCAATGGAGGACCTGATGTTAATTTATAATTTTCATCTATGATTCATCTTACTATCATTTAAAGAATGAAATGTATCAATAATTACATCCTCTTGCACCATGATATATTCCCAAGTAGGAGAGGTAATGGGAGAGGAAAACATATGATTCTCATGATTTTCAATGATTGAATCCTCTTGTGCTAAGATACTATCACAAGTAGGAGAAATATTTAGAGAAGAACTAACACAATCATCATAATTTTCAATGATTTTATTTTGTTTCTTCAAAATGTTCTCGTAGGTAGAAAAATTATAGTTATATGTAAGCCATGTGTTACTATATCAAAACCACATCTTTGAAAAGGAAACATTTTGTTATTTTCCCCATCGATCAAATGAGTGATGCACAACAACATTAGACATGTTTTAGAACAAGAACCATAATAAGATGTAGATTTGTATAGAGAACACTGGCAGGGATTTTGACAAAAAAATTTAGCCCAAACTAACTGGATAGGGGTACAATACGCCCTAGACCATAAAGGTGTTTTTATAAAAAATTTAAATATGGAAATCACCTATAGTGTTTGAGGGTCCTATTTTTTAGAGGTTCACGTCTAGAAGTGAACGGAGTTCTAGAAATACACCAAAACCTATTTTTTCTATATGAATCATATACATGCATGCAATTTTTGATATTTTTATGGTAATTGAATATGTTAAAATGATCATTTAAGAAATTTAAAAGTTCCAAAAAATATAGAAAAAAAAATGCTTTTTGATCATTTGAAATGAAAATAATATGAAAATCTAAGATTTTTCACTAAATTTTTGCATGACTACAATTTTTGACAAAATAGAATTTTCAATGAAAATAACTTAGATCTAAGCCCTAAATAAGAAAACATCATATATGAAATTATGCAATTTAATTCAAAATATTTCACATTTTTTCCTTTTAATTTGTGATGCACAAATAGTGAAAATGTATAATTTTTTGAAATAAATGCAAATGAACACTAGATCTTCAAAGCACCAAGGTTTTAAAATTTAATTTTCAATTTTTTTGCAATGAAAAATTAGAAAAATAGGTCCACCAAAATGTTGAGTAGTAAAAATAAACTTTGGTCCAATTAGATTAACTAGGATTATCTCATTTTCACTTGACTCAACATTAAACATAAATTGCCTAGGGTTTGATGATTAGCTTGATGCCACAATGGAGAGCCAATAACCTAGCTTTTATGTTTTTTTTGAGTTGTGATGATGATAAATTTGATGTGTGATTTGACAAGCTTATTCGACATATAACCCTAAGTCTAAAAATGTAATTTAGTGGACAAAAGAAAAAATAAAAAGTAACAAAATGACTTCAAATATGAGGTTGAGAAATAGAGAGGAAACTGCACTATAAATTTGATGTTGAACTAACCAGTCTAGGGCATGATGCGCCCTAGACTAAACTCTTTTTTTTTTAATCTAAAAATTTTGCACTATGGATTGAGGTCTATTGAAGTGAGCAACCAAGATCTTCAATTTGCAATACCAAATAACCTCCACAAGAAATAGAGAGAAGCAACAATGGAAGATGCAATTCCACCAAACAAGAATTGCAGTACAATACAATATGCAATATTACTTCAATACAATGTCGTGCAAAATATGCTAAAGATTCCTTGTCTTATAAAGGCAAGGATGAGAGATAGGATAAGACAGGATCATGACAAGTGTCTTAATCCTATCACATGAGACAACTAACTCATAACTACCTAGGATGATGTGAATTCTAGATAAGACAACTAAGACTTGTCTAGATAAGAAAACTAAGACTTCTAGAAAAGAATCTTTTATCCTAAGTAAACATAACATGTGAATTAAGTCCCCTAATTCCCTAGTAAAGGAATTAACTAGGTACAAGACTTATTCACATCAACAAGGTCTACACTTAATTTCCTAAGATTGTCCCCTGTTTAATCCTCTAGATTTGACTTGCACACATAAAATAGGGGAAAGGGTGGTGTTGTATAGGGGCTTTCCTTATCCAAACCCCGTTTTGGTATTTCTACCTCCACACATAGTGATTGATGATGATCAAAAGGGCATGCCCTAGGCTAGTCAAGGGCCAAAACAATAATAATTGAATGAAATTTATAAATGACAAATGATAATGTTATCTTGATGTGAGAAAAACCTTGAAGAAGAGACCACACACAAGTTGAATGATGTCAATGTATTGATGCCTTGAATGTTTGATAAACCCATAAAAAGTTAATTCACATATACAATGGATTGTTGTAACTACCATTAGAGGATAACTCAATACATCTTCATGATTTGGCATGATTGATCACAATAGCTCCTTGAACATAATTTCTTCCTTCATCTTGATGTCTTGTAATCTTGATCTTGATTAATGGAAGTACTATAATAATGTTACTAAAATTCTTGATAATTATACTCTTGATTTCCCTTGACTGATTTTAGGATACTTTATTTTCTCAATTGAAGTGCTAGCTCTCTTAATAATTGAAATGATAAGAATGAATAATATTTATATGCAATTCTTCCAATTTCTCAAAAATCAAATAACAATAGATAATAAATGAAATTATAAATTAAAATAATAAATTACTTACATTGACATATTTAAATTTGGGGTCAAATTAAGTATTCTAGGGCACAGTGCACCCTAGACTAGATTCCTTCTTTTTAGGAATCAAAAGTGTCAAGGGAAAATATTAAATTCTTAGTTTGAGTTCCCATGTTTTATTTTCCAATAATGTTTATAAAAAATGGGCAATTAATGCATAATAGGTCTAAGCACATAGGGGGAAGCAAAACCTAGTGTGAAATTGTCAAGGGTGACAATTTTTGACAGTACATTAACAATATAAGGATATTACCTTTGAATTCAAACCTCTGAAGGACTTTGAATAGAAAAATCCAAGAAACCATGTGATAATATTTATATATGTCCATTTTCAGGGCCATACTTTCCTTCTTACATGTGTCCATGGAGTGAGGAGTTGCATGAACTAGGAGGATGACATCATTAATTTGTCTACCAGGCACAAAACCTTTATGTTTTTGATTAATCATGTTATCTAGAAAAGGTTTGATGTGATTAACCAACAATTCAATGAAGATCTTATAGATTGTGTTGCAAAGACTAATAGGTCTAAATTTAGACATCATGTTAGCTTTGGTCCTTTTAGGGCTAAGGACAATGAAAGTGTTGTTAATTTTCTTGAGAAGGCTTGTAGAGGATTAGAATTTCCTAACTACATAAACAACATCCTTATCAACAATGAACCAATATTTTTGGGAATAGGTTGAGGGAAACCCATTTAGGCTAGGAGATTTATAAGGGTTTAGTGAGAACACTATTTTTTTAACTTCTTCCTCAGAGACACACCTTTCCATGACAATAAGATCAGAGGTGGAAAGAGAATTAGGGATTACCTACAAGAGTTGATCATTGATGATATCCAATTGGGGGCTCTCATTGGGATGAGGGTTAAGGAGGTATTTGAATAATCTAATTCCTTCTTGATGAACTTCTTCCCTAGAGAAGAGTGTATCATTAACACTAACTAGTTCAATAATCATGTTCCTTTTTATGTTCTTGAGGGAAGATTGGTGGAAAATTTGGTGTTTCTATCACCTTCTTTTATCTATTGGTTTTTAAATCTTTGTTTCCAATAAACCTCCTTTATCTAAAAAATATTAGGGAGATCACTTAATAATTTATTTTCTTTGTGAGAGAGATCTTCTGTAGACCCTTGTATCTCTCCATGTCTACTTGGAATTTCATCAATTGGCCCTTGATATTATATTTTTGGGAGAAAATGTTACCAAAGGATTTATTATTCTAAACTTTTAGATTTATTTTGATGATTTGAAGCTTGAGGGTGATCCAAAACATAGTTGTCCCATGAAAATAAAAATTCCATAGTTATGAAGGAGACTTTTAAGGTCAAGGTCATGAGTCCACATAATTTCAAATCTAAAAGAATAGAAAGCTCTATGATGGGGAGTGTGCCACTTAAGGAGAAGAGGAGTATAATTAGAACCAAATATTAACTATTAGACATGGTATAATGGTTCAAAACCTCCCAATTAGTCAATACAAGACACTTGTTGAGTCTAACTTTTATAATGTTAGATCCCATTATTCTATTAGGCCAAGTATTCTAGCATCCTTCAAGATCAAGATCAATAAGACCGCCATTGACCAACAAGACATTAAGGTCTATCATTCTATTAAACAAGTTTGGTAAAACCCCCATATTTTAAGAAGGGTAAAGAAGGGAGTTGAAGTCTACAAACAACATTAGTGAGAACTCTTAAAAGAGGCTCTAGTGCTTAAAATATTGGACCAAGCCTCTCAATAGAGGACTAAATTGTTTAGAGTACAAATATATTAGAGAGATTTCAATCAAAGTTCCCAAGGGTCTTAGTGAATAGGATATTAAGAAAGTGTTTCTCCATAGAATTTAGGGGACCATTATAATGGGGTTTCCATAAAGTAGCTAAACCACTAGAGGCACTATCCACATCCACATCAATAGAAAGGGGAAAAGGAAAAATATACAAGTACAAGCTTTCTTGAATGAGACAACACTCATTTTAGTTTATTGATGGAGAAGAATGTCAAACTTGAACTCTTTGATGAGGTTCTTGACCATGTTCTTCTTGTGGGGACTATTGAGTCCCCTTACATTCTAGGAGAGAATAATCATATTTTAGGTTTGATGGAGCCAAAATGCTCCATAGTACCTTGACTCTAATTCACAACATCTCTAGCTATTATTGTTATTGTAGTTTTTATTTCTATTGTTATTACAACATATTTTGAAGTAATCTTAGACTTCATGAAAAATAATAATAAAAGATATAAAATTTATCTTTCTTTATTAGATTGATTATTGATTTGGGTTATGAATGGTTGTGTATAAGTTATAAATAAATCTAGGTTTTTGCAAGTTCTTATTTTAAAAAATATATTTTTTATTTGGAAAATTAATTTATTGGGGTTATTACAAAGGGAATTTTTTTTCTAGTAGGTTACACCTTTGGGTTAAAAAATGTAGGGGCCACTTACCAAAGATCTATGATTATTATGTTCCATTAAATGCTTCATCATGATGTCAAAGAATATACGGTTGACATATTAGGCAAGGATAAAACCATAGGTGAACATCTTATAATCTTACAATGGATCCTTTAAAGGCTTAGAGATTACAAGGTCCATATCAATATGGAAAATATATATTTGGGGTAGTTATCAATAAATTACTAGGCTACATTGTCTTTCAACGGGGTATAGAGGTTGACCCTACAAAGGTCAAATCTATTGCAAAATTCCTTTGTTGCATAATCTTTAGTGAATTAGAAGTTTATAAAGAAATATTTACTCCCTAAGATATTTTTTTTCTCAAACTATAGATTAATGCTAGCCATATTCTCATATTTTAAAAGAGAACACCTGATTTTACTAAGAATAGGCATGCCCACAAGCATGTGATCAAATTAAGAAATATTTGGCTATCCATTCGTTCTTACAAGTCTGATTCCAAATCAACCCTTGTTGTTGTACATTTTAGCTACTCGACATGTTTTGGGTGACTTACTAGCACAACATGATGATCAAGGATGAGAAAGGGAAATATACTACCTAAGAAATAAATTTATTAGATGTGAAGATAATTGTACGTCCATTAGAAAAATATTCCTATCCATGGTTTTTTCTTCCTAAGATTTGATACATTACATTCTAACACACAAAAAAAAACTCTTGGCCAAGATTGATCCATTAAAATACCTCCTCTCCAAGACCAATTTGATAGGAAGAATGGCCAAATGAGTTATGTTCCTTAGAGAAATTGATAATGAGTATGCAAATAAAAAATCTATTAAGGAACAAGTAATCATAGAATAGTTGGCATAGGTACCGTTGGGGGACATTTGCCCCATCATTATGGATTTTCCAAATGATTCCATCATCTCTCTTGTACCATCATAAGAATGAAATCTCTAGTTTATATTAGGAAATGGTCTGTTGAACTCACCTTGTATAATGTTATAATATAATTTAATATTATTTTTGGTGCACTTAGGGGATCTCTAGAGGGATATGTGTATCACATGGGTCAGATATTCTTGGGGCCACTTTATGTCTAATATGTAACATATGGATACATATTTAACGTGGATTTGCACATTGGGAAAATATTTAATATTGGAAAAAAAATTACCAAAAAGTAAATGAGGGGGAAATGGTTTTATATGATCATGGTATTAGTCACATGGTTTCTGTAATACCACTTGGTGGTTTTGTGTAAGCTTATGTCTATAAAAGAAAGAACATATGTAGTTATTTAAGGTTGGCTATTTACTTGTTAGAGATTTATATTTTTAAATATGACAATTCAATGATGTATATTGTTCATTAAAAAATAAGTTGGATTTGGTTTAGGATTATAAGTTGTATACTAATATATTTTATAAAATACCAAGTATGTATTTAGTTTTAAAGGCCTAATGTGATATTTGATAACCATGTTTTATGTGTTTCTGGTTGAAAGAGTCATATAATATAAAAATTACAAACCCAAAATATTAAAAGTGATAACAAAGACATAATATTTTATTTTAATGACATAATATTCTAGTATATAATCTTAATGTACAATAAATTAGATTGATTGTGTTCCACATAGACTACATTTTAATCACTGTGATTAACAATACTTTTTATGAATAACAAATATGTTCTAATTAAATAAAAATAACAATATTTATTATATTTATTAATAATTTTATATTTAAATCATAACAATAATATAATATATTAATATAAATTGTAATATAAAAATTGTACTCACAAAACTAGTGCTCAACTATTAATAATTTTTATAGACCATCTTATTTCAATCAAATTAAAATCACAAACTAAGCTCTTCTTGATGATTGATAGCTTCTTTGGTCAAGATAATAATACCCACACTATTTATTCAATTTAGACCATGTTTGTTTTAAATCATATTTTTCATTATTTCTCTTGAGTGGACAAGATCTTATATATTAACACATTGTCTATCTAGACATCATAATACATCTTTAACTACATTTATTATTTAATTAAAAATTAGAATACAACATGTTCTTTATTTTAATTAATTAATAAATATCATCAAATGTGCATTTTGATATCTAGATAAATATCTAGTGGTAACATGTGTATAGATAAAATAATATTCACAAGATGTCTTAGTGGATTCATTACAATGGTTGTCTATTTTTGACAAGTTCAACAAAGTGAATCTGATAAGAATGATGGAAAATATGATTATTCTTGGGATCATTGTGATTATTCTTTTTTACTACACGGTTTTGATTTCTAGCCACTTTTTTATTTGAGTGTTGATAGATATACTTGGTATGCCTTTATTTATTTTTTAGATTTGATATTACACATGTAGTTGGAGTTCTTAGATGTGCATATTCTTCATTGGAAGGTTTTATATAGGATCTTTTGATTATGATTTATGGGTCAGATATCTTATTAGCATGAGTTCTACTAATGTTTTGTATACTTTGGAGGTATGAATGATGAAATGTGTTATAATTTATTATGGTTTCTATTCCCATTCATGTGAAACTTTTCTCTTCACGACTACTCAAGCCTATTTGTTACCATTGGATTTAGTGTTTGTATTTATATATTGATTTGAGGTAGGATTCATGTTTCTATGTGATATTTAAAGAGACATCTCATTGGATTGGATCTTATCTTTTATGCATTAACATGATGGAGAATGATAGTGTTCTTATTTGAGATGGTGATCACCTTGGTTATTGTTTTAAGTATTTTGATGGGTGAAGTACAAGGATCTCTTGATGGTTCATGTTGTATTTAAGGAGTTTTCCTTTGATGTTTGAGTTTAATTTTGACCCATCAAAATGTATATGACAAGTGAGAGAATATTGAGAAAATATGTGAGGCACACCTTGCATAATGTTTATAATATAAAATTAATATATATGTGGTGTATTCGGGGACTCTAGAGAAATACACACCACATAGATTAGACATTCTTGGGGTCACTTTGTATGTTGTATGTCATATTGGGATAAATATTTAATGTGGTGTACATTGGGAAAATATTTAATATTTAGAAATTTTAGTACCAAAAAAAAAAAGGGGGACATGGTTTTGCAAGCTCATAGTATTATGCACATGGCTTATATAATACCACTTGGTGGTTTCATGTAGGCTTCTTTCTATAAAATCAAGCACATGAGTAATTGTTGGTATTGACTATCATTTGTACTAAGTTCTCTTGTAAGTACATATGTGAAGAATGACATTGAATATGTGGGCACATGACTATCCATTATTCTTAGACACATGCATAATACAATGGAGGAGCTTGATGTTTCAAAAATATTCATGGAGACAATGAAATTGTATCGTAATATCTTCATTGGTGAATAATACATTAAGTGTCATTGCTTTTGGAGGATGGGTTTTTCCCTCATGAGATTTCTTTCAAGGAACATATTATGTCATCTTGATGGTACGCTTGTCTATTCTTTTGCATAGTAGATTATGAATACTTGTTTGCATATTTCCCTTTCTTGAAGTTATATAGAAATATTTTATTATTGCTATAATCTTCTTCTTTCAAATTTTTAAATACATTTATTTTAAATTGGATTAACAATGTTGTATATGAAATAATAGTAGGTTTCAATATTTGAGTTGCATCACATCATAAAAACTATATTAAATAAAATATTAGAGAAAATAAAATTCCTTTACACATAATGATCAAATTGAGAAAAATGTCTTTTATAGGGTTAGTAACACAAAAAAGTATTAATATAGAAATAAGAAAGTGCAAAGTGATGGCATCTACATAAACAATGTGTCACAAAGAATATAAGTCATATTCACTATTGAGCAATACAATAAAAAGTAAGAAATTTATATAATAAAGCAATGAGAAAACTATATCATTTTCACAATAAGAACACCCTTTGTTAATAGCACAAATATGCGAATAGACTTTGCAATGTATTTTTTATCGCTTTATAGTAATCCACTTTTCTATTAGAAAATGATTAAAAAATTTAATAGTAGCATTGCATTTTTTAATGCTACTGTTGCAAACTCTAGTGGATAATCAAACATATTTTTGAAATTACAAGTTTGTGAATAGAAAAAAATCACCTACAACTTTAATTCAATTAATCAACTATTAGAATGGTTTCCAAGTCAATAAATTTTATAACAATGAAAATGTATAATTAGAAGATAATTAATAAAAATATACAAAATTACAAAACACCCATATTTACCTTCTTTACGCTATGACATCTTTATTGCAATCTAATGTGCAACATGGAGTTATATGTTTATTGCTTATAATCACATCATATAGATATTTTGAGTTATATATCATTATTAAATATAAAATTAAATGTTAGAACTATATTTAAAGTTAATTTAGAGGGAACCTCTTGATGACATTATGTTATTAAAAGTATTACAGCAATTAAATGGAAATAAGAAAATATTAAGCATGTAGTTTTATTACAAACGAGACACAATTTAGTACTAAATTGTATGACAAAAAAATCTAAACATATTTATAATATTCAATTGAAATGGTTTACCTTATACCTTATTTTTCTCCTGTAGGTACTTCAATTATTTGTAGTTGAGGTCTCAAAAAAGGGTCAATAGTTGCACATAACTTAGAATATAAATAATTACTTTTAGAAATTTAGGTTTGTAAATATGACAAATGGATGATGTATAATTTTCATTAAAAAATAAATTGGATTTGGTTTAGGATTATAAGTTATATACCAATATTTTTTTTAAATATCGTTTATATATTTAGTTTTAAAGAATTAATATGATATTGACAACCATGTTTTATGTGTTTGTAGATGAAAGAACCATATAATATTTACAAACTCAAAATATTAAATGTGATGACAAAGACATAATATTTTATTCTAATAGCATAATATTCTAATATATTATGTCATGTACAATAGATTTCATTGATTATGTCCCACATAGAACTACATTTTAACCTCTAGTACTTATTTGTTTGGTATGAAACGATAAATAATATATATTTTTTTAATAACATATATTAAATTAAAATAAGATGATTAATTAAATAAGAATAACAATATTTAATTACATTTATTGATATTTTTATATTTAAATGATAACATTATTATATTACATTAATAAATCATAATATAAAAAATATACTCACAAAACTAGTGCTCAACTATTGATAATATTAATAGACCATGTGATTCCAATCAAATTAAGATCACAAACTAAGCTCTTCCTGATGATTAATAGCATTTTTGGTCCACACTATTTAGTGGGTTCATACCACGTTTGTTTGAGATAATGTTTTTGTCACTACTTCTCTCCACACGAATTTATATAGGGGAGAGGACCCAATACCTCGTGAGCATGTTTCAATAGTTGTGATAGTATTTGTTTATATAATGCTCAATATTTTTATCAATATTGAACTAATAGTTGTAACTTTAAAGTTGTTAGTGTTGATGATGACTACCCATAATTAAACAAAATGTATTCCTTTGATCAAAAAAGCAACCAATCATGTGATGCCACATAAGCGCTCAATAAAACATGCTGTAAATGCACGAGTATTGGTCTCACTTTTTTTTTTGGGGCCTTTTTGGACACCTTGACAAAAAGCATGCTGATGTGGCATCATATTTGATGATTTGGCCCTGAAACCTTAGTTATAAGTAAGGGACTTGCCAAGTAAGCTGCTGTAAAAAATTAGGAGTGATTTGAAATTTCCAAGTAGGATAATTAAAAGTGCGAAGTTATGATGCTCAACTACTAGATCCTCTCCCCTATTGACGTACTCTATATCCATACATCAGAATACACCTTTAACGATATTTATTAATCAGCTAAAAATAAAAATACAACTTATTTTTATATTTAATTAATTAATAAATACCATCAAATGAATCGTGACAGATAAAACAATATTGACAAGACCTCTTAGTGGATTCAGTACATCGATTGTCTGTTTCCGACAAGTTCGGCAGAGCGAATATCACAGGCACGACAGGAAAATATACAATTGAAGCCACATTATTTAATTACTTCTACTTTATCGGATAATCCACTCCTTAAAACCTCCATTAAAAGAAATCAAAACCTGAAATCCTGTCCAGTGAACCAGAATAAGTAAAAACTAAAACCAGGGCCGGATATGGAGGGAAGGGCACCTTAATCAAACTGCTTACATATATGCTTATCAAACCAGAATTCCGCGGAGCCATGGCTGCAACAATGCCCATAAAATGCCTTGTTATTATGCTTGTGGGCTCACTAATTCCAGTATTTGCAGCCCACGGAGGAGGCTCTGGATCAGCAGATGACCAGAATGGTGAGGCGAAGCCCAACTTAAGAGCAGCATCTTTAATTCTGGTAAAAATCTGGTGTCTCATCATCGTTTTCATTGCGACCTTCGCTGGAGGAATATCTCCCTATTTTTTCAGGTGGAATCAGATGTTTGTTTCGCTGGGCACGAGATTCGCAGGAGGGGTGTTCTTGGGGACGGCCTTAATGCATTTCTTGAAGGATTCAGCAGAGACATTTTCAGATTTGACGGAGAAAGAGTATCCCTTCGCATTCATGCTCTGCACTGCGGGATACCTTCTCACTATGCTGGGTGACCTGGTTGTCGATTGGGTTAATGGCAAGCGAACCAAGCAAATAGAAGTTATCCCTTTGCAGGATCCTGTCCCTCTGCAAACAGTAGGTAAAACTGAAATCTTGATTCTCATCGTCTTTCAAATCCGTTGTCTTTTTTCTAGATGCAGCTGCCTTACAAAAATTATTAAAATGTATACTACCAGATGGTCATGGAGAATCCCCTGCACATAACAGAGATACAACACTCAGATTTCAGGTCAGTTGAGCTTTTCCTGTGCAATTTCATGATCTTTTTCGCTGGGGTAACTTTTTGATTTTTTAGAATTTAATATTGACTTCGACAGAACTTTTGGGAAAGTGACTAAATGGGCACTTGTAAAAAAACCCCTGAAATTCAACTGATCGATCTCTCAGATAACAGTTCATTTGCTCATTACTAATCTGTTGGTTTTCCCTGTGTAATTATTTAAATAAAAGAATTCCATACAGGGAGCGAGGGCGAAGCGGGAGAGTTCAGCTTCATGGGGAGACAGTATATTACTGATATTGGCACTCTGTTTTCATTCTCTCTTTGAAGGAATCTCTATCGGGGTTGCAGGCAAATTCTCTTCTCCTTTAATATTTTTATAGTTTGATGTATGAGTAAGGGCTTAAATTTTCCATTTGCTGAAACTAGGAAAATTGTAATGTCTGCTATATTATTTGGGAAGATCTTTAGGTTTTTCTTTCTGTCTACTGTTTGTTTCAATGAAGCGGTTTTTGGTGGCACAGAAACGAAGGCGCAAGCATGGAAAGCCCTGTGGACAGTGTCTCTGCACAAGATATTCGCAGCAATTGCAATGGGTGTAGCATTGTTGCAGTTAATTCCAGACAGACCACTCCTATCATGTGCAGCGTATTCCTTTGCGTTTGCCATATCATCCCCAATTGGCGTTGCAATCGGCATCATAATCGATGCCACCACAAAGGGGCGAGTGGCAGATTGGATTTTTGCAATTACAATGGGTTTGGCCTGCGGAGTCTTCATATACGTGGCCGTAAACCATCTCCTGAACCGAAAACATCATAACTCTCAAAACCATGACATTCCATCTGACAGACCATTTTACAGTTTTATGGCTGTTGTTCTTGGTTCTGGATTGATTGCAGTGGTAATGATATGGGATTAGAGAATCAACCCAGACATAATGATTTAGTGGTTACTCTTTATGTTTCTCAATTCTGGTGTGGTATGCACTGCAAGTAGGCTGTTCTGTGTGAAAATGTCTTCAAGGCCACAGGGCTGACAGAAATTCAATAGGGAATCCTTTAGCAGTAGTCAGTTGCCTTAGAACCTTAAGACTCTTCGACTTTTGGTGAGACACCTTTGTCCCCAACTGCTTTGGTCTTACAGAGGATTGGATGCAGTCCTGCAATTTCATCTCCATCTACCCTGTGAAGTGGAAATATACTTGCTTTCTCGTACGCTTGTAACTACTGGTAATTTAAGTTAGATGTAATATTGCCAAATGTCTATTGCTGTAATTAGTGTATTACAAATTCATTGTAATGTTCATTTTTTAGTTATGAATTTGTGCAGTTATGAATGGGGGATCTCATCTCCAATATAAATTCTCAACAATTCCATCTTAATGAGAATTGAACTTTGATGACAAGAATAGCAACACAACAACTCAACCATCGCAACCATGTCACTCTTGGCAGAGATCGTAATGTTAGTTGAAAACCAATCCAAACCCAATTAAATTCAGAAGTCTATTTACATAATAATCAATTCAAATTATTAGAATCTGATAAGTCTATCTCAGTTGAAAATGAATCAGATGTTAATTAGTTCTTAGATTATTAGTAAAGTTGAATGGTTATAAATGAGTCTTTTAGAAACCAAGTCTTATTGAGTATAAGGTCGGACACCATAAAGAATGTGGTCAAAATCGTGTCTTGGAAAATTTTGACAGGATAGATACCTTTCAATCCTTGTTTTCAGATGAAAGAGTTTCAACCTCAGACTCATGATAGATACCCTTCAATCCTTTAACTCTCAGTTAAAGAAATTTCAACCTAAGACTCGTGCACCTTATCATACAGGAAAACAATTATGTGAATTTCATATAAAACCGTAAAAATAAATAGATAATTATATAGATTTGATATAAACCCAAAAAAATTCCAAAATAATTTGAACAGATCTATCATGATTTAAAATTCAAATATCATTAATACTGTAAGCTTTCATTTTCTAAAATACATAAATCACCTACTCCCATACACTTTAAGTTTTAACCCATTTGCAACTCACACTTTTACTTCAAAATAAATGAAGTTATGCGGACGTCATAAGGGGAGGTTTCTAACCTTGGTTGACGCCTATTAATGGCAAAGCTCTTTGCTTAGGTTTCTAATCTTGGTTAACGCCTATTAATGGCAGTTCACAATTTCGTCTTTTTCTTCTGGTTTTTTTTGTTTGTTTGGTAATGCTGTGATGACGCAAGCAATTGGCATCCAGTTGTGCTAATGTCCCTCATCATAAAATGGATAAGGTTGCCTCCACGACTTACACATATCTAAGGATTAATTGGCTCTTTTTGTTATTAATATGAAGGTTATCACAAATTTACACCAAAAAAATCAGCATATAAAATTTAAAATAGGATAGTTTTCCAATCAATTTGAGCTTCATATTAGATATCCCTTAGTTCAATTGTCACAATTTTTTATTTAAGTTCAAATTTTGACAAGTGTAGAAGAGACTTCATTGAGGGTTTGATCTAACCTCTTTCAATCAAAATTTCTTACATGGAACCCATCTAGACTTAAATCATGATTTTTTCTTCAAAATATGTGATTTTAGATAAATAGGATGTCGCCCCCATCTATGAATTTAAATTTGGTTTCCTTTACGAAATTATTTTCATTGATTGTTTAATTTTCCCCTATATAATGTGGGATAATTCTTTTGCTAATTTTTTAATGTTGGTGTAGAAAAGATCAACTTTTAAAACTTAGGGTAAGTTACATGGTCAATAAAATTTATCTTCCCACCTTTTAAAACTCCTTTCCCATTTGACATAATACTTACTTTCTTACCCATATCCTAATACATGTGGGATTATGCTTCTACTTGAATTTAAAATGATATGTTATTGATTGATATGGTGCTTAATAGTTTTCTAGTGGTATTCAAAAGATAATCTAACCTCACCATTTGAGGCTATACGAGAAAAATATAATTCACAAGATAATTGAGAATTATTTGTAGGAAGAATCTAGCCAATGACCTATGATAGTGTTAGGAAAGGTGTCTCAACCTTTATCTTGTAGACATCTAAACTCCACCATAATCTAACAATACTTTTAACATCATCTTCTAACACAATTTTTAAAACATCACCATATTACTAATTATTTGAATTGTTAAATAGGCGCAAGACAATTGAGTGGGGGAGGGCGGGGAGGTGTGAATCAGTTGTCACAAAATTCAAACTTAAGAATTCAACACTTATCAATTCCACAACACACTATTATGTTATTAAGTAAGAGCTTGAAACACAAATAACAAAAAGTAAATCAACACAATGAACACCAGATTTTTATGCAGAAAACCCAATAAGGGAAAAACCATGGTGAAGGTTAACTCACAATATAAAGAGTATAAAACTGAATACAGAGGCTCACTACCAAGGGCTCACTGCCCAAAAGAGGACTCACTGTCCAAGTAGAAAGGCTTACTACCTACAGAAAAGGACTCACTATCAAATAGGGAGGCTCACTGCCTACAAAAAAAATTATAGAACAAGTTAGGCCATACAGCCATCATGAACTGAAAAATGCACCTATCAAGTGTTGATGCAGTTTTGGTGATGCTCAATATACAGACTTAACACATTTCATCATTTTCGAACTTCTTCACTTTAGCATTTGCAACTCAATCATCTATCTCTTATTTTCTTCAAAACTATTCAATATATATATATATATATATATATATATATATATATATATATATATATATATATATATATATATATATGCCTAATCTTCACCACAAGCATCAATTAGGTCAGCCTAATTAGATGCACTTCTTATTCATGAAAAATATCAACTGTTGGCTCCAATCATTCACAAAATATTTCCAAAAATAATTCAAACCTTCAACTCATTACATCATGTCGGCATAGACCAAAAATAGGTCACACATATGTCCACATACTGTATCACAATTAACTCAAGAAGTCGGCCAGGAATAGACTTCAAAGCAAAAAAGGCAACCAATAGAATAATGCCACTACACCATATGAGCACCAGAGCACATAACAATCTGATCATGCATGCCTTCAAAAATCATAAACAATATCCCAAAACCACAACCAGTAACTGTCAACTGCGCAGAAATGCAGACTAAAATACCAAAGAATGCACCAAAAATACTAGATACACCACTGGAGGAGATAAACTAGTTATGCACACTGTTTTAAGGTACCAGACCAAGCTGCAAACATGGTGACATCAATGACAACATATAGACAAAATTCTCCATTCTTCCAACAATCTCCCCCTTTGTCATTAATGGCAACATGTAAGAAATTTCTCCTTCAATCTCTCCCATCATTTCAAATCTCTCCCCATAACTTTATATTCTAACTCTCCATACTTTAACTCTCTCCCCCTTTGAAATCAATGGCAAAGGGCAACAAAAAAGGAGGTGTAAACATGGTGACATCAAAATTTCAAAAAGAATTCCAACTCTTCAAAAACTTTCAACCATCCAAAACTCTTCAAACATTCAAAATTCAAGTGAAGATGACGTTCTTCCCCTGAAATACCTTTTTGTACCTCTCTTTGAGAGCTGGATACAACTTCTTCTAGTTGAATATAGTTGAATCCATTCTTGTGCACATACTTTCTAATAAAGCCAACAGAGTGAAAGAAGACCAATTTGTAGAGGAGCACCATTTTTCAACATCTTCTGCATCAGTAAGTATTCTAGAAAGATGGTCTAATCGGACCTCAACAATATCCTTAAGGAGCCAAAAGGTCTTCACCACATCATCTCTTTGTCTTTGTACAATGATCAGTTCAACTTGTAATTCACCAACTCTTAGACTTTTCTTCCCTTCTCTATCTTCAAAGATATCAAAATTCTTTCCAATGTTGTTCACTTCAGATTCAATCACTTCAATTTTGCTTATGAAATTATCTACTATTGTAGGCCACCGAAGATAGTATTTGTAAATATATGATATTTCTTTAATGCACTTCTTTGTTTCCATGATCAGTTCAGATAATCTTTGCTTAGCTTTACCACATCTCCTTTCAACCAAGGTTTCTAACTTGTGTCCTTCCAGACCTTCAAGCAACATTCTTTCTTCAAAAATCTCAACTAGATTTTCTGGCAAGGAATCAAAAACAATTGATACCTCAATACATTTTCAAAGTAGATATTCTACCAAAGCATCATCAATCTTCAATCTGTCAATAGGAGAGGCTGCATTCCATGATTTACCAATTTTCTTCACTTTCCCTTAACCATCATAGACTAGATGTCATCAGGATTAGAGGATTCAGATCCAGTCAAGGATTCTTTCTCCTTTTTTGAAATGTCAATGATATCTTCAATTATAACTCTTCTCTTCTTCGATTCTAGAGGGGAATCACTAATGACAACCTCCAATTCTCTTTTACTAGAGGAAGAGTCCACTTCAAATTTACTCGATGTAGATATACCAGACCAAATATTTGTTTTCAGGGATGAGAAATATGATCTAGACATACTTACATTATCTACCAATGACTCTAGATATCTATAGACTTTCTTTCCAATAGGAATACCAGATTCCCATACAACATTATCCTTTCCTAGTAGGGAACTCAAAAATTAAAACACCAAGCACACTAGCAAAGATCCAAAACAAAAGGGATAACCCTCAACCAATGAAATTTGAGCATTTTCAAGTAACAAGCTACACAAATCAAACTGCTTGTTCTCCTTAACCATCACATGAGCAATGTGTACGTCAATAGCCAAAGTCGAGCTTTTGTGATTTCTAAAATAAATTTCGTAAGAAATACTGTATGCAGCATACCTAATAGCCGAATCTGCAAGTGTATCTATCAATAGTGCTCAAGAGTATTTACTAATGTCAGTCAGTTCCTCCATGTATTTGTACTTCACAGTTTTCTTTCCAAGGAGTTCTCCAATACTGCATAAATCGGTAATCACTTCGATTGCTTCCTTCGAGATTAAGTAGGGTTTGACCAATACAATACAACCGTTCTTGAAATGATTCAATAGAAACAAAATCAACTCTTTATCAGTAAACCATGGAAATTCTCTCCACGAATCCATACCAAGGGTTTTTATTTTCTGTAATTCATTTATGCTCAACCCTAGTTCTATTCCTTTCATCTTTCTATGATCATATTCTTCTAATTCAACCCCTTTCAGCTTCAGAGGGATAGCACCACTTGATCCTCTATCCATTGCTATGCTTTCTTTAATTTTTAATCGAAACCTCTTTGATTTTCTTCTTCCCCTTTTTGCAAACTGAGAAATGTTTCCAAATTACCCAAGACAATCTCTTTGAATTCCCTTCAGAATTGCTTCAAGCTCACTTTAAGATCATTCCAGGCCACCATTCAAGTTCTTGAAATGCTCAATTAACCAAGACTCACAAATTTCAACTTATACATCATCAAATTTAGCCTAAAACATATTAAATGCGGTAGACATCAAAAAGTTGCTAAAAACATTCTTCTTAACATAGAAAGCCCTAATTTGGTCCACAAATCATCATGACAACATACTTTCTTCTTGTTCTTTTTCCAAGGCCTCTGAATATTCATTCTTCACATTTCAACCTCATCCTAGCCTTTGATACACCATTCTTCTAGGGGGTTTTTATAATTTTCTGATAATGCTCCCCCTAAGACCATGCTAGCTCTAATTTCCTAATAAGTCATCTGTATCAGATGAGGGTATAGACACATTGTTGGATCTCAGTTGTGATCATATGGTTTGTCCTTGATGTCAAAACACCTTTAAGTTGATTCTACTTGTTGACTGTTTCAGATTGGTCTCTCATGCTTTATCTTGGTATAGTTTTGTCTATATGGTTTACTTATCTTGGCATTAAGTGGACAATCTACATTCAGAATTTTAATATCTTATGGTACTGATCAGTTTGAGCTTCATGCCATTTTTGGTTCAAGTTATGAATGCTACATCTTTGACTGACAAAGTTTGAAAGATGGCATCTTTAGGATGGTTCTCTTTGCATATTAGGCTTACACATCGGCATGAGTATGGCAGGGTCTCCCCGATCCACTTTGAAATGTCTGTGTTGCATATTGGCAAGAAATTTCTGATGTCATGTCGATTGAATTTAACATATAGGCTGATTTCAACGTGACATTCCCATTGTCTTGGTGACCGGCACAAGAAAGGTTATTTCGTCAAGACTTGTCTTTGGTTTCGGTGACAGAAAAGTGTTCTCTATCGACATATGTAATACCATTGGGATAAGGTCTTATCGATTTCATTATGTCTCCCCGACCCGCTTCAGAATGAGCATATCGACAAAGGAAATCATCTTCGGTGTAATGTTTCATCGAACATGCAATGTCACACTGATTGGTGGTGGATGGAAGTCTATCGACGAGAGCTTGGTGGTATCGGAATAGGTCTCGGCGAAGTGGTTTTGTCTTACCGAACATCACATCTGGGGTTTCGCTTCGGCCAAACATAATGATTTCAGTATATAGTCTCTTCAAAGATTGCTTGTCTCACCGACCGATGCACTAAATGTCTTATCGGCATAAGGTTACTGCTTCGGTGAAATGTTATAACGACTCCATAGTGTCTCAGTGACTCTGAATGAAAAGTTGACTTTGGCCAGACTATGCATTATCGGAGTGTTGTCATAGTGATCTCGTAAGGTCTTGCCGACTAAGTCTTATGAGGAGCTTTTGGCGAGAGATTGGTTTTGTCACAGTGACATGCATAGTATAGATGGACTCGTTGGCAAGGAAAACCATGTGTCTCGGCGACCAATGTGTATCAAATGGGAGTATCGGTGAAACATAGAGCAATCTATATAGTGTCTCCCTGACTATGTAATGTCTTGGTGATCTTTTGTGAGCTTGGGGATTTCAGAAAAACAAAGTGAATTATACATAAGGTCTTCTTGATAATGATTTGTCACGGTGACCCACATGAGAATGAAGGTTACATTTCAGTGAGAAAGACTCTTGTGTCTCAGTGACCGTTTCACTATGAATAACAAAAATGTGATCTTGGGGAAACATAAAGATCTTCGATATAGTTTCTCCCCGATGGCAGAAGGGCTTGGTGATGCACTGGGACATAAGGAAACACAGCTCGCATAAGGTCATAGTGAATCACAAAGAACACATGGCGATTGTTGTCTCAGTAAATGATTAACGAAGACTCATACACTATGGTCGGCATGGATTTTTCTAAGTATAGTTGCATGCCGACATCATGGATTGGTATTGAATCTCAAAACCATTACATGGCAAAATATTCATTGAGTTTCCTTTTTGAGTAGTTGCATTTTTGAAATAATGGATGATTTGCAGTTCTCTGGATAAGCGTTACTATTGATTTTTTACCATCATCTACAGTCTGTCATTATTCAGCTTCACATTCAAAAATCAGCAAGAGAATTTCAGAATCTGGTGAAAAACGCTTTTTGAAGATTTATTCGTAACTGACATACTTGAAGTGTATATATATAAACCAGTGTTGAAAATAGAAAAGTGTTGCTGGCCAGTAATTCTGAGAGATAGTTATTTTGGCCGTATCAAGAGATGTATCAAAAACTCTGTAATACAGAGTTGGATTCTTAGAGTATGAGATAGATAAGAGTGTTGAGTTTCTTGAGCTTACTTGAAAACAGAGTGATCCTCTGATATTATTATTGTAATTCTGAAATCTAAGTAAGGGGTTGGTGCTCCTTGAGATTGGTGTCTCTAAATGAGGGGTTGGTGCTCCTTGAGTTTGTGCTCAGAAATTAGCCTATAAGGCATTGTTAAAAGTGGTTTTGGGAGTTTAAGCTAGTAAGGCAGTTTAGGAGTGGTTTTTCTACCCCAGGAGGGTTTTCCACTCGACAAATCTTTTGTCTCTTTGTTCTTCTATGTGCTCACTACTTTTCTGTGTTGATTGTTGTTTCAGTTCATAGTTGGGTTTATTATTGTTCTCAATTATGTTTATGAATGATTACATTCAACTCATGAATGCATTAATCAGAGTAATATTGAGATCAAATCTGTGCTATGTTTTGGCTACTGCAAGATATCTCACTCAAACCATATTTTCATAAGTTGTCAAATAGACTGAGTTAATGTTGTCATATCTTTGTGCTTTCAAAAGTGATTACTCTACTCTATTGTTGAAAGAAAAGGAAATCAGAATTAAACATCTTCGTCGAAGTTGAAAAAGTTTTTGACACTGATTCACCCCCCCTCTCAGTGTCTGCCCATAACTTAAACAATTGGTATCAGAGCCTAGGGTCCACTGTTAGGTCTAAACCACCTAGGATTGTTCCTGGTTTGTTGGAGTACTTTGGTTAATATGGGAAAGAACAGAAGGAATAAGGGAAAAAGATGTTCTTAGCAAAATGCTATTCATCATGTTCAACCTGAATCTAGTATAAGGAATAACGAGGAAGAGTTCATAAACAGTAGCTCTAAAATGGTAGAGTATCCTAGATCTGGAACTCCTTAGTTCGAAGGAACAAACTTTATTATATGGAAACTTAGGATGGAAACATACTTACTTTATTTAGGATCTGAAGTGTGGGAAGCAGTTGAAAAGGGTTGTACTACATCTGCAACATCTCCTTCCACTCTTGAGGAGATGAAATCTCTTGAACTCAATACCAGAGCTATAAATGCTATTTTTAATAACTTGCCAAATAAACTCATTACAAAAGTCATTCATTATAGCAATGCTAAGGAAGTTTGGGACAAGTTGACTAAAATGAATCAGAATAGTGAGTTACAAGAGGAGATATCTTTTGATACTAAAATAAGTTGTGAAACATCTGAGAGTGAAGAAGGTGTAAACCTTTATGATTTAGAAAAGAAGTCCAGGGAGATCATTAATGAATATTT
Organism: Sequoia sempervirens; assembly: GCA_007258455.2. Taxonomy (NCBI): domain Eukaryota; kingdom Viridiplantae; phylum Streptophyta; class Pinopsida; order Cupressales; family Cupressaceae; genus Sequoia; species Sequoia sempervirens. The sequence continues at coordinate 312,870,549 of VDFB02353493.1, read as the reverse complement.
AGATGATCAAGAAACTTGTGTAAAAGTAGATCAATCTTTGGGTGAAGTCAACTCTGAACAGGAATATGATGAACCAAAAAGTGAGGTTGATTTGGAAGGTGAACTCCTATGTGCCTTAAATACTATTAAGCATCTTAGAAAAGAAAACTAGTTTTTAACAAGAAACCTTCAACAAAAAGAGAGTCTGGAAGTCAAGATAAAAGACAAGGATGAACTGTGTAATAAACTAGAAAATGAGATTTATTCTTTAAAGAAATGTGGAGATAATGATTCCTTGTTAACAAAACTAACTCTTAAGGACAAAATAATTATAAGTTAGAAAATTGAAATTGAAGAATATAAGAGGATTACAGATGTTGTGAGTTTTGATTTGGAGATTAAAAAGATTGTTTGTCTAAAACTTGAAGAAGTAGTTGCTTTAAGAAAAGAGCTTGAATGTATCAATGCTCAATCTGGTAAAATTCAGAAATTTGATCATAGTACTAATATATTGAATGAGATGTTGGGCAGGCAAAAGCATTCTAAAGATCCTACAGGAGTGGGATATGAGGTTGGACAAAGCTCTGCAGACAAATCTAAACATGAAATAGTGTTTACTACTTCAAATGGAAAGAAGTTTACAGCCAAGCAAACACCAAGAATGAAGGTTGATCTTGGTTACAATATTGCTGCATCAAAGGATAACATTGACACTAGAAGACAATCCAAAGGTATTCATAGAGAAAGGAAAAATGTCTTCAAACCTTCACATCCTTGGCATGATCATTCATTCAGGAATAATCATTCTTTCCAAGGATATTGTTATGTTTGTAATGACTATGGTCATAAGGCAATTAATTGCATAAGATGGTCAAATAAGAATCATTCTAATGTCCCTAGAAATGAGGATGTGGTGTGTTACAACTATAACAATTTTGGTCACTTGAGAAGAGACTGTAGAATAAATACAAGTGAGAATAATGTAGGGAACAATGCTGGAAATGTCTGTAGGAAGTATTCTATTTTTTAGAACAATCACAAAGTCATTTGTTTCAGATGTAATAACATTGGACATAAAGTACAAAAATGCAATTTCAATAGAAAGATAGATACTTCAAGCAAACAAATGAAAATGTCTTCATTGGAGTGGAAAGAGCAATCAAGATGACAAGAAGAGCAATAAAAATGCTTATGAGAAAACTCCTTGTGCACTCCTTGCATAAGAGTTGCCTTCCATGTCTTGAGTAGATGCAAAGACTCAGGGGGAGTCTATTATGGTAATATGTTTTACCCCTATGGAGTCTAGAATGAGGAATGGCATCTTGTATTTGCTTTTGGTGATATAAGATGTAGAGAAATGGCTTGTAAATGCCACTTTTTCATTCTGTTTTTGAAATACATGTTAGAAGTACATTGACAAATCTTTGGTGAGGTTGATGCTCAATTCTTAAAGTGCTGTTGAATCTAGTGTCTTGCTAGTAAACTAGACAGTATTTTGAAGAAAGAGAAATGGCTTAAATTCCTTAACCTTTTGTTATTTCTGACAAAGGTAATCATCCGATTTGAAAGGTAATGGATAAATATCTACATTAAGGAATGTTTTTGCTTGGTCTAATGGTTGACAATTTTCATAAGTTTTTGAAATGACAGTGCACATTGTTTTTAAATGAACCTTTTGGATGCTTGGGTTTTGGAAATAATGGCATTATGACAGGGTGATCCCACAATAGTGGTTTACAATTTTTGGCCAAACTGGACACTCATAAATTTTTTTTTAACACAATCTCCACATTCGGACACCTATAGTGATTAAACCGTAAGGAATTTGAAGATGATGCAAACTAGAGTCTTGTCATATTTTGTCTATAGATTCTAAAAATATTTTTTTCAATTTTTTTGGAATCAGATTGCACTTCTTTTTTCATCTCCCACGAAAATTGGTTTTTTTTCAAAAAACAACATTTTTAAAAAGTGACGCACATCGTATAACGTATAAATTTTTTTCCTTGAAAGATAAAATTCCAATTCTTTCAAATTTAGATTTATAACTCCGATATCTAGTGCTTCCACTTGGTTAGATAGTTTTTTATTGAATATTTTTTCTTTAATCAAGTTTCAAAGTCAAATTAATTACAATTCAGACATAACATGTATATAACGCATAACTTTTACTGTATGTATTGAATTATTATTTTTTGTTGGATCAAGGACTCCAATATCTGGTGCACTCATATTTTAAATTTTTTTGATAATATTCTATTTTTTCCACTTGTGCAGAGCGAGAGAGTTTTGTTTTTAGTGAAAAACCTATTTAATAAAACTTAAAAAATAGATAGATAATATAATCAAAACATACTAAAATTATATTCATTGGATAGCTCGTTTTGAGGAGAACCCAATACTAGTTGGGTTTTTGAGATCTCCTCCATTTTCATTCTCAAATCGAGCTTCGAAGCGCAAAATTTTCAGCAATTATGGTGCCTTAGGAAGCAAGGATGAAAAAAGATGGGTTTGGCCGAACAAGTGTTCGGTCGAACAAACTAGAAATGTTCAGTCGAACAGGGGTTCGACCGAACCCTTGCTCGACCGAACCACCCACACATGGGATTAAAAAAAATAAATTAAATGGGTTCGACCGAACATTGTAAACATGTTCGGTCGAACACCTTGTTTTTAATATTAATATAGATATTATTTATATTATTTTTTAATGATAACTTAAATTTGATGGCCATATGACCATATTTAAAGATTTTGCTGTAGAATACAATCAAAATTTGAAAAAGATTGTAAAAGGAGATATTTTGGATAAACTTTGAAAATTTATATATAATTATAATGATGTATATGTTTGATTTATATATAATTTTACATAAAATAACATATATCATAATGTTTTAAGGGCACCCTTGAATAGATAACAGTAATTAAAAATTTTGTTGATAGGTAAATTTGACCATCAAATTTAATCCTTGGTAGGAGGGAGATACTTCAGAGAGAGAGGGGGGTGAGTGGGAGAGAGATAAAGGGTAGGGGGTCCTAGGGTTTAAGGGTTAAGCGTAGAGGAGCTCGAGAGAGAGAGTGGGTAGGAGGGATAGACTTTTTAGAGAGAGAG
>VDFB02353493.1:312847423-312867355 GCA_007258455.2 Sequoia sempervirens | reverse complement strand
GAGCCAAAGTAGGTTATATTTAGGTTTTATATTATAAAATGATTCAAGAATTTATAAGGCCAAAAGAACCATAAGCATTGCAAACTTTAGTTTAGAAGCATAAGGGATTGATATTTTCATTCCTAAACATGGTTTTCATAAAAAAAATTACTCATGTAGCAAGCACACTATAGAATTGACAAAGAAGGTTAGGGTTTTTAGCTTCATTTGTTATATGGAGATATTTTATTGTAATGTACATAATCAATGATATGATTCTTGATTTTTTATAAGATTTAATATTATGACACCTTAACAAACCAAGCTATGACTTTCATGGTTCACTCCTACATGTATGAAATTTGCATTTTCATCTACAAGTTTGACCCTAAATTTGTAGTTTTAAAATTATTTTGTGACCTTGACCCCTACACTTCTAGTCTTTAGGAATTTATTTATCTCCATTTTTTAGACTATGTTGAGAGCCATTATAATGTTTTTTTGCACTAACTTTGGGAGGAAACTCATTTTTCCTTATTCAAACCCTTGGATTGATTTTAAAAAATTGAACAAGTTAAAATACATGCCAAATATAAATGCAAGTTCAATGGGTGTAGTTTTGAATTATAGACCTCTCATCCCCTAACGGATAGTTGATAGTTTTGATATTCATTTTTCTCTTGAAAGGTGTTTAACAAGACGAAAATCTATGCAAAACGGGGAAGCAAAATACTATATTGAAAATGCTTCAAAAACTTTCAAACAAGTGCAATTTGAATTCAACAAATTTAAAAAAAATTGCATTTAGGGTTTCGAAATTAAACAAATACATGCATTTTGAACTCTAAAAAAATTGAATTTTAAATACCTCATGCTCAATAGTGGTCGATATGCAAACTGGAATGATAAACTTTGAAGAGAGGAACGGAAATTTGCTTTCGCCGGTGAGAGAAACCTTGTTTGGTTGCCGTCACGGACTCTGTTCGCCGCGCGCACCAGGGAGACAGTGATTGGTAAAAGAACACAGTAAAAGTGTGAAAATGAAACATTTTTTTTTGTTTTTGTCATATTAAAGGGGTTTGGTCGAACCCAGGTTCGACTTAACCCACTTGAATATTAATTTTTAATTTGGGCATTCATTAGTTCGGCCGAACCATGGGTTCGGCCGAACCCAATGGTTCGACCGAACCAATGAAATGGTTTGGTCGAACCATTGGGTTCGACTGAACCCATTTGATTTGAGGAATGGAAAAAATCTGAATTTTCCTTCCTCTTAGAAAGTGTAAACCACTATTCTAAGGTAACCTGGCATCTTTGAGCGGTGTGGAGACATATAGGTGAGTTCCTCAACATATTAAAGATAAGAAAGCCTTTGTTTTTGAAGGGATGTCGATGGATTTATCTTTGGAGAATAGTGATTGAAAAACATGTTTGATGTTATGAATTATTTCTGTGATGATATTATTCGGTGTTGCATGAAGAAGCTGAGTTAAGATTGTGTGCTAAATGAAGATACTTATAATGTCTTTTGCAAGCTGTTATGAAGGGATTGAGTGTTTTGATCTTCTGAGTATGGTATAGTGATCTAAGTAGGTTGCTACAATAGTCTTGAGAACTATGTATTCTCATGGGATATGCTTTGATGTTTGTGTTTCGATGAAGGAAGGTGACTGGTAGTATTAACCTCATCGTGTATGGCTGGGACTTATTTTTGATCTTTGAAAATGAGTACTAGTTATATATTTGAAAGCTGCTTGAATTCATGTTTTGATTGAAGCAAAAGGAGAGAGCTTTGGTGTGCTGCCTTGAAGATAGATTATCTGCATGATTTTATTAAGTTTCTAATTTTGAATTGGGAGTTATTGTACGAGTTGTTACTGCTGATTTCTCTGATAATTTCTGTGCATTTGAAGTGAGTGAAGTTGTGTTGTTACAGTATGATGCTCTATCTTGCATTGGTGATGTGAAGTTATTCAATATGTCTGCTGCACTATTGCTCTATTTGCAGGTGGTTCTTATGGTATTTGGTTGGCTTCTAAGTTGTGTTTCCTAGAAAAGCACATTCTTCTCTTCTATTCTTTTTCATTGAGGCAAAAAGGGGGAGAGTCATTTGTGTTTTTCCATCAAGGACAAAGGGGGAGTTTGTTGGATCTCAGTTGTGATCATATGGTTTGTCCTTGATGTCAAAACCCCTTTTAGTTGATTCTACTTGTTGACTATTTCAAATTGGTCTCTCATGCTTTATCTTGGTATAGTTTTGTCTATATGGTTTACTTGCCTTGGCATTAAGTGGACAGTCTACATTCATAATTTTAATATCTTATGGTACTGAATAGTTTGAGCTTCATGCCATTTCTGGTTCAAGTTATGAATGCTACATCTTTGACTAACAGAGTTTGAAAGATGGTTTCTTTGTCAGGATGGTTCTCTTTGCATATCAGGCTTACACATCGGCATGAGTATGGCAGGGTATCCCCGATCCACTTTGAAATTTTTGTGTTGCCTATCGGCAAGACATTTCTAATGTCATGTCGATTGAATTTAACATATAGGCTACTTCTAGCATGACATTCCCATTGTCTTGGCGACCAGCACAAGAAAGGTTATTTTGGCAAGACTTGTCTTTGGTTTTGGCGACATAAAAGTGTTCTCTATCAGCATATGTAATACCGTCAGGATAAGGTCTTATCAATTTCATTATGTCTCCCCAACCTGCTTCAGAATGAGCATATCAACAAAGGAAATCATCTTTGGTGTAATGTTTCATCGAACATGCAATGTCACACTGACCGGTGGTGGATGGAAGTCTATCGGCGAGAGCTTGGCGGTATTGGAATAGGTCTCGGCGAAGTGGTTTTGTCTTACTGAACATCACATTTGGGGTTTTGCTTCGGCCAAACATAATGATTTTGGTATATAGTCTCTCTGAAGATTGCTTGTCTCACCGACCAATGCACTGAATGTCTTATCGGCATAAGGTTACTGCTTCATTGAAATGTTATAATGACTCTATAGTGTTTCAGCGACTCTAAATGAAAAGTTGACTTCAACTAGACTATGGGTTATTGGAGTGTTGTCATAGCGAGCCCGTAAGGTCTTGCCGACTAAGTCTTATGAGGAGCTTTCGGTGAGAGATTGGTTTTGTCACAGCAACATGTATAGTACAGATGGACTCGTTGGCAAGAAAAACCATGTTTCTCAGCGACCAATGTGTATCAAATGGGAGTATCGGTGAAACATAGAGCAATCTATATAGTGTCTCCTCGACTATGTAATGTCTTGGCGATCTTTTGTGAGCTCAGGGCTTTTAGAAAAATAAAGTGAATTCTACATAAGGTCTTCCCGATAACGATTTGTCACGGTGACCCACATGAGAATGAAGGTTACATTTTGGTGAGAAAGACTCTTGTGTCTCAGTGACTATTTCACTATGAATAACATAAATGTGATCTCAGGGAAACATTAAGATCTTCGATAAGGTTTCTCCCCGATGACAGAAGGGCTTGGCGATGCACAGGGACAAAAGGAAACACAGCTTGCATAAGGTCATAGCGAATCACAAAGAACACATGGCGACTGTTGTCTCAACAAATGATTAACGAAGACTCATACACTGTGGCCGGCATGGATTTTTCTAAGTATAGTTGCATGCCGACATCATGGATTGGCATCAAATCTCAGAACCGATACATGGAAAAATATTCATTGAGTTTCCTTTTTGAGCAGTTGCATTTTTGAAATAATGGATGATTTGTAGTTCTCTGGATAAGCGTTACTATTGATTTTTTACCATCATCTACAGTCTGTCATTATTCAGCTTCACATTAAAAAATCAGCAAGAGAATTTCAAAATTTGGTGAAAAATGCTTTTTGAAGATTTCTTCGTAACTGACATACTTGAAGTGTATATATATAAACCAGTGTTGAAAACAGAAAAGTGCTGCTGGCCAGTAATTTTGAGAGATAGTTATTTTGGCCATATCAAGAGATGTATTGAAAACTCTGTAATATAGAGTTGGATTCTTAGAGTATGAGGTAGATAAGAGTGTTGAGTTTCTTAAGCTTACTTGAAAACAGAGTGATCCTCTGAAATTATTATTGTAATTCTGAAATATGAGTAAGGGGTTGGTGCTCCTTGAGATTGGTGTCTCTAAATGAGGGGTTGGTGCTCCTTGAGTTGGTGCTCAGAAATTAGCCTATAAGGCATTGTTAAAAGTGGTTTTTGAACTTTAAGCCAGTAAGGCAGTTTAGGAGTGGTTTTTCTACCCCAGGAGGGTTTTCCACTTGGAAAATCTTTTGTCTCTTTGTTCTTCTGTGTGCTCACTACTTTTTTGTTTTGATTGTTGTTTCAATTCATAGTTGGGTTTATTGCTATTCTGAATTATGTTTATGAATGATTACATTCAACTCATGAATACATTAATCAGAGTAATATTGAGATCAAATTTGTGCTATGTTTTGGAAACTGCAAGATATCTCACTCAAATCATATTTTCATAAGTTTTCAAATAGACTGAGTTAATGTTGTCATATCTTTGTGCTTTCAAAAGTGATTAGTCTACTCTATTGTTGAAAGAAAAGGAAATCAGAATTAAACATCTTCGTCGAAGTTGAAAAAGTTTTTGACACTGATTCACCCCCCTCTCTCAGTGTCTTCCCATAACTCCAACACACATCAGTAGCTTCAAGTTTTTCTTCTTCTTTCTTCTTCCATAAGGTATGTGTAGGATCATCATGGAAAAAATAGGCCCTTAAGTGGTGAAAAATTTAGAAAAAATAGAGTTAGGCAACTTAACGTAAAAATTTGAATAAGTTATCTATATTATTTCAAAAATATGTAAGAATAGAATCTATAGGAAATTGAATGTAGTTTGTCAACTACTTGGTTAATTTTTTTTTAAAAGAGTCTATTTGGTGAAAATTTGAAATTTCAATGCAGTAGTACTTAAATTTCAGGGAAAAAAAAGTAGGTGTCTGTCTGACCACCCTAACCATAATAAAATGATAATATTTTTTTATAAGATTTTAGATGTAAGTAGAGGACCCATGTCCCAATGTGATGCATATTTTTTTTGTAATTTTTTCCAAGTAAATAATTAATTATGAATTTTATTACAAATTTTAAAAAATATAAAAACTTGTATGTTTGACCACCTTAACTTGGTCAAAACTTCATGAAATTCAACTTTTTAAAACAAAAATCCTATAGTATGCAAAGCATAGAATGTGACACATGTTTCAAATTCAAAAATGTGATACCATTTGAAAGCTATAGATGTTTTCAATCAACATATCAATAAGATTTAGTCAGTAATTCAAATAGAAAATGAATAATAATAATTTATTAAATTCAAAGTAAAGCATAATTTGTATTGGTGGAAAGCTGAGAATCTCCTTTAAAAACCCTTTTCGTTTCATCAATTTTGGGTAAAAAAAAAGTCACCAGCCTCATGGGCCATCATATTAGTTACATATTGCCACTTTTTGGCCCATCATGATCCTACACATACCCTTACTTTTCATTTGAAAATCACAAAAGCTCTACCTAATTGAGCTATTAACTTTTGTATCTTCATGAACATATGTTGATACAAAATGAATGGAAGAAGCATCCAAGTAATCCTAATTTTTTCTGCCAACAATTCATACCAAATATTGAACAATTTAAGGATATTGCAATAGGTAATTTGTATCGACACAAATAATATTACTGAAGCATTTCAAAGTTTGGGCCATAAGAATCATCCTTTTTTAAACATGGATTGTGTTGTAGCCAAAATTCCATCCTAATTATTTTTGCATACTTCCATTTTCACTCATCTCTTACATCCACCATATGCATAGAATTCCTGTCATAATAACTTAAATTTAATAAAATCCCTCACATAAGCTTCCAAATAAAACCCTTGATCACAACATAAAAGTGTATTCCTCCTTTGAAACACTCCTATGATTTCTCATAGCATATCGCTAAGACAACACCATGTCGATGAGAGTCCCTCCAAAGTCTCCCTGACATTAGCACAAAGCACAGATCAGAAATGTAGATGAGACACCCCTATGTAGAAGAGACTTATTTATATGTCTCATCGACGATGTAAAATAGTGAATGTCAACAAGTTATGAGCATATCGAGGAGAGAATCACTTATATCACATTGTTAAGGTATATCTACAAGTGCTTGACGAAACACAACTCTTGGATATAACGAAGTAATTGTCGATGAGATAGTGGCATATCAGCAAGAGACATTAACTTGTCTTATCAACACCAGCAACTGATATTAGAGGAACATAAGATCTAATGTTAATAAGACATTGAGATATTGGTAAGACAAATAAGATTGTCTCATCGACACTCTTCAAGTAATGATCAAAAGCATACACCGCTATACCACCGAGATGGTGAGCAATATATGTGGTAGTGAGGTATACATTGCAACCCTGCAACAAGAAGCTTTGAGCAAGGTGGTAGTGTGGTAAATAGCAGAAGGGAAGGGAAAAACACTGCCATATCAACATATCGAAGAAACAACGGGCATTTTAATTAAAACTCTCTTTGATAGTTATGAAATGATGATTAGTTTGATTAATGTGACTAACAAAAATATCAATGAGACTACCACTATTAATGAAGAACTTGATCATAAAGGTGGTTCGAGTGCCATTTATGAACTAGGGCTAGATGAACAGTAATAAAATTTGATAAATACAACCTCAAAGAAGTTGAAATAACTGTGAATTGTAATTGAAGGATTTAGAGAACCAAGTTGGATGGCAGTAGGTAGTTGGAAATTTGTAGCATTTATCCAAGTAAGTGGTCTAGAATCAGCTCAAAGTATTTTCTTAGTAAGTAGATGAAAGCATTGCATGAGTAGGGTTGAGATGGAAAAAACCCCAGGAAAACAGAAAGAAAAAAGACAAAAAACTGAAGCTAGGCAATTGAATCATGACTTAATCGATCAGTGTCCTGGGTTTGGGCCAAAATCCAAAAGAATAACATAGCTTAACCCATTGTGTGTGACATTAGTAGAAAAAAATAATAATTTGGGAGATGTATGGACTCCGTGTAGGGGTTACGACCTCTTTATTTATCATTATAGGAAGAAATTCCAGCATAGCCCAGTGTCAAACCCATGAAATCTAAATTTGGGTAAACTTGTAGTACCCACTGTCTTTGTGAACGTAGAGTTAATCAAGTTTTGGGAAAATAATTACAATCCGAAGATGAGAGCAATTCATTTTCCTAATGAGTCACAGTTCATGGTCATAAAGCCAAATTATATTTCCATGATTTTTTAGCTAGACACTTCCCTAAAAATAAAATTATGAATCAAAGACTTGTTGGAGGAATACTGCACCATGGACACAAGGTACAAGAGGTGGAAATTGCCTCTACATAGGGTTAAAGGTGCAAGTAACCAAACTATGAGGTTCTCTAGTGAAGATAATCTCCCATTCTTTGTGGCTTTGTTTAAAGAATACTTCAATACACTTATTACTCAGCTGGTCAAGTACTGGGAATTGATGTTCTTGAGAACATGACAATTGCTCCCATGGTTTTAGCCACAAACATCGAGAGCCATAATACCCGACCCTATGTTTATGCAAAGTATTTATCGGAGGCCATCAATAATTCCCTCAATACCATCAAGAATGATAGTGAAGCCATTAATTTCAAGAACTATTCTCTTTTCATGCACATGATGTTATACGAAGGGCAGGTGATTGGTATATGGGGTGAAGAATTAAGAATAAAAGACTTAGATAATGATGGAAATTCAAGGTTTGTACAAATGTGGACATCTATGTGGGACAACAAATGTGGGAGGTCCCACTACCAATATTTTGAGGAATATTTTGTCAAACCACTATACAAGATGCTAGGCCACAAATGTGACTACAACCTCTCCCCAGAGATCTTAATACTTCTCCAACCAAAAGATATGGGTCATGAAGCATGGATAAATCTCAATTGGGGGGACTGGTACATGTTTGTGGATTGTACTGATATCAGGGTTTATGGATTTGAAGTTGCACCTTATTTGTTGCCTAAGACTGTGCCAGATAGAGTTGCTCATTTAGAGATCATAAGGCAATTGCCATTTTTAGCTTTCATGCATTTAAAGAGCTATGGGAGGAAGAATTTCATGCCTTCCATTTTATGCTTTGGTGATTTCACTATTATCTCTGATTTAGGCTATGAATTGGTTAGTGGTAAATTGGATTATTATGGCTTGTTGGTTGGAAACAAAAGGGAAAAGTTTGATTCTAAACACTTCATTTGTGATGCCAAAATTTTTCAGAAATTGAAAGGGTATGAGAATAGTTTCCTTTTAGAAGATGTCATCAGAAATTGTGAAGAAAAAAGAAACATGATAAGAATGAATTCCTACAATAGGGTTATGATGGCTGAGGCTTGGAAAGTGAATAATAACCCATGCTACTTAGGGGATTTGCCTAAGGTACAAGATCCCATAAAAATAATTGAATAGTTAATCCTCCATGAAGAAGAACTATTAATAGATGTTCCACTTGTGGCATTTGAAAGAGGAAGGGGCATCAGTCCTAGGAGGCAAGTAGAAAATATCACACCACTAGATCACTTATCACCTCAGCCTACTATTGAAGTGAGATTTTCAGTTGGTTCCCCATCCATGGAAGAAGATAACACTCAGGAGGAAGAAGAAGTCTCACATTTTAATGCTCATGTTATACCCCAATATGAGATGCCATTGGAAAGAAGTGTGATCATCTTTGAAGCCTCTAATGAGCTATCAGATGATGTGAGGCATCGTGCAAGTCAGGAATTTGTTGCAGATGATACTTTTGTGCAGACCCCTAAATTTAAGTCCTTTATATATGAGTATAAAGGAAGACTAATAAGAGAAAGGTTAAAGGAAATTGACCCTGAGAAAGAGGCTTATGCCTTGAAAGAGTTGCAACATGAAGTTGATATGGAAATGAGAAGCATGATTTCTGAGAGAGGAAGAGCATTATTACAAGAATTTGGAGTTATGCTCCTTCTTGGGTGGGATATTAGTTCAGCCACTGTATTTGACAAATTTTTAAAGAGAAAGAATAAAACTTTTCAAATAATGGATGAAGTAGGTAATAGGGTCTATATGGGGTTAGGGTACAATCCTGATAATACCACTTTGCAAATTTGGGCTCTTTACCCCCCAGGAAAGAAGCCTTCTCTCATTGACCATGATCAGAGTTTTGGACATCTCTTGGTGCAAAGAGTAGGGGAGAAAAATCCCTTGGAGACTGCTGACCTGAATGTGAATGGAGCCAAATTCACCAAAGCCCAGATCCAAAAGCTAGTAAGAGATAACTAGTGGCTGATAGAGGAAAATGACAGGTTAAAACAAGAATTAACCAACTACAAAGATAGGTTGCCTGCTTCTCCAAGGCTTTACTCTCCTTTAAATGAACATGAAAGAAAAGAGTTAGAGGCCATGTCTGAGACTGCTTAATGGAAGCATAAACTTGAAAAGGCTCAAAAGGAACAAGAAGAACTAAAAAGAAAATTGAAGGCTACTACTTTTGAAGTAGCATCAGGGATAATTTGTGTGAAATTAAAAGATATGTTCCAACATGCAGATGGTGTCTGGCATGCTCATAGTGGAACATACAAGGCCCTCGTGGAGCATGGAAGTTTGCTTGATAGGATGAAGGAAATGGAATCCCATATCAAGGAAAAAGATGGAGATAATAATGCTTTGCTCCAAGAATGTTAGAACCTCATGAATACACATGAAAACTTCTAGAATATCTTGACATAGGAATTGAGTGACTTCAACCAACCACTATGTATGGCCATGCCAAATTTCTTTGAAGAAACAAATTTGAAGGATTAGGAAACTTGTAAAAATGAGATATCAAAATATTTGCCAGGAATCCTTGATGACATCAATGATGAGGATGAGGTACTCAAGAAAACACATAAGCAGCTCGAGAGGATTTTTGGATTGGAGAATGTAATGACATACAGTCTACAAAATGCAAACACTTATGCCCAGGAGAAATACATTGATCACATGTCAAAGGTTAATTTGTCCCTTGCACGAGCTATATGAGGTAGTTAGAGTTTAGTTGTTGTGGACGCATTAACATGGTGCTTGAGCCTTGAACCGATCTTAGGTGGTCATGGGCACTTGCTGATGATTAATGGACTATGGTACATCTAACAATAAACTCTTTTTAATTTTCTATGTTATGTTAATTATGCTTTAGTTAAGAAACAATGTAACTTTTGTGAACGGACTTGAAGCTTGTTGCTTACCATAGAAATAGGGAAACCAAGGTCCGATTTTGATCATCATATCATCATCATTTCAATCCATTAGAATAGATACTAGACAATCTCATCCACATATTCATTTCAAAAGAAATCATGTTATGTATGTTTATATTTTGAGCAACATAATTGAGTAGATACATTATAACTCATAATCCATTTTTAGTGTTCAATTTCTTTGTCGATTTTCATGATTATTTATTGCTTTGCTATCTCCAAAGTGGTCTTTTCAAGTTGTTTAAATCTGCAAGATTTATCAGGGCACATTTGTTGTTACTGTGTGGATGCTTTGATTGGTTTCTGGTTATGTGTGAATTAAATTCCTTTTAGATAATTTACTTTAATTGGTTTGTATTAAGGATTAAAGTCCTCTTAGAGATTGACACCCTCCTATGGTCTAAAAACGTACATTTTTGAGACCCAATAGATTGCAAATAACTCTAAAAATTTAGAAGTCTATGAAATAGTGTATATATTCTATGAAATAGTATATATATTCTTGTACTTGTAAATATTCTTATACTTGTATATTCTATGAAACATTCCTTATTTTCTATGAAACAGTGTATATATTCTTGTACTTGTAAATATTCTTTTACTATTATGTCTATTAAAGAAAATAGAGTTTGAATAAAAATGCTCCACCCTTTTTTGTAAGTGAGTATGTGAATTATTGTTTAAGGAAAAATCTTATAGTGTTTACATTTTTTAGTTTACTAGTTTCAAATCTTCATTTTCTATGTATATAAAATTGTATGTGCTCTTTATCTCTAATGACATAAAATAATAATGTCATCAGAATCAGGGTTTTCAATTTTAGCACCATCATTGTCCACACTTTTCATATCCTATTCATTTTTAAGTACAATCATCAAAATTTTATTTTTATTTCTTGTCCTAGTTAATCTTGATTCCTTTCAGTGCAACACAACAGATTGCATGTTAAATTTCAAACATTTTCTTTGCATTTTTTTTGTATATATTATTTTCTCAGTGCATCATTATGTAACAACAATTTCACTTCTGAGATATATAGTAAAAATAAATGAAAGCAAATGTTTGATTTTTCAAGGGAAATGTATGGAGAATACCCTATGTCTTTTAGATAAGTGTGCAAGTGAAATAAGACGTAACTGATTGAATCTAATTTTCTACTATACAATTGTTTTTTTATGTGCTTTTTACTTTTTGCATGCGGATTACCCTTAGAAAGAGACTACTTGTCTTTTCTTAAATGAAGCCTTTACATTTGTTGTCTATGAAAGGAATTTACTACTTGACAACATGTTCGTCAACTTCATACAAATTAAGATTGGTGTAAAATACCATCCCCACAAATGTTGTTTGGTCTAGAATTATAATGGAAAATAAAAAAAAACTTGCTAGGAGAATAAAATAGGTTTTCAATTGTCCAAGCACAACATAATATTATTGAAGCATTTCAAAGTTTAGGCCATAAGAATCATCCTTTTTTAAACATGGATTGCAAATAATTCTAAAAATTTAGAAGTCTTGGTCATTAACATTATTGTTTGCTACAATGTCATCCAGTGTATCATTGTCAATGTTCATATGTTCTTTCAAGTATTTAATATTATCATCATCCTCATCTTGACCTGCATCATCTTTATCATCATTGAAATTTGATTGTAGACCATCTATATTGTTACCAGATGTATTTGGATCATCATTTTCTATACCATCCATATTGTTGTCTTCCATAGCATCATCTAACTCTGGATTGTTGTCTTCTTGTGCCTGAACATAACCATCTTTAACATCACCATGGATGCCAATTTCTTCGATGTTCTCTAACGCCTCTCTCTCATTTTGTTGGCCATCATTGTTTTGCTCAATATCCACTAATGCATTGTCAAATACACATGTGCCTTAATCTTGAATCATAATGTATGAAAAATATCCATTTTGGGTCCAAAATATCTTCATAGAAAAATACCTACACATGAACGACATACATATATTAGACGTTTGTTATAACAATTTTATTGATTAATAAAACACATGTATATATTCACAATAAGCTATGGATTAATAGATTAATGATCACTACCGCTTCTTGTTTGAGTTAAAGAAATACCTTCTCACAATGAATTGGTAGAATATAGGGCTCGTTATCCTCTGGTAGGAACGATGAGGAAACTATAGGAAAAAATCCACTATGGGTATCATGTCTTCATGGCCTCTCAAATGCTTCATACCATCTACACTTAAAAATACAACATTTAAAAGAGCAGTAATCCAACTCAATAATTTCTTGTATTTTCCCAACATATTGTAGATTCCTTCAATTATATTCTTATCTTTTGAGCTTGATCAACTGGATTGCTCAAAGTCAACCATGATGCCACAATCGAAGGATCTTCTCTTTATGTCTACACTTTCTACACGATAATGTCGACCATATGCCCACATTCTTGGATACTTCCTCGCCTGTGAAAGACCATTTATTTTAGAGAAAACAAATATAATGACAAATATTAAAATAGTTAATACTATCAAAACTGTAAGGAAATAAAATTTTGTAAAATTCCAACTATACCTTTCTTTCACATCCTCTAGACATGTTGATTTCATCTTCTGTTATGTTTGAATCTGTACCTGCATCTTCTATTTGATTTTGAATTTATTCAGTAACCCATTCTAGTGTGCAATCTTTTCCCCATTCCCCAAGAAAATGAGTGGGAAATGGAGTGTTCCTTGGGTTCGATCTCTTAAACTGTCTCCTTGCTTCTAACACTTCTCTCTTTTTATCATACAGATCAATCCATTTGTTCATAAAGTCCATGTGGTACAGAATGAACTTGTCAAGTATAGAACTTTCGTCTACACCTATTACATGTCAACATGTTTATTTCAAACTCCAAATGTCATGTTGTTAATTTGACAAATAAATTATAGAGTAAATTAATGATTGCTAGAAAAACAACCACACCGATCATGAATTTACTTACTAATTTGTACTTCAACACCATTATATTGTAGTTTTTCTCCATCAATAATATCTGATACTCATTATTCATCCTAGATGCATGGGCCATCTTAAAAATCCTTACCAAGGAGTTCACACAGGAAGAAAAATGCTTCATTCAATACATACTCTTCAGCCATGCAACCCTCTGGATGTGCCTTTTTTCAGACATATCTTTTTAGAGTTTTCATACACCTCTCAAAGAAAAACATCCACCTCATTGATACGACACCCGCCAATTCAATGTCATTGACTAAGTGTATAAGTAAATGGACTTGTAGGTCCATGAAACTTGTAGGGAGCTCCTTCTCAAATACACATACAATTTTTGCAATTTCTTTCTTACACTTTGGCACTTTAGATTCATGGCTCTACTTGGAGTTCACCCACCTAATATAAGAATAGTAAATTAGTATGAACCTTTAGTCATAAATTAAAATGCAATATAATATCTCTATGCCTCTCACACATGAACATTTCATATAACCACATACCTTGTAAATGTTGACAATCAACTTATGGAATTCCTTAAGTCAATTGTAAGATAGGAATCCCTCCTAATTGCCAATGGAATGATATGCTATCAAACACATTTATGAAAAGGTCATTAGTAATTTTTTCTCACACAAAAATATATCAAAATAAATTTAGTGCTTAATCAATGTTACCAGTAAATTATGTTAAATGTTGATATATAATACCTTCATTAAATTATGAAAATCATGTGTTTTAAATCCCGTGATATGTCCATCAACTGTAAAAGATTTAGCCAATGATGACCCATAGCTAGTAGGTGTCCTTATTGAACAGATGACATTTTTTAGTTGGTCTAGCTCTTTTTTTTTTCAAAATCCATGGAGCTTCTGCATATGTTTCATTTTCCCCATTTGGCCACAAATGTTTTCTATCAAATTTGGTATGCGAAAGAGCAATATCTCTCCTCAAAGACAAGGTGTCCTTCTCTTTGCCTAATATGTGTTGAAATATAGAATCTAGGACATTTTTGAAGATGTGCATAGGATCTAATAGGTGAGATATTAATAGATCCTTGCAGTAAGGGAGCTCATAAAATATGGATTTCTTTTTCATTCCTTCTAGCATATTAACTACAACTTGTTTTGGTTCTTCAATTGAATCACCCCAATAAAAAAAATCCTCCCAAGCTTTCAATTTAGCATCTTCATACTTCTTAAGCCAATCACCTGGACCCATAATCATGGGAGGGCCTCTATTTTCAAAATTTCCATCAAATTGTTTCTTTAGGCGATTTCTAAACCTATGATCTAATGGTAGGAAAAACCTATTGTTTGCATAAATAAATTTATGTAGATCTTTAGAATATCGCCCTTGAAATTTTTCTACACATCTTGGACATGCAAATATCCCCTTTGTTTGAAGGCCTTCAATTCAATAAGTAATGTTAATAACATAAAAAAAAGTATAAAACTAAGTATGAAAGTTGGGATGAAAATAAATTATGAATGTAAATACGTAAATATTTTATCTTACCAGAACAAACACCAAGTCCTAGGAAATCATGAATAGTCCAACATAGCACACCATACAACATGAAGGACCTATTTGATGGAGGACATGATATGTCATACATTCTTATGCCTTTCCATAGTAGTTGCATATCATCAATAAAAGGTGCAAGACAAACATCCATGTTTTTAACTTGATGTTTTCTTGGAACAATGAGATTCAACATAAGGTGCTCCTTTCTAACACTCATCCATGGGGAAATATTGTATACTATCAATCCGATTGGCCAAACACTATAATTTGAGCTCAGGAAAGAGAATGGGCACACTCCAATTGCAAGACAAAACTTGATACTATGGGGTTCATCTTTGAATTTTTTTGGCCATTTTTCATCTATTGTTTCATTGCTTTGGAGTTGGTCGAGATTCACATGAATCCATCTTTACTCCTGTTATTTGCATGCCAGTCCATCAATTGTGCTAGTGAATTGAAATGAAACATTCGTTGAAGTCTAGGTATAATTGGCATGTGACGTAAAACCTTCTTTGAAACTGTAGGACCTTCTACATCTGTACGATATCTCTTCTCTTTGCATACATGGCATTCTACCTTGTTTTGATATTCATCTCTGTATAAAATGCAATCATTTTTACATGAATGAATTTTCTTATATTCAATCCCCAACTCAACCAACAACAGACACACCTCTCTACAAGTTGATGGCAACACATTCTCTTCAGGGAATATTTTAATTTTTAGTTCCTTGTGAGATTGCCAGAGATTAAATCAATTGAATTTTTGACTTATGATGAACATGTTTTATATGTCAATCTATACTAAGACTATTTATATACAATATATGGTTTTAAAATCCCCTTAAAGAAATGTAAATGGAGTTTATGAATGTTTACGAATTATGTACACTAATTAACAATACAAAGTAAGAAATAAATTTCAACTCACTTTAGTAGGGTAGTGAATCCTTTGTTTGACTAGCCAAATAGTGACTTGATTTCTAATAATATTAATGTGCATGCTAATTTTGAGGTTCTACTTGCACCCGATTTTAACACGAGTGTCTTTGCTGCTTGCTTGATGGAGTCTTTGATGTTGTTATCATCAACATTATGTTGGTGGTAATTACCCTTGCTATCATCATTACTATCAAGCATATCATCATTATTGTCATAATTGTTTCCATCCCCAAAGAAACCTGTAAGCATTTCATTCAATCCTTCTTCATGCACTGCATTTTCACTATCAGGATCATCATCATTAAGGCTAGGTGGCATGTCATCAGTGTATGCGACTCTCATTGGCTCTTCAAATTTCTTAGGTGGTAGTGTTCTCTTCAATCTTGCTCTTCTCGCCCTGGTATGGTTTAAAGGATGGTTTGGATCATCTCATCCAAATCTTAATAACCCAGTTGGATCTTGGGTATTAGTATGTGTTTCATCAAAATCTTGTACCTATCAATAAACACAAGCATTATTTAATGTTTGGAAACAATTGGATAAATCATAAATGTATCAATTTCAAAGAAATATAATCAAATAAGGCTTAAAAAATTAAAATATAAATTGTATGAACATATATAAATCAATTGAATAATGAAACATTATTTTATAGACTACCTTTTTTATACAATAATTTAAATAAAACACAATTTTGACAACATAGTTTATAAAACATCAGTCCACACTCATTTATTATTCTTTGGTTTTAATCGATTATAGCAGGAATACTACTAACTGGAAGCTCATCATATATGTAATGTCTTTGTACAATTGCTCGTTTGAATTGTTTCTTTCCATGACATACAAAACATCCACAAACAACAATTTTCTCAAAGTATTCATCCCATGTACTATAGTCTTGACCTACCTCTTCTTTAGTGCAATCATTTGTTGTTTCTACAGTATCCATTGTCATATCCTCTTCCACCCACTGTCGTCTACGTGATTTAATAGTTTTAGGTCCACGTCCACGTACATATCTTCTTATTTTTCTAGTTGACCACTCAGGCTTTGTATTTACTCCGATCTCCATCTAAAATAATCAACAACATGCATTAATTTATGTCAAGATTGGATAATACATTATAAATTTCAATAATACTATTAAAAAAGATGGACGTATCAAAAAATTCCATCAGATCATTTTTTCCTAAGTTAAGTCAAAATTTGAGTACCTGATGTCCTGCTTCATCTGTTGTGTCCTCATTTGATATGACACAATTTATTGCCATGGCCTCGTCTCGCCCCTATAATACACAAAATAGTAAATAATGTTTAGTACACCAATTATATCATTTCAATGAGTATGCTATCCAACACAAAACCTCACTTTAGTCATATATTTGACATATTGATATCTCCTCTATGTTGTAGAATTTGTTTAGAGGCACTAAGACTTAGTCTTTCATGCACTATAAAATTATACACCTTCCTCCTTTGGTTGAGATTGCTTTCTCTTCTTACCTCTATTGTATCTATAGATTCCATTGTCTCATCTATTTCCACCCACTTTCGTCTTAGTGATTTAGTATTTCTACGCCATGCACGTCCTCTCTCCATGGACTTCTCTATGAATAAAAATGCTACCACATAAGCTTTCATCGCACTATTGCCAAGAAGGAAGAAGTAACTTGCTAGACTATGGTAAAAATTGCTCTACCACACTAAGATAATGAAGGAGCTGTAGGACAACAGTGATCACTGCACTACTGCATGCCAATGGTAGAAGACTTGCGGGAGTCACCACATCGCTAGGAATATAAGGAAGACTTGCGTGCCACCACCGAGAAGGATGAAGCACCTTTTGGGATGGTGGTAAAAATTGCTCTACCGCACCAAGCTAATGAAGGATCCACAAGACATGGTGGTCACAAAAACAAGGTAGGAGTTGGAATTATTTCCAACACTCTGGATCCTATGACACACAACAATGAAAATAGTCACTATACAATGATAGGTGCTTAATTAGGCACACTTGGCATTGCCTTAGGCACCCCAAATAGATTACATTAATGGCCAAAAGTTGGCACTAAAGTTGGTGTTAACTAACACCAACTAAAGTGTTGAATACTGAATCAAAATTGAAAATTTAAAAATTTCCCACGTGAAGGAAGAAATCAGAAAACATAAAAGGGAAAAATTCTGTGTGAAGGAAGAGAGTAGGGCGCTACCAGCAACTGATCATAAATTCGAGTTAGTTTGCGACACCATAGGTAAGATTACAATTTTTTTTGTCTTCATTGAATTTGTGATTATTTAATGCTCTTTGTATTGCATTTGAATTCATGATTGTTTACTGGTTTGTGGCCTAACCTATCCAGGCAACATCTAAATTGTTCCATCATTATAAATTGTAAAATTTTTGAGAAACCAACAAAAAATTTTACCCTACCCATTTGAGCTTTGGCTCAAAATATTATAGCACAAAGCTAGGATGCCTCTGTATTCTTTCCCTAACCTAGGTATCAAGGAAATAGTGAATTTTTTGGAAAATATGGGAATTGGGTTAGTCACTGCTGAGCAACTACTAAAAATAAATGCAAAAACCACTTGGTTTTGCCCAGTCACGCCATTGTCACCAATTCCATGAAAACTTCGTGCAATATTGCATTATGAAAGAGTTTTCATGATCAGGTTATCAACACTAAGCAAACCCAACAAACATATTTTCCCTAAGTTATCAACACTAAGCAAACCAAGAGAACATGTCACTACTGGAAATAAATGCAAAAACTGCTTGGCTTTCCCCAATTGTGCCATAGTCACCGATGCCATGAATTTTTTTTTCAAGATTTCATTATGAAAGAGTTTTCATGAAAAGGTTATCAACACTAAGAAATCCCAACAAACATATTTTCCCTAGGTTATCAACAATAAGCAAACCTAGCGAACATATTTTCCCACAAAACAAAACTTTCATACCACAAACTGGATGAAAACTTTCATACCTGACAGTGTGTAATTTGTTTTCCTCCACATACTAGATGAAAATAATTTTTCCTAGGTTGCCTCAAAATGTCAAGCAATAGAAGGAAGTGAGCATTGTCAGCAAACTCTAGCCACAATGAGGTAATTCATTGTCAATTTATAGATTTGTAAATGTTTCACTAATACAAAAATAACAATATATGACTAAATAAACTACTAAAAATTTCATATAAATGACTAATTTTGGTCACATGACCATTAGTAGTTTATTGCCGGTCATTTATAACGTGACTAAATTTATGTCTAAACTATTTTAGTCATTTATTTAGTCATGGTAATAATTAATTTAGTCATTAATTGTTGTTAACTGGTCATTTATTTAGTCATGGTAGTAATTTATTTAATCATATATTTAGTCATATATTTAGTCATATATTTAGTCATTAATTTAGTCATATATTTAGTCATTACTTTAGTCATATATTTAGTCTTTTTTTAGTCATGGTAGTCATATATTTAGTCATTGTAGTCATATATTTGGTCATTGTATTCATTTATTTTAGTCATAGTTGTCATTTATTTAGTCATGGTTTAGTCATTTATTTGAGTGAATCAGTGATTCAAGTTATAAATCAACTCTAACTTAATTAATTCTCTCAAATTTATGCATATAAACTTCAAATATCATAGATATTCAAATATTTTTTTTATTGGATTAACATAAAAAAATATACAATCAACAAACAACTTTATGCATATAAAACTCAAATATCATAGATATTCAAATATTTTTTTGTATTGCATGAAAAAAAAAAATATTGTAAACAACAAATAGCTGCATAACCAAAGGAATTGCAAACAACATACAACTACATAAACAAATACTTCACTACACTCTTGGTTGCCATGGAAGACATCCAAGATATGATACAAATGCTATAAACATTAAAGGGAGAAAAGACATGAAAATACATCCAAGAAACAAGATCCAAAAAATACATCCTTCACTGCACTCTTGGTTGCCATGGAAGACAAATCCAAGATAGGATACAAATGCTACAAACATTGAAGGGAGAAAATACATGAAAATATATAGTAAATGTAGTTATATTATTTGTGGTGCATATATTGTCCAATTCAGAGCAGCCTTTCCCTCCCATTCCAGTCAGACAACCCTTGAGAGAAGATTGGAAGTATTCAAATGAGAATGATGAAAACTTCCTATCTAGAAAT
>VDFB02353493.1:312789147-312847323 GCA_007258455.2 Sequoia sempervirens | reverse complement strand
AGCAACTTATGAGGAGTATGAAGTCATATGGGAGGAAGGAACAATTGGAAACTCTAATAATTCCATTACAAGATCCGCAACTGCATCTGCCTTACCAAATGACAAAGTCAAAGTTTATCAAAATTGACAGGTAAGCAAAATTCTAAGGAAGCATTGTTTTTCGATACTGAATTATCACTTTTTAAATACAAATTTGATTTAGGATTTAATATGTTTTATACAAAAATTTTAGAATTTCTTATGGTAAAAAATTGTCTTATAGAAATTTAGGCAAAGCTTCATTTTTGAATGAGATTTTTTTGAAAGAGAACATAAAATAGGGAATTGGTGAAATTATCCACTAAAATTTCCCCTATTGTTTTTTCTAATGATAGGGATTGGGGTATCCAAGATGACAAGGGTCAGACTGAAGCTCAGGTTCGATCTTTGAACACTCAGGCAAAAACTATTCAAGGGGATTCTTCAGGAGCTTCTACCTTAGTGAAGCAAAAACTTGCACAAGAAGCACCAGTTCTACCATGGGGTTCTTACCTTGATGTGTGGGGGTCCAACAGTACTATTCCTACAAATCAAAGGGGTTTAGAAATTGAGAACCATTGGGGTAGAGTTGACATGGATGTTGTTATTCCTCCAGAAAGAGCTTTAGAATTCAATGTCTGTGCAGTCTATTACAAGGATCAACAACATGAAATTCAACCTTGTGGAGCACCTTTAAGAAAAGGAGGATTCTATCAGAGGCAAGATCTTCGTGTTTGTCCATTGCATGGGCCTATCAGGCAGGCGCGACTCCAATGGTAAACCAATTGATGAGAATCCAGATTCTTTGATTTCTCTCAAGCAGCAAGATGCTTCACAAACAGTAGGAAATTGGTGGTAAAAAAAGACTATTGCATTAGTGTCTCAAACAGAGGATATTGATGAGATATCATCTCAATTAACAAAAAGCATTCCAAAGGAGCAAAGTATCTGACTGATTGTAGCCCAGGCACTTGATAATGTGAGAAGTAGAGAAGAAGAAGTAACAAAAAACAAACAGATAAAGTGTAGAGTAGCAAAGCGTGCCAAACTCACAAAATTAGAGAACACAATGATTTAGTTCTAAGAAATTCTTCTAAACTCTAACACTTCACAAGGTCTTGGAGAGGAAATTGGTGAAGATTTGGAAGGATTGAGTGATAATCCCAATAAACCAAGAAGACAAAAACAATCTTTATCATCTTTGTTAAAGAAAAAACCAACAGTAAAGGACAGGTTGGCTCAAAAAAATTTGAATTCAAGAGTTAGTGATGCAACTGCCAGACAACTGATGAAAGATGAACACACAAATTATAAGGATTCTTTTGCTAACTAGTGGTAATAATGCACCATTCAGAGACAACAGGGCAAAATGAATTGATTGGCGGCCATATTCTTCTTATCAGCCCTCACATGACTGCAAAATTTATATTTGAGGATTAAGATCATTCAACCCTTGTCTATCAAGTCTGTTAATATTTAATAACCTTCGTGGCCTTCTTCAGGAAGTTATTCTTTTGTGCAACAATTATTTGATGAAACAAAAACTCAAATAAAAAGAGATTTGATGAAACAAAAAAATCAAATCAAAGAGATTTGATGAAACAAAAAGAACAAATAAATCAATAAATAATAAAAAAAATTCAAATATTTGCATAAACTAAAAAAACAAACAAACAAATAAATAATAGTTTTGATTGCAAAGCGAAATCAAAGATTTGATTACAAAGATAAATCAATCAAAAAAGAAAATTAGAGAATGATAACTCTCATGTATTTTATATATTATATTTAATATATGTATGCTAGTTGTCATAAACCAAATTAAATGAGTAAACAAATCCACAAAAGTGTACAGAAAAAATGCTTAGCACATATGTTAGTGTTGTGTAGAACACGAAACGAGTGGGCAGCAAATAATGTTATGGGAATGTCAAGTACATTAGCCTAATTAATCATAAACCAAATTAAATCCATAAACAAATCCACAAACTCTCAAGCAAAAATACTCAGTGCATATATCAATGTAGTGTAAAACACAGAACAAATCACCCGAGCAAGGAATCAAATTTTATTCTCGCTAGACTTTTTGAAAATAATAGTATATTTATTTATTATAAGACAATCAATTCTCAAGTTCTTAATTTTTTTTATATTAAATAAATGCCAGTTACAAAGAGAAGAATGCAGTTAAAAACTGCAAAGAAGAAGAAAACATAACAACATAAAGATCAAGAAACAGGGAAAGCAAGATACCAAGTTACAACAATAAGAGTTGTCAAAGCTGCAGTAACAAAACTAGAATAGCAGCAATATTTACATAGAAAAACTAGCATATACAGTTTTTCTGCAAGTGTGCCTACTTTTTTACAAACATGAAATTGCAGCAGAAGAACTCTCAAGTTCTTAACTACCTTAGATTATTTGCACAATTGATTCTTTGAAGGAGGTCTGTTGATGGCTCTATTTTAATGCCTTCATTAGGAAGGTTAGCTAATTTGACGACCATCTTATGCATGTACAAACAAAAACAGACACCAATATATTGGTGCAAGCAAAACCTCAAATATGTTTGAATTGAAATCATGAACAGTGAGTGTTAGCCAAAACACAATATTCATTAAAAATAAATGCAAATCTATCTCCAAATGCTATGCAAACACAAATACATTGCAATTCCTAAACATGGATACAGATTTGAACTGTGACAGCTGACACAACCATACAAATATCATTTTGATAATGAAAGAAAGTCTACAACTAGAAATAAAATGTTAAGAATTCAATCATTTAATACAATAACAAATCAAAACAAAAATTAGAAAACATACTAGAAAGGTAAAACATGCACACAAACAAACTCGTAATCAAATTTCCCTAACTTTTTAAAGAATAATTTTATATGTCTACTCAAATCATACCAATTCATCAGCCACCAAAATAAACCATTGTTTGGAAAAGGACACATAAAAAGTGCTATCATAAATTTTTCTGCAAAAACTGATGACCAACTTATGATGGCATTAGATCCTTATATCTGATTTTGTGGTTATATAAAATATTCTTGTTATATAGACATGTCCTACATTTCTAATATTTTACTAAACTGGTTTTGGGACAATTTAAGTGCTTTACAGACCAAGAGGTCATGGTGAAATATGAATTGACTGCACATGTGCCCACATTTACATTCACCTTTTTAAATTTTTTATAATTTTGAAAACAATAATAAATGACTGCAAACTTCCATACAAACAAGGAAATCAAAGCATATGGAAGACATTGGCCAAATTAAATGACAATAGAAATGAAAAAAGATGTTGTTGGTTTTATTGAACATGGACCCTAGACAAAATTCTAGGATTATACATTAACACATAAAACTAGAATTTCACTCAGATCATAATTTCAAGTATCTCCACCTCCTTAGTTGAAAACACTCAAAGCAAATTGAAGAGAGAAATAAAACTAGAATTTCACTCAAATATTTTATAGAGAATCCCCAAGTTCATACCCGAGGTAGATATAATAATTATAAAGCATTGAAATTGGATAAAATACCAAAATTCAACTTATCTATTGTCATAAAATCATTTTAAATGGTTGCAGGCTGGACTAATAGGCTCATACAAAAATATTTATTAATTTGTAACCTAGCCTACATGGTGCAATTCAAACCACATTCAACTGTGTTCTATGTAAAATTTTAGATCTTTTTCATCTTGTCTACTTTGATATCAGAAACAAACTTGAAAACAAATGTGAAAAATTTGAAGGTTCTTATTTAAATTCACCAGTATCATAACTGAATTTCTTGTGTATTCACAGTTACACCACCATATAATGAAATAATTAGAAAATATGAAACAAGAACTGATTAATGTTACCTCTTCATTTCCATTCCTAGAAGTAATCTCATCCTACAAAACATAACAAACATAAATCAATTTGCTTGTAGTAATCTCATCCTAGAAAACTAGGCAAGTTGCTTACAGTAATTGATGTAAGGAACATAAATCAATTTGCTTGCAATAATCTCATCCCAAAAAACTAGGCAAGTTGCTTGCAGTAATCGATGTAAGGAACATAAAAGATCTTGCAAAAAAGCATTTTGTAAAGTTCTCTTCTTCCAATAAGTCCTAAGAGCTAAACAAAAGCATTCTAATCTATATATTCTATTGTTTTCTTATCCACGATCAATCCCACATGATTAGACAACAATAGACTCACACATAAGAATCAAATATGTCTTTTGTTCATTTGTTTATATCCATCCTCTTCTGAGGATGCCCTTTGTGTTAATGTTGTTGAAAACATCAAACAAGAAAGCAAACTCAAACAAGGCTGAGCACAAGTGTTAAGTAATTTTTGATGGAGTAGATATGCAAATTAAACAAAAATTCACTCACTCTTATCCATTGGAATCTAACAAAAAAGATCAACTAACCATTCAAAATTAATGCAATGAGTTAAATAAAAGGAATGCAAAAATACTTTCCAGCCCAAAAATACACTCTAAAAGACAAAATTGTAGCAGAAACAAAATATAACAATTTCACATGTACGGACATAACACCCTTCAAATTTTCATAATCAATGCCAATCAACTGAATGGGGTTTTTGTATAAAGGAAATTACATTGCATAGAATACCATTGGGCTATTTCTGCTTTATACAAGAAATAATTGACAACATCCATTGGCTACTTAAACGGATGGAAGGAAAAATGTAAATTTTATCTTGCTTAACCAAGAACTCAAGGTAGCATGTACAAACTAAATATAACCAATTATATAAAACCTTTTATCTGAAAGGCTCAGCTATAATGGTAATTGGGAGCACTAACAATTATACATAAGGTAAATTTGCAGAGTAGAAACTAACCAGTAACGTAAGGTAGTTATGTGAGAGAAACTAACCAGTAACTACCTCACTAGTAACTAGATAACTATCTTTTTTAATAACTAATAAAGAACAAAACCTTAACTAGTCACTTAAATCAACCTAAAGCTATACCAACTACACCTTAAGAAGGCACTTTGGACAAGTACATCATAAGTTCAAGTGCAAATGGGACCACCTGAACTCAACTGGAATCTCAAACTAATTTTGTAATTCAAATTCATATTTTGCATCTTTCTAGGATTCTTACTATTTTACTTTTACCCTTGAGTGGCTGCTGCTTATTTTTGGTTGTGCTTGCATGGAATATGCTATGGATTTGCCTGAACATTGGTGGACCAAAAAAAAATGCAAATATACAATGCAACATAGCCTGATCTAATAAAGTGATCTAAAGTTAGTTTGAGGAGTCTAAATTCTTGCTCTTCAAAAACTTCAATGGGATTGCATATTCTCATTGGTTCATGTTCATCCAATGGATACATGTCCATCAAATAGTATATATACTGGAAGTTTAAATCTAGAAAAAATAATGTCAAGTGTACCATGTCTTCCAATTCAAACAAGATTGCTCTTGATAACATATTGGATTATGAATTTATGAGTAGTTCAATCTGTAAATTCAGAGTGGGTAATGAATTGTATAGTACTGTTAGTTTGTTTTCTCATAGAAGTAGTAGCTTCTTCAAGCATTAGAGTGTGAATATGGCATTAAATTTGCATGCTTTTGTAAATTTGCAGTCAGCATACAAAGACCTGCAAATCATTTGACTAAGCCTATCTCCTAAAATACAATTTATCAGATGCAAAAGTTTTCATTGAACATAAAGGGCTATCTCAGTATATAAGTATAGCAAGAGTGAATGCAAGTGGGACTGACAATATGAAGTTTGCAATGGAAGATAGAAATCTTTTCTAAAGATAAAGAGTCATTATCTTGTTAACACCTGCAATAGTAAACATTGGAAAGAATAACACCCTCATTTACCTGAAGCATTCACTAGCATAGGCAAAAATAATTGATTAAAATATTTTTTATAAAATATTTTTGCTCGATTAGAGCATCAGGGAATAGATTTGAAGGGTGTCTAAACTTCAATTTGGGATACGCTGGTCTTATTCCTTGCAATTAAGGCCACATTTTCACTGTAATAAATTCTTTGAATAGTGGTCAATTGCATGTGTGCCTTCCTCACCTAATCAAAATTATTTCCTTCCCCTTATAATTTTTTCCTTCATTCTGTGGTCCCCTATTCATAGTAGCATTATTCGGAATAAGAATTAACTTAGCAAACCAAAAGCATAAATGGAATTCAATTACTAGGGATTTAGTCAAGAAAAAATAAGGAAACAAAAATGACGCTGACATATTTATAAAAACAGGAAAAAATGTTGTTTTGCTATTTTAAACCAAATAAAGGGAAGACCCACTGCTTTTGTATCTGGCACAGGCCAATTCTTTTTTCTTTAAAAATCAAAAGGGGATATGGGGGTGGCAGCATCCAATGGGACATGCCATTTTTCACAATTTAACTACTTTTAACAAAGGTCCAAATCCTTAAAACAATGTAGGTGTTGAGACCATAGGTTCAATAATTACAATTTAATGATCATGATTTTTTCAAAAACTTGGATTAATGACTTCTTGGAAATTGAGGCCAATTTTTCAAATACAAGTTCAAATCTTTATAGTGCACCTTTGCTTGAGAAAATCCAAATCTGCATTTTAAAAATGATGGAAAATTGAAAATATAAGGTTTGTAAAGACAAAAATGAAATAACCAGTTTAATCTCTAATTAAATTGCAATTTGAATTAATTTGTGTGGAATTATCCATCACACAACTATAATATAATCTGTCTTAGAATGGTACAACATATGTCCATTATTTGGGAAAGATAGGGAATAGAGTTTTTATATGTTATATAGCATCATTGTTCAATGAAACAAAGCATAATAATCATTCCGTAGGTTTTTGACTTTCAAATTGTGTACTGGATCAACCCTTATAGGAACTGTCCTAACAGATCTTACATGTAAATGTACCAACCCAATTTCTCATAGATGCAACAATATATTAAAGAATCATAAGAAAGGATGAAAAATACCATAAACAGTGCAATTACACCTTTAGGAGCAAGGAGCTGCTCTGTTGGGTTAAGAAGAAATAATAAAAATACTTCCCAAAGCCATTAGAAGATCAATCTTTTTAGGTGCAAGTCAGAAACAAATATTAATTTTTATCCAAATGGTTAAAGTTAAAGAGGATTAGAGCATAGTATATTAATATGGGGAAATGAGAACACTTGAAGAAAAATGGTTCCCAAAGTGAGCCATTATATGACCAATTTTTGTTTTTGTAAGTCAGACACAAATCTTATTTTAATCCCAATGGTTCTTCTAGAAGAAGAATCAAGCATAATATGTGAAAGGAGAGTTTCCATGAAGCATTGATATCATATTATTAACTTATGAAGAATTTTGACATCATGCTTATAATCAATACTCACTTATGCATTCATCATGGCTTTTTGTTCGACTAAGGCCTCCCATATGATTTATTGTGACATGTTATTACAAGTAAGGTGTCTAGGTACTTTAATCAAATTAACTTTTGGTTTCTCCTTTGGACCACTATGTCATTATGTTGCATGACCAGTTGGCATTTATTTCCTATGCATTCCCTAGCTCTACAACCTAGTACACTCAGTGTCGGCTCTATTTGTTGCCTCCTCATGGTTTTGCAAAGGTTCATTTTATCTGTTTGGATTGTTTTTGATTGAGGCTTTCCACAAAATTTCTTGCAACATGATAATACAAGCAAGGTGCCTTGTCCACTTCAATCAAGGCAACATTTGATTTCTCCTCTGAATTGCTTTGCCATTCCATTGCATGATCAATTGTGTTTATTTCATATGCATTTTTTGTCTCTATGACCTTGTTTGTTCAGTGACATCTCTCTTCATTTTCTCCTCACAATTTCACAGAGCTCAGTATGAGTTTGGTGAGATCTATATGATTTTATGTAATTTGTCAAAAATGAGGGAACTTAACCACAAAATACCCTATGTTGCCACAATCCCTATTGCTTGGTTCAAGAATTCCAAACCCTAGCTGCCTTCTTTCTTCGTCAACCCTCATTGTGTAGAAAATTGGTGCAAATGAAAGGATGCCATTGCAGATTGTCATCACTGTTCAATACATTTTCTATGTCTTTTAGAAAAGGCAGCTCGATGCCATAGTTAACCACTGCCACAATATCGTCCAGCCCGCCAAGAAACTGGCTTTTGATCAGAGAGATGACCATGATCATTATCAAATCTTTAGTTTCATTGAGGTCTAGCAAAATAACCACGAACATGGATGAAATATCATTGTTAACCTTATGTCTGTGCTTCAAAATTGTTTATGGATGAAACTGGAATTTGTTGGAGTTTAATTGTTTACGTTCTATTTCAAATTTTTTTGGAATTCTCTATAGATGGTACTTCTAGGATTGGTGAAAATAACACCACGACTATGAGTCTTACAATGTGATCATGTTCGAAGCCTGTATACTCTTCATGAACCGAAGTGCCATCTCCTGTGAAAATAGTATTTTCTCTTATCTTGAATAGGGTGATGGGGTAGAAATAGTTTTTAACGTATAATTCAAATAGAAGGTGAGGGTTTTATTAATGGCTGCAATTAGTTTATCACTTGAAATCTACCCTTTCCAGTTTTTGTCCTCTTACGGAGAAAGGAGGTAGAACAAACTTAGTTTTTGTCCTCTTACAGAGAAAATAAATAGAACAAACTCAAAAAAATAAAAATAAAAATAAAAAACTAAGAAAGTGACAAGAAAACCTGTTGGAAAACAAACCCACTTTTTCCTTTGTCTTTTCTGTGGTCCCCTATTTTTGCTTTTCCTTTTTTGTGTCCACCTTACCCAACCAGCAGGATCTCCACAAACAACAACACCTCCCTGTCACAGATAAACGCTGCCCTTGAGCTTGATAAATGTTTCCCGCAACACGGCCCCCAACGTTGCCTCAATTAATTTCTTTTACTAATCATCAAGCTACGAATCACAATTTCTGCCGTACCTATAAGCAAAAAGGAAAATGGATTTTGGGAGGGAAAATGAAAATGTGGGAAAAAAATGCAAGAAAAGGAAAATGCAATGAAGGAAAATAATTTTTTTTATAGAAAAAGTGTTTTTTTCATTGTCTTAATTTAAGACAATTAGAAAATTAAATTTATTTTATAAAAAGTTTTTATTTTATTGTCTTAATTTAAGACAAATGGAAAAATAAAAATATATTGTCTTAAATTAATGTCTTAAAGTCCCCCTTAATGTAATCAAAAGTTATTTATTATTTTCTCTATCTCTTTTTCCCTTTCTATCTCTTATATTTCTATCTCTCTTGCATTATCTCTCTTTTTTCTATTCCTTTCTCTTTCAATCTATCTCTCCATCTATATCTCTATTCCTCTTTATCTCTCTACCTCTATATTTATTTGTCTCTATCTCTTTATTTATTTTTATCTCCATCTTTATCTCTTCTATTATAATTTAACTAATTTATATAATCATACTCATAAACTATTTGTAATATCATTATTTTCCTCTAGTAAATGTAGATTATGTAAACTTATAAGTAGCTTAGTATATATTTGAGAATTGTATGCATATTTATCTTTCACACTACATAGTTGGGCCCTTTGAGGAGTTAGGCATTCAATTTAGAAGAAATTTTGGTGTTCATATGATGACACCACAAAAAAAAATATTTATTCCACAAAAAATATTTATTAGTAGTTTTATTTGTAATATTTTATTATTAATTATGGTGGGCTACAATTGAAAATAAGGTCTTGACGAAGGTTTTAAAGTATGTTTATTAAAATGAAAATTATGGCCAAGATTTTAATAATGAGCACATTTATTTAGTCATTTTTATTTGTCTAATATTAGCCATTTATTTAGTCATTTATTTAGTTATTTAGTTGTGATTTTACCCGATGACCAAATTAGTCACTTATAAATGACCAAATTAGTCATTTATTTTCCAAATACTACTAGTGTTAGTCATGCGACTAAAAGTTTTAATCATGTGACTAAAATTTTTAGTCACGTAGTCATTTATTTGCCAAATTCTACTAGTGTTTCCATTGTTTCTTTGAATTTTAATTTTTAGTTTTTTATTTCAAAATTTAAAAGAAGAAATATAATATATATATATATATAGGGACATGAGATTGACAAAGATAAAGAGGAATTGTAGTTTTTAGTTTTTTATTTCTAAATTTAAAAGAAGAAATATAATATATATATATATATGGACATGAGACTAACAAAGATAGAGAGGAATTGGATTCCATATTGGGGGTAGAGGTAGTGAAAAAATTGGTTAATGTGGATTGGAAAACACTTTCTAGATACATAGAAAAATAATCTAGTAATGCCCCTCAAACATTGCAAACAAATCAATTGTGTCAAAGGGAATCAATTGATTCCCCAACAAGTCCTAGATCAAACAAAATATCCAAGAGGAAATCAGTGATAGTAAACTCTAAGAATGTGGAACAAGGAGCAAAGAATTCTAATGTCCCAGCCACTCCTAGGACATAGACTTCTTCCACCACGCCATGTTATCAATCTTGCATTGGTAGGTACAATACGAAGATAAAATATGAGGTGGTT
This sequence comes from Sequoia sempervirens, assembly GCA_007258455.2. Lineage (NCBI taxonomy): Eukaryota > Viridiplantae > Streptophyta > Pinopsida > Cupressales > Cupressaceae > Sequoia > Sequoia sempervirens. The sequence goes on along the minus strand of VDFB02353493.1, from coordinate 312,836,720 downwards.
TCAGGGGAAGTCCGAATGATGGATGCTGGGAAATTTTTTGTGAATAGGTTGAAGGAATCATGCCTTCAACGATTCAAAGACCATCTACATTTTCTATTCTCACAAATACCCATGCAACTAAAAAAAGTATTTATCCATGACATGGAGACTAATTTTGGCATAGGTTGGTCTGTAAAGAAGATAAAGCTACAAATGTCTCGAAACTGCAAGAGATTTCGGTGCAACCAAACAAAGAAGATAAAAAAATCCCTCTTGAGATAAGGTAGAAAAAAGGCCAATTGATGTAAGTGTGAAAGTATGGAAAGAGCTTGTAAAAGCATATGAGAAATCCGATGCACGGAGGAAGTCCGGTGAGGAGAGTACAAATGTATTTGAGTTTTCTCATAAGATTATATAAAATTTATTAAATGATATTTAAATTTTATTTGTGCATAGTTAAATTGAATTAGTATATGTTTCAGGACAAGGCCTCCAAGGCTAGGCTTGAGAAACTTTGTGCCATGCATCGCAGTGGCTAGAAAGGTTTACAGGCCTTGATCTGTACATTTGTAAGTATATTTAATATGTTAAATGGTATATTTTTTTTATTTCATTGCAAAAAGTAAATGATTGCATATTAATTAGTTTAAGTAGTCCATGTGCCATGTTTTGACAGGAGGAGAAATATGTTTGCCATCCAAAGCAATTTGAAAAGAATATGTTACAAAACAAAAAGTGGAATGATTTTGTAATTTGGATGGAGAATGAGGTATCAATAGTTGAGTTTCAATAACTTAGTTGGATATTGTTGTGCATATGAATATGTCAATTTGCATCTCTTGTATTGAGTTGTTTATTGATGCGTAGGATAAGTAAATAAAGCTCAATTCTTATGACTCAAGATGACCATTTATGTGCATGAATAAATAGTAGAAGGATGTAGATGAAATGCATAATGGCTGTTTGTCATAGAAGTCAAACTATTGAAGTAACAACACTTATCCAGTTAACATATATGCATCATTTTCATAAAGAACTAAAATGCGTAACAAATGTTAATCAATACATTGAATTTTGAGATGCATTGAGATAATTAAAAAAAAACATGTTTTGGGGAAAATATCAACAGCATGGGGGAAGACAACATTAACCCTAATAAAAGCATTTTTTGTTGTTCTTGATACACCATCTGTAAGTTTTCCTTGGATGACTGTACTAAATTTCTATATATGTTGTACCCCTTAAATGTCCTACATGTTACAAATATGGAATAACAATGCACAAATTTGTATCAAGTCGAAAGGCCAAGGAATTCTGAATAAGGGTATCCAAACTTGATAAGGATGCAGTCAATATTACATGTATTGACAATCCAAAATAGTCTTGTAAAGACAATTTCCTATGAAAACCATAATCAATCAAATTATGCACATTCAAATCTAAGTTTGAAAGCTTGCATTTTAGTCCATGCATCTAAGTCCTTGTTGAAGATTGAGGGTGTCAACAAAAAAGCTAGAATAGCTCTCCTTAAACCATAGCTAGTTTTAAAGTGTAGTATTTCCAAATTAAAATACACTTCTCAGCTAAGGAAAGGATGTAGGATTGTCAGGTGCTACCTCAAACAGAGAAGGCCATAAAAAACATTGAAATAGAAGATCCAATAAGTGAGACGACATAGTTGTAGAACATAGATAATCAGAATTCTTGCAATGCACAAATGCTTGTGATACAAACAAAAGGTGCTTACACATTGGCTGAATATATCCTCATGAAAATGAATAGAAAGAAATTTCAAATTTGTAAGTAAACTTTGACAATCGAGAAAATCAGTCATAAAAATTGGAAGTAAACTTTGGCAGACATGTAGGTGAACTTAATTCATTTGAATTTATGCCTCTTGGCAGACATCAAGATCTCCCCTCCTAAATTTTGGACCACATCCATTACCTCCACATAAAATTGGACATCCTTGGTCTTCTTGGTTCCCATGCCATGATATGGTTATGCAAATGAAAATGAAGCAAAGTAATCATCTCCTTCTCCATTGGCTAGAAGAATGCATGGTTAATGTTTTGATACATGATATCGGCTTTCTCTTCTACTCTCATGGTTGAATACTGAAATCCATTATGGTGGGCCTCCAGAGTTCTAGTCATCTTTCATCCTCTTCCACCAAATGTTGGCCTGATCCACACATTTTCCAGCCTAATTAACTTTGTTTTGAAAGCTGAAGTTTCTCCCGAGTCACCAGTGTAGCTCTCTTTTCCTTTTCAGATTCTTTCATTGCTACAGATCGTCTCTGTGATTTAATAATTTGTACCACATGGTTGATGTGCTTTGAATCCTTGTATCTAAATGAAAATTCCTTAACATAAATACTACTAGTGAATTTCAATGTTTCCATTTTAGTTGGCATTAAAGCTGATACCTGCAACATTGAAAATTATCCTTATATAAGAATTCCCTCCATCTTGTTGGCTTGTAACACTCTTGATGGTGGCTACATGAAATCTGATTCTGATTCCTCTTCCACATGAGAGGGTTCATATCCTTGATCTGACTCTTCTAAATTATTAGAATTAGAATCGCTAGCTTCCATATTCAAAAATTCCCAACCACCATCTTCAATAAATTTATCTAGATCATTAGTAATACTCTTCAAAATTGGATGCCATTTCAAGTTCATTATGCTTTCATAATACTTTATATCCATGGATTTTAGCCATTCCTTGATGCCATTAAGTGAAGATTAAGGAATGGCGTCAATGCGGAGTACAACCTGCTTGAAGTCTTTGAAAACAATAGCCATATCAAATGCCTTTTTCCCAAGTCCTACTCTCTCAAGGTTAACAGTCTCAATCTCACCAATAGTGATTACTAAGAAAGGTAATTCCACCAACTCTACCAAAATTTTTACCATAGGAACAATAAAGGCAAAGGATTTGAAAGGAACTCCATGAAAACCAAGCTCTCTAAATGGTATATCAAACTCTAGCTCAAATTTTTTTAGATGAGGCTACTCCCATAGCTCTCTTACTTGCTTGAAAAATCCTTGAAACTCTATATTGTTTTTATTTAATGTGTGCTTAATGTTTTGATACATGATATCAACTCTCTTTTTCTCTCATGGTTGAATATTGAAATCCATTATGGTGGGCCTCCAGAGTTCTAGTCATCTTTCTTCTTCTTCCACCAAATGCTGGCCTGATCCACAAGTTTACTAGCCTAATTGGCTTTGTTTTTTAAAGCTGAAGTTTGTCCTGACTCACCAGCATTAGCTATAAATTTTTTGAAATTTAATTATGGTATGCACACTTTGATATGATGTAATATGATCATGGTTTTGTCTCATATGTTGTAATATTAGATATATAACATAAAAATAGATTATTACATGAAATAAATAATAACTTTTCATTTTAAATGTTATTTTTTGTAGAACACAGGTCTTCTAGAAGATCAATATGATCCTCAACATGATATAGATTCACAAAATATTGGTTCTATTGGTACATATCACATGGTAGAGGATGATGATGACACAGATACAAAAGACACTGAGGTTGATGACAATGATGATGACGACGACGACGATTATGATGATGATGATCAGGAGATGATGATTATGATGATGATGATCAGGATGGTGATGATGATGATGGGACAGTTGGTGATAGCAACTAGTGACATTCATGATCATATAGACTACATCATGGATCATTGCTGATATATCATTATGATGACTCTTTTCATGATTACTATCATATGTATCATTTTCACGACCTACTGTACTATATTGTTGAGTTGTATCATATTGACATGTATCATTTTCACTATGTCATTTAGACATGTATCATCTTGACTTGTATCAATTTGAGTTACATAATTTATCAATTTTATTTATATCATTTGTACATGTATCATTTTCACTTATGTCAACTGTTGGACATGTATCATTTTGACATGTTTTTGATGTACTGGCATATTTGACTTTCACTTGTTTTAGTTATATATGATGACAATCTTATCAGTATTGACTTATCAATTTATATATATTAAAAGTGATCGATGATTTTTGGATGGATATTTATTAAGTATGATGATTTTAATTTACTACTTAGGATGGATGTTGTCAAATTCAATTAAATTATTGATATTTGATTCACTTGTTTTAATTATAGATGATGATCATGTTACAATAATTATATTGTTATTTAATCATATGAGTTAAATAATTAAATTACTTACTCTATAATCATATGAGGTATTTAAGAGGCACGATATATTTAACTAATTAAATTGAAATAAAAAATATTAAATTAATAAATGGAAGAAAAATAAGAAGCATTTTTAGAAGAAAAAAAGGAAGCAACAATGGAAGCCAAACTAGAAGCAATCTTGGAAGCAAAATTGGAAGCAAAACGGGAAGAAAAACTAGAAGCAAAATTGGAAAAAAAATTGGAAGAAAATCTGGAAGCAAAACTAGAAGAAAAACTGGAAGAAAAATCTAAAAGAAAAACTAGAAGAAAAACTAGAAGCAAACTTGAGAGAAAAACTAGAAGCAAAACTAGAAGCAAAACTAGAAGCAAAACTAGAAACAAAACTAGAAGCAAACGTGGAAGCAAAACTGGAAAAAAAACTGGAAGCAAAAGTGGAAGGAAAATCGAAAGCAAAACCGAAAGCAAAATTGGAAGTAAAATGGGAAGCAAACTTGGAAGAAAAATTGGAAGCAAACTTGGAGGCAAAACTGCAAGCAAAATTGAATGTAAAATTGGAAGCAAAACTAGAAGCAAAAATGGGAGTAGACATGGAAGCAAAACCAAAAGCTAGATTGGGTGCCAATTTTAGCGTCATTTCTGTCGTTACTTCCTGACACTATTTTAGGTGCTAATGGAGGCGCCATGATTTTTTGGCACTAAAATCGATGGTAATTTCGGCACTAAATACGGTAGAAAATTCAGCGTAAAATCAGACGTCGAACTGATCATGCCTGTTTGCGCTAAGTTTAACGCTAGCCAAATTGTCTGACTCATGTACTCAAAATACACTAAAATCTGGTGCCAAAGTTATCGCTAATTTCTTGTTATGTTATTGTGAACCTTTATGAACCTTTAGCATGTTACATCATGTTGCCATAGACCAAAAATAGGTCACACATATGTCCACATACCATATCACAATTAACTCAAGAAATCAGCTAGGAATAGACTTCAAAGCAAAAAAGGCAACCGATAGAATAGTGCCACTATGTCGTACGAGCACCAGAGAACATAGTAATATGATCATGCATGCCTTCAACAATCATAAAAAATATCCCAAAACTGCAACCAATAACTATCAACTGTGGAGAAATGTGGACTAAAATACCAAAGAGTCCACCAAAAATACCATATCCACCACCAGAGGAGATAAACTAGTTGTGCACACCGTTTTAGGGTACCATACCAAGCTACAAACATGGTGACATCAATGAAAACATATAGAAAAACTTCTCCATTTTTCCAACATAAATATTTTTTATTAATTAGTAAATTAGTCCAATTTTTCTCATTCATTCAAAATAAATAAACCAACCCATTTCCACTAATTGACTAAATAATTTTATTAGTTTGTTAATTATTTCATTTAATCTATTTATTATTTAGATAAGTAAAATTAATCTTATATTTCCACCATCCATTATATCAATAAAATATCCACTATTTACATAAAGGAAGCTCTAAAAGTAACTTAGATTCATCTCAATCAATCCAAACAATCTATTTATAATCAATATTGATCATTCATCTTCTATCTTCCTTGGAACCTAACTTTCTCCAGAGTCTAATTCATATTTTGCATTCAATTGCATATTATATATTTGAAGACCATAACCATCTTAATAAAAAATCTAAAAATCATCCTTTATCCTTAGTAAAATCATCCATTATCAAGCAAGCTTGACAAATAGTGAAGATCTTAGGACTTACAAAATTGCATTAGTGAAGATCTCATATGGATTTCTTTTTTGCACTTTAAAACATTCCAAAAACTCAAATTCTGCATCCGCATCTTCATTTTGCATCTAAAAACCATAAAAATCACTTTAATTTTTCTAAAAAAACACAAAAAATCAACCCTTGGACTCATTCACCAACCTGGGTGAATCAGTCGAGTTGCACTTTTTGCATAGCAATTTCTATCATTTTTTACAGTAATTTCTATATTTCTATCTTCTCTTGTTGTTTCTCTGTTTTAGTTTACAAAATTCCTATTATTTGCATTTTATTATTGCTAGATTGCATTGCATTTGCATCCACCCCACCTCTTGTGGTATTTGTATGAGTGTTTTGTGCCCTATTGATAATACTTTAGTGAGAAGAAGTTCCCACCTCATGGCATCCCACAATAACACACTTGTTGTGGACCTTGGGTTGTCTCAAGCTTCTACTCCTAGTATGGACAATGGTGCATTAGGCATGAATACTACGAATAGTACACCTTTACCTTCACATATAATGCATGTTGACACACAAAATGACCCTATTCTACAAGATAAAGTCATTAACATTCATGAGGATTTAGCACATTTGCAACAAAACTTGTGTCTTGAAAACATTTCCTCCATTGCAATTCTTGCTATAGACAACATACATCGAATGCTTGAAAGCAATGATGGTTTAGATGTCATGAAATAAATTGTTGAGATATACCAAAAACATGATTCTTCCACCTCTAACACATCTCAACCAGAAAACACTATGGTTAGCCAAAGAGGATCTCACGTTCCTCCTCCTTCAACCGTAGCATCCATACCTACCTATACCACCCCTCAAGTTACAATAACCATGCAATAGGTTATTCATGTGACTCCTTTCGCTATTCCAACCAACATTCCTAGTTCTTTTGTGGCATCGAATGTTCCATCCTCCACCACCTTCACCTCCCTTAGTGTCCCTTTCACTTCTCCTAACATCACATATACTCCATCACCATTATCTCTTCCACCTCATACCACTTACACCGACCCTCTCATTACACAACTTTTTCAGACTGTTTCCTCCATGCAACAACAAATATCCACCATTAACCAAAATCAAACCACACCACCCACATACTATGTCCGTAGTAGCCCATTATATTTAGAAATATTAAGAACCCTGATGCCACAAGGAATTGAGATTCCTAGGTTTGAGAAGTATGGAGGTAAAGGAGACCCTACTAATCATGTCAATGCTTATACAACCTTGTGTAGTGATTTTGTCCTCAACGATAAACTGGTAGCTAAATTATTTCCTAGGACCTTAAAGGACACTTCCTTGGAGTGGTTTTCAAACTTACCCAAACATTCAATTCGATCATTTAATGAACTTTTTGATGCCTTTATAAGCCATTTCCAAGTCCATATGACTCCCAAAAAAAAATGGATGATTTAATGAGATGTAAACAAAATGTGGATGAAAAAGTCACTAATTTCATTTCACTCTATCAGTCATTGTATGCTCAAGTATATGTCAAGATTCCTAATTCACATATCCAAAAGATGTTTATTGAAAACTTGCAAACTCACATTTAGGATAGGTTGACCATGATGAAATTTCCTTCTTTTGTGCATTTGTGCTCAACCCATTGTGACTACCACAACTCAGTTACTAGTTGTGATTCAAAATCCACTTCTACTTGAGCTGAGAAGCTTGAACAAAACAACGTGCAAAACTTTAGAAAATAAAATAGAGGCTTTTTATAGTTCAATCCCCCTCCTTCACAACCAACTCAACCCATGCCTAATCAAGTGGCCACTGTTAAAGAAGTCGTGCCCTTTACCCAGGGGACTCGAAGAGACAATTTACCACTTTACCTGATACCCTCCATAACATAATGAATCTACTGCTACAACAATAGATGATCACTTTTCCTACAATCAAACCCCTTGACCCAACCAAACCTTTACCTCCCACCTTTAAACCAAATGCTTATTGTCATTGTCATCACCAAAATGGACATGACACAAAACAATGCAAGCATCTTGAGCATATAGTACAAGACCTCATTGATTCTAGTCATCTATCCATTGTGGGTGTTAATGATTAGGGAAATAAGAATGTTGCTCCCCCCAATCAAAATTTGAAAATCTTTACCAATCCCATGCCTAAACACAATGTTTCATTTGTCAAAGCTAGTGAACCTTCAAACAATGATGTGATGAATGTTAATACAACTAATGAATAGCATGATATTACTCCAACTATTACACATACTAATCCTATTGATGAAATGGCAGGAATGATAGACATTATCCATCGTAAGGACCACACAAAACAATCTCTTGATATTGCTTTTTATTCTCACTTGATATACTTAAAAACCTTCCCAATGGTTCACTTTACATATTCGGCCACATCTATGATAAACCCACCAATGGGATATTAATAGATCCCGCTTGTGGTGAGAATGTGATCATGGAAGAGTTTTTGGTATTCCATGATCTTTATCAAGATGATTATGACAAACCAACAACATGGATTAAAACACATAATGGTTTTGCATGCCCTATTATTGGATCAATTGTACTCCCATTACAGATAGGACCTAAAACATTGGATGTAACATTCTCTATCATTCCACAGTTAGATCAGTTTTGTTTGTGGCTAGGTCATCCTTGGCTTCGCTCAATGAAAGTTGTCCCTTCAGTAATTCACAAATGTTTGAAGTTTCTGCTTGCCAATGAGATATTTACTGTACACCACAGTGGTTTTAATCCATTTTCTTCTAAAGGATTTTTTTCCTTAGAATCCTTTTGGCCTGAACCTATGGAATCCATCACCCCTCACAAGGACTTATTTTTCATTACTTATTAGAAGTTCAAAGCCAAACAAATAGCCGAATTGTCTCTTCACCACATGTCCTCATCAAATTTTTCCATTCCTATCTTAGATGAGACAATGTTGTAGCCTAAATCTGAACCTAAAAAAACAATGTAACCTCATGAGAAACCAACAATAAACACTTCACCTTTATCATCTAAATGCCCAAGAGATAATGAAACCAACCCCATCATGCCTCCTTGCATTAAACAAGTTTATAAAACCAAAGAGAAAATGATTGACCCATCTCCTTCAGTTCCTTCCATTCCTCCTCCTCAGGAAGAAAAGGAGGCTATGGTGGATCAACCCGCTCTTACACCTACACAACTTCAAAATAGAATCAAATGGAACCATGGTGCTAGAGAGTGTAGGCATCAACGTCGTCTCCTTGCTCACCAGTTACAAAAAAAAAACAAAAGAAAATCAACCTCTTCCCTTGACAAAATCAATATCTAACCACCCTACTCCTCCTAACTCGCCCCAAGATAGTATGATACAACCATCACAATAAAATGATCAGATACAACAATTGTAACTCCTCATACATCCTTCATTAGAGATTACCATTCGTCCTCTTGTCGTGATTAATTTGGATGATGATGATGAGGAGATCTCTAAGATATTTGAAGAGGTGCCTAATGATCTGAATTCTTTATTTTCCTCTTCCATGAGCTTAAATGATAAATATCCTTCACCAAGTGAGGAACCTAGTACTTCCCCTAGTTTGGCACTTTCAATTTTTCCTTTGGACAGTCAACTACCCTCGCAATACATTGAACATGGTTGGGAGGCAGATGACTTGTTAGATGGTTGAATTAAATTTTCCTTTTTCTTTTTTTATATGTACGTATCATGTTCCCCTGTAATGTGCATTTGATGTTCTCTCTCTCTTTGTGCACTTCCTCTATTTGTACCTCCATTCTTCTATATGTCTTCCATTGCTTTTTCCTTTCGCTTTTGTTTTGTGTTTTCCTTTAGGGGATGACACAAAGCGTAGAGATGCCCTATGTATTTTCATGTTGATCCAAAAGGTCCTTTCCTTTTTATTTCATTTTGGTTTTATGTTTTCCTTTTGGGGATAATATAAAGTGTTGAGACGTCCTGTCTCTTCCATGTTGACCCAATCAGTCCCTTTTATTTTTCCTTTTCATTTTTCTTTTTGCTTGTGTTTCTCCTTTTGGGGACGATGCAAAGCATTGAGACTGCAATGTATCTTCCATGTTGACCCAAAGTGGATTTTATTTTTCTTTTGTTTTCGCTCTGTTTCTGTCATTCTTCTAGTTCTATGTATTCAGGGAATGATGAAAGTTCTGATCTCTTTCATGAAACATTGTAGCAATGAACATACTAGGTATGTTCCTTTCTAGGGGCCAACTGCCGCCCCTCCCCCCCCTTTTTTTTTAAAATCTACATGAAGCATCCTTGGAAACATATGACTTGGCATAGGGGCTTTCCAAGTTGGCTCTCATGTTTTGTTTCTTTTTACATTTTTCCTTCACTACTTTAAAGTAATTGCTCATAGAACAGTGTGTAGCAATTCATTTAAAGTGGGGGACTACATTTGCATTAAATTCATTTTGCAATTTTCTTTTTCTTGGTTCTTAGTGTAGGCTTGTTACTTCATATAATGCATTTGTCACTTTGTGGATGCCATTGGGTATGATGTCCTTCATAAGTGTGATCCATCTTAGCATATTACATTCCTCTTAATGGCCTGATGTGATACGCTGCATCCCCTAAGTTGTAAATATTCTATTCTTTGATTGGTCCTCTCTTGGAGACATTAGACACAATGTTCCCTACGTTATAGACCTCACATGAACTAAGCAAGACTCCTTTGTACATATTTTGCATGTTGCATTTTGCATTTATATGGCCACCTTGCATAACAAAAATTGCATGCCTATGATGCCATCACACTTATTCATGAGCTCCAAGCATACGAAGTTTTGCTTGTCTCATGAAGCGTGAACCAAAATTGTCCTTTGTGGTGCCTTATTAAAGTTATCAGGATGTATAACTTTCATATGGTTGAGTGGGAAGCCCATTCCATGGCACAAATTTCAACATAGCCACTATGTGTTTATGAGTACATACCACCCAAGTGTATGTTTCTCACCTTTTGGGCCTTCTCACTTGGTGGATAGCCATGAGTTCCATCACCCCAAAGTGAGTATGCATTTTCTTTTTTAGACAAACAACCTAGATTTGATTCACAACTAGCTGAACAAACAATCGAAGCTTGATCTGACTTTTCCTTTTTCTCTTCCTTTTATTTTTCTTTTTCACATGTGTGTTACTTTGTTCTTGTGTTTAGTTTGACATGGGATCTTCATCCTAGGGGCTTGATCATCCCTCTTGGTCGTTGTTATCTCATCTTGCTCTAGCATAAGTGCATTTGGATCCCTCTTGATACACATGGCTACTTTAGTGTGAGTTTGAAGCAAGTTCATCCTCTCACTAAAGTGGGGGCTAAATGTACCATAAAAAAATGGATCATTGAAATTTTCATGGTTGTTTAGGTCTTTTTCCTATGATGCTTGGTTCATTTTTCTTAGGTTTAATGTTGTAATGTAATTTAAACATTCACATTAGGTCCTAAACATCCAAATTATGATATCTTGTGAAGGTGTTGTGAAGTGTTGTAACACCTTTCTACACTTTTCTAGACTCTTCTTATTATAATTCATCTAAATATTCCATTTTTATTCCTTATCAAGTCCTATTTCAAAGTGTTGTAAAGTCTTGTAACAAGATTTCACACTTTTCTAGGCTTGTCATCACTATTTACACCTTTCTTATGCTTTATTTGGCCCTTTTACGCACTTATAGGCCTTATTTAAGTGTATTTTTGAATACAAACCCGACAAAAAACATTAAATACAACTTAATTCCCAACACCCACTTGCAAGCCAAGAGTGGCACCCATTTTCCATGGGTGGTGAATGAGTCCCCCTTGGCACAAAATTCAAAATAAATTCAAATTTCTTTTGGGTTTTTATTCATTAAGACCTTATGTCGGTATATGATGTATTCTTGGGTTGTTAGGGCATAAGTGTGTATAAATTTAAGTTTTTTTCATCCATTTTAACTCTCATTCATCTCATTCACTCATTCAACATCAATTAGCATTCTTGCATTCAAAAGCATTATTGCATCATTTGATCAAGCAATTATCAAGCATCTTGGAGCAGCCATTGACATATCTTCAGACTTCAACAATAAGGTTTTGGTGAGTTTAGGACATTTTAATGTTGTTTATTCATCATTCCTTTCTTGTTTTCATTTCATTTCTTTATCAAGGGTTTGATTACCAAAGTGAGATTTGACCAAGGCAAATCCCTATACTCTACCCCTTAACCATTTCCCCCCTCTTTGCATGTGTCTTTGTAGGTTTTGTAGGAAATTTTTTCAAAGAAATAGGCATTGGAAACTGGTCAAAAATTCATAAAAGTGATTCAAGTCAGATAAATCCTAATTCAATCTTGGAGACAATATTCAGCCCATTTTTTGCATATTTGACTTCATTAACCTGACAAGAAGACAAGTGCAGATCTAGACCTAGAGAATTGACCCTTGAATTTGAAATGTTTTGGAGGACTGATTTGCCATCAATGGCGAATGAGTCCCACCTTTAGGATGGAAAATTTTATTTCATCAGAATTCAATTCCCGACAGCTGAAAACTAGTTTCAGGTCATTTTACCAGTAGCAAAACAGATTCACCATCAGTGGCGAATGAGTCCCACTGGTCATCAATAGTGATTTATGTCATATTCCAGAATCTTCTAGTATCAAAATTTCATCTCTAGGTGCACTCTATTTAGTCTCATTCAATTTTGTTTGCATTTGTTTATGTTTCTAGTTCATTTCTGCATATCACACTGTGTTTTCAAACATTGCATATTTCCTTATTTTTCATTCATAATCAGACAATTTATCAATTAGTTGCATCTAGATCATTGAATTTAGTCATAATTACATCATACATACCTTAGTTTGAGTGAACCACCATAGTTTTTAGGGTCTATCTCTCTCCTTTTAATTAAAAACCCTAAGAGTGCAAGAGAAGTACATAGAACAACAAAAATTGTTGGTTCAATACATGAAAGGTGATCAACTAGCCAAAAGAGCTAATGATAAGTGAAATATGAGGATAAGACTATATAAATCCTTGGCCCCACTTAGTACATGACAAGGATGAGCTAAAGTGAAAAGAGGAACTAGGTGCCTCAACACAAGGAAGCGCACCATGATCCTTAAGATGTTGAATTTTGTTACTTAAAGCCTCACATTCATTAGTAGAATGAACATGAACTCTATGATATGCAAAAAATGAATGTTTTTAGTAAAATTTCTTTTGTATTCTTGGAGGGAGGGATATCAAATGATCTTGGAGGAGTCTCAACAAGATACTTTCTTGATCGATAGTAGAAGATGTTGCTTTATTTTGCAGAAAAGATATCTCTTGCTTAGTAAAAGGTGTCATACCTACAAAAGACTCTTTAGATTGTGAGATTTTGTACTCTTCTTTAAAGGAAGGTATATAATCTAATGAACTCAAATCATTAGTTTTTTGCGTGATAAAATTCATATTAAGTGAATAATTCTTTGCTTCTTTCATTTCTTTCAAAAGATAACTGTAGAATATCGATTGACATTGTGCATCTGATCCCGACCTACTAACATCGTTTCATCCTGAATCATCCCTCAGTCTAACCATTTAATCAAATCTCCTTATCTAATTAAATTCATCAATATTCCTCCCTTAATTAAATAAACCAGTTATTTAATTAAGTCTCTCTCTTTTGTTAATTAAATCAATCCATTTGATCTAATTATCCCTATTTGATTAAATAATTAATGTTATTTGATTAAATCTATAAAATCTATCTATTAAATTAAATAAATTAAAACATTATTTAATTTGATCTAACACCATCTCTTTTAATTAAATAAATCAGAATCCTTATTTAATTATTCTCTTATCATATTCCTCTCTTATTTGATTTAAATAAATCAATAAATTTGAGTCAAATAGGTCACATCATCTAATCTCTCATTAAATTAATTAACCATTGATTAATTTAATCTCTTGTCATGTCCCATCCTCTAGATTTTACAAGTTGTACATGAAAATAAATTTAATTCATTTATTAAATCTCTATTTTCCTCATAAGGAATCTTTTGGAATATTCTCCAAGTTTGAATTCAAAAATTCCAAGTCAACATGTACATCGAACAAGGCAATAACTCCATCTTACATGTCCTTTTCCTTGAGCCAAGTGGCATTTATTGCATTTTCCCTTCCCTCTTCCAAGTCATTTCAACAAATTTGAAATTAAAAAATATGCATTTATTGGCACAATCCTCAAAACTTGCACATCCTCCATCCACCCATAGATTGACAAGTGGCATATTTCCATTGGATGAATGTTGTAGAAGTTGAAAAACCAACTTCACAGTCCCCAAGAATCACCTACAAGCAATCACCTATCACATGCAACAGATATTCAGAACAAAAATGAAAGATGTTCTGTAAACTCTCAAAGCAAGTTTGTGCAAGAAAAAATCAGCATGATAATATTGAATGAAATTGTTTTACAAATAATGCAAAAGCCTTCAAAAAGGAAATCATGCAAAAAGCAAGACATGCACAACCCTAATCCTATATTGAGCAAAAAGATAGCTCAACAAGATAAGGATAATAATTAACCTAGGGAATAGAATATGCCTAAGTAAACTTATGCTAAAGTGTAATTAAATAATTAATTACACCAACACCCCCCATAAGTGAAACTTAGGGAGACTAAAAAAACATGCACCTAAAACTAAGATGAATGCAAGAAAGCATGAATGGGTCCTGACAATAAGGCCTGATCAGGTACCCAAGTACAATATGCAATAATAAAGTAGAGAAGGAAAACCCAGTGGGACAGAACCCCCTACAATAAGATGACTGCTGCAAAGAAGCACTAGAAGAACACTGTGGAGTAACACTGGAACCGAAATCTAACAAGCAAGGAAAGATACTTTTGTCTACAACTGAAACCAAAACCAGAATCATAATAATGTGATAGCAGACCCGATGCCACATAACACTTGAAAACTCACAAACTGGAAGAACCCTGAAATCTGTGAAGCAACAGTAGATGAGATGATGATAGAATCTGAAAACCATGAATCTCGATGGCGATGCCAAACTGTGACTAAAACTCTTCCATGGGAAGGAATACCAAAAAAGACTCTGGAACATTAACCATAAAAATATGGCCCTCAAACTGAGAAGAATCTGAACTAATGAGGATCAAGAAACATAATCTCTAAACTGAAGTGTGAACCGATGAATCCGATATGTGTCAAGTTAGACGAAAAAATGTGGCCAAAAGAAACTAAGAAACCAGATAACCCATGCGAGCTATCATCAAATCAAAATGGATATGGAGATCAAAGTGCATGCACACTCTAATCAGATTATTATGCAAGAAACCCCCCTGATGGAACTTTATATCTGTTCATTTATTACAATACCCAATTATTGTAAAATGAGAGAATGCAAAACATGCGTAAACTATAGAGAAAATATAAACCTAGTTTATGAAAACAAAACTGAGTGCATGCACAAACCAATGTTCACATCTTCCTCCATGATTAAAAAGGACCTCAAATCTGTGTAGAGGTCAAAACCAACTTTCCGATGATATCTCATATGTGAAAATCCGATGTCATGGCGAAAAGTTATAATTTTTTCAAAAAACTAAATTTAGCTTGCAGGAAATGGGTTTTCTAGCAAAAAAAGTTTACTTCTGATTTAATTATGCAAAATTTGTTCACAATGAGTGGAGAAAAATAGAAACCCAAAAATATTTTGAAGCTAAGAACAAAACCCAGAAATCGTTTTTTGATCCAACAAGCAGAAGATGAAAAAATAATTTTTTTAAACCTTCAATGAAGAGAAAAATAACGCGTGCCAATTTTTGTACAGAAATTTTTTTCAAATCCATACAAGATATCAAAAATCTGAAAGATACCCAGTTTAGATTTTGACCCTGGCTACAAAACCCAGAAATTATTTTTCCTATAACTGAGTGGAAGCTAGATTTATGAAGCAAAAATAAAAATGGCTTCAATCTCTTACACAGAAAAATATGCTGTGAGAGAATATCTTAAAAAAACACGAATAGGCAGCAACAGGTATAGAGCTCTGATACCATGTAGAAGTTGAAAAACCAACTTCACAGTCCCCAATAATCACTTGCAAGCAATCACCTATCACATGCAACAGATATTTAGAACAAAAATGAAAGATGTTCTGTAAACTCTCAAAGCAAGTTTGTGCAAGCAAAAATCAGCATTATAATATTGAATGAAATTGTCTTACAAATAATGTAAAAGCCTTCAAAAAGGCAATCATGCAAAAAGCAAGACATGCACAACCCTAATCCTATATTCAGCAAAAAAATAGCTTAACAAGATAAGGATAATAATTAACCTAGGGAATAGAATATGCCTAAGTAAAATATGCTAAAGTGTAATTAAATAATTAATTATACCAACAAATGTTAGTCCCACATTGCTCAAATTTGGACATTCATCCATCTTGGCATTCTATAAATAAAAAGCTCATATCCCCATTTGATCATCCATAAATTATGCAAAGTTACCATAATCAAATATCTATCAAATTTCATCCATCACCATTGAGTTCTTAGCTAGGTTTTACAAATTTTTGGCTTGGAGCTCTCATTCTTCATCAACAAAGTGGATCAAATCTCTTCAACACATCAAGCTTGCATCTTAGGAATTGGGAAATGTCCAATTTTCACATCAAATTGGCACCAATTCCCCCATGGGATCATATGTTTGCTATTCTAATTAGGATTGAATCTATATTTTTCTCGTTTCATCGTGTTTTTCATTATTTTCTTTCCTAATTTGAGTTTTATAAATGGATTTTATGGGGAATCCTTGTTCATGCTTGCAATCTCTAACTTAAGGTGTTTGTTCTCATTGTTTTGCAGGTATTAGGATTGGAGTTCACACATTTGGTGCTAGAGGGAGGGATTAATCTCATTTTCAATCACTTTTTCCTAAAATTCCTGCATTTTTTCTTATACATAGAAAAACTCCCATGTTGAGAGCTCAGTGTCGCTGTTTTAGCACTGTTGACTCTTCAGCATCGCTGGAAACTCAAACTGCGACGCTGGAGTCTTCCTGCCCAAAAATTTGAATTTCTAACTACTCCGCTTGACCGTTTTGACCTATGGAGTTTTCAAAAGAATCAAACTATGACACTGTTCAAAAGTGTGACACAGATGAGCTCACTATCCCCAACACAGAGTGACATTGACTGGTAAGCAGTGCTGTAGAGCACCACTGAGAAATCAAACTCTGACGCAGTCACAGGTTGCACCGCTGGTAGGGAGAAAAAAGTGGAAATTTAATCTTAGCATGTGCTTTTGGTCATTAATGAGTTTATTTTCTATTTTCTACTTTTTAATCTCTTTATTTTATAGTATCTGACTAGTTTTTCTCTCTTGTAGGTTGGAATTGAAAATGAAAGAAGGAGAAGCATGAGGATGATATTTCGAAAGATCAAAGTTTTTTTAAACACTTTAGTGTTTGTTTAACACTTTTAAGAAATTTTTATCACTTCTTTCTTAGGACACTAATTTTATTTGGGTTTAAAAATAATCTTTTCAAATTTTTCTTGCAAGGGCTAAAACGAACATTAGGATCACAACATACTAGAGTTTGTGTTTTTGGTTAACAATTAAAAAAAATGTCTATCATTTGTCTTTTGGTGCTTTAAAAAGAACTCACAATTGCTTTGGGGATATAAAATGAACATGTGCTATCTTGTTTTGTGAAGGATTACTTGAACTAACCTCATTGAAAAAGGGCGTATGCGCTTCTCTCACGCTTTATAGAGATCTTGAGAATCAAAGGGCCTTTTTCATGATTTTAGGTTGAGACAAAGAAATCACCTCCACACTTCATTTTGGGTTTAACAATTGAAAAAAATCTTGTGTGAGTGTGAGTGGGGCATTATTGCGTACATTCTCTCTCTTTGTTGCCAACAAAGATTGATGGAGTTACGGATTTTGTCTTTACTCGCTTTTGTTTATCCTAGAGGGCATTCCTTGGGGAAAAAGTACTCACCCAAGGGAATGACTCAACTGGTAACACTCTAAAGCCAAGAGTATTTTCAACTGGGATATAAATGTGGGTATTGGAAGAAATGCCAATATCACGCAGTTGATTCCGACAAGATGGATCCAAAAAGGGACTCTTGTTGTATGGGTCAATCTCCACGAATGGAAATTCCTTATTAAAACCCACGTTCTAGAATTTTTCAAAATCCTTAAATATATTTGTTGGTGCAAGAACGGTTGTTCGGAAGCCACCCCACACTTTTACGGTCTTTTAGTAGAAATGGAAAGCATGCCATGGGAGTTTCATGGGTGTTGATGCTTGGCTGCCCCGTATAAGTGAGTGTCGTGGAGGGGATCCAGTGGGGTCAAGCATCTAACCATTCACTAAAGATAAGCGTAGTTGGACTTGTCTAAGTGGGAATCCAACAAATATTGTCTTACACATCCATAAGGTTGTTCTTATTCTTGGGTTACAAAATGCTTTCCTTGTTCGAAAATATCTTGAAAACAAACACTTAACATCATCATCCAAATTTTAAACCCTTTTGGAGACAAATATAATTGACTCAATCCATATGTGATTGCTTTCCCTTGGGATTCACATCCTTAGAGGTTTCTAAACATTGGATTACATCTTGATTTGTCTACTAAATTAAACAATAGGTAAACCCTTGCCTTGAGTTCATCAAATCTCCACATAACATACTTTGTGGGATGCGAAGAAGTCAAGACATTAGACATCTAGTTTGGAAAACTTAATCAAAGAAAGTGTTTGTGGTAAAATAAAGCCATTAAGCAAAGCTAAGAAAAATAAACTTTCATGCGTGTTGAAGCCTCACGATCCTCAAAAAGTCCAAAATCTCAAAATGAAAGTCATTGGTTCAAAATCCAAAAATGTATGTTCGAATGAAATCACTTCTTTGTTACAAAGGTCTATAGAAGCATTGTATGCTCTTCAATACCTAGGTGTAGGAAAACAAAGTGTCTTTTTTAGGTTCATCTTAGGATCAAAGAAAATCAAAATCTTTTTCACCCATCCTTCAAACTTCAAAACAAAAATCATCTCAACATCGCCTTTTAGAAAATCTTGAAATCATCCTTAATGCTAGGCTTTTTGGAAAAATAAAAAATCATCAAAATCCTTGAGATCTTTTATCAAAATCATCTTTGGCTAGGTATGTGTAGATGCATCCTTTTGCATATGCTTAGTGAAAGTTATCAAACCATCTTGTTTAGCTAGGTATATGTAGATGCATCCTTCTTCATATGCTTAGCTAAACTATCATCTTGTTTGAATAGGTGTGGGTAGATGCATCCTTCTCCCTACACGTATTCAAATTATCATCCTTTGAACAAATCAATCCCTTAGATAATAATCCAACATCTTAGGGTCTATTCGTTCAAAATCAAAGCAAAACAAAATTAATCAATCAAGGGAAACCCCAAAAGGAAAATCAAAATCAAAATCTGCAACATATCTGAAAGTCCTAAAAGCCTAGTATCTCCTTCAAGATTTATCAAAAGACCAAAAACATCCACATCATCCATCCCTTGCATCATCATATCACCTTTCGATCCTCAAGATATCCTAAAATTTTCAACTTTGGGCATAAAGTAAAGATTAATCCAAAGAACCAAGAGATTCATCTCTCCTATTCTTGAAAATTGATCCTTGTTTTATGGTTCAAACTAGATCTCAATACAAGAAGAGCATGGAATCTAACAAAGAAACACCCGCTTCAAGTGATCTAAGTCAAACGAACGTTGAAATGAATCCCACCGAATCAAGTAATCCTTTGACCATCTCATCATCACAAAATCCACAAGAGGAAACCCAAGGAGAGGATCTTACCTTTGGGATGTCTCATGAAGAAATAACTAAAATGATCAAAAATCTGAAAAACCATAAAATTATCAACATCAGGATGAGGCTTAACCCTTCATTATACATGCTTGAACTAGCAAAACAAGGGGCCAAATTACATTTGGATTTCGACATAAGTACCATAGTGGAGACATATTTTCCTCCAATCTCATCCACCATTCCCATCTCATCTACACCTCCATCCCAAAGCATCACGCAAAACATTTCATAGATCACGACATCTTTTGCTCCAACCCAACCCAATGTTAATAAGGGAAATGTATTTCTCAATGCTATTCAAACACATGTCCCCTTGTTAATAATCAAAACTTAGATGCAAATACCATCTTGGAACAAAAAATACTCGAAAACCCATTACATAAGAATGTTCCTCTCACTTTCCATCATGATCCATCATCATCATTTTTCCACGCAACACCTGAAACGTCTCTCCTCACAAATTCACAAGAGGAGGGAGATATGTTCAGACCAGGGGGCATTTTCAACACCACAAAATTTTCACAAGAACTCGCACCCCTCACATTTCCACCTCTTCCATCATTACCATCATCATCCACATCATTCCTTGGCTTAGGGCTTCCCCCTCTACCAACTATCAATCAAACCAACATCCCAAATATCAATCAAAGCATTATGCCAAATGCTCAAAACTTGTTGTCAATATCGCAACAACAGACAAAAAATGGACAAGAAATTGCAACATCATCAAACACCCCCTAACATTGCAAAGCATGGTCTCCCAAGGACCAACCACATCAACAACA
Organism: Sequoia sempervirens; assembly: GCA_007258455.2. Taxonomy (NCBI): domain Eukaryota; kingdom Viridiplantae; phylum Streptophyta; class Pinopsida; order Cupressales; family Cupressaceae; genus Sequoia; species Sequoia sempervirens. Next base: position 312,816,095 of record VDFB02353493.1, on the reverse strand, counting down.
CTATCCATCACTCAAAACATCAACACGACATCATTGCTCACCACAAACGCCATTCCAAATCCACCACCACTCCCACCACTACCAACTTCCACCACATCAAGCCAATTCAACGCGGTATTGCAAGTTGCTTTTTAAAGGGGATTCCAACAAGTGAAAAAACAAAAAGCCATACAACTAGCTCCTCAACAAGCTGCTCAAGCTGTGCAAGCTTCCCAAGCATCCCAAGCCGCATTACAAGCATAACAGGCTACACAAGCCCAATGCTTTATTGCAACAACAACAACAACAAGCTGCTCAAGCCACTCAAGCTACGCAAGCCGCAATGCAAGCACAAAAGGATGCTTAAGCACAAATTCTATTACAACAAGAAGTGGCACAAGAGCAAGCCCAAGCACAAGCAGCACAAGCACAAGCTCAAGCTTAGGAAAATGGCCAATATCAAGCACATCAGGCACAAGCACAGACACAACTTCTTGCACAAAAAGAAGCAACATAAATGCAAGCATATCAGCAAGCAATAAAGCAATATATCAAGAGCAGCAAGAAGCAACCTAATTGGTAGCCCAACAACAAGCATTGTTGGAACAACAAAAAGTGTTGTTGGAACAATAGGAAGCACAAATCTTAGTGCAAAAACAACAAGATAAAAAACAAGTGTTGTTCATACAATAGTAGGTGGAAGCCTACCTAGCTTGGCAGAACATACATATACCATTGAACAACACATCGAACAACCCACCCATCCAACCCACAATTGAAAGACCCTAAAACACCTTCATCCCACCCCTTGATCTGCAAAATGATGTAACAACACAAATTAGGTTGCTCTCATAGCAAGTGCTCGATCTTCAATTAGGGCGAACAACAAAAACACCAAGCAACTTGTGTCCCTATCCATTTGATAGGAGCCTAGTGATGAAACCATTCCCCAAGGGATTCGAGATCCGCAAGTTTGACAAATATCATGGGACGGGAAACCCTGAAGATCACATCATGGAATTCTAGGTTCCTTGCATGGAAGTCACATACGATGATACTTATCTGATGCAACTATTTCCTAGGAGTTTGGCTAGCCATGCTATGGAATGGTTCTCTCGCCTACCTTCAGGCATTAGGACATTCCAATAAATTATAGAATCATTCATAAAAAACTAAGCATGTAACATTGCAATGGATGTTAGTCTAGAAGAACTCTCAACTCTGAAACAGGGTAAGGGTGAATCATTCGCTTCATTCTTACAATGATGGTGACCCAAGGCTAATCGGAGTAAGTGGACCATGCCTGCCAACCTTGATGACCTCTTGGCATTTCATCTCAAGGTTCAAGGGATCACCACATATGATCAGTTTATCTCCAAGGCACTCAGCATCGAACGAGCCCTCATGACTCAACCCGCAGGATCAACTTCATACCCCGAACAACAATACAATTGCCCACACTCCAATTATAATGATAAACCTCACACGTGGGCAAGGAACAAAAATGTTACTAATGATGGCGTTGTTGATGCCAAGGTGGTCATTAGTTCCCCTCGCCAAAATACACCTGCACCACAAATCTAAATCCAACATCAAAACAATCATCATGCAACACAACAACCACACAACAATCTAATAGTCAATAATCTCAATGATTAATGGGACCACCCCAATGCAACAAGAGTTATCCCAAGTGAAAATACACCACTTTGGGGGAACCACTTGAAGACATAATGAAAAAGCTGATAGATGAAAAACTCATCAAGGCTCCTACATTTGAGAATTACCAAGAACTAGATGTGAAACCTCCTTGGTATAATGAGAATTAACTCTGTGAGTTCCATAAAATGAAAGGCCATACCACAAATAGTTGCATGAGATTAAAGAACATAATTCAAGATCTCATCGATAAAAAAATTATAAATGTGGAACAACCAATAGGAAACCAAGATCTTAAGATATACACAAATCCGATGCCAAATCATGGCAATAAAGGGAATAATAATAACAAAGATAAAGGGAAAGTCACCCACTCAAATGTAAATCATGTGTATGAAATAGTTGTCGCCTCCCTAGATGAAAACTGCATGGTCATCACCATCAAGGGCATGTATGCCGAAGATTGTGGAGTCACCACAAGATGCGGCAAAGTTACAATCATAGGATCATCCCAGCCAAACAAAGTACCTGCATCTAGATCTGTTTCGAATGGCTACAATGTCCTAGATCAACTCAGGAGAATGCCAACACAAATCTCCATCATGGAGTTGCTAAAAATATCATCTGTCCATAGGAAAATCCTTGAAGAGGCACTGGCTTCATCCGCTGTCCCCGCAGACCTTAATGCGGAGCAATTCCAAGGTATGGTTGGAAATATCATTACACCAAATCTCCTCACATTCTCTGACTAGGATTTCCCCACTCAACCATCTCACAACCATGCACTCCACTTGGAAGCCATCATACACAAGAGAAAATTCAAAAGGGTCTTGGTGGATGGAGGTGTAGGCTTGAACATATGTTCTCTTAGTCTCATCAAGCAATTGAAAATATTAGAGGATTCTATTGACAAAGGAAAGGGTATCACAATAAGAGCATATGATGAACAAGAAAGAGTGTCTCAGGGAATAATCAAACTCCCTATTCAAGTAGGGCCTATCATCATGGAAACCACTTGTCAGGTCTTGGACCTCGACTTGCCATATAACATTCTCCTAGGACATCCATGGATTCAAGCGATGCAAGTAGTAGCATCAACTTTCCATAAATGTGTGAAATTCACACATGAGGGACAAGAAGTTACCATCCATGGAGATCCTGAACCCTTCTCCTATTGCAAAAAAATTGAAGCAAAATACTATAAAATCCCCCAAGTACCAAAAAATGATGAGGGTCCATCCACGCCATACATTGATCCTGCCACTCTCACATCCACTTTTGCGACAAAGACACCTACCACTCCCACCATTCCCACCATCTCTGACATCAAGATCATCATCTAGGATAATGGCTGTGGAAACCACAAGCTCCCTACTAATGTTTTTGTGGTAGGAGAGTCACCACAATCTCCTAGATCACAGGGACTTCTGCAAATAAATGAAGCCTCCACATCCCAAATGTCTCCTGAAAACTATCCCACCTTTACAAGTTGGGGAGATCTTGGATGCAAATTTATTGAGGCAGATCCATCTCATATGCTATATCAAGATGAAAGACCAGTAGCTAATTTACCAATGGATGACAAAAACAAGGGTCTGCAAATGACACTCGCAATGGGCTATGACATAAATCAAAGAATTGGACAAAATGACAATGGGCTTATAATACCTATCATGCTGGAGACGTGACTAATAACAAATATTGGCCCTGGATGTACCTCTCTGAGTATAACCATACGTGGCCGAAGTCCTCCAGTTAGAACGGTTAATAATCCTCCTCAGCCAACCCCAATAGAACTATGCTTACCAGTATCTACAAGTAGAGTTAGATAACTTTACATTTGACATAACTGACGTCTGTAGTAGTAGTGATGATGAGGACACCATGAACAACTTACCTAGGTTATTTGAGGATACCACTCTTTGCATGATTAACAACCTATCTTTTGAATCAGACCACCAAAATCATGAGATCTACCTAGTATATCCCCAACTCATCAACTAATACCAACGAGGACCACCAGTTCTTGATACATTCAAAAATGATGAGGCACTCTTAGAATTCATGGGATTGCGGGATAACATTCCATATGAGGATCACAAATTAGGGTTCATAATCGAGCTAGATACACATGCCTATTATGGGGAAACGATTGAATCCCTCAGTCGCAAAAGTGAAAAATTACTAATAATATCCATGTCCTTGAGTGAAAACGACACTATGGCACTCTCTAACCAGAAAAAAGTAAAAAGAAAGGATGCATCCAATGGTGAAAACCTCTCTGAGGTGCCCAAGGATGGGGGATTCAATCTACCTTTAAGAGCTCTTCATCAAGAAAAATCAGTAGTCTTGGCAGAAAAATACAATCTAGTCAACCTAGGAACATAGGCAACCCCACACATCACATTTTATGCGGAATCACTACTATCAGAAGAGCAAGAGATCCTAGCAGCCTTCCTAAGAGAAAGATAGATAAAATTTGCATGGAGTTATGCTGACATGCCAGGGCTTGATCCAGAGACCATGGTTCACCACTTAGCAGTGTATCCATAAGCAAAGCCTGTAAAACAAAAGCTTCGAAAAATGCACCCTCAGATCTCCTTATTAGTCAAAATGGAGCTTAAAAAGCTATTAGATGTAGGATTCAACTGACCAATAGATTATCCAGAATGGGTGTCAAACTTGGTACCTATTTCAAAACCCGACGGGAACATCAGAATCTACACAGACTTCAGAGACTTGAATAAGGCATGTGCAAAAGATGACTTCCCGCTTCCAAACATTGATATGATAGTAGAAATGAGATGTTGTCATTAATGGATGGATTCTCAGGATACAATCAGATTGTGATAGGTAAAGAGGACCAACATAAAATAACTTTCACTTGTCCATGGGGGACATACTGTTGGAACATGATGCCATTTGGCTTAAATAACACATGGGCAACATATCAAAGGGCCATGACATTGATATTCCATGACATGATCCATAAGATGGTCAAAGATTATGTTGATATCATTTTAGATAAATCCAGAAAGAGAAAAGATCACATAGCAACCCTAAGTGCCATCTTTGACAAGCTAGAAGAGTATAAGGTCAGATTAAACCCAAAGAAGTGCATCTTCAGCGTACAATCAGGAAAATTGCTAGGATATATAGTGTTAATCTGAGGTATTGAGGTAGATCCAGCAAAGGTAAAAGCAATCCTTGAAATGGAGGCACCAAAAACATTAAAGCAACTGAGAGGTCTCCAAGGCAGGCTCCAATCCATTCGAAGGTTCATAGCATAGTTAGCGGACAAACATAACCCATACTCTCACCTACTCCACAAGGGAGTAGCGTACAAATGGGATAACAAGTGTGAAGAGGAATTCGACAAAATCAAAGAATATCTACTAACACCACCAGTCTTAATGCCACCAATCCCAAGAAAACCATTGATTCTATAAGTGTGAGCAACAAAAAAATCCCTTGGAGCTCTCTTATCTCAGCATGACGAAAATGGAATGGAAAGGGCTATCTATTACATTATTATAACAATGGTTGGGCATGAGCTAAACTATTCATTCATCGAGAAAGCATGCCTCGCAGTAGTGTTTGCATCACAGAAATTTAGACATTACATGTTGGCACATAAAATAAAACTCATCGCCAAAATCGACCCTCTTAAATACTTATTGTCAAAAGCAATGCTCATAGGAAGAATGGAAAAATGGGTGATGATACTGTCAGAATATGACATTGAATATGTGAAGTGGAAAGAAATCAAAGGCAATGTCATCGCAGATCAACTGGAAGACGCACCAATCTATTCAGAGAACCCTCTCGTCTTAGAGTTTCCAAATGAATCTATTTTCAATCTCAACGTAGCTGACCATTGGAAACTATACTTCGATGGCTCATACATGCAACATGGATCAGGAGCTAGTGTCTTCTTCATCAACCCACAAGGGGATTGCTTACCAAGGTCCTACAAACTAGCATTTCCCTGCACCAATAACATTGGGGAATATGAGGCTTTGACCATAGGCCTCAGAATATCAGTGCAGTGGAACATTATAGCTCTCAAAGTATACAAAGACTCTCAATTGATAATAAATCAAGTGAATGATGAATACCAGACCAAGGATGAGAAACTCACTCCATACAAGAAATTGGTGGAGACTCTTAAAGAATCCTTCATTGAAATAACATTTGAGAAAATTCCTAGAACCAACAATAGAGTAGCAGACGCCATGGAAATAATTGGATCCTTGCTCGACATCCCCCACAATGTTGCAAAATATGAATTCCTGATTGAGTAGCTTCTCGTGTTTGTATTCGAGGTACCAGAATCAGAATATGTGTGAGAAATCATTGGTCCCGACGATCCTTGGTATCATGACATTTACACATACCTTTGTATAGGAGTCATACCCACCGACTTACCCTCAAACCTAAAATGAACCTTTGTCAAAAAGGTATCCAGATTTGTCATCGTAGGAGATACCCTATATCGTAGGAGCATAGAAGGAACCCTACTGCACTGCTTAAACAGTGAGGAGGAATTAACCACTCTAACTGAAGTACATGATGGTATCTATGGTTTGCACTCGAGTGGAATGACCACAGCCAAGAAACTGCTGAGGATGGGGTATTGTTGGCTGACAATGGAAAGAGAAGCACATGATCATGCCACAAAGTGTCTACAATGTCAATAGCACGGGGACCTCATCCATGCTCTAGCTCAAGAGCTTCATCCTATCATCACACCATGGCCCTTTTCGTAGTGGGGACTTGACCTCATTGGAAAAATCACCCCCACTTCATCTAATGGCCAAAAATTCATCATAACTGCAACGAAGTACTTTACTAAGTGGGTGGAAGCTATACCCATGACGTATATACTAGGAAACAGATTTCTAAGTTCATCCTGAACTATCTCATTTGCTAATATGGTGTTCCACAAGTAATTATCTTAGATAATGGAACACCATTCAAGAATTAGGAGGTTCGTGATTTATGCAAAAAATTCAAAATCCAACATCGCTTCTCCACCCCATACTATTCCCAAGGCAATGGCCAAGTAGAAGCAACAAACAAAACTATTATGAAAATCCTCAAGAAAACAGTCAATGATGTGGGTCATGACTGGCATTTGCAGCTTAATCCCTCCCTTTGGGCCTATCGAACCAGCATCCACACACCCACTAGCACCACCCCTTTCTCCCTGGTCTACGGATCAGAAGTAGTACTCCCCATTGAAATGAAGATCCCATCACTCAGGATATCACTGCAAAACCTCATCATAGATGAAGAGTATCAAGTGTCAAGATTGAATGAGCTAGAGCTACTGGATGAGCTCGACGTATAGATGCTTTGAATCATTTGTAAGTCTATCAGAATAGACTCAAAAGAAGCTATAATAAGAAAATTAGAAGTAGGACGTTCCAAGTTGGAGAACTGGTATTAAAGGAGAATCAGAAGAATATCCCAAACCCAAGCAACAAAGGAAAATTTGACCCTAATTCTTTGGGACCATTCATTATCACAAAAAGTTACAAGTCAGGGGAATTTCAGTTATCAACACCCGAAGGGGAACCTCTACAAGAGCCCATGAATAACTCCCATCTCAAAAAGTTTTATGCCTAAATATTTCAAGGTATAGAACCAAAAATCCAAAAAATTAGAAAATGTCCTGAAAAATGGTTACCTTGGTGAAAACCTAGCAAATAGGCATCTTGGTGACAACAAAAAAATCAAAAAATAAAAATGTCTAAAAAATAAGAAAAAGGATTGAAATCAGTAAAGAGAAAAATCGTCCTCTAGTGAAAACCACTTCGATGGCACTTTGGGAAAGTACCTTGGTGAAAACCTGGCAAACAAGCACCTTGTGTAAATAAGCACTTTCCATCCATTAGGATCTTCACAGCTTTTTCTGCATCATCCATCCATTGCACTTCCATCATCCATCGAATTCCATATCTCCATCCACCACTCATCCAATCGCATCCGCACCATAGCTTGGTCCTGTTTCCATATCATGATCCCTCCTAGTACTACTCAGCCCATCCTCAAGGTTAGTTTGTCCTACCTTTATCAGAGTATTCTATTGCATCATGTTGGGGGCATGTTCTCATTGGATTAGATTCGTGTATATTCTTAAAATCGTCAAAACATCAAAAAATCCAAAAACATCAAAAAATATAAAAATCTCAAAACAGGGTCGTCTTGTTGAACTACGTCGTCTCTGAGCTTGAACATAGGAAAGTTTGATCTTTGATCATCCCCCAAGACACTTAGGTCAGTCCTATAGGAGTCCATCATAATGAACTAACATTTCATCATATGTATTGTCATCTGTAAATCGGTCAAATTGTCAGTCGAACTACATGGTCTAAACATGTATAACGTACGCAAGGCTAATCTGTTGATCAGCCCCTGAGGCCCCTAGGATAGGTCTTTAGGTTAGTCTCTTGGTCAAAATCTCAGAAAAACCCAAAACATTGGAAAATAGAAAATCAAAACATTTGCAAAATCTCAAAAAATACCAAAAACAACCTCAAAACATTATAAAAGATCAAAAACATCCAAATATTTGAAAAAATCCATCCATCTCATCTCGCCTACACCCGCAATAACACCACTCATAATAAGTGATTGTTATCCCCAATCTTTGGTAAGATAATCAGAAGTAAGTCTAGTAGGTTGAAAGTGAAAACTCAAATCGTCAAGTCTTAGGTCTAAGTTAGTGCGTAAACAAGTTCAACTCTTTGTGTCAATAACTCATCATCCAAATTGGTCCCATATCAATCATTTGAAAGAACACTTTGGATAAACAAAATGGCGTACCGCCATCCACTAACATGTCCTAGGATGAATCCTTCCTACAATGGGCATTATCTTTTGGCAATAGTTTCGCTTCCTATCCTTAGAAAACACATCCTCTTTTGGTTAGAGGTATTGAAGAGCATCAACTTGTTTGTTTACTTTGTCTTTATATTTTGACTTATCTTATTGCGCCCATTCTAATGACTTCTCGATGATATCCCAACAGAGGATTTAAAGAAATAGGAATGGGGCAATGATCATTATATTTTGTCTGCTAGGCTTGTTGGACGTTCTTGTAATATAACCTTGGCGAATATTTGCTTTGTTAGGTATGTATGGAGGAGGTCTTGGACAACTTGTTGATTATTGCATTGATAGGTTTACCTTTCTGTGTTTTGGTCTGAGGTGTTTGAAACTTCTAAAGTGCATCCTAGCAAGGTTTCTATATGTCAGGTGCGAACAAGGATACTCCTATTTGTTTGTCAAGTCAAAGTCCATCACACTAGGTACAACGCCATCCTGGTTTTCTATACCTTGATGCATCGTACCATGTGTGTTATCAAACATAAGGAAATCGGCCCTTTGAAAATCCTAATTCCTCGGCAAGTAATAATCATCATCATCATTTGCATTTTCATCATTTGGTATCTCATTGAAATGACTTCTTCTCTTTCATTCTCTTCTTGCTCATCACACTAACAAGGTACTATGACAGTTCATCACCATCACCATCATCATCGTCATCGATCCTGCATCCACAAATCATTAGCATATTGCATCAACATAACATATAGGGAACATATGCATTGCATTTCCATCATATTATAAAAGTGCATCCATTTTATTACATTGCATCCATTTCTTGCATCACATTACATCTATCACATAAATCTTCGCATAACATTCATTTGCATGTCATAATCATTTTAACATTGCCACCTATTGCATAATCATACATAATAGGTACATAAGCATTATAAATAATTCATTTGCATACATACTTGCATAACATCATAAGCTCATCTCACATATTGCATTCATTTTGACATAGAACATCATCATAATTGCATATAGTACATCACATTAGAATGCATCACATACATTACATAATCATTTAATATGATTAAAGGATAATAATATTTGTTATTCTAAGCATCTTAAAAACTATCTCATTTTCATTACACAAAACCATCTCATTTGCATCATATCATGACCATCGTATTACATCATCCATGTCATCTCATAAATAACATCATAAATCATTCCACATAAGCATAAATAGAAAAAATTCATTACATGCAAAGCATACATCCATCCATAATCCGTTCATATATTAGCATAATTCACATAACATTTCACGTATATACCATATCATTTTGCATATTACATTTCATATCACAGATCAAATCATCATTTGCACAACATAAATAGATCATCATTCCACCATCACATAAATACATTTTGATATCATAGGTTAACATAATATAGATCTGTTAGTCATAATCATTACATAATGTATACATCATATAGCGTTATAACATCATTGCACAACATATAGAAATAAAACCATCCATACATGTATAAATAAATGACACCACATGATATCAAAATCATCACTGACTCATATATATACCATCAATAATGCAACTATCATAGTACAAATAAATTGGTTCACTGTACATGTATGTCAATCAATACAAAAGGCCCATCGGGCTATCAAAAAGGAGCCCATAAGGCACAAAAAGTATCGTATCATCTCAATGAAGCTCTATCCCCGTGTATGCTTCCCTTGCCCCTGTCACCGTGACCCTCTGCTAGTCTGTGGCTAGTTCTCTATGAATACTCTGGGACCCATCCTACTCTAGGTACAGCCTCATGATAGTGCCTCCGATAGTACTCAGCCTCTCGGATGACATCCCTGTAAGACTGAATAGACACTGTACCCTAGGAAGAGGAGGCTTCCATACTCTCTAAATGTTGTCTCCGACCTAGCTCTGTGGCTACTTGTAACTCTACAAACTATCTCTACTGAATGGCCTGATCCCTCTTAGCCCTCACCTGCTCTCTCTTAGCTCGAAGCCTGATCCCTCTCCCCTGTCACAGTCTGCACCTAGGCCAGCAGCTGAGCAATCAAAGTATCCCGAGGATCCACCTGCCCTGCTGGCTGTGCTCGTGGCTATACCTAAGGCTGTACTTGAGGCTGCTCCTCACCCCTGGCTCATGGTGGACCTGCTGGCACCTGCTGCTGGTCCTGCATGTGCACATCTACTTGATCTGGTTGAATTGGAGGCGCAACCGACTGGTCTTGTCAAGCATCAGCCCTCCATCTTCATCCTCCCCTGCTTCCTCTCACTCTTCATTGATCTGGGACTACTCCTGGAATAGTCAATCGAAGCAGAGGCCGAAAGCAATCCTTGTAGGCTTGTGTTGTGCCTGGATCTACAGGCCCCAGATCATAAGCCCATGACCGAGCTGCTAACTACCTGAAATTGTCGACCGCCTCTGAGGCATGAATATACCACCCCCATGAAACCTGTGTCATGGTGTGGGTGAAGACGGCTACATAGTCCTCATCAAGGTGATCTTGGGGCTCACCGAATTGACGCTGCATGCGCCCAGGTAGGTACCTCTCAATCATGGTGTGCTCTCGCCCCTGCATAAAATGATCCTGGTGGGCATAAAACAACTGATCAACATCATCGACCCATCCAGGCCGACCAAGGTATGGTCACCACGTACAAACGTGCATCTCATCCAAGACCCTCCTCCAGTAGGGGATCCTGTGCTCACCGGTGTGTGTAAAGGACACACCACCTCTGTAATGCCACATGAGGGGATTTTCTGGCACCATTAGAACTAAAACAACGCATGGACGTAGCACAATAATGTGTTCCCATGCCTAGACATGAAGAAGTATCACCCCCGCTCTGAGTGCTCTGCCATCCATGTACATGTACTCGTGCAGATCTCTGTATAAAGAAATTAGAAGCACCAATCCCCAAGCAAAATAGATCGGTCTGTCTCGAACCATCTGCTCCTAGCAATATCCCTAGTTGGGACTGAAGTATCACCCTCATCTATTAGGGGCAATGAGTCCTGAAATAATAGATACAACAACTAGGTGGAAGGGAGGTGCTAGGATCCTATGTCACTCGAGCTCTATTTGCCCCTCACAAAAAATGATGTCGTCTATGGCGAGGACTTTGTGGCAAGCATCGCGCCCCTCATCCATATCAAAAATCACTCGTCGACCATGAATTGGAAACCTCAAAATATCCCAAACGTCCTCTAAGGTGACGATGGCCTCGCTAGTGGGAAGATGAAATGAAGAGGTCTTGTTGTGCCATCTCTCGACCAGCGCTGAAAGCATTCCTAAGTGAGTGTGAATGGGCATTGTGTAAGCAATATACCATAACCCCGCAATCTGGAGTTGATCCTGATCCCTTTCGCTCAGGTCCCGCAAATGGCTGAATAGGTCCTGCGACTTGTGCTCTTGAGAGTAGAGCTCCCTCGCCGCGTCCTGCATCAAGGGAGGTCACCATGTTAATTTTTTTTGAAAAATTGTTCATCGAGCATTCAAAAAACCTCTCTAGTAGTGCAATCCTTGAAGGCGTTGCAGTTTGATTTCTAATCAAACTCTGACGCTCAGGAATAAAATACCAAAATGGCACCGCCGCGGTGCACTTTTCCTTCCAGCGGCGCACTTTGAGCAAATCCAGGACTGCCGCTTCGCAGTTTGCAAACCACCCCGCCAGCCCTGAGCTCAGAATCGTAGTTTGGAGCTTATTTTCAACGTCCAAACTAAACCGTTGTGACGCTATTTAACACGAGCGACATAGTTTGATTTGTGAGTAGCACTATGTAGCGGCGCTACAGAAAGATGAACTTTGAAAGCATTAAATCAAGGCTAGAATTGAAAAACGAAGCTCAAGTAAGGGTCACTTACTGGTGCCCCAATGCCAGGTGGCTACTAGTACATCCGAACTCAATCAAAAATGTGCAGGGGAAGCTGTCGTTGCACCATATCGTCAGAAGGTCAGAGCTCAAATCTCAAGGTTGCAAATGGAAGTGTGTGAAATTGACTTGAAAGTGACCCCTTGGGCCCCTTTTAAGCTTGAAAATTAGGGTTTTTTCACCCAGATTGGTTGTCTTGCTAAGGTTTTGGACCCTCCAACCTATTTATGTCTAGTTGAGGCTTGTTTTACATCATTTTATTGTGTTTAGACACATTTTTGGCCTCTTGGAGCCTTTTCGGACCTATCGGGCACCTTGTCCTTTTTTTTGCGAGATTACCCAAAAATTGGAATTTTCATCCAATCTCTCAAGGGGGGATTATAATGGCATGTTTTCTCTTGCCAGGCAGCAATGGGGAAAGATTTTAAATAAAGATTTTTTTTGGCTTTGATCAAGATTGTTTATTCTTTGAACCAATGCAACAAGTGCATTGCTTCAAAGAGGGGAAAAATGTAAATATGTAAAATATATCGATTGACATTGTGCATCTGATCCCGACCTACTAACATCATTTCATCCTGAATCATCCCTCAGTCTAACCATTTAATCAAATCTCTTTATCTAATTAAATTCATCAATATTCCTCCCTTAAATAAACCAGTTATTCAATTAAGTCTCTCTCTTTTGTTAATTAAATCAATCCATCTGATCTAATTATCCCTATTTGATTAAATAATTAATGCTATTTGATTAAATCTATAAAGTCTATCTATTAAATTAAATAAATTAAAGCCTTATTTAATTTGATCTAACACCATCTCTTTTAATTAAATAAATCAAAATCCTTATTTAATTATTATCTTATCATATTCCTCTCTTATTTGATTTAAATAAATCCATAAATTTGAGTCAAATAGGTCACATCATCTAATCTCTCATAAATTAATTAACCCTTGATTAATTTAATCTCTTGTCATGTCCCATCCTCTAGATTTTGCAAGTTGCACATGAAAATAGATTTAATTCATTTATTAAATCTCTATTTTCCTCACAAGTCATCTTTTGAAATATTCTCCAAGTTTGAATTCAAAAATTCCAAGTCAACATGTACATCCAACAAGGCAATAACTCCATCTTACATGTCCTTTACCTTGAGCCAAGTGGAATTTATTGCATTTTCCCTTCCCTCTTGCAAGTCATTTCAACAAAATTGAAACTCAAAAATATGCATTTATTGGCACAATCCTCAAAACTTGCACATCCTCCATCTACCCATAGATTGAAAAGTGGCATCTTGCCATTGGGTGAATGTTAGTCCCACATTGCTAAAATTTGGAAATTCATCCATCTTGGAATTCTATAAATAAAGAGCTCATATCTTCATTTGATCATCCACAAATTATGTAAAGTTACCATGCTCAAATATCTATCAAATTTCATCCATCACCATTGAGTTCTTAGCTAGGTTTTGCAGATTTTTGGCTTGGAGCTCTCATTCTTCATCAACAAAGTGGATCAAATCTCTTCAACACATCAAGTTTGCATCTTAGGAATTGGGAAAGGGCCAATTTTAACATCAAATTGGCACCAATTCCCCCATGGGATCATATGTTTGCTATTCTAATTAGGATTGAATCTATATTTTTCTTGTTTCATTGTGTTTTTCATTATTTTCTTTCCTAATTTGAGTTTTGTAAATGGATTTTATGGGGAATCCTTGTTCATGCTTGAAATCTCTAACTTAAGGTGTTTGTTCTCATTGTTTTGTAGGTATTAGGATTGGGGTTCACACAATAACAATCAAGATCACTAGTGTTTATTAGTTCAGGATGCATTAATGTTAAAGTTGGCTTAAATGAATCTTTTGTAATAGTGTTGATATGAAGTGAAGGTTTGTTTGATGGTTTTATTTCTATCAAAGGACAATAACCAAGAGCATAAGTTGTTTCTTGCATGTTAGGCTCTAGAGGGACATGGATACCTTGTTCGTTAGCACCACATCCTTTTCCATTAACTGAGTTGTTTCATATGTTCATAACCTCTTAAGTTTTTTCATGTCTTTTGGATTAGGTGGTTGTTCATAGTCAAGTTCGTCAAAGTTTGTTGTGTAATTTGTTGTATTCTACTCTAAAGTGGTTGAGGTAGATGGTTTTGAAGGTTCTTCCAAATTTTGTGTTGACATTACCACTTTTTCTTTTCCCTTTTTAGAATCTTTGTTTATGATCTCATATTTTCCCATGAATGATGTGAAATCTAAGGAACCCCAATTGTCTTCTAATAGCTTCATGACTTCCTCGATGTGTTTTTCTTTGTCTTTATGTTGCATGGGTTCTACTTGCATAGTTGGTGTCAATGTTGTCAACAAATTCTCTTTACCTTTCTGAATGTTCAAACAACTATTTGGTTCAGGGTCGGCTTTGATTGTATATACTCTATTGTTATAGACATATTTCATGATATGATAAAGGGTAGGGGGCACCCCATGCATCTCATGAATCCATGGTCTTCCCAAAAGGAGGTTATATGACATATTGTTTGGCATTACATGAATCAAGGTTTGTAATGTGGCCTCTCCAACTGTAATAGGTAAAGTAATCACACCCAACGATTATTTTGCTATGTTATCAAATCCATGAATTGACAAGGAATCAAGTTGAACTTTTGACTTATCCACACCAATTTTATCCAAAAGTGTGATACTACAAACATTAAGAGTGGAACCATTGTCAACAAGGGTTCTCTTTATTCCTAATCTATTGTAGCCAACTATTGTCATGAAGGAATCTTTTTGTTTTTGCAAAGTTTCCAAAGAAGGGAGCTCACTTTTGTGGAAAAAAATGATAGCATTTATTCCTTGAATCATGGTTGCTATTCCATTTGATTGTGCATTAGAAGGGACAAGAACTTGTTTTAAAGCACTTTCAATCATGTTTTGGTAACGAGGGGAGGCTTGAATAAGGCCCCATAATGGTATCTTAGCAAGAGTATTCTTTGCTTTTTCAACAAGATCATACTCCTTCCCACTATGCCAATTTAAATGCAGAGCACTAGGAAAGATGGGTTTAGACAAGGGTATGTGCAGGATCATGATGGACCAAAAAGTGGCAAAATGATGGGTATGTTGTTGATGACTATTTTTTTACCCAAAATTGATGAAACAAAAAGGTATTTTAAAGGATATTCTCAACTTTCCACCAATATAAATTACACTTTACTTTGAATTTAATAAGTAATTATTATTCATTTTATATTCAAATTATGACTAAAGTCCCGATTGATAGGCTGATTGAAAAATATCTATAGCTTTCAAACGGTATCACATTTTTTGAATCCAAAAAATGTATCACTTTCTATGCTTCACATACTATAGGATTAAAAAAAGAAAAAGTGAATTTCATGAAGTTTTGACCAAGTTAAGGTGGTCAGACATATGAGTTTTTATATTTTAAAAAAAATTGTAGTAAAAAATTAATAATTAATTATTTACTTGGAAAAAAATTACAAAAAAATTGCATCACATTGGGGCATGAGTCCTCTACTAATATCTAAAATATTATAAAATAATATTATCATTTTATTGTGGTTAGGGTGGTCAGACAGACACCTACTTCTTATTTTTTCCCTGAAATTTAAGTACCACTGCATTGAAATTTCAAATTTTCACATAATAGATTTTTTTCTTAAACATACCTAATAGTTTAGAAACTACATTCAATTTTCTACAGATTCTATTCTTACACATTTTTGAAATAATATAGATAACTTATTCAAATTTTTATGTCAAGTTGCCTAACTCTGAATTTTCTGAATTTTTTGCCACTTAAGGGCTTGTTTTTTCCATGATGATCTTGCACATACCCACAAAGGTAAGGTTGTTGGGGTTGGTTGTGTTGGTTGTAGATTGTTTCTAGTGTTATATATATGAGCAATGGTATTATGACTCGGTTGCTGCAAAACATTATTCTTAGGTGGGTAATGGATAAATTTGGGTTTGTTTTGAGTTTGCGGTTTGTGTGAAGGTCGGTAGAGCATGAGTTGAGTTTGAATAATATTAACATCCCTTAGTGAAGGAGAGTATAATGCTACTTCATCTTCATCTAAGGGCACAATATCATTATTTTCAATGTCATCCTTTTCTTGCACCATGATATTTTCCCTAGGAGGAGAGTTTTTAGGATAACTACAAGCTAAATGTTCATGAAATTCAAAGGTTGGTTCTTCTAAAATGACTTCATCACATGTAAGGGAGTTATCAATGGTTGGATTTTCTTGTTTATTGATAGTGGGGATATTAGGAGAAGGCTCTATTTGATTGTCCTTTTTTTCTAAGGTCTCATTCTCTTGTTCCATACTACATACCCTTGTAGGAGAGCTTGTAAGATGTTCATCACATTCCATGGTTAGATTTTGTAAATTAGCTTCATCACAAATAGGGGAGGCATCAAGAGAAAGACAACTATGATTTAAATGCTTACCAAATAGATCTTTCCAAATGGTAGGAGAATTAGGGAAGGGAGGAACAAGATTCTCATAACTCTCAATAGGTGCATCTTCTAACACCAACCTGTCCTCTTTGCATTGAGGGATATTAGGAGAAGGGAAATTTTAATTTTCATGGCTATCTATGATATAATCCTCTTTTCCTAAAACATTCTCACAAGCAAGGGATGAGTGTAGACTAGGTAAGGTGATGTTTAGAAATGTTTCTATGATCTCATCTTCTTGTTTTCTAATATCTTCCAAAGGGGGAAGAGGAGAGGGACAATCAAGATTCTCAATGCTTGTATCTTATTTCACCAAGATACATTCATCACTAATAGGAGAGGTATCAGGAGAAGGACACATATGATTGTGATGATTGTTTATGCTTGCATCCTGTTGTATCATACCATTCTCACCAATAGGCAATGTAATATTAAGGATTGTGTCAATGGTTTGATCCGCTTTCTCTAAGATGTTCTCATAACTATGAAAGATAGTAGAAGGATGACTAAAATATTTCTTAATGACCTCATTGTTGTACTCTAAATTGAAATCATAAGATGGGATGTTGTACTTATGCAATCCATTTTTAACCATATCAAAGCCATATCTCTTGAAAGAAAACATGCTATCATGGAAAAGTAAAGAAAGTGCAATGCAATGACCTAAAGTGAAATGTTTAAATGCAATTTTCAGATTTGAAACAAGGTAATTTGTTGATTACACTATGAAATAATCTGAAAGTGAAATATTGTAAATGAAAATTTTGAATTGAGCAATGCATGAAATGGACCAATTTAAGCTAGATTTAGTGAAATGCATGTAACCGAAAGTCCACCAACTGAAAAAGATAACCAATGGCAGAAAACAAAAGTGTAGAAACAAGTTTTTTAATGCTATAGAATGCAGTTTCAAATGTGCACTAGGACTGATTTTCCCAAGGTGGCGAATGAGTCCCAATGGGGATTTTTTTCAAAATTTTCATAAATTTTTAATTGAGTTTTATTATTTTTATGTTGTATGATATGTAAATTAAGTGCAGATGAAAATTTTATATGAATTTCAATGAAATGAGATGCAAAAATGCAAGCTAGATGAGCTTCCACTAATGCAAAATTAGAAACTCTAGAATGCTAATTAACTAATGCAAATCCTAATGAAAAGTTAATGCAAGCTAGACATAGGATGATGATGGAATCCAAATTAGTAAAGAAGGTATTCTAAATGTAGGTTCACCAAAATGAAAGATGGAAAATTGTATTTTTTTCTAGGGTTTTAGGACCTAGAATGACAATCTTCACTCTCTCTCATTCAAGAACAAACCCTAGAGATCTCAATGCAAAGGAGAAAGAGATCTTGCAATAGGGCTATCCTAGGGGATGAATGCAAAATAATATGGGGTTCACCATAAAGCTAGAGCTTGGAAAGAAAAATGCATTGTAAGATCTAATGAAAAACCCTAGTGATGCATGAAACTTCAAAGAATGACTTAGAAATGCATATAAATAAGAACAAAAAGATGTAAAATTAGAAGTGTGCACCTAAAAAATTGTAGAGGATTGAACGAATATTGGAAATTCTAAATAACCTAAAATATAGGCCTACTGGGACTCATTCACCAATCTGGGTGAATTGGTCCCAGATCTGGGTTTTTGTACAGGAACATGTTTCTTGAAAAAGGGTATCCAAAATTGCAAAAATCTCAAAACTGACCTAAACTAGGACTCATTTTCCAATTTGGGTGAATAAGTCCAGTTAGGCTTTTCTAGAATTTCAAAGTTTGAATCTGGTCTTCAATTTTTTCTCTTTTTGTTCCTCTTTGTTTCTTGATCTAAAATCCTTATTTTAGGGATGTAGGTGACTTTTTAGTGAAGATTACAACCTTGAAAATTGGGAGACAAGTTCAAAATTTTTCTCCAAGCTTGTAACCTAATCTTCAATGATCCTTCAAGCTCTAAGAAACCTAGATCTACAATCACACATGTAAAGAGGAGAAAAAACTTGTTAATTGTTAGTGAATAGAGGTTTTCCTTGGTCAAACCCCTTTTAGGTAATTGAACCAAATGATGGAACAATGAAACAAGGACATGAAACATGAAACATAGGAAATGAAACATGAACAATGATACCTTGAATGATGTCTTATAAATCTTGAATTTAACATTAAATGGATATGGAGGATGTAGATCTAGATCTTGAGATAAGTGTAGAGAAATGGTTAACCTTGGATCTTCAATGTTACATCACAACATTAGCTCAATAGCATGCTTGATGCTTGATATCCTTGACATGATGAAGGATCTTGAATTGCTACAACAATTGATAAATAATTCTGCCCTTGAATGCCTTAGAAATGATCTTGAATGCTCTCTTAATGCTATTGTGAAGTCTTGGAATGCTTAACTCTTTCTTGCTTGACTTGATATCTTGAATGATTATGTGAAATAATGAGTTGAAAGCTCATTTATATAGGCAATCCATCTAATATCCCATGAATTAGATCCCAAAGGATGACATACATTTAATTTGAACTTAAAACCCATTTTTTCCCACTCAAAATCTTGAAAATAGGCCAAATGGGACTCATTCGCCAAGCTGGGTGAATAGGTCCCACCTAGATAGGACTCATTCGCACAAAGTGGAAAATGAATCCCACAGGGCCTATTTTGATTGCTAAAGTGTTGGGGAGTGTGTAAATTAAGCTTATTTATTGATTTTGTCAGGTTTTTTATTGAAATATGCCTTGGGATGCATAATATATGGTACTAGGGGCCTATTAATGATGATATTAAGGCCATAAATTCAATAAGGTCCAAAATTCAATGTGAAAGTGTAAAGAAATAAATTTTGCAATATTAAATTAAGGAAAAATTAGGTCTATTTAGCTAAGAAGGGCCCAAAATCCCATGTGAATGTGTACAACACATTACAACATTAGATTAGGTATATTTAGTTTACAACCCTCCTAAATTTAATGTGAAGGTGCCAATAAATACACTTTACAACACTAAATCAGGGAGAAGCTAAGTTTATTTAGCTTTAAAAGGGCCCAAGACCTAATGTGGATGTGTAAAACACATCACAACATTAGATCAAGGTGATCATATCAAGTCCAATTTATCATTAATTATTCCCAAATTAAGTGTGAACATGTACACGACGACATTTTTTGACACTTAAATATCACATGAATTACCAATGAAAATTAGTTTTGGGATTAACAAAAGAAATCATAACCAATTAAATGTAGCCTTCATAGAAATGAAGAATGACCCATTCTTGAGAATTCAAGTTTCTTATAGTACTAAAAATAGATGTTACTATTGGAATTAATTTAAACCATTAGATTGAAAGTTAAAATTTTTCTGGCACTATTATAAAGAAAATGACCAACACTAATATAGATTTTAAATTTGAATCACTAGGAAGGGATACATATTATTTTGAATTTTGAAATGATTTAAATTCCAATTCAATTTTTTTAGTGCATTTTAAGTTTATATATTATTTTCTAATATACATATATATATATACATATTCTTATTTGAAAAGAGGTATTGTTAAACTAGTTAGCTTTTTGCCTAGGTAGTAGATTCCTATTCACACTACAATTAAGCTCACTTATAGGACTTCTAGAAATTTTTCTCACCTCATGTCCAATTGAGACAAGTGTTCTCACATTGTGAGACACCTATACACCTCTTGGTTAATGAAAACTATTAAAACTATTAAGTGCATAGGGAAGCCATCTTATTTTGCATTAAATTTGCAAAGAAGGGGCCATTTTTTTGTTTTTTCCATAAATTTGCAAAGAAGTTTCTTTTTTGTTTTCTCATAATTGGAAAAAGGGTAGTAATTTTAATGGATCTTTGGTTTTCTATTTTTGTCATTTTCTTGAGGTTTGAATGATGTAACTAATCTATGTCTTCATTATCTATGTCATGACATAAATGACATATACTTGTAATAACTAAATAGAAAACAAGTTTGTAAATGCACTCATATAAAGTGCCACAAAAATTGAATGTGTTATTTAGGGAGGGAATTTGGGAATTTTTTACTTACATTAAATTATAATGGGGGGTTATGTGGAGCATTTATTTGACATCATAGTTATGGATCCTCATGATTCTTACCACATGGTCTATGTTTCCTTCCTTTCCATCACAATAATGGATCCTCATGATTCTCACCTCATGCACGTGTGCCTCAATGCACACCCTTTTTAAATTTCTTGTACATATTTTGGACCTAATCTGGCTCTAAATCCCTTGCACACTTTTTTATCTATTTTATTTGGTCTACTTATTTCTCTTATCATTAAATAGGGATTATGTTAGTGTTATGCTAATGCTTCTTTGAATGAAGCAGTGGAGGAACCTTATTTTTTGGGGGTCTAATTGATCTTCTATCTTGATCTCTCATATATGGGGTATTATTTCAGTAGATTGCATTTTAAGGTTATACTACTTATGTAGAGCATAATGATGCACATTTTCATAGTATACACATGTCACATGTGAATTACTCCAAAATTATAAACTTCACAAGAATTGGTGTATTCATGGTTAAGTAGTGTTCATATTTTCACTCATAAAGTGTTTTGTATCTCTTATCTTGATCCAAATTTCTTAGAGTTTTATTGATCCTAGAAAAAAATAGTTCATCTTTGGTAGATTTTAAAAATCCTACATGCTTTAGAAGTTCTTCATCATCATGTTCCATCATTAAGGAACATATTTTCAGAAGGTCTTAAATCCTTCTCTTTCTCCTTTTTGGAGAGGAGTTTTGTTCCGAAAAGGTATCTCATTTTTGTCCATTTGTGAGTGAATTAATTGTACATGATTACCTTACTAGGACTTATTGTTGAGACTCATCTTTTAAATGTTTAGCTTAATCCCAAAAATATCACTTAAGGGGGGTTGTTGGTGCAGGGTCACCAGGACCTCATAAGCAAATCTTTCTATCATTTTTGGTTTTTGGGCTATTGGTGTGTGTTGGTGTTTAATAAAGTAATTTATGGATATTTAGAATAATATGGGTACATTTTGGAGTCATTAATTGGGTTTTTGTTTTAAAATTGTAAAAGTTGCTAAATGTTGCTAAAAGTTCTCATGCAACTTTGGAAAGGTGTCAAAAAGAAAGAAACAATTACATGCAAATCAAGAAACCATTTCAAAGAGTTTTTTTTAATTTGGAATGTAAAAGGAAACTCTCCAAAAATTTAATTAGTGGGTTGGAGGCAATGTTTTGAAGTTTTGATGAATGAAAACCTCAATTTGTGTGCATTTTTCTGAGTCTTACATTGTTTTCAGGATGAAGTCATGCATTGTACGGCTTGGTATAGACTCATATCAAGGAATAAAATATATGGATGGAAATATATTTGTTTCTAGTTTACAATTATTTTTGTCTCATTAAATTTCATTGAGTTTTGTGTGAGATATGGCCATTTTGGTGAAGGCTGCCCTATTCTAACAATGTTTTCCAGAATTTGCAGTTTGAAAACATGCTAAGTACAACCATGAATGGTATAGTACATGCATAAAAAAAATCAAAAATTTGAAGGCATGATTCTAGTTTCATATTCTTTTGGTTTGAGAAAATGTTATTAAGTTTTGAATGAGTTATGCTATTTTTGGTGAGAGTAGGTTTGTGGCTGGCCTAGGGTTTCCAGTTTTGGGGAAAACACCATAAATCTCTTTTCCACCATTGGATATTTATGAAAATTGGAGGAAAATAATTTAATTGGGTTATCCTCAATTCCATCAAAGATATTGGCTTCATTATTTGCTTTGCGAAAGTTA
Source organism: Sequoia sempervirens (assembly GCA_007258455.2). Lineage (NCBI taxonomy): Eukaryota > Viridiplantae > Streptophyta > Pinopsida > Cupressales > Cupressaceae > Sequoia > Sequoia sempervirens. The sequence goes on along the minus strand of VDFB02353493.1, from coordinate 312,793,404 downwards.
TTAATGACTGTTCCTTTCATTTCAAGGTTGTCCTATCAATGTTTTGAAGAATCAGTCATTGAATGTGTTTTTGTTTTCCCTTTCTTTGAATCATTTTTTTAACAGAGCTAGAAGATCCTAATAGTACAAGCTATGCACTATGACAAGATATTTGTGAGAAATTATTTTGTAGGTATGAAAGAGAGCTGATGACTTATATCCTCTAATAGTGATGAAATTGGGTAGAGAGTGTGTAGATTTCTTCCACTAAGAGGAAGTGAAGTGGGTAGAAGAGGTCTTAGAGAGTGCATCTTCTATAATCCTATTGGGTAGAGGATAGTTGTGTGTGTGAAGGTATTTGGATACCAAAATAATTGAAGTTTTGAGGAGAATAATCCATGAAGACTTGAAGAGTAAGAAGTTGTCAAGCAAGCAACAAGAGATGAGAAGAGAAAGGAGTGAGATGAAGAAGAAAGATGAGAAGGTAAAACAAGTAAATATTCAACAAGAGATAACTGCGATGAGACAATATTTTGAACAAATGCATAAAACATTTGAAGAAATAATAGAGAGTATAGTAACAAGTGTGTGGAGTTGGAACATCACAATTCACAAAATTTTCAAGTGGTTGTTAAAGGAAATTGCAGAAAGAAGAAAGAGGCAGTAATTGAGAAGAAATATAAAAAAATTAATCAAGATGATGATAGAGCCAAAGCCATCCAAGGAAGAGGAAAAAGATGAATAATATATGAGTCCATTGAGACTCAATTTTTTTTTTTTAACAATATTTGTGAGTATGTGTTTATAGGTGCACCAAATGAAGATGAAGATGGAAAAGAATATAAAGGAGGAGTGAATGCAGTGTATGAAGATTGTTATGCAAATGTAGAACAATATGGTGAAGAAGACGTTAAAAAAATAGAGGTACTGGTTGTATTTTCTTATTTTATGGATGATAAACATACTAGAAAATTGTATCAAAATGATGAAGATGAAGACATGGATAGTGGTAATGTGGCATATGAACAAGAACTAGAGTTTTGGAACCTTGAAGCTGAGAAGATGCTAAGTAAGAGATGGTGCAAGAATAAGAAAGATCTAGGAACAGAATGGAATGTCACGCCCCGCCGTGCGAACCCCAAAGGAACTAATAACAACAGAACAATTTTTTTTTTTTAAATAAAGAACATAATAAACATACTTAAGTATTATAATATAACATTGTATCATGAGGCACAACTAGTTCCAATGGGGTACACGAAGTGACATAACTATTCTAACCCATAACAACGAAAATAAGATAACAATAAATAATCTACTACGTAATCTATTCATTCCCATACCATCATTCAAGATATCCATCAACTATAACCATATTAGTAACATAAGCACATATGACAATACATGGAATTATTAAGATATAAAGTGTTACAAATTTCGATAGATACCACTCATCATAACCAACCATATCAAATGATATTGAATAAATACATGGCTTGAATAATTATTACATCCCAATGATAGAAGAATACAATCTCAATAACTACATATACATATCATATCAAGGTCATCCCAAACCACATGGGAGACAGTACATCAAAGAATATATTACATATGAAGTAAATACATCAATCTGGTACACAAGAAAAACTGGATCATCCACATCTGCCAAAACCTGCAAGTAAAAGATACATCTGCAACAGAAGAGGGAACCCAATGGGGTGCGAAGCACGTTCCACCCAACCACCCCCGTGCTGAGAGTAGACAAGGAAGGGTCCCCGACCAAGTACGCCTAACAATAACAAAGACTAACTCCCAACAGACACATAACATCAAAGACCACTTAGAAAACTCCCGACAACCATTCCAAGAGGCACAACAACAAATCACTTCTGAACATAACAATTAAACACCTTCCCAAATAACAACCAGTCACACGCACAACTTCAATTAACTCAAGGCATAATAACAAGAACCTCATCCAACAATTGACCAAAGAGAAAACATCAAGGCACTTAACCACTACAATCACAAAGTCACTTAACACAAGGTTACAATGCTTCCAGAGAACAAGATCATGAACATCACACAATAACTGGCTAACTGTTGACATAGGAAGAGTGTCATGCATAAATTGCCATGAGTTACCCTGGCTCAACCTTCCTAGGCTACCGGACCCCCATCCTGGGTTACCCTGGCTTGCCTCTACCGGCCGCCGGACCCTCACGCAAAACTATGCGTCCATCTCATCTCGAGCCTTATCATTCACTTGCTTCACGAGAGAGACATCCTTTATATTTATTAGTGTGAAAGCCCCCCCATTAATTCATTTAGATTATCACTTAATTAAACTCTAGGTAGGTTACCCTGGCGCCCCTTTGTGTGCCGGACCCCCACAAAGAGCCACTCTCCTATTGACAACATACAAGGCACGATACCACACTAGGTAACTGAACAATATAAACTCTCCAAGCCAAGGAGAAAACCAAACAAGGAACCCACTCCAACCACTGGAGGAAACCAATTCAAATACACACTCCTTCCAAAGGAGGTACAATTCTCATTACCCACTCCTATATCCTAGGAGGCACAAATCCCCGTTCGTGGAAACCGGGTATAACATCATAGTACAATACATCAAAGCGATTCACCAAAATGAACCCCCACTCAAGAAAACTTCTCTGGAAGACTTACAATACCCTTAACCCTAATTGCCCGACATGGGAAATAAAAGAAGCATGAAAGACACGCATTCCACCTCTAGAAGCCCTTAACAATATCATATACTCTTATGGAAGGTAAGGTAAACCTAGGGTTGCCCCAAAAGACACAATTAAACAATGACGAGAATCCCACAATAGATTAACGGAAAATTCTCAAGAAAACAATTACTAAAACAAACAACTCCATAAAATGTATTCCCAATACTAGATAATTTCATCAACAACTAAATCGAAACTTCGAGAAATCCAAAACATTCATATCGTTGAATCCAAGTTTGCACAATTACAGTATAACATTCCATCATTTAACTTTAGCCAATCGGTTTAATTCCATACACAAAATTTATTATACACATTCAAATATTATAATAAAAAAAAAAAAATAACAATTAAATTAAATCCAACAAATATATATATATATATATTAAATAATATATATTAAATATATATTAAATAATATATAATATATATATATTTATATTATTTATAACTAACTATTAATAAAACCCGATTATAAAATTTATAAAATAAATTAAATTCGAATTAAACTAATTTAAAATTTACAGATTTTAATTTAAATTACAAAATTTAAAAAAAAACATTAAAATGAATTTAAACAGGGGAGGTACGCCTCCATTGAGGAGGCTGCGTACCTCCCAACAGGGAGGCCGCGGCCTCCCCAATGGCCGCGCACGGCAGTCAAGGGCTGCCGTGCCAGCAGCCCAAGTGGCTGCTGGGTACGGCAGTCTTTGACTGCCGCGGCCCCAAAAGCCACGCAGGGAGGGGGTACAGGGGGGTCGGGGAATGGTACGGCGAAAGCCGTCCGCCCCTTCCCCAATACAATTTATAAATAAATTTTATTTTTTTTATATTTCTTTTTTTTATATATAAGTTTTAAAACCTTGCTAATAAATATTTCGTTCACAGCAAACCAGTGCGCGAAAATCCGTGCACGTACAAAGGCACAATTATTTATTTTCATAAATATTCATGTGGCACCATTTACAACGAAAATAACACGGACGTACACCCATATTACTTTACACAGAAATTTTAAAATCTAATATATCTAAATATATATATATATATACAGAGAACCAATATTTATCTGAAGAATATATCTCCAATTAACACAACCAGAATTTTATATATTTATATAGATAGTGAGAGATTCTGAACAATCAAATATATACATGGGTTTTCAAAAGATTCAATATAAATCTTGACATGCAAAACTATCCATCACGAACTCAATATAAATTTAAACATGCAACATTTATCTTCCATCAGAAATGATTCCTTTTTGTTTTATATTTCAAGCACACTAGTTTTCTCTACTAAACTACGTCGAAGGATTTTAAAACAAGTTCTGCGATAATTTACTACAGAAGATTCGAAAGTTATAAACACAAACAAGTTTTCAACATAAACTTCATTCAAACAATGTTTCGAAACATAGAAATCAGATTTATTTACAGACCTATGAAGTATTAATAATATAAAAAGGGGAAAAACCTGGAATCTTGTGTCTGAAGGAGAATCCCGCCTGTAACCT
>VDFB02353493.1:312697788-312789047 GCA_007258455.2 Sequoia sempervirens | reverse complement strand
AAAAGTGAATTTCATGAAGTTTTGACCAAGTTAAGGTGGTCAGACATATGAGTTTTTATATTTTAAAAAAAATTGTAGTAAAAAATTAATAATTAATTATTTACTTGGAAAAAAATTACAAAAAAATTGCATCACATTGGGGCATGAGTCCTCTACTAATATCTAAAATATTATAAAATAATATTATCATTTTATTGTGGTTAGGGTGGTCAGACAGACACCTACTTCTTATTTTTTCCCTGAAATTTAAGTACCACTGCATTGAAATTTCAAATTTTCACATAATAGATTTTTTTCTTAAACATACCTAATAGTTTAGAAACTACATTCAATTTTCTACAGATTCTATTCTTACACATTTTTGAAATAATATAGATAACTTATTCAAATTTTTATGTCAAGTTGCCTAACTCTGAATTTTCTGAATTTTTTGCCACTTAAGGGCTTGTTTTTTCCATGATGATCTTGCACATACCCACAAAGGTAAGGTTGTTGGGGTTGGTTGTGTTGGTTGTAGATTGTTTCTAGTGTTATATATATGAGCAATGGTATTATGACTCGGTTGCTGCAAAACATTATTCTTAGGTGGGTAATGGATAAATTTGGGTTTGTTTTGAGTTTGCGGTTTGTGTGAAGGTCGGTAGAGCATGAGTTGAGTTTGAATAATATTAACATCCCTTAGTGAAGGAGAGTATAATGCTACTTCATCTTCATCTAAGGGCACAATATCATTATTTTCAATGTCATCCTTTTCTTGCACCATGATATTTTCCCTAGGAGGAGAGTTTTTAGGATAACTACAAGCTAAATGTTCATGAAATTCAAAGGTTGGTTCTTCTAAAATGACTTCATCACATGTAAGGGAGTTATCAATGGTTGGATTTTCTTGTTTATTGATAGTGGGGATATTAGGAGAAGGCTCTATTTGATTGTCCTTTTTTTCTAAGGTCTCATTCTCTTGTTCCATACTACATACCCTTGTAGGAGAGCTTGTAAGATGTTCATCACATTCCATGGTTAGATTTTGTAAATTAGCTTCATCACAAATAGGGGAGGCATCAAGAGAAAGACAACTATGATTTAAATGCTTACCAAATAGATCTTTCCAAATGGTAGGAGAATTAGGGAAGGGAGGAACAAGATTCTCATAACTCTCAATAGGTGCATCTTCTAACACCAACCTGTCCTCTTTGCATTGAGGGATATTAGGAGAAGGGAAATTTTAATTTTCATGGCTATCTATGATATAATCCTCTTTTCCTAAAACATTCTCACAAGCAAGGGATGAGTGTAGACTAGGTAAGGTGATGTTTAGAAATGTTTCTATGATCTCATCTTCTTGTTTTCTAATATCTTCCAAAGGGGGAAGAGGAGAGGGACAATCAAGATTCTCAATGCTTGTATCTTATTTCACCAAGATACATTCATCACTAATAGGAGAGGTATCAGGAGAAGGACACATATGATTGTGATGATCTCAAAAGCAAGGGATGAGTGTAGATTAGGTAAGGTGATGTTTAGAAATGTTTCTACGGTGTCATATTCTTGTTTTCTAATATCTTCCAAAGGGGGAAGAGGAGAGGGACAATCAAGATTCTCAATTCTTGTATCTTCTTTCACAAGGATACCTTTGTCACTAATAGGAGAGGTATTAGAGGTATATTATGATGATGATTGCTTATGCTTGCATCCCGTTGTATCATACCATTCTCAAATTGGGTCAGGCATGTAATATTAAGGATTGCGTCAATGGTTTGATCCGCCAGAGGTTCATAACTATGAAAGATGGGGTAGAAGGATGATTTAAAGATTTTGTCGACCTCTATCATAGGCTCAAATTGAAAATTGTAGATGGATGCCACTTATGCAATCCATTTTAATCATATCAAAGCCATATCTCTTGAAAGAAAACATGTTATCATGGAAAAGTAAAGAAAGTGCAATGCAATGACCTAAAGTGAAATGTTTAAATGCAATTTTCAGATTTGAAACAAGGTAATTTGTTGATTACACTATGAAATAATCTGAAAGTGAAATATTGTAAATGAAAATTTTGAATTGAGCAATGCATGAAATGGACCAATTTAAGCTAGATTTAGTGAAATGCATGTAACCGAAAGTCCACCAACTGAAAAAGATAACCAATGGCAGAAAACAAAAGTGTAGAAACAAGTTTTTTAATGCTATAGAATGCAGTTTCAAATGTGCACTAGGACTGATTTTCCCAAGGTGGCGAATGAGTCCCAATGGGGATTTTTTTCAAAATTTTCATAAATTTTTAATTGAGTTTTATTATTTTTATGTTGTATGATATGTAAATTAAGTGCAGATGAAAATTTTATATGAATTTCAATGAAATGAGATGCAAAAATGCAAGCTAGATGAGCTTCCACTAATGCAAAATTAGAAACTCTAGAATGCTAATTAACTAATGCAAATCCTAATGAAAAGTTAATGCAAGCTAGACATAGGATGATGATGGAATCCAAATTAGTAAAGAAGGTATTCTAAATGTAGGTTCACCAAAATGAAAGATGGAAAATTGTATTTTTTTCTAGGGTTTTAGGACCTAGAATGACAATCTTCACTCTCTCTCATTCAAGAACAAACCCTAGAGATCTCAATGCAAAGGAGAAAGAGATCTTGCAATAGGGCTATCCTAGGGGATGAATGCAAAATAATATGGGGTTCACCATAAAGCTAGAGCTTGGAAAGAAAAATGCATTGTAAGATCTAATGAAAAACCCTAGTGATGCATGAAACTTCAAAGAATGACTTAGAAATGCATATAAATAAGAACAAAAAGATGTAAAATTAGAAGTGTGCACCTAAAAAATTGTAGAGGATTGAACGAATATTGGAAATTCTAAATAACCTAAAATATAGGCCTACTGGGACTCATTCACCAATCTGGGTGAATTGGTCCCAGATCTGGGTTTTTGTACAGGAACATGTTTCTTGAAAAAGGGTATCCAAAATTGCAAAAATCTCAAAACTGACCTAAACTAGGACTCATTTTCCAATTTGGGTGAATAAGTCCAGTTAGGCTTTTCTAGAATTTCAAAGTTTGAATCTGGTCTTCAATTTTTTCTCTTTTTGTTCCTCTTTGTTTCTTGATCTAAAATCCTTATTTTAGGGATGTAGGTGACTTTTTAGTGAAGATTACAACCTTGAAAATTGGGAGACAAGTTCAAAATTTTTCTCCAAGCTTGTAACCTAATCTTCAATGATCCTTCAAGCTCTAAGAAACCTAGATCTACAATCACACATGTAAAGAGGAGAAAAAACTTGTTAATTGTTAGTGAATAGAGGTTTTCCTTGGTCAAACCCCTTTTAGGTAATTGAACCAAATGATGGAACAATGAAACAAGGACATGAAACATGAAACATAGGAAATGAAACATGAACAATGATACCTTGAATGATGTCTTATAAATCTTGAATTTAACATTAAATGGATATGGAGGATGTAGATCTAGATCTTGAGATAAGTGTAGAGAAATGGTTAACCTTGGATCTTCAATGTTACATCACAACATTAGCTCAATAGCATGCTTGATGCTTGATATCCTTGACATGATGAAGGATCTTGAATTGCTACAACAATTGATAAATAATTCTGCCCTTGAATGCCTTAGAAATGATCTTGAATGCTCTCTTAATGCTATTGTGAAGTCTTGGAATGCTTAACTCTTTCTTGCTTGACTTGATATCTTGAATGATTATGTGAAATAATGAGTTGAAAGCTCATTTATATAGGCAATCCATCTAATATCCCATGAATTAGATCCCAAAGGATGACATACATTTAATTTGAACTTAAAACCCATTTTTTCCCACTCAAAATCTTGAAAATAGGCCAAATGGGACTCATTCGCCAAGCTGGGTGAATAGGTCCCACCTAGATAGGACTCATTCGCACAAAGTGGAAAATGAATCCCACAGGGCCTATTTTGATTGCTAAAGTGTTGGGGAGTGTGTAAATTAAGCTTATTTATTGATTTTGTCAGGTTTTTTATTGAAATATGCCTTGGGATGCATAATATATGGTACTAGGGGCCTATTAATGATGATATTAAGGCCATAAATTCAATAAGGTCCAAAATTCAATGTGAAAGTGTAAAGAAATAAATTTTGCAATATTAAATTAAGGAAAAATTAGGTCTATTTAGCTAAGAAGGGCCCAAAATCCCATGTGAATGTGTACAACACATTACAACATTAGATTAGGTATATTTAGTTTACAACCCTCCTAAATTTAATGTGAAGGTGCCAATAAATACACTTTACAACACTAAATCAGGGAGAAGCTAAGTTTATTTAGCTTTAAAAGGGCCCAAGACCTAATGTGGATGTGTAAAACACATCACAACATTAGATCAAGGTGATCATATCAAGTCCAATTTATCATTAATTATTCCCAAATTAAGTGTGAACATGTACACGACGACATTTTTTGACACTTAAATATCACATGAATTACCAATGAAAATTAGTTTTGGGATTAACAAAAGAAATCATAACCAATTAAATGTAGCCTTCATAGAAATGAAGAATGACCCATTCTTGAGAATTCAAGTTTCTTATAGTACTAAAAATAGATGTTACTATTGGAATTAATTTAAACCATTAGATTGAAAGTTAAAATTTTTCTGGCACTATTATAAAGAAAATGACCAACACTAATATAGATTTTAAATTTGAATCACTAGGAAGGGATACATATTATTTTGAATTTTGAAATGATTTAAATTCCAATTCAATTTTTTTAGTGCATTTTAAGTTTATATATTATTTTCTAATATACATATATATATATACATATTCTTATTTGAAAAGAGGTATTGTTAAACTAGTTAGCTTTTTGCCTAGGTAGTAGATTCCTATTCACACTACAATTAAGCTCACTTATAGGACTTCTAGAAATTTTTCTCACCTCATGTCCAATTGAGACAAGTGTTCTCACATTGTGAGACACCTATACACCTCTTGGTTAATGAAAACTATTAAAACTATTAAGTGCATAGGGAAGCCATCTTATTTTGCATTAAATTTGCAAAGAAGGGGCCATTTTTTTGTTTTTTCCATAAATTTGCAAAGAAGTTTCTTTTTTGTTTTCTCATAATTGGAAAAAGGGTAGTAATTTTAATGGATCTTTGGTTTTCTATTTTTGTCATTTTCTTGAGGTTTGAATGATGTAACTAATCTATGTCTTCATTATCTATGTCATGACATAAATGACATATACTTGTAATAACTAAATAGAAAACAAGTTTGTAAATGCACTCATATAAAGTGCCACAAAAATTGAATGTGTTATTTAGGGAGGGAATTTGGGAATTTTTTACTTACATTAAATTATAATGGGGGGTTATGTGGAGCATTTATTTGACATCATAGTTATGGATCCTCATGATTCTTACCACATGGTCTATGTTTCCTTCCTTTCCATCACAATAATGGATCCTCATGATTCTCACCTCATGCACGTGTGCCTCAATGCACACCCTTTTTAAATTTCTTGTACATATTTTGGACCTAATCTGGCTCTAAATCCCTTGCACACTTTTTTATCTATTTTATTTGGTCTACTTATTTCTCTTATCATTAAATAGGGATTATGTTAGTGTTATGCTAATGCTTCTTTGAATGAAGCAGTGGAGGAACCTTATTTTTTGGGGGTCTAATTGATCTTCTATCTTGATCTCTCATATATGGGGTATTATTTCAGTAGATTGCATTTTAAGGTTATACTACTTATGTAGAGCATAATGATGCACATTTTCATAGTATACACATGTCACATGTGAATTACTCCAAAATTATAAACTTCACAAGAATTGGTGTATTCATGGTTAAGTAGTGTTCATATTTTCACTCATAAAGTGTTTTGTATCTCTTATCTTGATCCAAATTTCTTAGAGTTTTATTGATCCTAGAAAAAAATAGTTCATCTTTGGTAGATTTTAAAAATCCTACATGCTTTAGAAGTTCTTCATCATCATGTTCCATCATTAAGGAACATATTTTCAGAAGGTCTTAAATCCTTCTCTTTCTCCTTTTTGGAGAGGAGTTTTGTTCCGAAAAGGTATCTCATTTTTGTCCATTTGTGAGTGAATTAATTGTACATGATTACCTTACTAGGACTTATTGTTGAGACTCATCTTTTAAATGTTTAGCTTAATCCCAAAAATATCACTTAAGGGGGGTTGTTGGTGCAGGGTCACCAGGACCTCATAAGCAAATCTTTCTATCATTTTTGGTTTTTGGGCTATTGGTGTGTGTTGGTGTTTAATAAAGTAATTTATGGATATTTAGAATAATATGGGTACATTTTGGAGTCATTAATTGGGTTTTTGTTTTAAAATTGTAAAAGTTGCTAAATGTTGCTAAAAGTTCTCATGCAACTTTGGAAAGGTGTCAAAAAGAAAGAAACAATTACATGCAAATCAAGAAACCATTTCAAAGAGTTTTTTTTAATTTGGAATGTAAAAGGAAACTCTCCAAAAATTTAATTAGTGGGTTGGAGGCAATGTTTTGAAGTTTTGATGAATGAAAACCTCAATTTGTGTGCATTTTTCTGAGTCTTACATTGTTTTCAGGATGAAGTCATGCATTGTACGGCTTGGTATAGACTCATATCAAGGAATAAAATATATGGATGGAAATATATTTGTTTCTAGTTTACAATTATTTTTGTCTCATTAAATTTCATTGAGTTTTGTGTGAGATATGGCCATTTTGGTGAAGGCTGCCCTATTCTAACAATGTTTTCCAGAATTTGCAGTTTGAAAACATGCTAAGTACAACCATGAATGGTATAGTACATGCATAAAAAAAATCAAAAATTTGAAGGCATGATTCTAGTTTCATATTCTTTTGGTTTGAGAAAATGTTATTAAGTTTTGAATGAGTTATGCTATTTTTGGTGAGAGTAGGTTTGTGGCTGGCCTAGGGTTTCCAGTTTTGGGGAAAACACCATAAATCTCTTTTCCACCATTGGATATTTATGAAAATTGGAGGAAAATAATTTAATTGGGTTATCCTCAATTCCATCAAAGATATTGGCTTCATTATTTGCTTTGCGAAAGTTATTAATGACTGTTCCTTTCATTTCAAGGTTGTCCTATCAATGTTTTGAAGAATCAGTCATTGAATGTGTTTTTGTTTTCCCTTTCTTTGAATCATTTTTTTAACAGAGCTAGAAGATCCTAATAGTACAAGCTATGCACTATGACAAGATATTTGTGAGAAATTATTTTGTAGGTATGAAAGAGAGCTGATGACTTATATCCTCTAATAGTGATGAAATTGGGTAGAGAGTGTGTAGATTTCTTCCACTAAGAGGAAGTGGGTAGAAGAGGTCTTAGAGAGTGCATCTTCTATAATCCTATTGGGTAGAGGATAGTTGTGTGTGTGAAGGTATTTGGATACCAAAATAATTGAAGTTTTGAGGAGAATAATCCATGAAGACTTGAAGAGTAAGAAGTTGTCAAGCAAGCAACAAGAGATGAGAAGAGAAAGGAGTGAGATGAAGAAGAAAGATGAGAAGGTAAAACAAGTAAATATTCAACAAGAGATAACTGCGATGAGACAATATTTTGAACAAATGCATAAAACATTTGAAGAAATAATAGAGAGTATAGTAACAAGTGTGTGGAGTTGGAACATCACAATTCACAAAATTTTCAAGTGGTTGTTAAAGGAAATTGCAGAAAGAAGAAAGAGGCAGTAATTGAGAAGAAATATAAAAAAATTAATCAAGATGATGATAGAGCCAAAGCCATCCAAGGAAGAGGAAAAAGATGAATAATATATGAGTCCATTGAGACTCAATTTTTTTTTTTTAACAATATTTGTGAGTATGTGTTTATAGGTGCACCAAATGAAGATGAAGATGGAAAAGAATATAAAGGAGGAGTGAATGCAGTGTATGAAGATTGTTATGCAAATGTAGAACAATATGGTGAAGAAGACGTTAAAAAAATAGAGGTACTGGTTGTATTTTCTTATTTTATGGATGATAAACATACTAGAAAATTGTATCAAAATGATGAAGATGAAGACATGGATAGTGGTAATGTGGCATATGAACAAGAACTAGAGTTTTGGAACCTTGAAGCTGAGAAGATGCTAAGTAAGAGATGGTGCAAGAATAAGAAAGATCTAGGGAAATTCAGGAATGGAAAACATATAACAAGGTGTAAGGAGCATCGGATTTTGGAAATGAATTCCTTATTGAATGAAAAGTGGTAGAACAATTGGAAGACCGGGAAGAAAAGAAGACCTGCACTCAAGTGGACTTGAGTTTTTTTCTTCCCCTTGGGTGTATGGTGCAGGTTCATTAGGACCTCATAAGCAAGTCTTTATGTAATTTTTTGTTTTTGTTCTATTGGTGTGTGATGGTGTTTCATAAAGTCATTTATGACTATTTAGAATCATATGGGTTCATTTTGGAGTGATTAATTGGGTTTTTGTTTTAAAATTGTAAAAGTTGCCAAATGTTGCTAAAAGTTCTCATGCAACTTTGGAAAGGTGTCAAAAAGCAAGAAACTGTTACATGCAAATAAAGAAACCATTTCAAAGAGTTGGTTATTATTGGGAATGTAAAAGTACACCCTCGAAAACTAGAATTAGGTGGTTGGAGACATTTTTTTGAAGTTTTGTTGAATGAAAGCCTTAATTTGTGTGCATTTTCCGGAGTCTTACATTGTTTTTAGGCTGAAGTCATGCATTTTACTGCTTGGTATGGCCTCATATCAAGGATTATAATATATGGATGGAAATATATTTTTTTCTAGTTTATAATGCTTTTTGTCTCATTAAATTCATTGAGTTTTGTGTGAGATATGACCATTTTGGTGAAGGCTGTCCTATTGTAACAATGTTTTCCACAATTTGCAGTCTGAAAACATGCTAGTACGGCCATGAATTGTATAGTATGGGCCTAAAACCAATTTCAAAAGTTGAAGGAATGAATCTAGTTTCATATTCTTTTGGTTTGATCAAATTTTATTAAGTTTTGAATGAGTTATGCCATTTTTGTTGAGAGTAGACCTTTGTGGTTGGCCTAGGGTTTCCAGTTTTGGGGAAAACACCAAAACTTTCTTTTCTACCATTGGATCTTTATGAAAATTGGAGGAAAAGTATGTAATTAGGTTATATTCAATCCCACCAAAGATATTGGTTTCATTATTTTTTTTGTGAAAGTAACATTGAAGAATCAGTCATTGAATGTGTTTTTGTTTTCCTTTCTTTGCATGAGGTGTTAGTGTCAAAAGAGGTAGAGCTAAACTAGTTAGCTTTTAACCTACTTAATAGATTCTTATTCACACTATTCTAAAGATAAATTAGAGGAATTATATAGGTTTTCATTATCTCATGTGGTTGAGACAAGTGTTTTAACTTTGTAAGACACTTCTACACCTCTTGCATGATCACTTGCCACTCACTAGAACACATGTCAAGTGAGTTAACAAGTGTTCAATTTTTGAAAGGTTAGTCAATCATTGTGTTTCACATGAATACATTCACTATATTACCTATTTATTCAAGCCCATATTGTACTAAAATCTTAACTCTTTTATCAGTCTCTTCGATAGTGGAAAGTTAGGTTCATTGTATGCAAGTGGTTTTCTATGGAAACACAAGGTTTTTTTTTATGATCTTGGATTGAAATCCTAACAATATACATACATACATACAAATATATATAAAGAGAGAGAGAGAGAGAGAGAGAGAGAGAGAGAGAGAGAGAGATGACACTATAATTTAGTTATTTTGAAAACATACAAAAGTATTGCTAAGTGGGGAATGATTCTATATCTAGAGAAAAAACCTTCAAATTTCTGTGTATTTAAAGTTTAAAATTTTAGTGCATTGATTAATTATTCCCTATTTTGATAAATATTTTTTTAAATAAGTCTTAAAATTGGTGTTTATTGAAATGGTAACTATTTCCATTGGATGACAATTTTTCTCTTAACTAGTTATTTGAAATAGAAAAAAATATATTATCTTAACATGAAATATCATCTCTAGTGCATCATAGTTTTTTTTAACTTTTTAATAAATATTTACTATTTTTTATTTAGAATATAGTCAAACTTATAGTTTGGTGTTGATAACATAGTTTTAGTTAAAACAAATAAAAAAAAAACTTTTTCAAAAAATCCAATTATAGATCTATAATATGATCTTTTTATTTCTTTTAAATGTTATATTCATTGATAGAAGTTGTAAAAACATCATATAAAAATAATAATTTTATTTTTTTTGATAAATTTACCCCAAATTTATTCTACATATGTATTTATGGGACACATTATTCTGAAATTTATGACGCATATGTAGTTTAGCTAGATTAAATCCATCCTACACTATATCACAAAAATTGGATTTCAATTAGAAATGCTTACAATCACTTGTGTTGATAATTTGGCTATAAGTGTAACTTATATTTCAACATTCACCCATCAAGAAAGGATAAGGTGATAGAAAAAAAAGGGCTTTCCATAATAAGTAATATAAGCTAAGGAAATTTCCCCAAGAAAATAGCTTTTATTACTTCTATAATCTACTTCTCGATGATCCCACAATATTGGTTTACATTTTCTCAGAGATCCTAATTTTTGCTGAAATCACATATTTTTAGAAAATATAGTGATTTAAGCTTTGAAAAGTTCCATTTGAAGGATTCCAATTGAAGAGGGTTTGATCAAACCACCTTAGATCAAACCCCCTTGGATAGAACCCTGCTAGTTTTAAACCATACCTATAACAGAGTCTCCTTTACACCCATCAAAATGTTGATAAAAAAACCACTTTTGATTTATCTTTTGGGGGATCAAATGAATTCATTTAAAATGTATTCTTTTGTGAGTATTTAGTCCTTATTATAAGCTTCCCAACAAGTATTTTTAAATAAATTTAATTTGATTATTATAAATTTATTTTTTATTTCTTGTGAATGTAGGTTTTTCACTGAAAATAAAGCTCTCTATTCTGCACATGGAAAAATAGCAGATCATCAATTTTTTTTTGAAAAATATCATTGCACTAGATATTGAATTCCTTGATCCAACAAAAAATAAATTGAATTTCGATACAAAAAATGTTATGTTGTATATGGTCTGCCTATGTCTGAATTGTAATTGGTTTGAGTTCGAAACTTGATTAAGGAAAAAGTATTCAATAAAAAACTATGCAACCAAATGAAAGAACTAGATATCATAGTTAAAAATATAATTTCAAAAAACATAAAATTTAATCCTTCATGGAAAAAAAGTTATGTTGTATACGGTGAGCATCACTCCTTAAAAATGGTGTTTACTGAAAAAAAACTACTTTTCAAAGGAGATGGAAAAATAAGTGCAATATGATTCCAAATTTTTTGAAAAAAATATATTTAGAATCTACAAAAAAAATTTCACGAATCACTAGTTTGCATCATCTTCAAATTCCTCACGGTTTAGCTACTATAGGTGCCCGAAAGTCAAGATTTAGTTAGAAAAAATCAGTTCAGTGTCTAGTTTGGCCAAAAATTGTAAACGAGTATTGTGGGATCACCCTTTTGACACTACATGGATTTGGACCATCTAACTTAAGTGACTATAAGGAGCCATTTTTCTCAAGAATTATTTACTAATATTCAGTACTAGATGGGTTGGTATTGCTTGCACATTCACTTGCACCTAGAAATATTATACCATGTGATAGATCTAGGAATCTTAGTGACATGCATGCCTCAAAGTTTCTAATCACCATAAAAGTGAGGGTTAGTATAACACAAACTTATTTAAATTTATTAATAGTTCATAAAAAAAAAAAAATTAATTACTAGACATAAAAATGAGAAAAACTATTACAACATTCATAACTCATTCAAGTTCTTCTATAAATAGTGTAGAATACATTAAAAATACAAACAATTGGTGGAAAATATGATTTAAATTCTAAAATAAACTACATTAGAGGAACCCTTCCATTGACTAACATAACTAATGAAAAATACATGATGAGTGAAGAACTAATATGATATTTATATACAATAATATGAAAATTAGAGATTTTTTTTAAACCCCAAATTATATGTATTCATTATGGACTCAAAGTTATATCACCAATAGGCCACTACTAACATGTACATTTAAATTTTTCAAGACACACACTAGGTCTACCTTTCTATACTAATATGCTTCAATAGTATTTTAGCATACAAAATTGTCAACCTTGACAATTTCACACTATGTTTTGCTTCCCTTAATTTATTGGACCTAATTGAACCTCTAGTCTCCTAAATTATGCATTCCAAGGCCTATTTTTATTAAATTGTGAGTGGATGAAAAATGCATTCATCTAATGCTTTGGACCTGACACTTTAATTTCTAGATAATTGGGCTAGGACAAAGATGTCCTATGGTGCCAATGTCCCCCTTTTTTATTTCCCTCCAAATTTAAACATATTTGTGTCAATATTTTAACATTTAAAATTTAAGTTGTGAAGGTCAGCTATTGGGATTGAATTTGAGGGAAATTGAATAAATGCCTATAAATACCTAGCTACTGCATCATTTCAAACCTAAAAGAATATACGAGTAAGAATTATTGTGAAGGGAATTATCAAGAAAGTCAAGAGCAAAAATTTAGTGATTTATTGCATCAATTCAACATCCAAGCATAATGTCAAATCCTATGTGATTTTATTTGTGTTCATGTTATCATTTTTTGTGAGCATTAACCCTTGTTGTAGGTCTCCAAAAAATTCAAGCAATAAAGCAAACCGGGTTCAAGACCTTTGAGGTGATGTGTATGACTTCAACCCTTCAAGGAAGCCATTGAAGGTTGGTGAGTTGCAACACTTTATTCATTCAAAATTCCTTCTTATCATTTTATCATTGATGTTGCCATTATGGAAGTGGAAATACTAACATGGGGTTTGACAAAGGCAAGCCCCTAAATGGTACAACCTTTCATCTCTCCTTAAATGTGTAGGTTTCAAGTTTAGAGAGGATTGAAAGGAGTTTGAAGATAATTTATCCATTGTTGTATTCAAAGCCTTACACCTTATCAAGCCACATAAATTCACCTACATAATTTATCTGACAGTGATCTAACAAGTTTGTAAGTGGGAATCAAGAGCTCATATATAACATCAGAAGATTGCAAAAATACAATGGAAGTAATCCTACAAGGACATAGATTCCCTTGGGTGCCTATGTCCTCATATTAAAAATGACACCAAACTTTTAGGACAGGTACACAACACTTCACCCTTCTCAAATTTTCCTGCAAACTTCTGTTACAATTTATCAGCTATTAGTTTCTTGTATTTTTCATAAATTAGGGAAAATAGTCTAGTTAGGTTAATCAAGGAAAATCAATTCCAATTCATTCCCAACACTCAAAAAGATGTAGATCTAGGTCTGTATGGCTCACCTTCATGGTTCAAGATCAATATACTCACCTTGTTGATCTCCATCTTAATGAAACTCTGGAAAAGGATAAATTAACCCTAGGTTCTCTATACCTTAAACATATGGTTCACTTTTTCTATGTTTCATTTTTTTTGAACTTGACATGTTCAAATTATATACCTTCTAAAATTTTACCATAGATCTAATTTTTTTATAGCATCGCTTTACATTTCTCATTTAGGATTTTTATTTTTATATTATAAGAGATCAAAATTCAAAACATTGCATCTCATATTACATCATAGGTTGCATCAGGTTTTATTTTAATTATTTATGTCATATCTATATTCAAAATTTCATTCACAATTGTTATTTATTGTTAAAACATTGTTACACATTTTTATTTGAGTCACATTGTCTTAAATTGTTAAAATTCTAGAAAAACTTTCACTGTCAAACCTATTTACACATATAAACACAACCATTAGATAGTTTAATAAACATTCAAACTTTTAGTTCTCAAAAACTCTATCAAGGACATAAACACCCTTAGGCACATCTTTCTTGCTATACTTGGGTCAATAATATTTTACCCACATCTTTGTCTCTATTTCTTTAGTCTATTTCCAGTTGCATATTTTTTATTTGGAATTATTAACTCCATGTATTTAAGCATCTTTCATATAGCTCAAAAAAGTGAAAAGAGTGCATTGTTTGGTTTCAAATTGCATCATATTCATCATTTTCATGTTTTGGAATCTTAAAATCAGTCAATTATTGCATTTAGATCTAAAAATTGTATTCAAAATTGTGAAAACATTTTGAACATTGTCAAAAAATTTCATTTTGAGTCACATTAGCATAAATAGAGAAAACTCTAGAAAACTATTCATTGCTAGACCTATTTGCAAACAGACCCTGAATCCTTAAACAACATCTTAACAGTCACACTTTTAATTTTTTGAAACCTTGTCTAGGATAGAGATGCCCTTGGGTAGCTTTTTCCTCTTGCTAATTTTGAGCTCAAATTCACTATGCAAAATCTTGTCTTTGGTCTCTATTCAACTTTGGAATTATTTTTTGAATATCAATCCTATAATTATATGTTATACTAAAAACATTGCTTGCTTGATCCATAGGGAATAAATTCATGTTCTTGTTGTCCACATGGTTGTCATTGCACCAAAAGGTTGCCCTGTTAATGTCTAATACAACCGCCAGAATTAATGGATCCATAGAAGGCAATTACACCATGTCATGAATCTCGAGGGGAGCACTAACCATCTACTAACAATCTCCCCATTGATGTTATCTAATGGGATTAAAACTCAACACCTTTGGATCTAATACCAATTTTTGGCCACATGGTTGCCATTGCATCATATGGTCAACCTATTAATATTTGATACAACCTCCAAAAGTAATGGATTTACTAGAGGCGGTTATGTCACAAATCTTGAGGGGAGCGCTGACCATTTGCCAACAGTTCTCATTGAAAAAATCTTGTGTTATCATAATTCATGTTCTATTATGATATCTTGTTAAGAATTTCAAGGAAATTTTGTTACAAGCATGTCACAAATGAGTTTATTGTTGCTTCTTTATTGTTTCCCATGATCCCTCTCCCACTATCTCTACTACATGTGAGGTTATCTTGGTTAAAGAGAATGCAATTATTGACAATCATGATAATCATGTTCATTCATTTCTCTATATTTCCTAGTTCTGAAGAAGGTATCATGGTGTCAGAATATCCAATCATTAAGTATCAAGAGAATCTTGTTTGTTTCTCTCCTAATACCTCTTGTACTTAAAAGATATTATGGTGCAAGAGGATGGCATCATTGATATATTCCTTTCAAAATTTAGTAAGAGGAATGGCATAGATGATGGTGCTAAGGTGAACTTATAATTCCCCTCGATAGAAAATCATTAACAAGAAGCTAAATCTGTTGAGGTTTTGAATGCACAATTGGCTATTAGATCTCCTCTCATTATTGGACCTAAAAATACTTTAATTATTGGACCTCATAAAAGTCCTCTAATTATTGGACCTCCTAAATCACCTCTCATTATAGGAGCTCCTAAACCTAATGGGAAAATCCTAAACTTTACAAAACAACACACTAGTAATCATGTGTCAAAGCAACCAAGTTACCATACTATTGCTCAAACATATAACACTAGAAATAGTAAGCAACCAAAACAAAATCCAACATCCATCCCATTAGGTATCAAAAATAACTTCCTTCTTGCTCCTAATATCAAGTAGTGTAGTACTAAATAATATGATCTTGTTGAGAAGCTTCATAATACTACTACTAAGATCTCTTTGTGGGATTTGATTCAAACATCTCTTGTTTATGACATGGCATTCTTAATTTTTTTTGCAAAAAATTATTGTCCCTCCTAGTGTGCAAAGAAATGATGTACAATCATTAATTGAGGGTGTAGACACTGGAATCTTGTCTAAGCCTGCGACTTCAATATTCTTCATAATTTGTATTTCCATGGTCATGATTAAATAATGTCAATTATTTAATTATTCTCTAAAGTTCTTCATTTCTTCATTAGTTAAATAAACATAATTATTTAATTAGTCCACCTTAACATTTATTCTTCTATTAATTAAATAATCTTAATTATTTAATTAATCCACACTTTTCTTTATTCTATCTGATTAATTAAATAAACAATTTTTATTTAATTATGTTACTAATTAACCTTATCCTTCTTTTTCAAATTAAATAAATTATTATTTAATTTACCCTTTATCATATGTCAACTATAATTAAATAAATTCCTTATTTATTTAATTATTCATTTAATCCCTTCATCACTTAATTAAATAAATCTTATTTATTTAATTATTCTTCAAATATCATATCTCGAATTAAATAAATCATTTAATTTGTAAAAGTCTATTTTAACACATTCTTCTATATTTAGATAATTGTGTAAGTTATCTAAGTATCCACTTTGACTCAACTCAAGATTTATTTAAATCGGTCAGTTAACTTTGGATTTAGTGTCTAAGTGGCTTTCACGAGTAATCTCTTTCTCATATCATTCAGTCATCTAGTTCTAACTCATTTGCGTGTACATGCGTATTAATTAGATATCTTTATTTAATTAATTAAATCTTGTGCATGCGTTCGAACAGAGCATTGATTTAATCCTATTTTTATCTTTCTCATGTAAAGACTATCCTTCTATTTTTGAATACCAAACTCAAAGATTAAATCATTTATTTAATCTTTATTTCTATTTCTAGTTTTTATCACTCATGTCAGTACTAACAGTTATCATAATGCATAACTAATCTTTTGATCTCAACCGCCCATTGATCTTTCGATCTTAACCTATCATTCGAATGATCAATTTTCTATAAATTGATCTATCTTTCATCATTTTAATCTCTCCCAAAATCTTATGACTTTTGGAAGCATATCTATTATTTGAATCTTCAATGTTTTGCTAAATCACTATCATAGGCTATACTTGCACAAGAGAAATCTAAGGGCAATTATACTACAACAACAAAATGGAGAAGGGAAATCGAGGTTATACATGGAATTACGTAGATATTGGGTGAGATTGTTCAATTTATTTATGTTTTAGCTTTCCTTTGTTCTCTATTGTTTAATTTAGATTGCATTTAGAGCTTAGATCACATTGTTGTGTGTTGTTTAACCTTTCATTTGTATTTCCTAGATGTTACATTTGGTGAACCCGATGTGAAGACACCATCTTCACGTATCGGTAGACTTTTATTCAATTTTTGCAAGTTTTTGTATGGAACGAGACATCTGTTTGAAGAAACAATGCAATTGACATTCAGAGACACAACTGCTTGATGAAAGGATGCAACTAAAATACTGGACTGCATTTGATATTGGAATTGATGCATCTGAAAAATACTTATGCATCTATTATTTTTTGAGTCACAACTGACTGGTAAAATCCCACGACGCATCTGACAAAGAAAACGACTCATTCGACTGGTAAACTTTTAGGTTTAGATTTTCAATTTGCAACTTCCTTTCGTGTTTTTATTTTTTCTAATCTTCTGTTTTCAACATGTGTCTTGAGGTGTTAACAAATTTTTTGTAGATCGATAGTCGAAGACCAGTATCAAAACTACTAATGAATCTTTCTACAAAACGCAAGTTAAAGACCATAGTTAAATTTTTGAAACAAATTTTTTGGTAGTGTAGCAAATCTATCATTTGGATTAAAATTAAAACAAGTGTCTACTATGTTTGGTGTGAAACCACACTCTATTATTACCCTCACGATTTGGTATATCAAAGTATCCTCTCCCCTTGCACATTCACGTGATCCTGGGTGTAAGAGAAATGATTACTAACTCTAGAAATTGGGCCTGTCCTAGCAGGAAAAAGTACTCACCTTAGGATGACTTAGACTTATAGCACCCTGAACCCAAGGGACTTCCAGCTGGTCTATAAAAGTGGATTCTTTGGGAAAGCCCAATGAATCATGCATATGGTTCCGATGAGATGGATTCGAAAGGGGAATCTTGCCACATGGATCATGCCCTACAAATGGAATTCGCAAATTAAAAACCATTGTTTGTTGTGTCCAAAATCCTTCTATTTACTAGTATAGTAGGTCGGACTTGTGAAACCATCTCATATTCTTATGGTTCATGTGTAGAGATGAAATTATTCCATAGGATGTTCATGGGTACTATAGCTTGGCTGCCCCAATTGCCATTAATGAGTTGTGGAGGGGAGCCAGTGGGGTCAAGTTACTAATCATCCACCTTGAATAAGCGTAGTTGGGAAACCAAGTGAGAACTCAGTAAATACTATCCTACATAGCGTAGGGTGTGCTTGTTTATTGTCAAATTAAACATTATTTGAGTCAAAATCAAGCTGAAAACACATTGTCTTATGATTGTCTTTGTTTGCAAAAACTTGTTCATGAAACAGAGTCAGTTTTACATCACGATTCACTGGAAAATTGCAACTATCAACAAAGTCACAACTGTTCACCAAAAAGTCACAATTGTTCTTTAGAGTCACATCTGTTTAGATTTGAGTCACATCTATCAGTATAGGTCACATCTACTTAATTTAGAGTCGCATCGATTAGAAACTGTCCAATTTCATCTAGAGTCACATCTGTCTAAACTAGATTCACATCTGCCCGATTAGCTCACATTTACTCCATAGAAAACCGCATATGATTTAGAAGCCCACACTTGTTATATTCTATGATGCATTTGAAAAGGTGAGCCACATTTGTAGTCTTGAATGATGCATTTTCCCTTGTCATAGAATTCTTACTAGTGCCCAGAATCTTGAAAACCAACATCTGTTATAGTCCGAGTCACAATTTCCATCACAAGTCGCATCTATTAGAAACTACACCATAACTGTCTAATACTAGATACTGAATTTTGCCACAAACTTGCAATTGATCACCAGAAAACTGTAACTATGAAACATAACCACATCTGCTAAATTCTATGATGCATTTTCTTGATTATTAGAAAACTAGAATTCATAGTCATAGTCTAGTCAACACAGTCATACTAGTCTTTTATATGTGTTTTCACAACAGTCCTTGGACAAAAACTTGAAAAAAATTGATCAATTTTGCATCCTTTTGGTATCATTTAGTCATAACTATAGTCATCCTAATTCTGAGTTTTAGTTTCATCCTAGAGTACATATTACGTTTAGATCAAACTTTTAGGACAGTCACTTTTACAAACTTTAGAATAGGTCCACTTTCTACACTTTGAAAAAACCATAGCATCAATGAAATCTATCATTGAACCTAGTCCCATCGTCATATATTTTTGTCCTACAGTGAGTTCTCCTAACTCATTAGTCTAGTTAGGGAGCTCACCTTATCTTTGGTCCTTGTCCTACATAGGTTCCTTGACATAATTAAATTGACGCCTTGGTTATACTTTAGGTAGTTGGTAACCTCGTCTCAAGTTCACACAATTGATTACCTTAGAAGCTTGGTTAGATTTTGTATATTTAGATACGGTCATCCTAGACTAGCGTCATATTAGACATACCTTACTTGCACAAAAAATACCAAAAATATAGTTGCATGCATTCCTTATTTGCATCTAGAAAATCCAAAAAATATAGAATAGAGTTATACTATCTATAGACGTAGTTTTGCATTCCTCACATATTAAGCTTATCTTACATGGTTGAAACCAGATCTAAGAGAAAAGAGAGAGAAAATATGTCAAACCCAAACGAATTCATCAATCCGTTCTCAAACCCCTTTCTAGGGGTATCCTCGTTGAGACCTCACAAAACTTTATTAGAAAAATTCACCAGTAGAGACACTCAAGGACAAATTAGAGCGGAAGGCATAGAGGCTGCTACACAAGACCCTAAGTTTGCATCTTTTGTAGATGAGTACCTAGAAAATGATCATCAACGATACTTAGCCAAATGGCTAGTTGAAGGTGCTACCTTACCTACAGGATTTGATATCAGTACCTTACAAACTCAACCTACACAAGAGACAAACACAATGACTGCTAATACCACTATACCTTAGGTAAATACAACCATACCATCTGGCATACCTACATAGAGTACGATAGTCCATACGTCTCCATTCGGTACATCTGGTATGACATTGAGATTTAATTTCACTATAGGGGAATCATCGTCTAATCCCTTCGGTCCTCTTGTTGGGAACAAAAGAATTAAAATGTCAGCTCGTACAACAAATGTTATTGTCCCCGGTACCATGCCATAGACAAAAACTATACCTAGTGTCCATGTCGCTAGTACTATACCATAGATTGTACATATAGGAGGCATACCCTCTTTCCAATATGGCAGTCAAAATCCATTTTCATATACTCTAAATCAGAATCCATTCTCACATATTCCAAGTCAAAACCCATTTTCACAGACAATGAATTAGAATCCATTCTCATAGATTCCAGGTCAGAATCCATTCACATAGATTCTGAATCCAAATCCACTTCACATACCAACATTCAATCAAAACCCATTAGGAGACCTTGGATTTCATAATACATATATAGATCTGCATAATCCGCCCAACACATCATTAACCCAGGTTGATGTCTTGCAAACACAAATGCATGCACTACAAACAAAAAAGGATACCATGGTGGTGTCAACTAAGAAAAAATTTTCAACAAAGGACATATGCCCATTTCCATTTGATAAACCATTGTACATGACACCTTTCCCTCATGGGTATGTCATACCAAATCTCCCTAAGTACAATGGCAAATAAAATCCGATAGAACATATAAGGGAATTTTCTACCATGTGCATAGATGTCGCTTATGACCCCACATATCGTATGAGACTATTTCCAAGAAGTCTTGTAGGAATTGCACTCGAGTGGTTTTCTGGTCTAGACTATGGCATCAAATCATTGGGTGAAGTGGCTGAGAAATTTGTTGAGCAATTATCCTTCAACATAGACCACAAGATAAATATAGCAACCTTGTGTCACACAACACAAGATGAAGGAGAAAATTTCATCGCTTTCTTCTAGAGATGGAGGACTATAGCCACCCAGTGTCCTATCGAGATACCTGAAAAAAAAAAGTCACTATATTCTAGGAAAACCTTAATGCAAAACTAAGGAGTAACTTAAGGGTACATTGTTGCACATCCTTTTTGAAACTAGTGGAAAAAGGGGTTATAATAAAAAAGGATCTCATTGAAAGAGGAGAACTTAAGACATCGACATCCAACAAAAATCCAACAGTGCAAAACACCTCCAATGACAAAAAAAGATTTTGGTCTTGGAACAAAAATGTTACCAATGATGGGGTAGTTGATGCTAAAACCTTACAAGCAAGAACGATCATTACATTGCAAGGAAATAACCCCTCTGCCAAAATTCTTAACGCCATCAATCAACCTCCCAACCTGGTCCAAAATACTCAACATCTGCAACAATAGAGAAGGTTTCAAAAATGTGAGTTCACTCCCTTAGGCGAACCCATCGAGTCAGTGTTCAAACAACTGTTACAACACAATCTTATACAACCTCAAGAGCCAAGACAATATGATCCAGGACAATTTAAACTAGTTTGGTGGGATGACAATGCCTTTTGTGATTATCATAGAACTAAGGGACATAACCTACAAAATTGTCGCCAACTAAAAAATATCATACAAGATATTGTCGAAAAGAGAATTATTGAAGTTAGCAGACAGAAACAAAAGTCATCAAACACTGATCACCAAGTTTTTTCTAATCCACTACATGACCATGGGAAAGGAAATGTCCCTATTTTGACTAACAAGACCAATATGTTAGCCAACTACGCTAATATCAAGCATGATTATAATAGTGGCAAAATCATAAATCACCTTCGCGCCGACGATGAGAATATCAATACCATTACCATAAATACAACTCTCAAGTGTGTTATCAACACTCATCGAACTAAGATCACTATCCAAGGTCCTCCATCATAGAAAACATCACAAACTTCCAAGTGGTAGTATAACTTACTTGATCAATTGGGGAAGACCCCAACACAAATCTCCATCCTAGAATTGTTACGTATCTCCCTTGAGCATCGATCTATTTTAGACAATGCTTTACAAAGCGCTACTATCCCTAATTATCTTGATGTCAATCATTTCCAGGAAATGGTAGGATACTTGACCAATAATCATCATGCCACATTCTTTGAACAAGACTATGCAACTGAGAAGACAAACCATAATGACCCTTTACATCTGGAAGTCCTTGTTGATGATACCAAAGTTAGATGAGTTTTGGTAGATGGAGAAGCAGGTTTAAATTTGTGCACTTTAAAACTGATTAAGGCATTAGGTTTCTTAGAAGCATGCATAGACACAACCAAAATTATTGTCATTAAGGATTATGATGATGAGGAATGAAAATAAAAGGGGGTGGTAACACTTCCTATCAAAATTGGTTCTATAGTAATGGAGACAAAATTCCAGGTTTTGGATCTCACCCTTCCATACAACCTTCTACTAGGCAGATCATGGATTCATGCCATGAAGGCAGTCCCTTCCACATATCATCAATGTCTCAAATTACCTTACAATGGCACTAAAATAACAATATATGGTGACCCAGATCCATTCCAATATTGCACCAATCTAAAAGAGATACCCCAACGCCAAGTGCCAATAAACCAAGAGGCTTCATCATCCAATTCATCTCACTATGTCGATCCATCCACTCTCACTAGAACATCCACTTCACCTTCATTTCTTGCCACTCCTAGGGTCAAGATCCAAGACAAGGGTTGTGGAGAATATTACATGAAGACATCTTATTGTCCTAGCCATTTGATTCCTCCTAAGTCATATGGTTTACCTACACCAGCTAGGAGACAATCTATGGTCACTATACACATTCCTCCCTCAAAAACCTTTGCAAAATGGGGAGAATTAAGAAAAGAATCCATACATGCAGAAGATGTCACCTCCTGGTTGTATAGAGAAGACCTTGAAGAGCCTCCCTCACTTGCTCACATTCCTACTGATCAATATGGAAAAGGTTTTACAATCATGTAATGCAAGGGATATAATGGACATAGTGGCTTAGGCTTACATCAAGATGGGAGGATTGAACCAATCTTTGTTTCTTAGTGGCTGAAAGGCTTAGGGCTTGGGTTTCAACCGATTCAAATTGGTGTTCCTAGTACCACATCTATAAGGAAAGCTAAGGTGTGGAAACAAATCTCCTAACATCAAAACCTCAGGGAAGAATGTAGAGATGCTTTTAAATTTTCAATTACAGTCCAATTAAGATACACTTGAAAGAAATAACAGAAATAGAGAAATGAACATACACAGATGAACACCAGATTTATGTGGGAAAACCCTTATGGGAGAAAAACCCACCACACCAAGAAGAACCCCTTTGTATTATAGTAATGAGATTACATACAGAGTATAGGCTTCACTCTCTAATGTCAAATTATAGTAGCATACACAATGATCAACCTTGTACAAAACATTCTAGTTACAACACTCTCATAATTGACTTCACACTAATTACTCAACTGTTCATCAAACTATTCATCCTATTGATCGTCCAACTGAACATCATCTTCAATTCCTGAGTATATACATGTTGACCTTGGTCTGTTGAACTTCCTCACAGAAATGGCTACAACAGTCTAACTTCCAACGGTTCTCATTCTGCTCCTTGATTGGCCGAAGTGACACCACGTAGGATAGTCAATTGGTCAAAAGCGTTCAAAATTGTATCCGCATTTTAGTGAGACACTAACCATGTGTCCCCAATACCACAAGATCTGATTGTAGATATCGGCCAAACTCATCACCTTCGGCAAGAGGCTACACCGAGTCCAAAAGCAGTCGGTGAGATAAACCATATCGCTAAGACATCATACCGATGACCACCACATGTAGCGCTATTCGGCAAGACTATCGCTATTTGGTGAGAGGTCATATCGATGTTCAAAAGTCACATAGACATTAGCATTCCCATCAATGAGACTATCGCTATCGCCAAGAGATCATAATGAAGCAACATACCTATTGGCGAGACCACATCCATTGCTAAGAGTTACTCTGTAGGTTCCAAGTCACCCCGAGACCATCCTTCACCAGGAGTCATACGGATAATAGACTACACTGTCGGTGAGACAAACCTCCATCGCTAAGACTTCATACCAAAAGGAAACCTTTCGGCGAAGAGTCTCCCCGATAACTATAGTCGCCATGAGTCTCCCCGACATCTGCTAGGAACCAAACCGTCAGCTAGAGAAAACCACTTGGCAGAGGGTTACAACGAACACCACAAGTCACAGTGATAGCTCCAGTTAGTAAGACATCATCAAGGTCTTGACAACCTGAACATTTCACAAGGTTACACAACTGTTAGTAAGCTAGATAATAAGGATGTCACTCTGACTTGGCTCTTTTAGAGGTTTCAGCCTGTGGGATTTATGCACACAATTCTAACAATCTCCCACTTGACAAAGATCACATAGGCACCTCCAGAGAACAAAAAAATTACTTAAATTCATGGGCACTAAGGCCCATCGAACTGGCACACCACCTGAACTTGTCTATGCTCACTGGCTTCATCAATGCATCTGCAACATTCTCTAGAGTATCCACCTTTTCTAAAAAGACCTTTCCATCCTCCACCATATCTCGTACAAAATGATACTGTACATCTATATGTTTCATCCTGGCATGGAAGGTGGGATTCTTTGCCAAACAAGTAGCACTCTGACTGTCATAGTAAATTGTTATTTTCCCTACATCAAAACCAATGTTAGAAGACAAATGTTTTAGCCAAATTGCTTCTTTATAGGCGTGTGTTGCTGCCATGTATTCTGCCTTTGTAGTGGACAAAGCTACTATAGCCTACCGCTTACTCATCCAACTAATTGCACCACCATTCATCATGAAAATATATCCACTGGTGGATCTCCTACTATCAATGTCCCCTGCCCAATCAGAATCCACATAGCCTCGAATGTTGAGAGTCCTCTATGATTCAACCAAATTTCCATGGTAACACAATGCATATTCTGAAGTGTCCTTCAAATATCTGAATACTCTTTTCACAACATCCCAATGTGTTCTTCCAGGATTAGCCATAAACAGACTAAGTACTCCCACTACTTGGGCAATGTCTGGCCTTGTACAGACCATTGCATACATTAGAATACCAACCACACTAGCATAAGGTACACTGGTCATGTCCTCCATCTTAGTAGGAGATTTTGGACAGTCTTCAACAGATAGATTCATTCCCTACAAAACTGGAACAACTAGCTGCTTACAATCATTCATGCAAAATCTCTCTAGAACAGTCTTGATATACTTACTTTGACTAAGCCAAAGTTTTCTACTATTCCTATCCTTGGTTATTTCCATTCCCATAATATACCTTGTTGCACCAAGATCTTTCATTTTGAACTTTGCAGACAACTGAGACTTAAGATCAGAAATCATTAACTTACTATTTCCTATGAACAACATATCATCAACATATAGAGCAATAATAAGAACTTGATCACTTTCAACTTTGTAATACACACAATGATCAGATTTTGATCTTACAAATCCCAATGACAAAACAAAAGTGTCAAACTTCTGGTACCACCTTCTAGGAGATTTCTTTAACCCATACAAAGATTTTTTCAACTTGCAAACTAGTTTTTCTTTACCTTTCTTTACAAAGTGCTCAGGCTGGGACATATAAATTTCCTCTTCAAGATCACCATGAAGAAATGTTGTCTTCACATCCATTTGTTCAACCTCTAAGTCATACGCTGCTGCAAGTGACAAAAGGAATCTGATAGATGTCAGCTTAGCTACAAGAGAAAAAATCTCGCCATAATCAATTCCCTCTACCTGGGAATAACCCTTTGTAGCCAACCTCACCTTATACTTTTCCACACTTCCATCCAGACCTATCTTCTTTTTAAATACCCATTTTTAGCCCACAACTTTTCTGCCTTTAGGCAAGGACAACAAACTCCAAGTATCATTCTTTTCTAATGATGCCATTTCTTCATTCATGGCTTCCAACCAATAATTTGAATCAGACATTCTAAATGCCTCTTTCATAGTCCTAGGCTCATCGGTGCTTGAAATTAAAGCAAAGGAACAAGCAGAATCTATCAAAAAAAAACCCATACCTATTAGGTTGCTTTCTTTCACGAGTTGACCTCCTCACTTGTTGAGGCTGAGGTTGTTCTTCATCAGAACTCTCAAACTACTTGAGCTCTCCTTAGTTTCAGGTACATTTTGAATTTTTCAATTCCTCTTTATTTGGTGTTGGAGGAATTTCAACTACATCCTTGTTGTTTTCTGATTTTGTCTCTGACTGTATATCCAAGGTAGAAGGCTTTAGCTCACGAAAGATAACACTTCTGTTGTATAGAACCTTCTTTGTATTAGGATTCCAAAGCTTGTATCCTTTTATGCCAGCACTATAACCAATCAAATACATTTGATAGCCTTGTTCTCCAATTTAGATCTTTTCTCATTCAACACATGTGCATATGCTTCACAGCCAAAGACTCGAATGTGTCTCAGAGAAGGCTTCTTACCAGAGCATGCTTCCAAAGGTGTTTTCTCAACAAGAGTAGAATTAGAATGGGTTATCAAGTAACATACTATAGCAACTGCCTTAGCCCAAAACTTCTCCTCCAAGCCAACACTGCTCAACATACTTGGTGCTCTTTCCATCACTGTCCTGTTGAACCTTTCTACAACTCCATTTTTCTATGGAGTGTAAGGTGTAGTTTTAAGTCTTTTAATCCCATGATCTTTATAGTACCTCTTGAATTCATCAAAACAAAATTCACCACCATTATCAGTCCTTAAACATTTTATTTTTCTTCCAGTTTGATTTTCTACAAGGTTTTTAAATTCCTTAAACCGATTGAACACTTCTAATTTACTTTTCAAAAAATAGACAAATGTCCTTTTTGAATAATTGTCAATAAACAATACATAGTAGCTTGACTTAGACAAAGAAGGAAGATTCATTGGACCAAAAACATTAGAATGTATATAATCAAGCAAAGTAGAAGATTTGTGAGGAATGGAGTAAAATGAAACACAATGTTGTTTACCATATATACAATTTTCACAAAATTCAAATTCAAGGTTACAGTCATCAAGCCCTTCAACCATGTTTTTATTCTTCAAGATTTTTAAACATTTCTCTCCAATGTGGCCTATTCTTTGATGCCAGAGCATAGTCTTTTTTGCTAGAAGTTTAACTTCCATAGAGTTTACACTATCAGGAATTTTTACTATCTTTTCTCCATGAGTAGCTTTCTGTGACTTTACAGAGACACTATTTCATTGAACAACGTGTGCATCCATCTTATACAAGGTATGAATACGAGCACCCCTTGCTAGCACCATAGAGCCTCTAGTCATCTTGCAACCATTTCTAGAGAATGTGACTTGCACTCCAATATCATTCATCTTACTAACTAAAAGTAAATTTCAAGCCAGACCTGGTATATGCATTACATCATTGATTCCATTAACTCTTTCATCAGGGAATTGAATTCTGACTCTTGCACGACCAACAATTTCCAAAGATGAATCACTTGCCAAATACACCTTTCCACCATCGTATTTTTCATACTTCATGAACTAGTCTCTATAAGATGTCATGTGGAAAGATGCTCAAAAATCAATCAGCCAGACATCATCTAATGCCTCTGTAGCCAAGGCTGTAATGAAGGTGTCTGCATCACTCTGAGAAGAATCATTATCAAAATAATTCTTCTTTTTCTTTTTCTCCTCTTTACAATCCTTTCGGACATGACTAGGTTGCCCACAATTCCAACACTTCACCTTGGACTTCTTGCCAGGAGACTTTGATCTCCCTTCTGATCTGGATTTGGACTTCTTGTCCTTCTTCTTGCCTTTTTCTTTCGATCTACCTCTAACATCAAGAGCCTCCTTCACCATCTCAGAATATTTCCTTCTCATCTCTTCTGATAACAAAGAAGCAACAACATCTTCCATCTTAAAATTGGATGTCGTACTCCCAATAGCCATCACCAGGTGATCCCAAGAATTTGGCAAAGAACATAATAACAACATACAACAATCTTCTTCATCAATCTTCACACCCATAGATGTTAACTGTGCAATCAACATGTTGAATGTGTTCAAATGATCAACAACAAACCCTCCTTCCTACATTCTCAAAGTGTACAACTTCTTCCTCAAGAACAATTTATTCACCAAGGACTTGCCCTGATAAATAGCTTCCATTCTTTTCCACAAGGAAGATGCAATCTTTTCTTCATGAACATTCAGAAAAACAAAGTCTGCTAAACAGAGCCTATCAGCCCCTTATATTTTCTATCTGCAAGGTCCCAATCCTCTTGCTTCATGCTTGTAGGCTTCATTCCAGACATAACAATCCAAAGATCATGATCAACCAACAGATCTTCCATTTTAAGTTTCCATAGCTCAAAATTGCTGCCATCGAATTTCTCAATTTCAATCTTTCCTGACATGCTTGCCATTCTTAACTTGTAATTCGAATTACCAAAACTTCTACAAGACTCCCACTGAAAAGAATTGACACAAAAAACCCAATGTACCCACAAGGATAACACAACTGGCTAGGCTCTGATACCACTTGTAAGGAAAGCTAACGTGTGAAAATAACTCTCCTAATGTCAAAACCTCAAGGAAGAATGCAGAGATGCTTTTAAATTTTCAATTACAGTCCAATTAAGATACACTTAAAAGAAATAATAGAAATAGAGAATGAACATACACATATGAACACTAGATTTATTGGGAAAACCCTTACGGAGAAAAACCCACCACACCAAGAAGAACCCCTTTGTATCACAGAATGAAATTACATACAAAGTACAAGCTTCACTCTTTGATGTCAAATTATAGCAGCATACATAATGATCAACCTTGTATAGAACATTCTAGTTACAACTCTCTCAAAATTGAATTCACACTGACACTCAACTGTTCATCGAACTGTTTATCCCAATGATCATCCAACCGAACATCATCTTCAATTCTTAAGTATATACATGTCAACCCTAGTCTATTGAACTTCCTCACAAAATGGCCACAATAGTCTAACTTCCAACGGTTCTCATTTTGCTCCCTAATTGGCTGAAGTCACACCATGTAGGATAGTCAATTGGTCAAAAGCATTCAAAATTGTATCCGCACGTCGGTGATACACTAACTGTGTCTCCCCGATGCCACAAGACTCGATTGTAGATATCGGCCATACTCAACACCTTTGGCAAGAGGTTACACCGAGTCCAAAAGTAGTCGGCGAGACAAACCATATCATTGAGATGTCATACCGATGACCACCACATGTAGTGCTATTCGGAAAGACTATCGCTATTCGATGAGAGGTCATACTAATGTTCAAAAGTCACATAGAAATTAGCATTCCCATCAGCAAGACTATTGCTATCGCCAAGAGATCATACCGAAGCAACATACCTATCGGCGAGACCACATCCACTAAGAGTTACTCTGTAGGTTCCAAGTCACCCTGAGACCATCCTTCGCTAGGACTCATACCAACAAGAAACTACACCATCAGCGAGACAAACCTCCATTGCTAAGACTTCATACCGAAAGTAAACCTTTCGGCCAAGAGTCTCCCCGATAACTATAGTCGCCATGAGTCTCCCCGACATCTATTAGGAACCAAACCATCAGCTAGAAAAACCCACTCGGCAGAGGGTTACACTGAACACCACAAGTCACAAAGAT
The DNA here is from genome assembly GCA_007258455.2 of Sequoia sempervirens. Taxonomy (NCBI): domain Eukaryota; kingdom Viridiplantae; phylum Streptophyta; class Pinopsida; order Cupressales; family Cupressaceae; genus Sequoia; species Sequoia sempervirens. The sequence goes on along the minus strand of VDFB02353493.1, from coordinate 312,759,358 downwards.
AGCTCGAGTCGGTAAGAAATCATCAAGGTCTCGGTGACCTAAACATTTCACAAGGTTACACAACTGTTAGTTGGCCAGACAATAAGTATGTCACATCGACTTGGCTCTTTCAGAGGTTTTAGCCTATGGGATTTAGGCACACAATTCCAACAATATGGCAAAGAATCCATACATGTAGAAGATGCCACCTCCTGGTTGTACAGAGAAGACCCTAAAGAACCTCCCTCACTTGCTCACATTCCTACTGATCAATATGGCAAAAGTTTTACAATCATGCAGTGCAAGGGATATAATGGACATAGTGGCTTAGGCTTACATCAAGATGGGAGGATTGAACCAATCTTTGTTTCTTAGTGGCCGAAAGGCTTAGGGCTTGGGTTTCAATTGATTTAGATTGGTGTTCCTAGTACCACATCACCCTTAATTGAGGAAGTAAGTGCTTTAGATGATATTGAGACATCTCACGAACCATCTGACCAACACTACTATGACTCACCTAACTCAAATGAATATGAGTGGGATTCCCTATCCTCCACCTCTTCCATGGACCTTGACAAGTTATTTGGATATCTTGACTTAATGTTGAAATCCTCACCAAATCCAGTGAATTCCTATCCACCAAAGAATATGAAAAAAGAGGAATGGTTTAAAAATTACTATTGGGAATCTCTCGATCCTATCTCTTGGGAACCTGATACATTAATTTTAGATAACCAAACCTTGGCATGAGTCCCACCTCTCAATCCACCTAGATCTAAACCAAAGAGCAAAAAGGACTTATTACAAAACTTTTGTGACCATATGAACAACTTAGTCCTTACCTTGATGCCTTTGAACTTTGACAACTCTGACAATGACATGCCCTTAGTTTATCCCCAACTCATTGATTGGGACCAACAAGACACACCTGTCTTAGACATTTTTGAGAACGACAAAGCAATTGTTGAGTTCTTGGGGTTACGAGAAGGAATACGTATTGGTGATCACAAGGATAGTTTTACCATTGACTTGGAAAACAAAGAATATTTTGGGGAATTTGTTCAACCCTCCAGTTGCAAAAGTGAGATAAAGAATACAAAAGATAAAAAAGACAAGTCTCTAGGTGAAAACTGAAAGGTGCCTCTAGACAATGAAAAAGAAAAAATAAGGGACACATCCAAAGGAGAAAACCTCTCTGAGGCACCTAAGGATATAGGTTTGAACATTCTCCCTGTTGCACAGGAAAATTCACCTATGCTCATTGAAGAATCAGTAGAAGTCAATATAGGCACAAAAGAGAATCCTCGACTGGTCTATTTTGCAGCATCAATGACAAAAGAAGAGCAACTAGAATTCCACAACTTCTTCACATAGAGATAGATAATTTTTTCCTGGTCATATGCAGACATGCCTGGGCTAGATCTTGAATTTGTTCTACATCACTTTCCCTTACAGCCAGGTCTAAAACTAGTGAAACAAAAATTGAGGAAAATGCACCCACAAATTGCTTTACTAGCCAAGGAAAAACTCAAGAAATTGTTAGACGTTGGTTTCATTAGATCAATCGACTATGCAGATTGGATTTCCAATCTTGTACCAGTCACTAAACCAACATGGAGCATCTACATCTACACAAATTTTAGAGATATCAATAAGGCTTTCCCTAAGGATGACTCCCCTCAACCCAACATTGACATGATAGTAGACATGACAACATGATATGATATGTTGTCCCTTATGGATGGATTTGTAGGATATAATCAGATTAGAATTACAATTGAAGACCAACCTAAAACAACTTTCACATGCCCTTGGGGAATGCATTGTTGGAATGTTATGCCCTTCAGACTCAAGAACACTGGAGCAACCTATCAACATGCCATGACCACTATTTTTCACGACCTTGTACACATGCTAATGGATGATTATTTTGATGACCTTATTGCTAAATCAAAGACAAGGGAAGATCATTTACAGGTTTTAGACAAGATATTTTGAAGGTTAGAAAAGTATAAAGTGAGACTAAATCCCAAGAAATGTGTGTTTGGGGTACAATTAGGAAAGCTTTTAGGGTATATAATTTCCAGACGAGGCATTGAAGTGGATCCAACCAAGGTAAAATCAATCATAGACATTCCTCCACCAACTAATCTCAGCCAGCTAAGGACATTACAATGGAGACTGCAATCCATAAGAAGATTTATAGTGTAGTTAGCATATAAGACACATCCTTTTCAACATTTACTTAAGAAAGGGGTACCCTTTGCATGGATAGTTAGGTGCGAAGAGGATTTTCAACTGATCAAAGAATATCTACTCACACCACCAGTTTTAATGCCACCTATTGAAGGACAACCATTAATTCTCTATATTTCAACAACCCAATCATCACTAGGAGCATTGCTTACACAGACTGATGATGAAGGTCATGAAGGGCAGTCTACTATATCAGTCAAACTTTGGTAGTTTATGAGCTCAACTATAGTACCATTGAATGTGATTGTCTTGTAGTAGTATTTTTTACTCAAAAACTAAGGCACTATATGCTCAATCATTAGACAATGCTGATTGCCAAGATAGATCCTCTGAAATATCTTCTCAGCAAAACAACATTAATAGGGCAACTGGCCAAATGGGTTATGATACTTAGTGAGTATGATATATAGTACGTAGAGAGAAATGATATTAAAGGACAAGTCATTACTGATCAGTTAGTGGATGTACCAATACAAGCAGATCACCCATTAGTTGCATACTTTCCTGATGAGTTTATATTCACAGTTGACACAAACACAATATGGAAACTATACTTTGATGGCTCCCATACAAATCATGGCTTAGGGGCTAGTATACTATTTATCACACCATAGGATGATTCCATCCCTAAGTCATTCTGGATTTCATTCCCATGTACTAACAACATAGCAGAGTATGAAGCTCTAGTGACAGGGTTATGCATGGCAGTTAAGTGGAAAATTAAGAACTTACAAATATATGACGATTCTCAACTAGTAATTAGACAGGTAAATGACGATTATGAGACTAAGGATGAGAAGCTTGCTCCATACAAATGCATGGCAGATATTTTTAAGGAGTACTTTAACGAGGTCAAATTTCATTAGATACCTCATGTTCTAAATAGGGCAGCAGACGCTATGGCAACTATTGCATCACTTCTAGACATTCCTAGCAATGTGCCTAAGTTTGAGTTCTTGGTAGAACAAATTTTGGTCCCAACCTATGATATCCCAGATTCTAAGATGGTATGTGACATTGTTGGTCCTGATTCCCCAAGGTACAAAGAAATCTATGACTACCTCCATACCGAAATCATACCCCCTAGCCTTTCAAATAATCAACGTAGGACATTCCTTTGTAAGTTAACCAAATACACCATTGTTGGAGACACCCTATATAGATGTGCCTTAGATAATACCCTACTGAGATGTCTAAATTTCGATGAATCACAAGCAACCTTGTGTGGGGTGCATGAGGGTATATGTGGTTCCCATTCTAGCGGTCCTACCTTAGCTAAAAAGATTATGATACTGGGTTACTATTGGCTACTGTGGAAAAAGACTCATATGTCTTTGTAAAGAAATGTTGCCAATGTCAGGTTCGCAGAGACTTGATACATGCACCAACACAAGAGCTCCATCCCATAACATGACCAGGGCCCTTCACCCAATGGGGACTCGACCTCATAGGTAAGATCCATCCCACATCATCCAATGGCCACAAGTTTATCATAACTACCACTGAGTATTTTACGAAGTGGATTGAGGTTATTCCCATGACATACATCACCGACCCACAGATCTCTAAGTTTATCCTGAACTATATCATTTGTCGGTATGGTGTCCCTCAGTCCATAATCATAGATAATGGACATCCATTTAAGAACCAAGAAGTCCACCATATTTGTGAAGAATTCCATATTCAACATCGTTTTTCCACCCCATACTACCCATAAGGTAATGGCCAAGCAGAGGCATCTAACAAAACTATCAATAGAATCCTCAAAAAGACTGTCAATGATGCTGACTGTGATTGACATTTATAGCTTAATCTTGCCTTATGGGCTTATCGCACAAGTATTTGTACTCCCACTGGCGCCACTCCAGATTCACTAGTCTTTGGTTCTAAAGAAATTCTTCCTATTGAGGTTGAGATTCCTTCCCTACTCGGGTATCCTTGAAAGGGCACATTGATGATGAAGAGTACTGAGTATCGAGACTCCATGAGCTAGAATTCCTAGATGAGCAAAGACATAAGGCACTAGACCATATCCAAGAATATTAGAATTTCCTTTTTTGTAGCTATAACAAGAAGGTCTTCAACAAAAAATTTGACATTGGTGACCTGATCTTAATGGAGAACCAAAAAAATCAAGCCGACAAAGAGAAACTAGGAAAGTTTGAACCTAATTGGTTAGGACATTATATTATTACAAAAGCCTTTGGATCAGAAGCATATCAAATTTCTACTCCTGAAGGGAAACCATTGTACTCGCCAATCAATAGTCTTCATCTGAAGAAGTTCTACACATAGCTTCTGAGAACCTTGTCTTAATTAGCAAAAATACAAAAAAAAAAAAAGCAAAAAAATCGTTACCTAGGTGAAAAACTGGAAAACAGGCATCTTGGTAACATAAAAAAAATCAGAAAATCTAGAAAATAGTAAAGAGAAATAATTCATCCAATAGTGAAAACCACTTTGGTGGTGCTTTGGATAAGTACCATGGTGAAAACCTGGCAAACAAGTGCCATGTGCAGTTGACTCTAATCCTTTGTCTACTATCATTCTAATCTAACATCCTTGTACATAGTCCACATCCCTATACATATACCCTATCCCTGTACATACTATTTATCCCTATACCTATTTTTCCCATCCATTGCTTATACGTACAATTCATAATAAGTGGTAGTCTTTCCCATAACCTAGAACAATTGACATCAAGTGCATTTCATATCCCCCATTTTATCCTATTCATAATCAATTGGTCTTATACTTGATTGGGGGAAAACACTTGACGTGCGTCATATTGGTTCTTACATTGGCTGTGCTGAAGACCAACAACCATAGAAAAAATCCAAAAACATCACAACATGTCCTGAGAAAATACAAAAACATTAGAAAACTTCAAAAAGACAAAAAAATAAAAACAAGTTGAAAATCCAAAAAAAATAGTCATAGTTAGTTGCAATTGTTGGTCTTTGTCATTTTTCGAACTATGTTGCCTCTGCGAGTGAACGTAGGAAAGGCCATCTGCCGATGTGCTCCCAAGGCATTAGGTCAGTCTGTCTAGGTTTGTCTTTATAAAATCATGATTCAATCCATTTGTATTTAAGACAAGGTCTTTGGTCATGTCGAACTATGAGGTCTCTGCATGTATAACGTAGGCAAGGCCATCAATTGATGAGTCCCCAAGGCCGCACTAGGTTAGTCCATTACGGTTCATCACATGCACTACCATACACATTTGTTATCTTCATACAAATCAAGCTTGTTATAGTCAGTCTTGTTAGTCAAAGTCTAGTCGAACTATGAGGTCTTTGCATGTATAACGTACACAAGGCCATCAAGTGACGAGCCTCTAAGGCCACACTAGGTCAATCCATTAGGGATCGTCGTCACATGTAGTCAATTGTAAACATGTCATATCAAGTCAGCAATGTCTCTAAGCCAAATCAAACAAATTGCCAAAACAACAACCAAAACAGATCGACTAATGTCTACTACAGGATGTGTCCTTCCTAGAAACAAACATCATCAAAACAATCAACCTATGTCTTATTCAAGATAAGTCCTTCCTGAATACCGATATCAACAAAACAATCTATGTCTTATACAAGATGATTCCTTCCTACATATCGACATTGTCAAACAATAAACACAACCTTACACATGATTATTACATCAATGACATCAGACTCAATGTCTTATATGATACATGTCTTTCTAAAACCAGGCTTTGTTATGCCTTATACAAATAGTCATAACATCGAAACTAGACTCAAAGTCTTATCTGGTATGTGTATCTCTTGAAACCAGGCTCTATCAATCAATCCTTTTATCAATCAAAACAAATCAAACAAACAAGATCAAGTTTTGGCAAATATTTTACTAGCTTTGACTTTATGGATTATTTATCCTATCATTTCATTTGACTTTATGATGGGAATTATGTTACTAGCTTTCTCAAGGATGTCCCATGAAGGATTTAGAGAAGCAATGATGTATCACAATTCTATTTTCTTTGACAGTTGTCTATTGAAATATCCATTTATGATTGGAATCCTGTTACTAGCTTTCTCAAGGATGTCCCATGAAGGATTTAGAGAAGCAACAATGTATCAAAATTATGTTTTCTTTGATTGTTGTCTGTCAACTTTCTTTTAAATTTGATTTTGAGTCATGTTACTAGTTTCCTCAAGGATGTCCCATGAAGGATTTAGAGGAGCGATGACATCTCATGACCCGTCTTTTATTTTGTTTGCTGTTTGTGGTTTGTCTTGACAAAAAGACTGGGGCAATTGTGCCCTTAGTATGAGTTATGACAATCATTGTTTGCGACTGTTTGTTGTTAGCAAGTGGATGACCTTGCACACCTTGATCTATGTCATATCATGGTGTTTATTTCAATTTGTATTAGTCTCGCCCAACGATGATAAAGTGAAATGCCTTTAGTGATACAATGAAACATCGAAGATTGCTAATACTAACATCCATGTCTTTTATTATTCATCTTTCTTTTCGCACTAAAATTTCTTCTTTTCTACATCTTCACTATCCTTATCTATTTTCCTCTATCCTTTTGTCCCTCATCTTCTAGTTCTCTCATCGATTTCGAGAGCACACTCATGTTCTTTGAACCTGCTTGTCCTCTTGAGGGGGCATACCACTACCTCATCATCTTTCCTCATCCTACTTTTACTGCGGAATATATTTTTCCTTGACACAACGCCAACATGACATTGTATCAAAGAGGGGAAAATGCAGACACCAAAATCTGGTCTAAGCCCGCAACTTCAATATTCTTCATAATTCGTATTTTCATGGTCATGATTAAATAATGTCAATTATTTAATTATTCTCTAAAGTTCTTCATTTCTTCATTAGTTAAATCAACTTAATTATTTAATTAGTCCACCTTAACATTTATTCTTCTATTAATTAAATAATCTTAATTATTTAATTAATTCACACTTTTCTTTATTCTATCTGATTAATTAAATAAACACTTTTTATTTAATTATGTTACTAATTAACCTTATCCTTCTTTTTCAAATTAAATAAATTCTTATTTAATTTACCCTTTATCACATGTCAACTATAATTAAATAAATTCCTTATTTATTTAATTATTCATTTAATCCCTTCATCACTTAATTAAATAAATCTTATTTATTTAATTATTCTAAAAATATTAAATCTCGAATTAAATAAATCATTTAATTCGTAAAAGACTATTTTAACACATTCTTCTATATTTAGATAATTGTGTTACAAGTTATCTAAGTATCCACTTTGACTCGACTCAAGATTTATTTAAATCGATCAGTTAACTCTGGATTTAGTGTCTGAGTGGCTTTCACGAGTAATCTCTTTCTCATATCATTTAGTCATCTAGTTCTAACTCGTTTACGTGTACATGCATATTAATTAAATATCTTTATTTAATTAATTAAATCTTGTGCGTGTGTTCGAACAAAGTGTTGATTTAATCCTATGTTTATCTTTGTCATGCAAAGACTATTCTTCTATTTTCGAATACAAAACTCGAAGATTAAATCATTTATTTAATCTTTATTTCTATTTCTAGTTTTTATCACTCATGTCAGTACTAACAGTTATCATAATGCATGTCTAATGTTTTGATCTCAACCATCCGTTGATCTTTCGATCCTGACCTGTCATTTGAATGATCAATTTTCTATAAATTGATTTGTCTTTCATCATTTCAATCTCTCCTAAAATCTTATGACTTTTGGAAGCATATCTACTATTTTAATCTTCTATGTTTTGCTAAATCACTATCACAAGCTATACTTGCACAAGAGAAATCTGAGGGAAATTATGCTACAACAACAAAATGGAGAAGGGAAATCGAGGTCATACATGGAATTACATAGATATTGGGTGAGATTGTTCAGTTTATTTATGCTTTAGCTTTCCTTTGTTCTCTATTGTTTAACTTAGATTACATTTAGAGCTTAGATTACATTGATGTGTGTTGTTTAACCTTTCATTTGTATTTCCTAGATGTTACAAGGGTATGAATTCTAGTGAAATAGACTTACAACAATAATGTTTACATGATAAGAGTTGATCTAAAATTTAAAAAAATATTTACAAACTAAAATAGGAATAGATAGTCCTCTTAGAACATTGAACACAACATCAAAAGTGGAACCTTTACAATTTGAAAAAAATATTACTATCTTTCATTGGTGAATTGTTTTTTGGATGATGAATGGGTATTATTAGATTTTACACCTACATTCATTAGGGAATACAAGACTACATAATCAAAAAAAAAAAAGGCGATAATGATATCAACACAATCTATCACTAAGTCATCAAAAACATCCACAATTGCTAATAAGGAGGAAAAGAAGAATTACACATCCACTTATGATGAAGATGATTATGAAAATCACCTTCTTTGAATACAAATGGAAGCCATTTATGGAAGAGGTTATCAAATTTTGAAACTTGATTTAGCTATAATGAAAAAGTATGTGGTGTAAAACAACAGGGAATCCATGTCCCCATAGAGATCAACAATCAAGAAACAACAAGAGGTCTTGGTTATTGTCCTTCAAACATAACAAATACATTGAAAATTTCTTCAAATAATAATACAAGACACAATTAACATTAGTTTCTAGTCCTTGTCATGTGGTAGTTGTAGTATCACACAATACTCACTACCATACATGGGGGTATAAACTAAGGTTTATGAAAACATATATCATCTTATAAGGAGTAGAATACCATCATCCATGTTGGTTCACATTTTTCCCTACAATTTGGGGAAAGGAGTTGGAAAGCCTTATGTTAGGTGCATTTATTCAAGCAAGGGATCCCTTTGTATCTCCTTAAAATGTTAGTGTAGAAAGTACACTAACAATTTAAAGGGGGGATATAGTCCCCCTCTCATTATTTGTGATGCAGTAGGCTCAAGATGCTATGATACCATTAATGTAGAGAGGTTTCAACACAAATCCCTCTCCTACAAACTCACAAATTCAGACAATAGATATCGAAAGCAAAATCAACAACTATATTGCAATATTATATTCCCAACTTTTTCAAATGATTATAATCTTCAAAAAATATGATTTTATATCAGATCATACAACCACAAAGACTGATAAACAGTAAATAAAATGGTTTCTAATCTTATTTATAACATAAAATATTAAAATAACAACAAATAATTCTTTCTCCTTTAAATGCAACTCAAATCTACACTCTCCCACTTACAATCTTCAGTATGCAACTATTCCAACCTTCAATAATTGAATCTTATATTTATTGGTTCTCACCAAGACCTTCAAAAAATTCAATAAACCTGCAATAACAATTTCCAAAACCCTCCTAGGGAAAGAACCACACCTGCAACAAGAACCTTCAAATTCTAGCCAAGAGTGACTACCAAAACTAGGTCCAAATTGCTTGTCATCTTCAAGAACAAGCTCCAAAAACTTCTCCAGAAAAAAAAATGACCAATTTGGGAAGAAACCTCCAAAAATCCATCCCAAAAAACTTCCATAATATTAAAAATGATTTCATAAACCCACTCCCACCAAAAATTGCAAAAATTGGAGTACATTCCTAGATTTTAGGGCAGTTTCTAATGTAACTCCTGCCAACTCACCTTGGGTGCCCATCTTTTTTATGGCATGATTTTAGAAAGTTCTACATGAATTTTCAAACTCTTCCAAGACCCACACCCAAGAATATTTATGCCAATTTTAAAATATTAAATAATTTCAAAAAATTTCCCATAATTTATCTCCACACCAATATCTTGCCACAAAATGACAAAGGCATTTATTTAGTAAATATTTTACTCTAACCTTGCAAATTACCCTATGAAATAATTCACCTACCAACCTTAGGAAATTAAATTAAAATATAAATTTTGGTTGATGCAAGATTGTTAGTCAACCACGGATGCTCTTGCATCAATTTGCATAGGAAATAGCCCCTTCTTAGTGATGATATTATACATCTCCTAGAAAGTGTGACTTTTCAATAAAAGTTTGGCCTTCTCAATATATTTTGTATCTCCTTTGTGGTAGTATTATGCTTGATTTCATCTAAATGAGTGACCTTTCTTGGCATATGATGTTCCCCTTGGTGGTATTGCTATGGCTAGTATTCCATAAGGTGTGAGTTTTCTATTCTACAATTAGTCCTCTCTTGGTGGTGATATCATATGTGATATTCCCTAAGGTGTGACCTTTCATGTATTGGGAAAAACCCCTTTGTTATTTTTATAAATGTAGTTTTGTCATGGTGTTATTAAAAAGGACCTTAAGGTTTTTTTCTTATCTTATCATCATTTGTGTGCCTTTTTTGTCAAGTTTGTGCATCTTCTTAGGTGAGTTTTGAATTTTTGCTTCACTTTGTTCAAACACATTGGAATTAGTGGTGTGTTAACATTAGCATTTTTTATTCACTTTGTTCACTTTGTTCACACTTTTTGGACTTAGTGGCGCATTAATATTGGCATTTGTGTTCATTTATTTCATGCATGTGGAACTTAGTGTTGTGTTGGCATAACATCTTGATATTTTGGTAGCACCTTATTAGATTTATCAGGGAGTATAAATCTTGGTATGGTTGTTAATGGGTACACACCTAGTGAGTATCAGACTTCACTAGACCTTGGGTGTTTCTCATTTTTCTACTTTGTCTTGGGGCTCACCTAGTGAATATCAAACCTCACTAGCCCTTGGGTGTTTCTCATTTTTATACTTTGTCTTGGGGGCTCACCTAGTGAATATCAGACTTCACTAGCCCATGGTGCCTTTGATTCGTGATTCACCTAGAAAATATCAAGCTTTTTTATTATGTGTCATGAATTCCTTAACATGTCCACTGAGCATAACACACCTTTCTTGATAGTAGAGTGATATGTTTCATGAGTATTTAGCATAACATAGCTTGCTAGCCTTGTGGAACCCATCATATATCTTGCTAGCCTTGTGTTCATTTTTTATCATTTATATGTTATGTTATGCCATATGTTTCCATCATGTATGCTTCATGTTTTCATCATGTATGTTTGTGTAAGTTTTCTTGCTACATTTTTTACATGCATGTGTTCCTTTGTCTTGTTGGTTTTCCATGGGATCTTTGATCCTAAGGGCTTGTGCACTCCCCTTAGATCCATTTTCATCCTATCTCTTTAATATTTGGACAATCATATCCCTCTTGAAATTGATTTTCTACATTAGTGTGAGTCTAAGTGTAAGTTCATACTCTCACTAATGTGGGAGCTAAATGTAGCATAAAAAATTGTCACCGTTGACAATTTCACATTATCGTACTCCCCCCTTAAGTTATTGGACCTAATTAAATCTCTATTCTCAAATTTTATACATCCCAAGGCCTATTTTTATCAAATTTCAAGTGGATAACAAATGCATTCATCTCATGCTTTGCCCCTGATACCCTAATCTTAGGAAAGGAATGGGGAAAAGGTTCCCCAAGGCACAAATGGCCCCCTATGGCACCAATGTATCCCTATTTTGTTTTCCTCTAAATTTGAACATGTCCATGTCGATATTTTAATATTTACAATTCAGGTTACAAAGGTTGGAAATTGGGATCTAATTTATGGGAAATTGAATAAATGCCTATAAACACCTAGTTATTGCATCATTTCAAACCTAATGGAAAATCAAGAACAAGAATTATCAAGAAATTCAAGAGAAAGATTTTAGTGATTTATTACAACAATTCAAGATCCAAGCATCATTTTAAATCCTATGTGAGTTTATGTGTGTTCATGTTATCATTGTTTGTGAAGGCTAATCATTGTTGTAGGTCTCCAATAAATTAAATTAATGAAGAAAACAAGATCCAAGACCTTGAGGTGATGTGTATGAATTTAGTCCTCCAAGGAAGCCATTGAAAGGTGGTGAGTTGTAGCACTTTTTTGATTCATCATTCCTTCCTATAATTTATCATTTTATCATTCACATTGCCATTGTGGAAGTGAAAACACTAAAAATGGGGTTTGAATAACACAATCCCCTAAATGGTAAAACCTTTCCTCTCTCTTTGAATGTGTAGGTTTCAGTTTTAGAGATGATCGAAAGGAGTTTGAATATCATTTATCAATTGTTTAATTCAAAACCTTACACCTTGTCAAGCCATGAAAACTCACCTATAAAATTATATGATAATGATTTAACAAGTTCACAACTAAGAATATAGAGCTCGGATCTGAGATCAAAGGAGTACAAAACTAGAACTCCTAAAAGGAAATAGAAGCCCTTGGGAACCTTTGTCATCATTTTTAGAATGACACCAAAAATTCAAGATAGGTACACAACACTCTTCCCTTCTTAGATCTGCTTGCAAACTTCTATTACAGTCTATCAGTTATTAGTTTCATACATTTTTATATTAGGGAACATAGTCTAATTATGTTAATAAAGGAAAATCAATTCCAATTCATTCCTGACATTCAAAAATATCTATATATAGGTCTAATTGGCTGACCTTAATGGTTGAAAGTTGATCTACTCACCTTGTTGATCTTCGTCTTAATGAAACTCTATTAAAAGGAGAAAGTAACCCTAGGATCTTTACACTTAGACCTTAGTATTCATAATTTTTATTTCTCAAGTATGCATGCAATACTAGATAAATAAAGAATCATGATCCATAAAAATATAAAGAAAATAATTAGAATAATTTTATGAATTATGATTGTATCACAAAAATATTAGGACATCACCTTCAAAATTTCATAGAAGAATCTAAAAATAGTTCTCTATTAGATACTTGAGGACACCTTCCTTTTGTTTAAGGAACTCAATTTTCCTATCTTAAGAAACATATACCCTTTTTTATTATATATTCGTACTTTCACAATAATGATTATAAATTTCATTTATGTATTTAGTAATAAGAAAAACAATATTTATGAATTAAGGATAATATTTATTTATCATTTTGACAATAAGAGTTATGACTATTTCATATAATAGAAGAACATATAATTACCTATTTTCAAACGAGTGTGAGGGATATTTATTTGAGTCAAAATATAAGAATTGGGCTTGAATTACCACTAAAGGACCCCCACAACAAGGATATCATGTTCAAATAGTGATAGTAAGATGTATAATTATTATAATATATTCATAACTAGATTGATAAATACAGTCACATAATACTTTATGCTACTCTAATTTAATTTACTTATTTATCCAAGCTCAAATATAGTTTTCACACACACTCACACGTACTCACCGTTCATGTCATTATATTATATGAATCAAATCCATAAATAAAGAGGTTTATAATTGTAGTGTAGGAAAATGCATACCCTTGCATTTTCACACTTGTTTGGGCCTGCCTTGCTTTATTTATCCCTATTTATGTATTAATTGGTCCTATATTTCATCCACAAGCCTAATAAATTATATATTTTCATGGCTAATCCTGACAAACATCAAAGGATAAATGATAATTTACTAATTTTGGTTGTGTCCTTGATTTTTGGATCGGGACTAAAATGCCACCTAGGGCGTCTTTGTCTTCCAAAGGTCTTGGCACCCTGATTTTAAATGCACCTTAAATGGGCCCCTTTTTCTATGTCTGTGTCCCAAGTTTCATGCCTCGAGACTAAAATGCCACCTAGGGTTTTTTAGTCCCCCTTAATTTTTTTTCAAGATTTAATTTCAAATCTTGGTAGGATTTAGCCTCCTTTAATTAAATATTTCATATGTCAGCTTGGTGTGGTGTAATTTCGAGATATTAATCATAGATAAGTATAAATACATGGTTCTTTCACTCATTTCTTACCAAGAAAGTTGAATGAGCATTCCTAATAGCATAATTTAGTTCAAAAGAGCATTCAAGAGCAATTCATCAACCATTTGGAGTGATCATCAAGATTCAAGCATCATATCAAAGATATTCTTGCATCATATGTGTTTTTGAGCTAACATTTGTGATGTAGGGTTTTTATTGAAGCAAGCAATTCAAGTCAAGGTCTATCAAGCATTCCTTTAGGTCAAGATATACATTCAAGCTCACCACTTCACACAAGTTTACATATTTCATAACAAGGGTTTGGTGAGTTTCAACATAGCACTTTGTTCATTCATCATTTCCCTCCATTATTTCATTTCATTCTAAGGTTTAATTACCAACAAGGGGTTTGACCAAGGAAAACCCCCATTTACTAACAATCAACAAGTTTTTCCTCTTTTGCATGTTTGTGTTTGTAGATTTAGGTTGAAGATCATTTGAAGTGAAAAGTTTAAAAGTTGCTTTGCAAAGTTGTCATCTTCATGGAAACTCAAATACAGGCCAGATCTGGAAGTTTCAGGACCTGATATTTGAGAAGAAGGAAGTGTAGACATTGAGCCTTGGGATCAAATTTAGATATTTCAGAAATTTAGATCGAGACTAAGTCAACAGTAAGGGTGTCTTAGTCCTCCAAGTGGTATTTTGTAAAGGTTCTTTTAGATCTTGTTTTGACATCCGAAGATTCTATGTTTGCCCTAAAAAACAACAGTGGGACTAAGACAACAGTAAGGGTGTCTTTGTTCTCCCTAGCATATTTTGACAGAATTTTTACATTTCTTAAATCCTTATCACATCTCCAGACTTGATAGGTACATACATCCTAACTTGTTTTTGCTTAATTTTGTCATTTGCGCTCATTATTTGGCTTGCATTACTACGTTTTGTGAGTTGAAGATCAAGTTGTCTTTTCCAAGATTTTGCTTGGTGGTGAACCCTTCAAAGCCTAAAGAACCCCTCCTATGTATTCCTTGTTGAGAATTAACTCACCTTTGTGCTGATAGTCAATTCAATTTGGGATCCTAGGTCATATTTGAATGATAATTGGGGAAAAGTGGTGTTCTATGACCTAGGCCATAAAGCACCCACATTTCCTATGCATTCAATAACTAAATAATATAACTATTTTATGATGCTACATTGAGCCCCCACTTTAGTGGGAGTGTGAAATTATGCTCAGAATCACACTAAAGAATATGTCGAGATGGGTTCAATTTTCTAGATATTAAAGAGATAGGATAAAAATAAATCTAGGGAGAAGCACGCAAGCCCTCAAGATTGAAGATCCCATGAGAAACCAATGTATGGAAAAAGGAAAAAAAATGTATGAATTGAAAAATGACCACATAAAATATACATTAAACAAACAAAACAATGTAAACAAACAAAATGGAAAAACACCAAAAATGTAAAAGGAAAACATGCAAAAAGGCAAGTATCAGAATCATGAACTTACAAGCTTCACAAAAATCTTACTAGGGTCTCATAGCTAGACAATAATTGAATTAAAAAAATTAAATTTTCAATTGAATCCAATTCTAGATTTCATAATAAAATGGATTCAAATTCAAAAGATCATAGGAATTCAACTTTTAATGATATTGAAATTTAAATGCTATCAAAATGCAGTTGCAATTCAATTATTTAATAAATTCCACCTTTCACTCAACTTACAGATAGTTACAAGTTACAAGTTTAATTTTATTGGAAATTATCAAATATTGTGTTCTTTGCATTCTTCCATATCTTCATTTTTTCTCTCGAAATCAACTTTTTTACTTTTATTTAATTGGTGCAATCCATCCTCTGTTCAACTACTCTTTAATTTTATATGCTTCATGAATTTATTATTTGATTGTGTTGGATTTTATCTCCTCTTCTCAATGCTCCCATATTGCCTCCCTTTCTCCTCAATTATTTTCTTATGTTATATTCCTAACACATTCCATCTCTCTAGTTAATCTTCTTTGTACATTTTATTCGCAATTCTCATTTTATTCCCAATCTACATTTTCTCTGGCAGCTATCTTCGCTTTCCCAAAGCTATGACCTCCTCCATAATTAAATCATGTTGTTCTATAAATTTTTAATTTAATTTAATTTTAGAACTATGATACTACCTAGGGTGGCTCCCTCCACAATCTACCTTATTTCTTTTATCATTTCTTTTTTCAATTTCCTCTAACCTGTGTGGCATGACCCTCACTCTATTTAAGACTACTATATCTTATTTTATTTAAAATGAAATACTATTCATTTTTCCCCTCAATATGGTAGAAAAGGTGAGACCCTAATATTTAACTTTAGGATCTAAATGTCCTTTTCCACTACAATATCAATTGAGATTTGAGGTAGAAGGGTTCAATGGATTGGACAAGGATGTACGATTGATGTACAACCTGAAAGGCGAGTCAATCTATCCTTGAAAAGAATTGAAATGGTTTTAGAGGGTAATGTAATGATTTGACTAGCTAGTGATTCCAATAATCTATTATGATGCAAAAATAGCAAACCTAGAAAGTCAAAGAAAAATTTAAGAAGTGGAAATAGACTAAGATAATTTTTGTGCACATATCATATGAATTTGGAGCTAAAAAGGTAGGAGAAAGTCACCTACAGAAACTATTTCCTAGTAACAGGATGATTGTTGAATGAAATAGTGGCGTTGATTACAATTAAAGCTAGGTAGAATAATGTTATCACTGAGATAGGTGTAGAAATGATGATACCAAGGTGAGTGGGAACCAACAATATCATACACCATTTCTATTTCAAGGGGATCATATGTAGGGATCAATAGTTGGTTGACCAAAAACTCACATTCACGATGGTCTTGGGGAGTGTCAATGAGAGATTTGATCATAGCCATTACATTTGTAGCTTTATTTTGTAATCTAGGCACTTGTTCAAATTGGATATAGCCAAAGTAATTCTTAAATTTATCTATCATGTGTTTATAGGGGAGAAGCTTATCATATTTGGTTTGGAATTCGTCATTGACCCATTTTCAATGATAAGTTGGGAGTCACCATAAATAAGAATCTGATTGATTTTTCATTGTACAACAATCCTCAAACCTATGATTAAAGATTCATGCTTGAAAATATTTTTCATGCATGTTAAAGCCAAAATTAATTTCTTAGGGTTGAAGTCACCTTGTAGGGTCACAAAGAGAAAACCAATACTTGCACCATTCAATGTGTGTATGACACATCAAATAAAGATTCCATGTTTATGAAATAGTAAACACTAACTCATCTAAAAACTCTACAACCAAGGGATAAGCATCCACCAAAGGAGCATTGGATAAATTATCTATAATAACTTGAAATTTGATAGCTTTAAGATCCACATACTCAATATCCAACTCACTTAGGATTATGACCCACTTAGCCATATGACTAGTTAGTGATCTTTCAAATAATAGACCTACTTGAGTGGATCAACTTTAGAAATAAGTGTAAAAACTTAAAATTGCATTGGTCAATTTCATGCATTTGATTCAATTTACTAACACAATTTTCATCTTGATTCAATCATTTTTGTACATTTAGCTGAATAATCCTAATTGTTTAATTAAATTCATCATTTTCTTCTATTAATCGAGTAATCAATATTATTGAATTAATTCACCTCTTTCATGCTAATTTTTACCCTATTTGATTAAATAATGAAAATGATTTAATTAAATCCCTTAATTCCTCTCATTTGATGAAATAATCCTAGTAATTATTTAATTGAATGTCATAAATCCCCCCTTTTAATTAAATGATCTAATTATTCTCTCACCTTTCATAATTAAATAGTATCTCAATTATTTAATTGGCTAATATCTTCTATTTCTTGCAACTTCTCCCACTTGCAAGAGAATATTCCCATGGAATATTCCTCCAATTCAAATTTAAATATTTCCCTCCAAATGGATATATCTTCCAACATTCTTCTTACAATCATGGGATTGCATATTCTAATTCAATTAGAGCCCTTGATTAAATTCAACTATCCATGCCAATATTCAATTTTATCCATGGATTTGATCATTGATCCATGTCATTCTCTCACACTCATTTCTATCCATTGATTAGCCAAACTAATCTTAACCATTGATTAATCTAAAAATACTATAAATGACCCCTATTTCTATGAGAAAAGGATCCACAAAATTTCAGAAATTACACTATAGTTAATTTAATCCTCATTTTGAGAGAATTTTCATCCAATTCACCATTAGAAGATAATTCAAATCTTGTTTCAAAAATGGGATTAGGAAAGGGCTCATTATTCAACACTAATCCCCCAATGGAATGAGGTTTACTTGTGTTTAAATGAGTTTTCTTTAATCAATTTTATGTTATTTCATGTTTAATGGATTCCTAGTTAGCTTGGTGAGAATTTCATTGGGAATATGAGTTAATTAGGCTAAATGTTGGGTTTCTTAGTTGATTCTAGTTGCATTTGATCTAAATATATTTCATTTCACTTTTTTGGCATGCTCATTGTGAACATGAAATACATTTAGATCAAATACAACTAGAATCGACTAAGAAACCAAGCATTCAACCTGATTAATTCATATTCCCAATTAAATTCTTACAAAGCTAACTAAGAAGCCATTAAACATGAAATAATATGAAATTGATGAAAGAAACTTAATTAAACACAAGAAAACCTCATACCATTGGGGGATTACTGCTAAATTTATGTTGAATGATCAACCCTTTCCTAATCCCATTTCTGAAGCAAGATTTGAATGATCTTCTAATGGTGAATTGGATGAAAATTCTCTCAAAATGAGGATGAAATTGACTATAGTGTAATTTATCAAATGCTTTGTGGATCCTTTTCTCATAGAAATGGGGGCTATTTATAGGATTTTTAGATGAATCAATGGATAAGATTGGTTTGGCTAATCAACTAATAGAAATGAGTGTTAGAGAATGGCATGGATTGAAATGATCAAATCCATGGGTAAGATTGAATATTGACATGGATCGTTGAATTTAATCAAGGGCTCTAATTGAGTTAGAATGTGCACTCCCATGATTTCAGGAAGAATGTTGGATGATATTTCCATTTGGAGAGAAATATTTGAATTTGAATTGGAGGAATATTCCATGGGAATATTCTCTTTCAAGTGGGAGAAGTTGGAGGGATTAGAAGATATTAGACAATTAAATAATTAGGATATTATTTAATTATGCAAGATGATAGAATTTAGGATTCCGATTAAATAAAAGGGTGGGATTAATGACATTTAATTACATAATAAGAATTATTTAATCAAATCAAAGGAATTAAGGGATTTAACCAAATAATTTATATTATTTAATAAAATAGGGTGAAAATTAGCATGAAAGAGGTAAACTAATCAAATAATATTGATTACTCGATTAATAGAAGAAATTGATGAATTTAATTAAATAATTAATATTATTCAAATAAATAGTCAAGAATGATCGAATCAAGATGAAAATGGTGTTTGTAAATAGAATTAGATGCATGATATTGACCACGAAAATTTTAAGTGTTTACATTTTCCCCTCTTTGAAGTCAGGTACCTACTAAATTGGTCCAAGGAACTGATGCCTCTCAAATGAACATTCCTATTTAGATAAAAAATATAAAAAATCATGATTTTTTCAGATGCCCACTATGGCCTAGTGGAAGGAGTGGATGCTGGTATACAACCCCTTTGAGAGACCGAGCAAAAATTTCAATTTTTAGGTTGAGATCACAATAAGGATATAAGATTGGTTCAATTGCGACGAGGATAGAAAATAAGCCTTAGGATATGGATAAAAGGATCACAAGCAGCTATCAAATAAAACATGGAGATTTAGGACCAAAACCCTAGGGCAAGCAATACATTCAGGGTAAAAAACTTACTTTTCCATGCATATATAGGAGGTTGGGGTCACTTTAAAGCTCATTTACACACTTGGATTTGAGAATTTTGAGAGCTCTTAGAGATATTTTGTGAGAGACCTAGCATTGTAGCTAACATAATGGCAGATCATGTGCTTACCTTGCATCACTAAGAAAAATTCCATGCATTCCAACAACCAATCAACATAGGACCATTGATATGTACCCCTATAAAATTTCCTTGCACGTACTTTGAAATAGTGAAATGTAGGGTAGATTAGGTCAACATGAAATATATTAGATCAAATACAACTAAAATCAATTACAAAACCAAGAAATTATCCTAATTAACTCATATTCCTAATGAAAATTTTGTGAAGCTAACTAGGAGTCCATTATACATGAAATAACATGAAATTGATGAATGAAAACCCAATTAAACACAAGAAAACCTCATCCCAATGGGGGATTAGTGATGAATTGATGTAGAATGATCAACCCTTTCCTAATCCCATTGTCGAAGCAAGCTTTAAATGATCTTCTAATGGTGAATTGGATGAAATTCTCTCAAAAAGAGGATGAAAAGGACTATAGTGTAGTTCAAATAATTTATGGATCCTCTTCTCATATAATTGGGGGTTATTTATAGGATTTTGAGATGAATCAATGGCTAAGATAGGTTTGTCTATTTCAATGGATAAAAATGAGTGTGAGAGAATAGTATGGATCAATCATCAAATCCATGGATAAGATTGAATATTGACATGGATCATTGAATTCAATGAAGGGCTCTAATTGAATTGGAGTGTGCAATCCCATGATTTTAGGAGGAATGTTGGAAGATATTTCCATTTGGAGGGAAATATTTGAATTGGATGAGAATATTCTCTTGCACTTATGGGAGTTGGAGGACTTAGAAGATATTAACCAATTAAATAATTAGGATATTATTTGATTATGCAAGGCGAGAGAATAATTAGATCATTTAATTAAAAAGGGGGATTTATGACATTCAATTAAATAATTATGATCATTTAATCAAGTGAGAGGAATTAAGGGAATTAATTAAACAATTTTCATTATTTAATCAAATAGGATGAAAATTAGCTTGAAAGAGGTGAATTAATACAATAATATTGATTACCCGATTAGTAGAATTAATTGATGATTTTAATTAAGAAATCAAGATTATTCAATTAAATAGCCAAAAATGATCAAATCAGGATGAAAATGGCATTAGTAAATTGAATTAGATGGTGATATTGACCAAGACAATTTTAAGTGTCTAAATTTTGTCCCTCTTTGAAGCGAGGTGCTTGATACATTGGTTCAAAGAAATGATGCCTCTCAAATCAACATTGTTGTTCAGATCAAAAATTTTAAAATTCATGATTTTTCTAGATGCCCCACTATGCCTTAGTGGAAGGAATGGATGTTGGTATACTGCCCCCTCAAGAGATCGAGTGGAAATTTCAATTTTTAGGTCAAGATCACAATAAGGATATAGGATTGGTTCAGCTATAATGAGAATGGAAAATAAGACTCGGGATCATAGGATAAAAGGATTACAACATGCTAGTGAAGAAAAAAAAATAGAGATTCAAGACCAAAACCCTAGGTCAAGCAATGTATTTAGGGTGAAAAACCTAATTTTCCATGCATATATAGGAGGTTGGAGTCACTTTCAAGATTATTTGTACACTTGGATTTGAGAATTTTGAGAGATATAAGAGAGATTTTATGAGAGATCTAGTAGCATAGTTAACATAATGGAAGATCATGTTCTTCCCCTACATCGCTCAAATAGAGCCTGTGAGTTCTAGTGTCTAGCCAATGTAGGACCACTAGTACATACCCAAAAAAAAATTCCTTGGATGTACTTAAAGATAGTAAAATGTAGGCTAGATTAGGTCAAAAAAGGTGTCGATGTTTCAATGACACTTTGTAATGGTTGGTGACACTTTTGCAAGTTTCAACAATGCTTTTGCAAAAGAGTGCCACTCTAGAGAAATTTTGTTGGGGTTTAGAATAATACCGTGCTTTTGTAGACAAACCTATGCCTCTTAAAAAGTTTTAGAGCTACACATTTGCATGATTTCAAAACCATGCTTTTGTTTTACAACAAGACATTTGAAATATTGTTGTGCCTTTGCAAAATAGTGACACTATTACAAAATAGTGATGCACTTGCTAGATTGACAGAGCCACACCTTTGTAAATATGCTCACTTTTATATTTTTTAGGATTTTAGATAGTATTTCTTCTTTATTTTAGAAAAAAAATGCAATTGTGTGCATTGTCCATGCAATAGTTCTTTCGTCCACTATAGTCACATGAATAGAGGCTCAAGATTATAGGTTGAATGATTGATTTTGAGGATGAGGATGATTTCCTAGGAGTAGTTATTCTATACCATATTTTTTATATTCTAGAGATTCAGACACATCTTATGATGATGACTTGGCTCATGGAGTAGTGGCATTTAGAGACCTCTTCTTGTTAGCTCCAGAAAAGCAAGGCTACCATCACTCTCAAGGATGTCTAGCACATTGTATGAGTATCAATTGGTGGTGATAGAATGTTTTTAAATTAAAAAATGGGCACTACCTCCATATTCAAGGTACTAGGAGTGGATCATATGCATGTTGAGGGTGGCCAGATCGACCTATAGAGGTACCATGGCTAGGTCAATGATTTGACTCTTATAATTAGACGAATCATCATGGGAGTCGTGATGCCAGATAGATGTAGCTAAGGATTCAGTATTAGTTGGGATGTGGTATTGGAGGGTCTAATTGAGCATGTTCATACTTATGCGGACCATGTATTCTAGCAACCCTATACCACAACATGCATCATATGGTATATGTGAAAGGGTGCAACTTATGAACAAGGGTTACTGTGCTACACATCTGGGCTTGGGAGCACATTGTTGTGCTTTGACCTATGATCATGTTGCGAGATATTGATGAGGGGATCTCATGGTATACCAGTATATATGGATGGCCACTCTCCACCACATGGGTGCAATAGACATAGCCTACTAGAGGAGAGTAATTGATGACATGAAAGTGTTCAGGTGGTGCCCATATCTGCAGACACAATAATGGGATGATGAACAATATTAGCTATATTATGCATGCCAGACATGGTGGTTGATGGGGTGATAGATTCATATAATTGAGAGCTACTTACCGGATAGGGTAGCTTGTCAGTTTAGGGAGCAACAAGATGCTCCAGCTCTAGATTACAGGGTTGCATTTGCTTGAACCTTTAGAGAGATCAATGCTTGGGGACTATAGATAGTGCCTGAGACACCGATAGATGATTTTAGCAAGCTTTTCCAAAGCCTTGGGTATATGTAGGGGGGCCAGATGATCCTGGTACCACCCTAGCCTATGACATGTGGTTCCCCTAGAATTATTCAATTAGGTTGAATGACCTAATAGGGGTCGATGGTGCAATACATGGTAGGTGCAGAGGTAGAGGTAGGGGTAGGTGCCCCAAGATCATGATAGATAGGTTCTAGGGTAGGTCATGGGACAACATGGTGGGTATATTCTAGTTATTAGATAGTAGCCAAGGTTCCAACCAATAGGACCACCTCCATTGCCACCACAATAGTATTAGGTATAGGGGGTACAACAAGGTCCATATCCAAGAGACCAACACATATAGGTGCTTATGGTCAAGAGAGATCAGGATTTACAGGAAAGAGACATTACATGATAGGAGAGAGACATTGCTCACCAGGAGCGAGATTAAGATAGATAACAGTTCCAGTAGACACACATACAACATGCAAAAGAGAGCACATAGTTAGAAACTTGAGGCTACTACTTAGATTCAGGTGTAGGCATAGGCACATGTACCATGAATGTTGTATGGATAGGAAATGGCCAAGGCATCCTACTATAGGACACTTTATCATCAAGAGGTTCCAAGACATTGTCGACAATAACATTTTTATTATTGGAGTACTTTAGGACCTACCACATGAAGAGGGAGACCTTTAGTAGGAGGTCCATTAGGTAGAGTAGGTCATTAGCAGCCATATTGATAAGAGGATCTGGGGAGGAGAGGATAGATTCAAAGATATAAACACTTTTTTGATATATACCCTAATTATTTGATGTATATCCATTCGTAGGATTTTTTTTTTATAGCCTCATGTATATTTTTGATGATATATCACACACTCTTCTGATATGTATCATGACAATAATTTTTTGATATATATACATGAGATGATTAGACATGATAGTTATAGCTATGATGTGCCTCTTATTTCATGTTTATGTTATGATATATATATTTATGGATGCATTATTATTGTGATGTGTATGCAGATTTTTATGAGATGCTTATATGATTTTTCATGATGATCCTCTTTGTTAAACAAGCGCATGACAAATGAGAAAGGGGGTGAATTAGTTGTCACAAGATTAAAAACTTAAAACTTAAATAATTATCAATTCCACAACCACACTATTCTATTATTAAGTAAGAGAATGACACACAAATAACATAAAGAAAATAAACACAATGAACACAAGATTTTTTACATGGAAAACCTAATGAGGGAAAAACCATGATGAGGGTTAACTCACAATATAAAAGATTATAAAACAAGGCTCATTGCCTGAAAGAGGACTCATTTTCCAAGTACAAAGGCTCACTGCCTACAAAAAGGACTCACTGTCCAATAGGGAGGCTCACTACCTACAAATACAAAAGAGAACAAAAAGATCCACCACAACAATTAATGCACATTCGTAGGATTTCAGAAACCTTCAACTCACCGCCTTCAACACAATGAAAAAATTCTATCTCAACTCACTCACACACACTTCAACTCTTATGATTTGTAGCTCACTTTCATCACTTTGCATCACCCTATCATACAACTCTTCATAATTCAACTTGCTTTTATACCATCCTCATCTTTAGAAACTTTCTTCAAGGTCAGCCACAAATACCTCATTTCATAAATTCAAATTAGGCCAGAAACTCAAAATTCCCATGGTGGAAAGGAATAAAAGTGGACCAATAAAATATTTTTCAAGATCAAAAATAATATCTCGAAACAACCACTTGCTTCCTTAATTAAATTTTGTTTTTTGAATGAAGTGTAAAAACTAGGTCAGCCAAACCTAATGAAAACACAAATGATCATTGATGTACATGCTTCCCAACAAGAAGATGACACACAAACACCATGAAACGCTTCCTTACATGCATGAAAATACACCTTAGAATCTTCTAGATACATCCATAGAAAATGCAAACTTCAAATACTGAACGTCTTTCACCAGTCCGTTCAGACTGTATAAACCCATACTAAAATACTGAAACATGACTTCCAAATCACTAATCTTCAAAACTCTTTTCCAGAGCACAAAAAGACCTTCACAAGACATATTCTAGATCTGCAAAATCTGAAATGAAAATAGAGAAGAACTACAGAGCAAAAATATTTCTCCCAGACCATGGAAGACCAACTTTACCAAAACATCTCACATACCAGTGAACGTAACTTTCACATACTATCACACTAGAAGCTAGAACTCAAGAGATATTACCACTAAATCTTCATTAGTTAACATTTAGATCTGCATAAGCATAGGATCAACACAGGAGAAACATGAAGAACATACCAAAGAATATTTTGAACACATTAAACACTCTGACTTCTCTTCTTTATTAATTTTTTCAAAAGCACTTGGAAACTCATCAATACATCACATCTACAACAACATAAAGATAGTTCCATGTACTCACAACATCTCAACAACATCTCAACTATACATGTGCAATCTACAACATATTGAACTGTGTTGACATCAATGACAACATTAATGACAACACCACCAAACTTGCTCATACTTGCAACACTCTTTACTACGCTTATGACATGTATGCTTTATGATTAATCGTATGTTGATATCAATGCATGTGTATGTATGCAAATGTAGTGAATGGTTTCTTATAAATTTTATCATATGATATGTGATGATCATGCAAGATTTATGTTATGAGATGCATTTATTTTCCATATTTTCCATATAATATTTATGATGATGCAAAATGCATGTTATGAGATGTATGTTGATAGTTAATGGATGCAAGACGTATGGATTCATATGATTTTTGTTGAATGTCATGATACCAATTTGGAAATGTTAGCATGGATAGAAGATGGAAGAATTAAATGAACATTGATTAGCCTTTTTTTTTAGTAACTGATTCATAAGTCTCACAACTATATTATTATTCAAGACCTTATTACATATGTGATGAGTTAGGATAGATGATACCACTTTACTTCTTCAATTAGGATAAATTCATCATATCATTCCTTATTTTTTATGTAGAAAAAAGGCATGATGCATCAAGGTATTGAAGACAGGATGGTGTTGTATCTAATACGATGGGCTTTGACTCTACAAACAGATCTAGAACTATCATTGTGCATACCTGACATACAAAATCCTTATTTGATCATGTGAAAGAATAAGCCATCGAAGTAAGGAGACTAACACACAAAAGGTTTGATAAACGTGATATGTCCTATCCATTATTTTATGTGAGTCTATCCCCACATGCAGAAGGAAAGTATTCACTGAGGTCGTACTACAAGAATATCCAACAAGCATAGAAAATGAAAGCAATGAGCAATTCCCT
Source organism: Sequoia sempervirens (assembly GCA_007258455.2). NCBI lineage: Eukaryota > Viridiplantae > Streptophyta > Pinopsida > Cupressales > Cupressaceae > Sequoia > Sequoia sempervirens. The sequence goes on along the minus strand of VDFB02353493.1, from coordinate 312,732,763 downwards.
ATTCCTTTCTCCCTAAATAATTTTGATAGAAATCATCGAGAGGTCATTGGAATGGAATAATAAGATAAATCATATGAATAGATCAAAATTAACAAACAATAGGGTATGTGCAGGATCATGATGCGCGAAAAAGTGGCGATATGATGGGTATGTGTAGGGTATGTGGCTGATGACTTTTTTTTTTTACCAAAAATTGATTAAATGAAAAGGGTTTTTAAATGAGATTCTCAGATTTCCACCAGTATAAATTATGCTTTGGTTTGAATTTAATAAATAATTATTATTCATTTTCTATTTGAATTATGACTAAACTCCTAATTGATAGGCTGATTGAAAAACATCTATAGCTTTCAAACAATATCACATTTTTTGAATCTGAAACATGTTTCACATTCTATGCTTCACATACTATAAGATTAAAAAATATATATTTGAATTTCATGAAGTTTTGACTAAGGTGGGACATATGAGTTTTATATTTTTAAAAGTTGTAATAAAAATTCATAATTAATCATTTACTTGAAAAATTTACAAAAAAAATGCATCACATTGGGACATGAGTCCTCTACTTATATATAAAATATTATAAAAAAATATTATCATTTTATTGTTGTTAGGGTGCTCAAATAGACACCTACTTCTTATTTTTTCCTTGAAATTTAAGTACTACTGCATTGAAATTTCAAATTTTCACCAAATATATATATATATATTTTATATAAACCTAGTAGTTTAGAAACTACATTAAATTTGATATAGATTCTATCCTTACATATTTTTGAAATAATATATAGATAACTTATTCAAAATTTTTATGTCAAGTTGCCTAACTCTGATTTTTCTAACTTCTTCGCCACTTAAGGACTTATTTCTTCCATGATGATCCTGCACATACCTAATAAATGTTATTAATATCTCTTTCAAAAGGATGTGACTAAAGTGAATTCCAATGATGATGCCCATTGTAGGAAAGATGTATACTAGTACATGCTATCAAATGCTTGTCTAGAACTAAGTGTTGGATAGGCCATTGATAAAAATGTTAACCAACATGTTTACCCAAGATGAAGACTTATGATTTTTTATACTTTATAGTTTATGCTTCACTGATTGTTATACCTTTTTCCGTTTGTGTTGCTAAAGGTTGAATATTATGATTGATTTATTAGGGATGTAAGTTTATTGCGAGTGAAATAGAAATGGGTTGGGTGAATTTATTTTCTAGATATTTTAATGTTTTTAACATTTTGAAATGTTTGAGGCTGTTTTGGAACCTTTGAGATTGTATGAATGTTTATGTTTTCCAGTTATTTGAGGTTTTTTTTTCTTTTTATGAAAGATATTTTAATGTTTCCCATTTTTTTTTTGTTTTCCAAGTTTAGAACAAGATCAGGACCTAAGGGAAATTGACCTTATGCTTCGGGGGCTCATTGATGATCGCCTTGCCTATGTAAGCACAAAGAAAATGTCGTTCAACTGACTCTTGACAAGTGACTATTTTTTATGATATATAAGCATTAAGATTGTCAATTTATTAGTATGGACTATGAAGGAATGACCTAATGCCTCAGGGGCTCATCAATGACGACCTTGCTTATGTAAGCATAGAGACAACATAGTTTGACATGTGTTTTTGAATTTTTCATGTATTTGAAGTATTTAAGGGTTTTTTATTTGATTTGGATGTTTTTGGAATTTCAAGATGACTTGAATGTATTTGGGATTTTGATGATGTTTTGACTGTTTTTGATATTTTTGATATTTTGAGGATGATTCAAATATTTTTGATGTTTTGAGCTTTACAAATGTTTTGATGTTTTTGAATTTTTGAGAATGATTTGGATGTTTTTGAATTTTTACCTTATCAAATGTTTTGATGTTTTTGATATTTTGAATATTTTGTAATTGTTTTAGGATTTTTGAGAATAAACTTAAGGGAATATACAAGAACCTGATTTGATAGAAGTATACAAAGGTTCCCATAGTGTGATGTGATAGACTACTTCAATACAGGTAAGAGAAACTAACCTTAGGAGTGTGCCAAGTAGTACTAAAGGGGAATATGATACTTACAAAATACCAAGCTACAATACGAACATGGATGGATGAAGGAATAAATAGGATAAATATGATGGAGGATGGATGTGATGGATAGAGGATGTAGGATAAGTAATAGAGCCAATGGTACATAGGAGATGGTGCTTATTTACACCAGATACCTATTTTCTAGGTTTTCACCATGTAACTTTCCCAAAGTGCTACTGAAGTGGTTTTTGCTAAAGGATGAATTTTCTCTTTACTCTTTTGATCCTTTTTCTATATTATTTTTGGATTTTTTTAATTTTTTTTTTTTGGATTTATACCCTTCAGGAACTAGGCATAAATATTTTTGAAATGTGTGTTGTTGATGGGATCCTGCAAAGGTTCTCCTTTAGGGGTGGCTAGTTGATAAGCTTTCAATCCATATCTTGCTATCACAATGAAAGGCCCTATCCAATTTGACTCAAATTTACCCTTGCTATTTGCATCTAGCATGTTCTTCTGATTCTCTTTTAGGACAAGGTCTCCCACTTGGAAGCATAAACCTTTGATATTTTTATTATAGCTCCTTGTAAGTCTATTCTAGTAGGCTTGTAGGTGATTCAATGCTTCAAGGCAATGTTCATCCAAGAACTCTAGCTCATTCATCTTGGATAATTTGTATTCTTCATCAATAATGAGATGATGCAGTGACAGTCTCAGGGACATGAGATCAACCTCAATAGGTAGGATGGCTTTAGTTCCATAGACTAAGGAATAAGGTGTTGCACCTATGGGGTGTGTAGATACTAGTTTTCTAGGTCCACAAGGTGGGGTTCAGTTGTAGGTGCTAATCATGACCAACTTCATTGACTATATTCTAAATAGTATCTAAATAATGATCTTGTTAGAAGGATCAAATTGATCATTTCCTTGAGGGTAGTAAGGGGTGGAAAAGATATGCTAGATATTGAATCATTGGAATAGTTCTCGAACATCCTAGTTCTTAAATGATGTTCCATTATCTATGATAAGGGATTGAGGAACACCATAATGGTAGATGAGGTAATTCAAGATAAACTTGGATATCTTCTTTCTCATTATGTAGGCCATTGGTATTTTTTCAATCTACTTTGTGAAGTACTCAGTGGTTATAATGTTGAAATTATAACCATTAGAAGAAGTGCGGGTGATTTTATGATTGAGTCCCCATTGTAAAAAAGGGCCAAGGTGAAGTTGTGATAAGACTAAGATCTTGATCCAATGCATGAATGAGATCTCCATTTTTTTAGCATTGTATATATTTCTTGGCAAAATAATTTGCTTCTTATTCCATAGTGGGCCAATAATATCCTATCCTCAACAATTTCTTGTCCAATGTTGTACCACTTGAATGTGACCTATAAATTCCTTCATGTACTTATTTCAAAGTAGTTAAAGCTTTCTCTTGGTTAAGACATTGCAGTAACGTTCCTTCAAGGCTTCGTCACTAGATGGTATTGTCTAAAAGGAAAAATCATGATGCTCTTCTAATAAAAGTATTTCTAAGGCTCAAAGTAAGGTCAAATGGGAGGATACCTCTATGTAGGTAAGTGAATATGTCATGATACCATGGGGAAATATGACCAACGATTTCACACATAAAACCAAATTTGAATGTACCTTGAAATCTAGTATGAGAAGCTTCTCAATGAGGAATTCATATTTCAAACTATTGTGAGGCATGTCTAGCAAGGATTGAATAGTAGCCATGGCATCTGCTACTTGATTGTTGATCCTAGTTATCTACTCAAATGTTATTTCAATGAAATAATCCTTTAAATTGTACACCATCTTCTTGTAGGGCATCAATTTTTCATCCTTGATCTAATAATCAGCATAAACCTAGTTCACGATTAGTTGAGAATATCCATAAAATTGTATCTCTTGGATCTTCCATTGTACCACAATTTTTAACCTTATGATGAGGGCGCCATACTTAGCTATTTTATTTGTACATGAAAAAGTTAACCTATATGATTTGTGGATGTAATAACCTTTTGGGTTGATGAATAAAATTCCTACTCTAGACCCATGTTGTGTGTATGAACCATCAAACAATAACTTCCATTGTTCAATTGTGCTAAGGATGACACTGATTCATCAAGAAATTTTGACACTAAAGGGTTCTCTTCATATATGGGGGATTCTAGCTAGTTGATCAGTGATGATTTTTCACTTGATGGATTTCCAATCAACATATTCTATGTCAAAATCTATGAGGATCATTACCCATTTTTTTGTATGACTTTTGGGAGTAGATATTTCCAATAAGTACTTGAGTGGATCTACCTTGGAGATGAGTTTAACTTGATGTGAAAGCATTTAGTGCCTAATATTTTTGGAAAGAAAACACCAAGTTGATAAACAAGCTTTTTCAATGAGTGGATAATTTAGCTCATATGCTACCAAGGTTCTGCTAATGTATCTATAGACACCTAAATTTGGACAATTAATTTATTCAAATTTATCCCCTTTCATCTAAACATCCTTTTATTTGCATTAATTAAGTAATATTACTATTATTTAATTAATACCCTTAATTCTACCAAATCCCTAAGGTATTTAATTAATAATTAAATACCTTATCTCTTCAATCCCCCTTTCATCAAATGAATTAAATAAATATGACATTTATTTAATTCCTCACATATCACATCACTTTTCCTTAATCTTAATCAACCTCTTAATCTCTTCATTAGGGATGTGCACATTCCTAATCCTTGATTAGGATGTGTCACATCCTCCAAATTTTGCAAGTTGGCTTCTAATCCTCATTATCATCTAATTATCTTCTAATTACTGATTAGTTAAGCCTAATTAGTACCTTGGTCAACTCTCCCCATCCCCCAAGGAATTTTTAATTCTTTTTTATTCATCCAGGGCTCCTCTCTTCCCCATGTGAATTTTTAATTCAATTTTATTCCTCCTAGAATCCCCTTTTCCCATGCATCTTCTAGAATATTTGACTTGTCACATCAAGTCACATGTGGACAAGTGCTTCCATTTTTTGAAACCTTGTCAATGGGATTCTTCCAAGCATGTGAATTTTTAATTCACATTTATTCACCCAAGATTCTTCTCATCTCCCAATGTACTTCCAAGGTACATGTCCTTCTTACACATCACTTGTCCTCCCTTCCACCTCACTTCCACATCATCTTACCATTAGCCTCTTCACATTCCACATGTAAAGATGTGAGGGCTTGTGAGTCCTCAACTCACCATATCCCTTCATCTTAGCCTTGTTGGATAAATATCAACCATTGAATTCTCTATAGAATTCAAATTTCTCTATAAATACCCCCTCTTCATGGGCATTTACAAAGACTTAGTCATTTGAGCAACCTTAAATGTTGTCATTTTGTGCACTCATTTTACAAGCATTTTCTCTCATCTAGCCATCCATTTTATCCATTTGCATTTGCATCCCACCATATAGTTAATCTTGCATTTAGATACAACAATAGCCATCTAAGGAGCATACAAAGCAATCAAAATCAAGGGCCAACCAAGGAATTTCAGCTGCAAAGAGAAGGTATAATCATTTGCAATCTTTTTTTCATCTTATCTCTTTGTGTTAAGAATTCCTTAGGATAATCTTTGAGGTGTTATTTGTGCTTTTACATTATATTTTAGTTGTTTTGCATCATTATAATAGGTAAAAATTAAGGATACACAGTATCATATAGCTCTCTCCTTTCTAGTTTCATCATGTTGAGCCAAAAGAGCCCCTAGGGTTATTACAGTAGTTGAGATGTAAAGTATCAAATGCTTTCTAACTATCGATGGCATCAAGATAGGTGGTGTCACTAGATAATATTTGATTTGTTAAAATTATTGCTCACAATTTAGATCCTATTTGTAGGCCACACCCTTATGAAGAATATGAGTAAATGGATGGCACTTGTTTGCTAGTTGCACTATGAACCTTTTGATAGATTACAATCTCCCTTGTAGGCCTCAAAGTTTCTTAATTATCTATGGTGGTTGCATATCCATGATTTCTTTGACCTTAGTTGGGTCCAATTGAATTCCCCTTCATGATACAATGCATCCCAAGATTTTTCCTATAGTGACACCAAATACGCACTTCTTAGGGTTCAACCATACCTGATATTTATCAAGTCTATCAAAGAATGGTGCCAACACATCTAGATGTTCTTTCCTTGTCTTAAAATTAGCCAGGATATCATCCACATAGTCTTACATATTCTTATGGATCATATCATGAAAAATTTAGGTCATAGCCCTCTAACATGTTGGCCCAACATTATTAAGACCAAATGACATTACGTTCCAAAAATATGTTCCCCATGGACACATGAATGTTTTTTTTATGCAGATATTCCTTGGCTACCATTATTTGATTATATCTTGAGAATTTAGATCCATGAGCAAAAGCATTTTGTGCTCTACTGTTAGGTCAATAATAATATATATGTTTGGTAGAGGAAAATCATCCTTGGGACATGCCTTATTCAAGTCTCTGAAGTTTTTGCATATCTTGACACCCCCAATGGTCTTTTCAGACTTGAACCAAGTTGGAAACCCATGTAGGATAGTTTATTAGTTTGATAAACCCTATGTCAAGAACCTTTTGAAATTAAACCTTTACCAACAATTCTATATGTGGATTCATTTTTCTCAGCTTCTGCTTTACTGGCTTCAGTTGAGGGTGAATAGTGAGATGATGAAATACCGATGATGTGTTGAGCCTTGACCTTTCTACATAGGACTAGAGTCATTGAAAAAGTAACCCTTCTACTTTTTCTAACTTATTCGTGTTCTCCTTGTGGTTTTGGCGTAATGTTTACTTAATTTAATGTTTTAATGTGGATGCAAAATTCACATTAGGTCTTGAGCCCTTGTGAACTAATGGAATTTAATGGTGCCTTGCAAAAGTCTTGTGAAGTGTTGTAACACACTTTTACACTTTTGTAGGGTTTTATCAATTAAATAAGCATAATAATCATATTCAACCTTAATCTTTCCTTATTTGGAGTGTTGAAAAGTGTTGTAACACACTTTCACATTTATCTAGGCTTTTCATTAATAATTGGGTTTTCTTATACTTTAACTAGCCCTATTTTTCATCCACAAGCCTCATTTATTTCATCTTTTCAAGAATAATCTTGACACCAGTCATTAACCAATCATAATTCAAGTGTTATTGGCTTGTGTGGTCCAAATTTAGTGTTTAGGACTCATTTGCCACCTTGGGTGAATGGGTTCCACTAGGATCTTTTGGCCCCGAACCAGTTTTTACACATTTCTAAGAATTTGTTTTTTGTCCCATACATTATATCTAATGGTACTCATTTGCCACCTTGGGTGAATGAGTCTCGTGTGGCCCAAATTCAAATTTAATTCAAATTGTTAGTGGGATTTTATTCTCCTAGATCTGATGTCAGATTGTAGTGTTGTAATTTTGGGAATTCTTGCATAATTAAGTATATACAAGGTCCTTTCACCCTTATTCAATGCCTAGCATTCAAGAGAGTTCACAAGAAAATTCAAAGGAATTCAAGGCATATTATCAAGAATTCTTCAACTTCCAATCATCATGTCAAAGATTGCATTCTTCATGTTTGTTATTGTGCTAAAAATTGTGATGTAGAGTTCATGATCCAAGCAAGTGTTTCAAGCAAGATCAATATCATTCAAGCAAGAGTCAAGAAACACATCCATTGTAGTCATTTCAAGCATAATTGTAGCACCTTATTGCCAGGGTTTGGTGAGTTGGAACATTGTATTTTGTTCATTCATCATTCTCCATTTATATTTGCTTTCATTTCAAGGTTTAATTACCAACAATGTGTTTGACCAAGGAAAACCCCTATTCACTAACACCACAAAAATTTTCCCCCTTCTTGTGTGTGATTTGCAAAGCTAGGTTGAATATTTTTCAAGGAGAAAAGCTAGATAAAAAATTTCAAATCCCTAAAGTTGTCATCAAGCCTTGGAAAGACTTGGAGAAGGTCTACAGGTGGCAATTTACAGTTTCAGATATGGAAATAAGTCAAGAAGAGTAGAGAAAATTGAGAGGAACATAATTGGGTCTTGAACTTCTGGAAAAGAAGTGGACTAATTTTCCATTAGTGGTGAACGAGTCCCACTATACAAGCCAGGAAAATATTTTCATAGATCTAGACACCCTTTTTGTAGATTCTTTTTCTTGCACATTTTCCCAAAAACTAGACTGTTTCACCCAACTCCAGTCAGCTTTGACAATACATTTTCCAGTGCTCGAGATCTCCATTCTATCTTATCTAGATTCCCAAGTGCATACTTTCTATTTTGTAGTTTTCTGTTGCTTTTCATTCACTTTCGTAGGTCATTTAGTGTTAGTTTGCATTCAATTAGGGCTTTACATTTCATTTTACATTTCATTGTCTTTTCCACTTGGTGGTGAACCCCTCATTATATCATATTCATTTCCTAGGAATACCCTATTGCAAGATCTCTTTCTCTTTTGCATTGAGATCTCTAGGGTTATCCTTGAGTGGAATCTCATTGAAAGTGGCTACAAATACATCAAACTTTATCACATCCACCATTTTTAATAGGTTCCTTTTTGGTGAACCTAAATTTAGGACATCATAATTCTGATTTAGAGTCCTTCTTCATCCTAGGCTTAGCTTGCATTAAGATTTTCATAGGTTAATTTGTAATCTAGGGTTTCAATTTTTGTATTAGTGAAAATTTCATTTAGCTTGCATTATTGAATTTAATTTCATTGAAAATTAGTCAAAATCTACATTTTCATCTCATACATGGCTCAGAAAACTTAAAAAAACATTAAATTCAATTCAAAATTTTTGAAAATTTTCAAAAAAATCATCGTTGGGAGTCATTTTCCACCCTTGGAAAATTAGTTCCTCTGCACATTTTGCATTGCATTTTCTAGTATTTAAAATTCATTTTCTGAGTTTTTGTTTATTGTTACCTTTCTGCTTCAATTTGTTGATTTTTCTGTTTCATTCAATTCATCACATTTAGCTTAACTTCATTCATCTTGTGCATTGCTTAAAATCACAATTTCATTTACAACATTGTTGCATAGTTTACAATCTCAAATTTGCATCATGGATATGTTCTTTAAGAAGCTTTGGATGCCATTAAAGTCCTTACTGGATGTGCCAAGTTGTGCCTTTGGAAATGACCCTAATGACATTGACCTTACTCATGCTCACTTAAGTCCTAATGCATGTCCTCCTCGTGATGTTTAAATCATTGGAGAAGATGATGACAACATGAATAAGTTCCTAAATGATTATCTTAACAAGCTTGAAGCTAATGCATCCTTCTATCCATCCACGAAACAACCAAATTTTCCCATAATACCACCTCTTGAGATGTTTGGTTACTTACATCCTGAAACAAAATTTGAATCTAAGTTCCTCTAGACAAGCGAACAATCAACCATTTTATGATAACAAAGTAACCAACACTCCCATCAATCTTGAAGAAAGATATATGGAAAAGGCTTCACAATCTTGAGCAAACAAGGATGTGATACAACAAATGAACATGGAATTCACCAACTCCTCTAAGTAAATACTAACTAATGAAAACATAAAGGGGTTAGGCTATCAAGATCCATCTCATAACATAAGGCCTGTTAGAGAATATCTAAGGCTTCGTGGTGATGGCATGGTGATCTTTGATTCCCCTCCTAATTTGAATATCCTTCTTCCTAAATAACAACCAATAGATCATATCAATGACAAGGATAAAGATAAGATCATCTTAAGACCTCTTGCCCTAATCCTATCTAGAGAAGTTGGTGAATCTAGCAAGCATAAGAGGCCTTACAAATTACAAAAAATTATGACCCCTTCATCCACCACCTGAAAGTGAAAGGAAACTACAATTGATTTTGAACAAAGAACTAATAACATTACCAACTATGGATAGATTAGTGCTATATCCTAAATATGCACATATCATCAAACTCTCAGACACAATACTGATTAGTGTTATGTATTCCAATTAGTATTGAAAAACTTTCACTTTGATGGCAATGATTGCCATCATGTGATTTCCTAGCTTAATATTGTTTCACCCCTTGTCATGTAATAGTTGTAGAACATCCTATTCTCACTATTAGATGACCTTTCTCTTCACCTACCTCGGCTCATTCTTATCTCACACTCAATGGGGGAAAGAAATTGATAGCCTTGAGGTAGTAATGAATTTTTTGTTGTCCCTTAGGTCCGTTGTTCACCTTCCACTTATACAGACTAAGATTGAGAGGTGGATGACTTGCTCATAGGTTGAATCACATTTTCCTTACTAGTCTTTTCTTTTTCATTTTATTTTGTATGATTGCATGTGTGTAATGTGATCCCTCGTGATGTTCTATTTGATGTTTTCACTCTCTTTGTGACATTCCTCTATTTGTACCTTCATTCTTCTCTATTTCTTACATCTCTTTTTCTTTTTATATTTTTCATTTGTCTTGTATTTTCCTTTTGGGGATGACGTAAGGTGTTGAGACATTCATGTCTCTTCCATGTCGACCCAAAAGTCTTTTCCTTTGCTTTATATTTTTCATTTGTCTTGTGTTTTCTTGTTGGGGATGACACAAGGCATCAATACAACCTATGTCTCTTCCATGTTGACCCAAAAGGTTTTAGTTTGTTTTCACTCCCTTTGTGTCATTCTTCCAGCTGTATGTGTATATGGGGGATGATGACAGTTCCAATCTCTCTAAAAACATTGCAACAAAGACAATACTGACCCCAAATCCATAGATCCTTTATGTGTTTGGTGTTTTCATTTTGGGGGAAAAGCCTCCCTTTTCTTTTTTCTTGCATGACAAAGCTTTACTTGGAAACATATGACTTTGCATAGGGCTTTCTAAGTTGGTTCTCATTTCTTCCTTCTTGTTTGCATTTTTCATTTGCTACTTTAAAGTAATTGCTCACAATATGTTGTTTAACAATTTATTTAAAGTGGGGGCATACATTAGCATTATTCCTTTGCATTTTCCTTTTTCTTGCTTCTTAGTGCAACCTTCTTACTTTATACAATGCATTTGTTGCTTTGTGGATGACAATGGGTGTAATTTCCTCTAAGAGTGTGATCTCTCATAGAATATTACATTCCTCTTAGTGGCTTGATGTGACACACTACATCCCCTAAGTTGCAAATTTTCTATTCTTTGATTGGTCCTCTCTTGGAGACATTAGGCACAATTTTCCCTAAGTTAAAGACCTCACATGAAATAAGAAAGGCTCCTTTCAACATTTCCTATTTTTGCATTTTTCATTTATTATTATATGGCCACCTTGCATAATACAACTTGGATGCCTATGGAGCCATACTATTTTTTAATGAGCTCCAAGCATATAAAGTTTTTCCTGTCTCATGAAGCTCAAAAATCATTTTTCTGTGGTGCCTTATTGTAGTTATCAGGAGGTATAACTTTGGTATGGTTTGAGCAGGAATCCTAATCTAAGGCATGACTTTCCCCATAGCCACTTGTGTGTGTGTGTGAGAGAGTGCATACCAGCGATGAGTGTATGTGTCTCCCCCATTAGGACTTCTCACTTGGAAGACATCCAGGAGTTTTGTCGCCTCAAAGTGAGTATGCATTTTTCAGAAAAACAACCTAGATCTGATCCACATCATGATAGAAAAATGATCGAATCTTGATATGATTTTGTTTTGTTTTACCCTTTCTCTTTTTATCTTTTGTAGTGTATGCTTGTGCCTTGTCATTGTTCTCTATATCATTCTCATATATGTTCCTTTGTGCCTATGTTGGTTTATCATGAGATCTTGATCCTCAAGGCTTGATCACCCCTCTTGATCATTGTTTCATTTTATTGGCATTGGTACATTTAAACCCCTCTTAATGTGCAATTTTCTACCACTAGTGAACAAACAAAAATATATGACTAAATAAACTACTAAAATTTGCATATAAATGACTAAGTTTAGTCATGTGACTATTAATGGTTTATTTGTAGTCATTTATAACACCACTAAATTTATGACTAAACAATTTTAGTCATTTATTTCCTCATTGATTTTAATCATTAATTTGGTCATTGAATTGGTAATTGATTTAGTCATTTATTTAGTCATTATATTTAGTCATTAATTTTAGTAACGTGACTATTTTTGTGGCTTATTTGTAGTCATTTATAACACCACCAAATTTATGACTAAAATATTTTTGTCATTTATTTAGTCATCGATTTGTTCATTGATTTAGTGGTTAATTTAGTCATTTATTTAGTCATGGTAGTGATTTGTTTAGTCATATATTTAGTCATTAATTTAGTCATTACTTTAGTCATATATTTAGTCATTGATTTAGTTATATATTTAGTCATCAATTTAGTCATTTAGTCATTAATTTAGTCATTTTTATTTACTAGTTTTCATTAATAAAAAAAATTACTTATCAACTATCTAAAATATTTGCACAATAAAAAAACAATGAGAAGGTAAAAATAACTTATTTTATTAATAAAAAAGATATTACATTCAACTGTGTAAGCTTGAAAATGGAGTTACAATTTGTTATCCCAACATAAAAGAACTTGAAAATATTACAAGACATTGCTAAGAGAGAAAATAACTAGCTGAAATCTACTCCAAAACCTTGCCTTTATGTTGTTCAACAACTTACAAAAGAATAGGAACATGACTATTCTTTTATATCATAACCTAAAATCCCTTACCCTTTAAATGAATAAGTACATGATACATCTTTGCAAAGGAACTTTCATTCTATGATTGTGATAAAGCTCCAATCATCTGTGGGCTACCCTCATTCAAACTGACCATGCACAAATATATTCAAACTCTCTTGCCTACTATAGCTCTTTATGGAAACTCTGCCACCACCTCCACCAACCCATCCCTTACATCCAAAAGCACTTATCATACCCATTCCCTTCCTACACAAGGTAAAAAAGAGTCCCTCAATTCTACAATCAATAAAACCAATCTAAATGTAAGCAAAGAAAGTGTATCCATGGTTAGTGTAAATAATAACCTTAAATTTGAAATACTTCAATGGGTCTATACTAAAGTACCAAAGCATTAAGGAGATTTTATATTTTCTACCATGTTCATATCCTAGAAAGATTAATGAATTACGTCAAAATAATGACTTCCATGGGTCATTACCAGTTAAAATTGCTTGCATTTGTTAAATATCTATCATGAACATAACATCTTAAAAGAATATTTCCTTGTTATTAAAACAAAAGTGATCAAGGTATCAAATCTAATAAAGAAACTACTATCAATCTAAGCCAACATAAATATAAGCAGAAGTGGTGTTTACAGCGAAACAATAACATTAGTTGTTGCTATGTAAGAAAAATATAACAAAACATGCCAAGAGATTGTAGACCAATATCAATGATTGTTCTATTCATTAAGAGTAGTGCTTGTACACAAAATATAGACCAAGAAACATATATCAAGATTAGACTACTTTCCCAGACTAGGAAAAACATGTATAAAATGCCCAAAATTTGTCAAATATAACACAACCATCAATAATTAACTAAAGCCAAATCATAGCAACTACCCACAAGTCAACAAGGAATTAGCATAAAGTTAGTTTACAAACAAAATACAAAAACTTAACAAGTTATTTTATATGAACTACATCCTCCCCCACCCCCCATTCAAACCTACTTTGCAATGCTAGCATCTTTAGCATATGCATCTTGAATGTTTTCAGCAAGCTTATGAAGAAAGATATTTGAAGCTCCTCCTGCAGCCACAATAAATGGACCAGTAGCTAGAGTTACAAGGGAAACTTGTCATCAATTTATGAATCCCACAACAAGACCTCCAAAAAATGTTGCCATGTTATGGACATAATTTCCCACCTGGTTCATCAATTGAGTTATGTGCATCCCCAAGGAAAGTTGTGAATTTTTTAGTACACAAAGAAGTCAGGACAAGCTTAGTTTGATATATCACTGGGCAATGGGGATAGGATCAATATACTAAACAATGGGATAAGCTTAGTCTAATACATAATTGCAATGGGGAAAAACTCTACATGAAGGTTGTGATTGCAACATTTAGGAATTGTTAAGAAAATACTTGGAGATGAGTCTTGGTTTTATTTAAGTATTTTAAGCGCTTCGGAATTTTATAAAATTTTAACCAATGTCTTTCATCTTTAAGATTTTAAAGAATCCATAACCTTTAACTCTTTTCAAAACCATTTTCATGGTAAATGAATTAAGCTATGTTTTAATATAGGATTATACCCATCAAGTTATAGAAAAAGATACAATGCTATCCATTTAGCCAAAAAGATAACCATACTGGACAAAGTCGCAACATCTCTGGTCAACAATAATCCTAGATTAGACATGCTATCAAGACAAAGAATCTAATATCAAGATAAAAAACCTAATATAAAAATGGGGAGCTAAAGTTGATCACAAATTCTATCTCAATTGAGTTAGTAGCATATATAAATAAATTGAAATTTCTTCCTTATTGTTACATTTATACAGGTTAAAAGGAAAATGAAACAAAGTAGCTTGAGAGCTCTACCATAAAGTAGTAGGAGTCCCATGTTGTAGAGTATGAAACATGCAAATTGAAAAGCCCACTTTTTTCCATGAATCTGAAAACCATCACAAAAGGAAAAAAAGATTGAAATTTTATCACTGTAAAACAAAAAATATAAACAATAGCTATGATAACAGCTATCTACTCATATATCGATCTATAAAAAGCAAGGCCAAATGATATGAATTACTATTATTAACTGTGTTTTGAGGTAAATATACATAAATATTGTTATAGAACCATCAAATTCAGTAGCTATTGTAGTTGTGCTACTTGCATTGCTCATTTCCATGTTTCATGGAGATCTACAATGGTTTCTATTAGTGTAGCTTTGCTATGTAGATATCCATTCATAAAAACAAGGGAAAATATATAATTGGTCAGATATCAATATCAATGCTTGAGAATAAACCTAAAGATGACTACAAATGAAAGCAAAAAAATAAAGAATAAAAAAGTTGTGTGACAAAGACATTACTAATCTTCACCAATGCATATAGGTTATGGATCATATATGAATATAGGCTGAGTATTTCCAACAACATTGATTTTTAGTTGGATCCTAAAAATGCCGCAACTTATATTCTTCTCTAAAACATTTGTATGAGGTTTAAATAGTAAAGAGAATGATGAAAGATAGAGGAATTAAAAAGATACTTGGATGTAGTTGGATTGAAGGCCGTAAACTGGTACATTTTTTTGTGTAGGAGAAAAATCACATCCACAAACATGGTAGAGCTATGTAAATTAGGAGAAATTGGCTTGGAAAATGAAGGTAGCAGGGTATAAACAATCATGTACTTTCCACCATAGTGAAAAGTTAGCAATTGCATTTGGTTTGTTAAACATGGCCCCTAGTACAACTATTAGAGTTGTTAAGAACCTTAAAGTATGTTCTGACATCTCCAAGATTGTTGCAAGAGAAATTGTTCTGAGAGATGTGTTATGTCCATAAAACATACCTGATATGTCCATAACTCTTGTGACAAGTCATGATTGCCATCTTTAAACCCTTGGATTGCTACATAGCTTAATCCTGCACTCTTTCACTCAAAATGCACCCCCAAATTCTTTTACCTCAAAATATGAGCAATCAAGTGGGCATGTTAAAAAATTTCTTTCATGCAAGCACTTCCAAAATTAAATATACTGTAGCATATACATAAGATTACAAGATGTGCAATTATCAAGTGTACATTATAACAAAAAAATTATGTTTCATCACATTACAACATTCAAAGTAAACTAGAGCCAACATCATCAAAATCCTAACTTCAATTCCATATTCAGTAACATAGTCATAAAAGTACAAAAAAAGGCTCAAAAAGCTTAGTGAAATATTTAAATCAAATTTCAATCATTACTGACAATCCAAGCATCACACTCAATATAGCTATATCATTTTTCCCAAGGCTTAGAGAAATGGGTATATCAAAATTGAAGATTGAACTCATTTTATTTCCATTTACACCTCCTCTATCATAAATCAAGTTTCAAAAGGTCTTCATTAACATTTTCAAAATCCTTCATGCAACAAAAACATAGATGAAAACCTTGAATGCACTATTATGACTCTAAAATTTACATTATAAATGGCTTGGGCTTCAACCATGTGGGTTTGGGGGAAACACCCCTAGCAAAGTCAAGGGGCAATGCCCCTTGTGGGGGTCTGGGGGCAACACCCCTAGTGGAGTTGAGGGGCAGCACCCCTCGCGGGGGTCTGGGGGAGCACCCCCAGTGGGGTCAAGGGGCAGTACCCCTCGTGGGGTCTGGAGGCAACACCCTTGGCATGTTCCCTGTTGTGGTATAGGGCGAGGTTGAGGGGTAGTGCCCCCGCCGCCAACACAAATTTAAGGTTTCTAAAACCATACAAAAATCCATGGCACACCTCATTTTTATGATTTTTTGAGTGGCAAAAAATTGGTGGGACATTGTGTTATTTTCCACTGATATGTTCTAGTGCTGCCAATATGCTTTCATCGATCTATCAATGAAGCTATGAGGGGAGTTCCCCCGATGTAGTAATTTCAAGCCGATAGTGGTTGATAGTGTCACTATTGTCCTAACATTGCTACATCGGGGGAGCTCCCCTCATAGCTCCATCGATAGACCGATGAAAGTAGCTAACTTGTTCATATATTGGTCAATCAGTGGAGCTATGAGGGGAGTTCCCCTGATGTAGTAAATTATGCCAATAGTGTCACTATCGGCCTAACATTACTACATCAGGGGAACTCCCCTCATAGCTCCACTGATAGACTGATGAAAGCAACTCACTTGTTCATATATCAGTCTATTGGTGGAGCTATGAGGGGAGTTCCCCTGATGTAGTAATGTTATGCTAATAGTGTCACTATTAGCCTAACATTACTACATCGGGGGAACTCCCCTCATCGCTCCACCGATAGATTGATGAAAGCATAATAGTAGGGGAATTTTATTCAGATGTTATATTTAGATATGCTCTGGTAGACATGTATGCAAGATTTGGAATCATAGAAAAAACACATGAATTGTTTGAAAGAATGCCTCAAAGAGATGTCATCTCATGGAATGAAATGATTGATTGTAGAATGTGCACAAAATGGATTTGGAACCTCTCAAAATATTTGAATTAATGAAGCACTCTGGAACACCTAACATTCTACTTTCAATGGAATCAGGGAGGTTATATAAAATTTTACACCCTTCTATGTTCAAGTGCTATAGCTATGACAAGTTGCCAATGAATCGGGGAGGCTATTTAAATCTATAGACCCTACTATGTTCAAGTGTTACTGTTGTGACAAGCTTCCAATGGAATCAAGAAGGTTATTTAAATGTTCACACCCTTCTATGTTCAAGGTTGCAGCTGTGACAAGTTGCCAATGGAATCAAGGGGGTTATTTAAACCATGACAATATTTTAGTTTTGAATGTTGCAGCTGCAATAGATTGTCAATAGAATCAAGGAGGTTATTTAAACCTTTAAAACTTCCTATTATATTCAAGTGCTACAACTATGAGAGGTTGGCAATGGAATTGGGGAGGTTATTTAAACCTCTATAACTTTCTATTTTCAAGTGCTGCAAATGTGACAGGTTGCCAATGGAATCAGGAAGGTTATTTAAACCTCTACAGTCTTCTATGTTCAAGTGTTGCATCTATGATAGGTTTCCAATAGAATTAGGGGGTTATTTAAAATTTTACACATTTATATGTTCAAGTACTATAGCTATGATAGGTTGCCAATGGAATGAGGGAGGTTATTTAAATCTATAGACCCTACCATGTTCAAGTGTTGCATTTGTGACAGGTTTCCAATGGAATTAGGAAGGTTATTTAAATGTTCACACCCTTCTATGCTCAAGGTTGCAGTTGTGACAGGTTGCCAATGGAATCAAGGAGGTTATTTAAACCATGACAATATTTTAGTTTCGAATGCTGTAGCTGCAATAGATTGTCAATAGAATCAAGGAGGTTATTTAAACCTTTGAAACTTCCTATTATGTTCAAGTTCTACATTTGTGATAGGTTGACAATGGAATCATGGAGGTTATTTAAACCTATACAACTTACTATTTTCAATTACTATAGACGTGACAAATTTCCAGTGGAATAAGGAAGGTTATTTAAACCTCTACAATCTTCTATGATCAAGTGTTGCAGCTACGACATGTTACCAATAGAATCAAGGAGGTTATTTAAAATTTTAAATCCTTCTATGTTCAAGTGTTGCAGCTGTGACAACTTGCCAATGGAATCAGGGAGATTATTTAAACCTCTACACTCTATTATATTCAAGTGTTGCAGCTATGACATGTTGTCAATGGAATCAATTTCAGATTCGGTTCTAGGTGCCAAATTGGGAGCCTTGGAACGGGGTATGGACATCCATCAAAGCACAAAGGATAGATGAATTTTGTTAGATATTGTAGTTCCAACTTCTCTCAAGTAGAAATGTATGCTAAATGTGGGATCATAAACAAGGCACTTTAAGTGTTCAACAAAATTCCTCAAAGAAATGTGGTCTCATGGACTACAATAATTGTAGGATATACACAAATTAGATCTGTTGAAAAGGCTTTAGAAACTTGCAAGAAAATGGCGCAATTTGTAGGATTAAAGCTAGACTCTGTAACCTTCAAGCCAACATATACAATGAAGAAGCATAAACTGAATGCAAAGCTTGTAGGTCTACAAAACGGTCTATTATAGCTTTTCTCCCAAGATAAACATATTTACCCAAAACTAACCACACCTTTAGATACCTTTTTGGCTTAGTTAAAACATATTTCAAAGTGGGGTATAGGTCCTTTGGACCAAATGATTCAAAACTAACTATCTCAGTCAGAATTATGCCTCTTTAGGCCTCAACTACCATAGGGGTCTTTAGTTTCTTCTATATCCAAACCCAAAATCTCACAACCAATACTTGGATCACTCTTTATTTGGTCTGCACAAGCTTATTATTCCATGTAAAGTCCACTTCTAAATGTATTTTTATAAACCCTATACTCTAACCTCCATCTTTACTCATAAAACCCTATTTTCAGACTAGGTAAATGATTATTCACCATAGTAAACTCATCCTCTTGATCTGTAACATCTAAAATATGAGAATAGATACTATAAAGCAAATGCAATTGGAAGGTATAAAGCCAAATTACACAACCTTTTCCAACATCCTTCCTGCCTGTGCCAAAATGGGGGCTTTGGAATAGGGTATGGACATCCATCAAACCATAAAGAATACATGAATTATGTCATATGTTGTAGTTGCAACTGCCCTAGTAGACATGTATACAAAATGTGGAAGCATAGATAAGGCATGTGAATTGTTTGACATAATTCCTTAAAGAGATACCATCTCATGGAATATGATGATTGTGGGATATGCACAAAATGGATTTTCTGAAAAGGCTTTAGAAACTTTCAAGCAAATGCAATTAGCAGGTCTGAAGCCAAATTCCACAACCTATGCCAACATCCTCCCTACCTGTGCCAAAAATGGGAGCTTTGGAGCAAGGTATGAACATGATGCAAGGGATAATGGTCTTCACCTTAACAACACAATCCAAGTTAGATAAATCATCAATCAAGGTCACAAAACTTTGACTCAACAACTTTCCACTATAACCCTAACTTCAACCTAGTAGGTTTGCAAATCTATTTTTTCCAACTTTTCTCACAATTTTTCTTAACAACTATAGGGAGTCTTGATAGTTTTTAATACCCCTTTGGGCCAACTTTAACATGTACCAAACTCAAATATGGTTTCTTTGGATCAAAACACCCTAAATCTTGATTCCACAATGTCCCTAAAGACCTCTGTGCGTGTGCTAGCTATATTCAGGACACCCTAAACATTATTACTAAGATGCTCATTAAATTTGTGGTACATGTGGATCATATACGAATATAAGTTGAGTATTTCTAGCAACATTTCTTTTTAATTTGGCCAACACAACACAATAGATAATTAAATTATGGCCATATTCATACTCCTTTAAATTCCAATCCAGCTCACTATTGGATCTTATATCTCATAAAAAAGTGAAAAGCATCAATTTCCTTTCTTGAATTAGAATAATAATACATGGAAAATATTTATCATACCTCACTAAGATTAAGTTTCTCATCCAGATGCTATACTAAAACCTACAACAAAGTGAACGTAACAACACAAAATTTAAAAACCATATAAAAATTGGAAGAATGACAAAGTAGGATGCTACCAAAAGTAATCTCCAGTGCAAAATAAATTTCAATTACATCTTAGGTACAAAAAACATAGAGTAAAAATGAGTTTGCAACATTGTACACAAACAAAATTACTATGACTTTTTTGTCAGTGTACATTGTGTGCCTTCAATTTTGGGAACTGCTTTCATGAGAAATAATCCAAAAGAAGTTTTCAGAACTTTTTGATTGTAGAGTTGTTTATTCTTTGATGCAACCCAACTCTATGAGCCTTTTGTATTCCACATGAAATAATATTCACAATTGGAACACATAATTAAGGTGTAAGGAATTATCACTGTTAATTGCACAATTATGAGAGATGCAAACATGGTCACTGTGTTCCATAAATTTGGTAGGTTCATTAAACTTTGGGATTTCAGAAATATTTGAAAAAGATTTGAAAATGTGAATTATTTAAACTAGTGCGTGTCATTAAAAATAATCATAAAATCAAACATCCATAATAAGACAACTACTAAAAAATACATAAAGATTAAAATCTTCATTCTTCGTGACATTTCAGGCTTTGATAGTAAACGTTAACAGTTAAAATTGTTCCCTCCATACCATTGACAAATAATAAGATGAAAAAAGAAATGGAAGAATTGATATCTTTACATCTCATGTATCATTAAATTCTTATAATTCCACTAACAAAATTTCCATTTCTGACAAATGGCGGGAGCAACCATAGAGGAGTTCTAGGATACAATATTACAAAATAGTTGTGTGATGTAGTGAACTACTCCATAGAGAGACATAAAGACAAGTGTTTAGACATACACTTTCTTGAATATTTTACATCTTCCAAGTTTCAATTTTTCATCACATTTTGTAATTTCAATTATTTTATCAGGTCTAGTCTAAGGGTATGTGCATGATCATCATGGAAAAAAGAGGCCTTTAAGTGGCAAAAAATTAGAGGTAGGAAAGTTGACGTAAAATTTTGAATAAGTTATCTATATTATTTCAAAAATGTGTAAGAAAACAATTTGTAGAAAATTGAATGTAGTTTCTAAACTAGTATGTATGTTTAAAAAAAAAATCCTATTTGGTGAAAATTTGAAATTTCAATGCAGTGGTACTTAAATTTCAGGGAAAAAATAAGAAGTAGGTGTTTGTCTGACCACCCTAACCACAATAAAATGATAATATTTTTGTATAATATTTTAGATATAAGTAGAGGACTCATTCCCTGATGTGATGCATATTTTTTTGTAATTTTTCTCCATGTAAATAATTAATTACGAATTTTCTATTATAATTTTTTAAAAAATATAAAAAACTTGTATGTCTGACCACCTTAACTTGGCCAAAACTTCATGAAATTCATTTTTTCTTTTTTTAATCCTATAGTATGTGAAGCATAGAATGTGACACATCTTTTGGATTCAAAAAATGTGATACTGTTTGAAAGCTATAGATATTTTTCAATTAGCCTATCAATCAGGACTTTAGTCGTAATTTGAATAGAAAATGAATAATAATTACTTATTAAATTCAAAGTAAAACCTAATTTATATTGGTGGAAATCTGAGAATCTCTTTTAAAAACCCTTTTCATTTCATCAATTTTGGGTAAAAAAATAGTTGTCAGCCACATACCCATCATATTGCCACTTTTTGGCCCATCATGATCCCGCACATACCCCTAAATTAATTTGATTCACCCAAAATATTTGGGGCTCAACACATCTATGCTAGATAAACCTGGTATGGTCATAGTCTCATAGAGAACTCTCTTAACAATAATCAAAGATAAACTGGAATAAGCTCCATAAGAATAGTACAATAAAGACTAGGATCTTTAGATATTATAACCAGGCCATTCTCATAAGAAAATAAAAAATGGTGAAGAGAAAGACAATGAATAAAGGCTGAGAAACTTTTACTTAATGCCAACTACTCTTTAATGTAAATTTTTCATAGAAAGATAGTCTACTACACTTGGGATTATATGATGCACTATCATTTGCTACTATTTTACTTAGAAAATTGATACCTATTCTTAAAAATCTCCATATATACAATGAAATTTCAACTACTTTAACCTATTCATAAAGTGAAAGTGAACACAATAAAAATAGTTTGGTACACCTATTTGGTTTTATGATCATTGTCTTACTGAAATATTATGTAAGTTACTACTAAGCCAATTCTTTCTCAAACAGAAAGCTTGGAACCCAAATCATCTCCACATTGGTGCTCCCATATTATCCCTAAGGAAAATTCTTTACCTAGTAAAATGCTTTAGGATTTTACTATTTAGCATAGATTGACTATCAATTTTCAGTTCTACATGCCTAGCTACTGAACCTAAATGCATCATTCTTCCTCACTTCAATATTTTTAAATTATATTTTGTTAATTGGGGATGTTCATAGGAAACTGTGGGGAATTTGAAATCCTCACATTCAAGGCTTAAGGCATAATTTAAAAACCCTGCAAGCATTTTGAGGGAAAGTTTTGATTAGCCAACAAGGCTACATTTAGTAGCACCTTTCACCTAAAAATTTGTCTCACAACAAAAAAACAACTTCCAGATAGTTGAAACATTCCTTGCCTCACATTTGAAAACAAATTTCAACTCGCAACCAATATTTTTATTTAAAAGGCTGCAAAAATCTTGTCCCAAGCTCAAGAATTTAGTAGCTCTAAACCCCAATATTTTTAGATCTCCTTTTCATTTATTATGAATAGATTGAAGGGGTAGCTATATGGAGACTCATTTTGGCTCATCTCATTTTTTCTTAAATTTTGCTTTGGTAGTGTTTCATAATATTTTTCCTGCAAACTCTAACCATTTTTCTCATCGGCATCATTGACAACACAACAGAACTTGTGCAAAATATTGAGGTAAGTCACTTGCCATAATTTCAATGAATTTTTTTTGGAAATCTGTACACAGCCATATCACTTTTAGTTTTTGTTGTATTTTATTTCATTCTAAAACATATTTTTTGTTATCTGGTAAATAAAGGCATTAGTTCTATGGTTTTATCTATGGATGTTTTCATATATAAAATTATTGTAATACAAAGTGTTAGACCCTTGTTTTTTTCTCCCCATGGAGATATTTTGAACTATGAATGATCATTTGGTGGTTTAAATTTTTTGTTTATTTTGTTTTCCTTACCGTTGAGGTTATTTTTGTGACAATTCTCCTAACAAAATTATTTAGTATTGAATGTATAGTAGCTACTCCTGAAGCTGTAAATGTAATGGTTGTCAAAGTTATTTTCATATAGAGTGAACACTAGAGATCAAATCATCTTCATATGTTAAACTTAATACATTCTTGATTTACTATTAGCAAATAAAGTTCAAAATGATTTGACATTTATTGAAATTTGAGAATATATTTAAGACCATTCTTCCTAATATTTATGAGATGCTAGACCTTGAAATGTCTAAGAAAATTAGTAATAAATTTTATCTGTAAAATTATCCTTTTGAAATGTTTGATCATATAGTGGGATGATATCATTGTATTTATGGACCTTGAATGACGTAATTTAACATTTGGACAAGTGTAAACCTATTTAACATACCTCTGTGTTTGAAACTTCGATGATGGTAGTGGAATTTTCTTTAGGAGTATTTGAAAAATAATCAGATTTTGATGTATCAATACCCGTACTTCTACATTATGTTCATATCTCTCCAAGGTCTAAGTTGCTCATTATATTGTAGTTGTTTTGATTCTAACAACAACATTTGATCCTAATTTTAGTCTTTTAGGTGACAGTGGGAGTATTGATGAGTCCTTAAATTAGTATAACAGTAATTTCCTCTAAGAGCCTTATAAGGGTTTGATGATTTCTTGTTTCACCAAGAAAGCACTTATGTAATAAGTATGGATATTTGCCACTATTGAATTAGTTAAAAATGAATGAAGTCTTAAAGAGGTTATTGCAATGAGATACTATGTTCTCATCTGTCCTTCAATGAAGAAAATGTACTTTTAAGGACTATTCTTAATTTGTCAATGAATCTATAAACTGATACTAATGTATTCTTCTTTTTTGTCCTAGTGATACATGAGCTAGTTATGTATCTCTATAACCATGGAACAACCCAAGTAAACTTGCATCCTATAATTCGCATACTAATATCTTCATGCTCTATACTCAACTAACTCTTAAGCCTTAAATTATGAACAAACAAGATTATATATTGACTTAACTATTGTTGGGAATGTGTATGCATTGCATAACAATGTTGTTCATTTGTCTAGTTTACCTATGGATGGGGGACATTATGGCTGGTTAGGAAACTTTATAATTTATGGATAAATGACCCTCTTAGAGAATATGACACCTAAATTAATAAGAAAAGTTTGAGGGACACATGGCATGTTGTATCCCACATTGAGAATTACATTTGGGGTTGCAAAAGGACCAAAAAACTTGCAAATGTGGAATTGGATGCCACATTTCACATGGGAAAAATAAATCAACTAGAGTTTACGAGAATTTACTATTTCTAGCCAATATAAGATGTGTAATACATCTTATAAGTTGCATCATTGAATGGGAAGTTACATTGTCATAGTGGGTATTGGGATGTGTGCCACATCACAGAGTTACACCACCTCATGTGGGTGCCCTTGGTGATATGATGTGTGATTTTCATCAATGGTTTTAGAAACTATTGTTGGTTTCTTGTGTTGTAGTTGCATATTTAATAAGGGATTGGGATAGTAATTTCTGAGCATACTTTGTTGTATAGAAATGGCACTGGAATGCTGCTGAATTTTCTGTAGGACTTCCATTTGATGTGAAATCAACATTGGTGATCATCTGATATGTTTGGAAGAACACCTTGGTGTTAATATAGTGAAGCTTATTTTGTGGATGGGGTTTCTTCCTCCAAAGGAATTTCCCTGGGAAAACATCAAGTTATGGTGTTGCTCTTTTTTGTGTGTTATCTTTCCATTTCATATTTGTTGATGGGTGTTTTATGACTGCACCAACACAGAATAAAGTTTCCCAATGGTTACTCTATCCTCTCTTGAACAAAATCTCCTACATTCTAAGATTGCTAGAAAGATCATGCCTTCAACTCTAAGCTTCCTTCATGCAATGGATAGTCTCAGTTGGCTTGATGTGATTTGTTGGTATCTCAAGGGGGACTTATGTAATTGTTCATCTGAAGATCGAAGGGAAAGGGATTTTCACAATCTTCAAAAGATGTGTCAATGAAGCACATGTTTCCTAAACTAACCAGAAAGTGTTGAATTGAATGGTTGAAGGGATTAAAAATGCTATGATCTACTCTAGGTGCAGGACGTGGAGATCAACTCTTGCAAACTTCAACCACGCTATGCTTTGCCTCACCTTGGACAACTTCCACAGAATTGGTGCAATCTTCAAGGGGAGTAACTAAAGTTATTTAGATCATGATTCAATATGAAGACACCATCACAACGATGCATGCCAACATGTAAACCATAATCAAAGTTAAGTCCACAATGTTCAATTTGACCATGCAAGGTGAACACACCATCAGTGAGCTTGCTAGTGGTATGGATTTAATGAAGCTCACTCAAATCAAAAACCACATTCCACAACTACTATCTACTTGCATGAATTAAAATCTACTTTAATCTAAATTCTACTTTAAGATTCTAAGTGAATTGGAAGGACAAAGAAATCTTGCTAGCTACCCACAATAAAAGATGAAACCACAAGCAATGATAACTCTTTTTATTATAGGAGTGTTCACAACAACTTCTTACAAAGCATTCAATTTGAAAATTGTCCTTCCTCTTCAATCTATGCTATGCTATCAATCTATGCTCTGTATTTCTCTATGCCCTATCTCCTAGCTATCTCTCTATCTCTAATGATCTAATAATGTAAAAATGAGGGGGGGATGCCCTTTTTATAGATGGCCAAATCCAACGGATGGATCTGATTGAAGCACATATTCCCTAATCAAGATCTTTCCCTAAAAACTGCCACAAAGAGGAGTGGGGTAATAAATGAGTAAAAGATTATTCACTCTCTCCCGAAGTCATAATGAGAACTTAATGTCCACCATCATCCTCTAGAAGGTCATCATTCAACAAGGCATTTCCATTCTCCTTCTCTTTGATCATGAATTTGAAAAATCTAGCTAACACTACTTCAACCTCTCGAACCGAAATGGGTGGGATATTGCTGAGCTGAAATTAAAGAACCATGACTGTCTACCCATGCCAAGTACAATATTTTCTCCAAGCGACTAAGGAATCCTGAGTACTTTGAACAATGTTGGAGAAGGTTGAAACATTTTCAAAAACCATCCTAAACAAATGACCTCATCTCTAAAAAGAAAGGCACCAATCTACTCTTTAGGTCATCTACAGTCATCTCCTCTAAAGTCAATCTTCTAGAAAATATAGACTCGAGTGTGTTTAGGACTCCTTCAAGAATATTACCCATAGCCTTTCTGACTCTAGCTGAGTCTTCTTATACTACATCAAAGAAACCTCAGCCCATGACCACTGAAGAATACCAACTAGTGAAGTCATATTCATCACCCTCATGTATTACACCTCCCTCCACTAGAGTCTGCAAGGAAATGTGCATCAAAGCCTCCAAACGAAGAATAGTCTTAGTCTGATAGATATGAGTCTCACTCTCGGCCTGATCAATGGTGTGCATGCGTGCCAAAATTCTAGAGACCTACTAATAAGAATGAGTGAGATCTTCCATGAACTTCTCTATCTTAGTGTGAACATTGCCAACCCACTTATCTACCTCCTGAGCCATCTTCCTCAACTCCTCCAGGCTGCCAACTGATTCTCTTGGGAGTTTTGCTAGAAGATCAACTATTAGATTTTCCTGCCCACATGGATGGGCTAAGTGCTGCACGTAACCAACCAATGTCCTATGTTCAGACCTCTTCAATCATTTGTACTTTCCTCTAGTTCAGAGCAACCTGTCCTTGAGTGCTTGATATGAGTTATCACACTCCTCAATTATCTAAGCCCTTGTAGGGTGGCCTAAGTCCATAATGGTGATCACATAATTTTCTAGAAAAACATCATCTTGATCACACTCAATCCTAGGAACGACTACATGCAGAGTGCAAGAACCATCCTCATCCATAGAAATCTTTGAGAATTTTTTGGCCTTCTTCTTCTCTAGTGGTGCACTAATTCTATTGAGGAATTCTTCCATCTCGATCACCAGGTCAGTCTCCTCAATAGGATCCCTTCTCATTCTTTCCCTTAGCCAATCTGAAACTACCTGTTGTGGGTCACACACAATAAGTGGTTGCTCCTCTCTTGCTTCTTCTTCACAAACTTCTTCTCTATTAACATTCAGATGAGGCTCATCAATCTTCGTCTGTTGGGTATCTTCTCTTGAAACTTGAGCCTCCTGCCCTGCAGTAGTCTCATCCTCTAAGGCTGCCTCAATCTCGTATTGGAAGCGAGTAACCATGATGGTTTCCTCTTCTTCTTCCTGCTAGTTATCTCTTCTAGGAACATTGACACTTTGACCAACTGACTCCCTATGGGGTGGCTAATTTGCTTCCCATAATTCTTGTTCTTCATTCAATCTGTTTCTTTGGTTTGCAAACAATGATACCTCCTGTACACTTGGAGAGTGAGCCTGTGATGGTGTGGATGATGCTTCCTCAACTCTCTAAGACACCTACTGAACCTATTCCTCTCTTCATGGCTTTGAAGCTTGGATGACCTACTTTCTTTTTATGACCGTTGGAAGCCTCTGATCACCCATCAAGTTGTACATGAGAGAAATTGACCTGCTCTTAAGTCTGTTCACATGCTTCTCCACCCAATTTCTCATAAATGTCAACATTGGTATGCATAATGTATCCAAATCTATAATCTTTGGCTCAGACCAATTAGGAAGAGGAACTACTGTATTTCTCACTGTCTCATAAGCAGGCTACATAACATTCACATCCTCCTCCAGCTAGTCTAGAACTGGAATAATCTCACACTTTCTAATCATATTCAATGATATCCTAGAAAACATCCTTCTCCTAATCTCAATGTCATCCACCGCATTAGCCCAGAAATCTTCAATATGAGCCTTGTGCTTGTACTCCACATTTTGCACCATTCTGATGTTATTGTAAGGATCGAAGTCTTGCCTACTGATGTGGTATGTGAGGTGGAAGAACTGCAACTCATCCTCAACTTCTTTGGCTACCTATAATGAGGGACAAACTTCATTCAAATTTCCCATGATAATTGGGAAGTCTAAACCTCCTTCCTTTTTCTTCTTCTGAATTTTGTCATAGGCAATGAGCTACCTAGACACTTCTAACATTACCATTTTGTCAGTGGGGTACCTCAGTAATCTATACATATATGATGTAAACCCTTGTAGCCTAATATAGGTAAACTTTAGAAATTGGATAAACCAATATTCGTACTCTTCGATCAGCTCCTGGGCCTCTTTTGAAATTCTTTGTTGAGTTCTCCACTAACGAGTCCTTGTTATATGCATTGTGAAGGGGTCATTCACCCTTTTGTAGTTGGCAGTACTGGTCAGGTGCAACTGCAGGCAAGCTTCATAGATTTTAAGCTACTCAGGTCCACATCCAATTGGGTCCTTGTAAGTTATTCCTCTATACTTGGTCATCTGGGCCAACATGTATACAACATATGAACTCATGTAGAACTTCTTTGTTCTCCTCAGGTGCCTGAACTACTCATCTAAATTGCCACTTATCATCCTTTCTCAATCAACACATTCCTTAACCTCCAACATGATGCTGATGAAATAGAACATCCATGGCTCGAAGATATACGATTGGGGACTTCCATTCACCCTGTTGAGCATCATAATCAGGTCATAGTATTCCTACTTCACATCATCTGATATAATCTGCTTAGGAAGCTTGGTGTGAGTAGGCCTAGGATTTTGCATCCAAACTGAATTAATCATCCTAGCACACCTCTCAAAAGAGGAGGTGTGCATCTTCTTAGCTCTTTCCTTTGTTTTGTACACCATCCTATCAGAAGTGGGAAGTCTAAATGCTTCTCCAATGGTATTAGGCATGAGATTGGAAAATAACTTTCTATCAAGAGAAACAATTGTTCTTTGCTCTAGCCTATAAAAATTGGCGCACTCCATGATTAGTTATGGACACTGAATGGCTGGTGGAAAACTAGTAGTTGCATAAATTCCACTCTTCATAATATGGTGTGCAATGATTGATGGAGGGTAGCATGCTAGCCCGTACATTCATCCTCTGAGTGCTCCTAGGTTAAATGAACTGAGGTTGGTATCAATCAACACTCGTAGCTTTGAAGTAAACTTTGATTCAGGAAGAAATGGCTTACTGAGTTTCTTTATTATTGCCTACCTAGACACATTAGTCTTGCTAGATTCAACATTTGCAGCCTTGTTTATTCTTGTAGTCGCTTCTACAACATTTCCTCTTCCTGCTTCAACCATCTTGCAAAATAGAATATAGACATTAAAATTTAGACTTAGAAAGAAAATCACCTTGAGATGGCCAAAATATGGAGTTTACTTTAAAAATAAGAGCCTTTAGCATTAAAACTTCAAACTTCAAACCTCAAAAATTCCAACTCCAAAGCTCAAAATTTCTAACTCCAAAGCTCAATAACCTCTGGCACTTAGAAAAACTTTCCCCAAGCTTGCTCACTTTACCAACTTCTCTTCATACTTTTCTTCTCACCTTCAAAGTCTCAAATTTGCACTTGCAATTGTGAGGAGAAATTAAAATTTTCATGGCTCTTATAACTGAGTCTGATAATATTTCATCTTCTAGAAGAATGTCTATTTTAGAAAACTCATTTAATTCTTCCTCCCTACTTTGCAGAAGTTTGAATTTTCCCTCCTTTGGCAATTAAGGTCTTGTTTGCCATCACTTAGAGTATTTTACATCTCTACCTTGGTGATTTGGGCACACTTGACCCCTTCTCATGTTGGGCGCATTTTGGGGGTCTTGCTTCCTCTTTCTATCACTTAGAAAACTTTATGCCTCCTTACTCCTTGATGGGCACATTTAGGGTCCTCCACTTCCATCTTGATGCCTTAGAATTTTTTTTTTAAATATCTCCTTACACTTTGCTTGAGGATGCATTTGGGGGGTCTCATGCCATTTTTCCTTTGAAACTTTTTGAATAGCTCATCCAAGTTGGGCACATTTAGGGGGTGGAGCTTCTATTTAATGCCTTAGAATTTTTTTAAACACCTCCTTACACATGATGGGTGCATTTGAGGGGTCCATCTTCCATTTCAGGACTTAGCAAAATTTTGATGCCTCCATCCCATTTCAAGGTGGGCACATTTCACCCCTAGTGATCTTCATCCTGCATGCCTTAGGCATTTTTGCATTTGGAGTGCTAAGGAAACTTCTGAAGGTGTTCCTCAAATACTTAGTTGATTTTGCCCTCGCCTTCTATTTTTAGTAACCTTTTGGTTCTCGCACTTCTACAACTCCTCTTGACTTGAAATTTGTTCCATGTGACCCTCATGACCTATTTGACCTATTTACACTTGCCTTTCATGTCGACCTACTATTTTTAGCCTTGTTCTAGATGTGATTTACTATAAATAGTAAGTACGAGTTAGATTGTGCTCAAATTTTACAAGTAGACTACTTGAAAGATGTCGATCATGATGGGATACATCAGTTTTTCATTTTTCTTGAGTTTTACCCCTCATTTTGAGTACCGAAGTTGGAAACCCTAATTTGACTTGCATGTGCATCAAATGACCTCTATTTGACTTCTTTTCTATTCTAGACTACTCTGCTTGTGAAACTGAAGATCCGGGGGCTATTGGAGTGAACCTTCTAAAAATAGTAAGTGCCTGAAAAGATGATCAACCAACTGTCAGATGTGCTTGCATGTCATACTACCCGAGAGATCTCAAAAAACCCAAAAAAACCTAGAAAATTGGTCTGCATGTGAGTACCTGCTAATAATAGTAAGTCACCAACATGACTTGCATGTTACATCATTGCGAAGCTCTCGAAAAGCCTAGGAAGACTATCCTAACATGCATTGAAAAATTATACATGCAAACCCTAAAATTGGCTCCCAAAGGTAGAACTTGCTAAAAATATAAAGTTGTCAGAATTTGCTCAAGTTTTGCAGGCAAGTACTTTGAGGCACTTCAAACAAGGTGTAGTAGTCAGAATTTCAAAAGTCCCAAGAAAAAGGTCCCAAATTGAGTACTCACTAAAAATAGTAAGTTGTTAAAATTTAGTGAAAATTTAATGGGAACCTTCCCGACGCTTTCTAAATGTAGTGCCAAGCTCATATTTCAAGTTTATCACTTAAATTAACCCCAAATACCCTGAAGAATGAAAACCCTAATTTCACTAACTTAGCCAAAACTTCAACCTAGGCCAAAAAGATGGGCACATCCCTAGAAAGATAGATGGAACAAAGAGAGACCACCACAAAACCAAAGCCAAAAGACCTGAATGTAGCAAAAATTAGGGGGTCCCCATTTTGAATGGGGTGATGTGTGAAAAGGTCAAAATAGTATTGTTGTCATAAATCAATTTTATATCAATCCTATTATTATTCTAAATCACTTTCAATCAGATTCTGAAACCCTTTATAATGCTCCTTTAGATATATCTCTAGTTTTTCAACACTTGGTATTAGAACTTGGTATTGGCCTAATGAGGAGATGCTCTCCTTGTGTGGTTTTATTTGGTTACAATGGGATTTGTGTGAAGTTCACATATGCTTTTGCAGGAGTCATGGCAAGTCCATAAAGGATTGATATTGGAAAATTCAATGGATAGAGTTTTGAGTTGTGGAAATTTAAAATGGAGGGTCTCTTGGTTGTGGAGATTAGTGGTTAGCTATGACATGAAATGAACTTTTTGACATCAATCAAGATAATTGAGATGAATTACATAGGAAGGAAAGGAGCACTATGTTAATCTGATTTTGTGTTAACGAATGTGTATAGTGAGGGCACTACATTGTTTCAAACTAAGTCTCTAGTCAATAAAAATTTCTTGAAAAGAAATTTGTATTCATTGAAAATGAATGATGGGGACTCTATTTTTGATCATTTACATGCATTCATTATCACTGTTAGTCAATACTAGCCTATTCATGTTAGTGGATGCAAAGGATAAATGTGTAAGTTTGTTTTCTTCATTACCCAATTCATGGGACAATCTTCTTAGGACAATTAGTAGTACATCTTCTAAGTTAAACACTTGAAGAAGTTGTTGGAGCCTTACTAAATAAAGAATTAAGAAGAAACCATAGAGGATTTCTCTAAAAGTGCTCTCTTTGCAAAAGGCCAGTCCAAAGAAAAAGAGGGGTAAGAAAAATCTAGAGATAAGAAGAAATATAAATCAAAAGGTAAGTCCAAATCTAGGTAAATTATACTGGCTCTTGTACTTCAAAGATGAAATGTTACAAGGCAAAGGATTGGCATGACACAAATGACTAAAGTTTTAAAAGATTATATTCATAAGTGACAAACAACTTGGTTTTATAAATGGATACATCCTCTCACATTTGATGAATAAGTGACAAACATCTTTGTTTTCCAAATGGATACATCCTCTCACATGGTTGGTTAGGACTAAGTGGTCCAGTTTGGTACCAATATACTTTTTAATATTATTATATTCTTTTCTGAAACCACGTGTCTGTTACTTCAAAAAACTAGTGGTGCTACATATGAGAGATCATCTTCCCACAGACAAAAGAGATAGCATCCCTGCATTACATCAATTTGCAATAACTCAACATCCTCTAATTGCAATGGGTGCTAAGTGGACCATTCATTATGAGAGTTGGGTTCTTGTGAACTACTACTCATGAAACATGGGTCAATGAGTTTGACTCAAAAAACTACACGATTGAATATGATTGAATCCTGATAGCAATATCACTGTGGAAAATGCCTCCTTATCAATCAAACTGTAGGCATACATGCTGTAGGAATACAAGTTATAGTATTGTAAATCCAACGGTATCCCAACTGGAAAAACATTGCATAAAAAGTAGTAACCCTACGAGTTGTAAGGGTTGTGGAACTATCACCAACCCTCACTGCATAATCTAAAAGAATAAGAAGTTACATACTTTAAGGATAGTGGGATTAGCGACTAATAAATCAGCAAGGAAGAAACCAAGGGGAAGGCTGGGATGCCTAAATTTACAAGGATATTATACTTTAAATTAACTAAATTTTAGAATGCCTGCTAGCTGCAAGAAAAAATATTTACTCAGGCATTGATGTGTTTTAACTTATTCTGAAATCAAATGAAATCCTCATTTCAATAATGAGATGTATTGAGAATATATATAGTGATACACACACAACATGAATGATGAGTGGAATAGTAGATGAATTTGTTTAAACACTGACAAGCTTCATACTCTAAGTAAGGATCCATAAAAATCCTTATAATTTATGCACGCTATGCCAGTCACGCTTTATTAGAGTTTTTGCCCTTTATAGTCTCACCATAGCATTATCAACACCAAAAATGTTGCAATTGTGGCCCTTTCTATGATGCGTTCTATTAAAATTTATAAAATAAAATAAAATTAAGATTATACACAAATTTAGTTTTCGTTTTAAGGAGAAAAATTAAGAAAATTGAAAAAAAAATGATGGTAAGACAAAATAATTTAATGTCTCTATGATATACATTTTACTTCAAAAATAAAATTACAATAGTGGGCCTACAAAAAAATACCTTCGAAAGTGACATTTACTTCAACTGCAAAATTTCTCCAACACCAGCGGTAAAAGGAATGGATGATTAATAGCCATTTCCTTAATATGAAACGGTTTGCATTGCAATAGGCATCTCGTGGTGATGCAACTTCAAACTAGTAGAACTAATTGGTTGAAGGTTCGTCCCTTCTTGGTTAGAAGAAAAAACCAAATGCCACTGGTGAAAGCAATAAAGGGTTAGCAACCATTGAATAATAATGATAGTGTTTAAATTAAAATAGCGCATGAAGCATAAAAATATAAATTACCTTCATCTTTCTGGTGTTTCCTTACTCTCCTATTATTGTAACCAGCCATTGCCATTTCATTCTCAAGAAGGCCATTTGAAAAAGAAATGGAAATAGGAAAATAGGGAATACACACAAACACAAGCTACTTTAACCTACTTGTGACTGATTGTCTTGAGGAGTTTGACATTGGAGAGGGAGGAGAGACCAAGGCCTTTTTCCACGAGTAGGTTTGCCAACACCCTTTTCAACCGTGTCTCCTTGTGCCACTCCTCTTGTTTTGTTTTCTTCAAGGAGGGAAAAAGGAAAATGCATCTCAATTGAGGGAGGGAAAATGAATAAGGAGAGGGAAATAAAAAAAATATTTTAGAAAAAAGTATTTTTTTATTGTCTTAATTTAGGATAATTAAAAAATTAGAAATATAATGTAAACATAAACTAACAATTGCACCTTAGTGTGCAATGGGTAGGCCAAAGAAGTGTGGAAGTCAATTTAGATAAATGTTGATCTATTTTTGTACTATAAAAAATTATAATAATTATTAATTATAAATTTTAATCATTTTATGTAATTAATAGTTTTGTTTAAAATATAATATATAATATTAAGTATAATTAATATATTCAACTTATATCTAATATATTTAAAATAGCATAAATAAAAACTTTCTTTA